>CM051236.1:220079046-220679046 GCA_027917425.1 Gastrophryne carolinensis
CAACACCCTACTACAGGGTACATAAATACGACCAGGTTGAAGTCTGTAACATTAATAACTAGTAACTGTACGTACATATATATATATATATATATATATATATATATATATATATATATATGTAAACAAAACAACCCATCATAAATATACATGTATTGCCAGTGGTAAAATCAATATAACATACTATAGTAGTCAGACATGTTCAGTGTTTCACAGTGTCTGAAATCCAAAGTGCCTAGGTCTTACTCACAATTTAGGTCCTCTCTAGGATACTGGGGGTCCAGGATAGAAATCAAGCTTTGAAAGATCCTTGATACATATGTGGTACCGTTGTAATCAGAAGGTATACAAGCTATAAGGTTTTCTTGAAAACTTCAATTTTATATAAAAAAACACTACACGTATTTCACCCATTGAGAAAGCACTGAAAAAATGACAAACAAAACATTTCATGTTAAAGCTCAAACTCTATTGAAGAAAAAACAATATATAACCCCTGGAAATTCCAGGGATAGTTGAAGACATATAGTATGAAATGCTTAAAATTTCTTGGAAACATGGGGTGACATTTCTAGGGAGGCTGGCACTGAAAGGGTTAATTGTAAATGCTCAAATTGCAACTGTATTTCCACCTGTCCACTCCTATGCCGAAAAAAAATAAATCTGAGTAGTAATTTACAGATTGTGTTGGTCAGAACTGAGCAACACTTTGGTGACCCTACCACCTTATAGCTGGGACTGGTTCTAACTCAAGGCTCCTCATAATTACATGTAGGAAAAATTGTTGGACATAGGCACATTCCAACCGTAGTATATCTGCCTTTGTGTTTGACCTCGCTGCAGTCAAGAGAAAAATTGATGCCTTATAATCATTAAACAAATTCATAAATGTATTGATTTCAAAGTAAAAGGGACTTCACAATATCATCATATATCATATCATAAATATACATTCAAGATGGTTTCTGTAAATAAGAAGTGTCATTACAATTTCAGTTTGGATGGTTTGGCCTATGTGGCGGCTTCTTCAGTGTCCTCAAAGTTAACAGTATATGATATGGTGGATCTATATCCAAAATGACAAAATAACACAATAGTATTACCAATTATATATGGAACACTGAGGTATAAAATTCATAGAAATCTGAATCTGAAAAAAGTCCACACAATTAAAGTTACATTCTCCTTAAAGTGTTCCAATGGTGTGTACCCTATTAGGTGAATATAATGTCCCTCTATGTGGGGATGAGACTTCAGAAGTACATGAACTCACACTGGTTTACCATTAAGGGAGTGACCTATCTGTAGTGGAACATTTATTTGGAGCAAAGCATAAAAAGGATCATATAAAAGTGATGGTTTTAAAACAGGGAGAGGAAGTATTGTTAATGTAAATGTTCTCAAACATTAAGCCTTACAACATGGTCTTAACATACTTGCATGCTTTATCGTGCCCTGAACTGTGCTGGAGTGTGTGGAAAATGTCACCCAAACAGGGTTAAAAGCAAATGTACCCTCTTCATACATCATAAATGCACAGTTCATGTAAATAACTCACTGATCTGTCTACCCCTATCTGTCTATATATCTCTAATTAAGTTCTTTAAGTCTCTCCTGTTGCCCGCCTTTGGACACGTTCTATTTGAATAATGTCTTTTTGCAGGTAAGGTCTCCAGAACTGCACACAGTATTCTAGCTGTGGCCTTACCAGGGCTCTATACAGCTGCATCACAACCTCCCTCTTCCTACTTGTGATGCATCGAGCTATGCAGCCGAGCATCCTGCTTGCTTTTCCCACTGCCTGGCTACACTGTCCACTCATCTTGCAGCTATCAGTAATCAGTACCCCTAAATCTCTCTCCTCCGAGGTCCTGGCTAACACAGTGCTGCCCATACGGTACTCAGAGCAGGGATTTCTTCTACCCAAGTGCATGATTTTACATTTAGAGACATTAAACTCTAGTTTCCACAGTTTTGACCATCTATCCAGTAAAGCTAAATCATTTTCCATGTTGCAGACACCTCCAGGAATATCCGCCCTATTACTAACCTTTGTATCATCAGCAAACAGACAAACCTTTCCCACCAAGCCTTCTCCTATGTCACTTACAAATATATTAAATAGAATGGGGCCCAGGACAGAGCCTTGCGGCACACCACTTGTAACTCGCCTTTGTTCAGATTGCACGCCATTTACAACAACGCTCTGATACCGATCCCTCAGCCAACTGGAAATCCACTGAACTATCCAGGGATTGAGTCCTACCTTCAATCACTTATCTATGAGCTCTTTACGTGGTACAGTGCCAAAGGCTTTGCTAAAATCCAGATAGGCGGTATCCACAGCACCACCTTCATCTAACACTTTTGAGACATTGTCAAAGAAATCAATAAGATTGGTCTGAAATGATCTGGCCTCAGTAAAGTCGTGCTGTTTTGGGTCCAACAGGTCATTCATTTTTAGATGTTTTTTTAAGAGCGTTTCCATTAATTTGACCACTATAGATGTTAAACTAACTGGCCTGTAATTACTGGCTTCTTCTCTACTCCCCATCTTATGGATTGGTACGACATTGGCCATTCTCCAATCATCTGGAACCTCACCAGTTGAAAGGGAATGGTTAAGTAAATCAGTCAGAGGGGCTGCAATCACAAACCTAAGTTCCTTTAGAACTCTGGGGTGGATTCCATCTGGACCCATCGCCTTACTTACCTTTAGCCTCCAGAAACTCTGGAGCTGTGCTCTCCCAGCTGGATGCTGTGCTATGGCAATGCCTGCTACTATCTGGAAATACCGAACAAAAGTAGCTATTCAGATGGTCAGCCACAGCCTTATCTCCGTCAATATAATTATTTTCCCTATTTCTAATTTTTGAGACTGCATTGTTTTTCTTCTTTCTGTCACCAATATATCGGAAAAAGGTTTTATCTCCCCTCTTCATGGATTTGGCCATTTCTTCCTCCTTTTCCCTTTAGCAGCATGTGTAATCAGTTTTGCTTCCCTCTGTTTAATTTTATACGCCTCTCTGTCAGCTACACTTCCACTTTCTTTATACTTATTATAGGCAGAATTATTTTCTTTTGTGATCGTGCTGATTTCCCTAGTAAACCATAATGGTTTCTTCTTCCTTTTATTCTTGCTGGTTTGTTTCACATATTGCTTAGTTGCCTTTAAGATGGCCATTTTTAATAGTGACCACTGGGCACTGTTAAATCCTGTTAAATCCTTTGTGGAGAGACACAATTACTTTTCTCTTTGGTACCTTAAATACATCAGACACAGTCAGGTGTTTATCCTAAGAGTATCACCCTGCCCATTTTGATTTGATTTAAAACATTCTTTTCTTCTTCTGGAATTAATAATGCCATGAAATATCCATTTTGGCTACATACACAAGAACCTTGGAATTGTCATTAGGAATGTGGGCCATACATATTTTGCATCACCTGTTTTATGTTGGGTGTGTTATATTAGCACTTCTGTATATTGTCATCACTGACTTTAATTTCACATCTTAAGCCTTTGGAGAATACTGCAATGACTGTATGGTATAGAATAACATGGTACATTAATGCCTTATTCCCAGGCAAGGGAAGTTGGATGAAAGATGGTTTTAGAAAAAAAAGCAATAACTTCAACATATTTCACTAAGACCTTTAATGTAGACTACAGCTGCATGCAAACTATTCTGAATGCCAAAAAGAAAGTTTTTGAAACATTAAGTTCTTTTACAGTTAACCCTCCTTGTTTTTCAATTTGTAAATGAAAATGGAAAAGTGACTGCTATGAATATAGTTTGACCTATTAGTTTTTCCTCACTTACTGTGTAGTTATATACTGTATGAGCCAAGTACCGGTCACAATCTTACAACACGTTGGTCTTAAGACATAAAGACTATTGCAAAAGAAAAACTGTAATCTGCCTTCATTCTTTTTAATGATCAGTGGTAATCAGAAAAAAATGGCATCTGGAAATGTAAAGGTTTCAGTCTCCACCTTGCTGACCTGGTCCTTCAATCAACCTTCAGTGGACTGAGAATGGAAACACCCCCCACTCCCTCCCTAGATGTTCTGATTGTCTGCCTCTCTCTGCAGCTCTGAAACCTCGCCTTTCTTCCTCCTCTCTGGTCACACTATGTGCTAGCAGGCTGGAGACACTCTTAGCCTGCAACATCTATCACCCCCCTTTTTTGGTCACACTATGTGCTGGCAGGAATAACTAGAGGCACAATAATGCACTTACTTTTTACTATGATATATGTAAAGCACAAAGTGTGCTTACATCACATTGCTGTTGCCACACCTACTGTTTCTCCTTATTTTCTCTGCATCTCCAATGCTTTAATACTTTTACACATAACTTAGGAACTACAGGGTCTTTTTGAAAACAGATTAAAGTCTGGGACAGTGCAACATGTAGCCCGACACAATGGAACAACAATGGAGCTTGCCTTTAGTATAACTTTAGTACTTTCAATACTAGATGCTGTGAGCAAAGCATGATTGGAACGACAGGTAGTTTATTCTTGTATGTAAAGTGAGTACGAGAAAAATAGGAATAGTCCAATTTCTGTGGGTGCAGCATTCATCAGACATCCATATTCTGGTGGCGGTGGAGGTTGCTTCTCATATAAAACAAGGAAAGGTACAAGGCAACTAGGATTACTTTCAAGCTGAGATTAAAATGAATTTACCATAATAAGCATATCTCCTGTAAAATTCTTGCATCTATCTAAAGAGGTAGGAGGGAAGCAAAGACAGAATGCATTCTCAGCAAAATGACATTGGTCTCTATATCAAAGTCAATTAATCTTGTGCTGGTAGGAGGATGCTTGTGACCCTCCTAAATAAAACAAAGAACGGCGGGAGGCAACCAGGATCATCTCCAAGATGAACTCAAAATGAACTTATCAGATTAAGAATATCTTCTGTAAAATTTCTGCATCTTTCTAAATAGGTATGAGGGAAGCTAGGGCAGGAAAGGATTGTTATCAAAAAGGTATTGGTCTCTATATTAGAGGCATTATATTATAAGGCAAAAAGGATGAGGATGGATTGATGGTCTTTATATTTTGCAGTTGGTAGATCATTAGTGATTGGAGTAGAGGCAGTGTGAAAACTAGACTGTAGAGAATCTTATGGGGGGTTAGTATAGAGTAAGTGAGAGTGTCAGTTGTGAATGGATGTGCCGTTAAAGGAGTTTGGGAAAGAAGATGTACTGTAACTTAGCTGGATAGTGGTTGACACGGGGGCATGTTTTTGTTAATTCCATTAAAAGAAATTAAACAGCTATTTTTAATTTTCTGTTTGCATTATCTTCTAAGTCATCTGACATTTTTAGCAATGCCTGCAGCTAATTATAATTTATATTGTTGGCAGAAAAGACCTGCTTGTAATACATTTGCCTTCTACTTATAAATCTACAGAGGACAAAACCTTATTTGACCCTTCATTGAAAACAATGAAATAGAACATACTTTCTTTTTGTGTAGCTATTGACTTTTTTAATGAAGTAACAATGTGAAACAATTGTTAAACAAATTTGAGATTTTATGTCCAAATATAAACTACAGCTGACAACTTTGAAGTTGTAATGCCAAATGGTGTCTTCTAAGTCCAACTTGAAACAAAACAAAACAAAAAGTCATCTGTGCTAAACAAATTCTTGTGGTTTTTATACTGTCATTAGTTATGTGTAACCAGACAATATCATCAACGTTACAGCTCATCTGAAAATTCTTTTTATGCAGTGGCACATTTGTAGAGCTCATGCACAGAACTTATAGCAGTATTTTTTTTTACTTCGATTTAATCAATGTTAGTACTGTGTGTTTTGACCTTCTCCTTTCTTTTACTTGATTGAACTTGACAATTCTTTATTCAATCCAAGTAATTTGTAGTTATCTTCCTTATATAAATTCACAATAGGTATGTCACAACATGTGGCCCACTGTTGGGCTTGTACAGAATGGGACCTTTCACAGCCCTGAATCAAATCTTTGAACAGCATCTGGCTGCAGGTAAAATACAGGGCCAGCAGGCTGAACCTAAGTCCATATAATAATCCCAAATCAGAAGTTCAATCCCAGGCATAAGCAATGAAGGTCTCCAAACTAGGGATTTGTTTATTATTTTTTTATTGAAAAAGGTGACCCCATTTCACCCAGCCTACTGGCCACACTGGATATAGGGACTAGCAACTCAGGGCTCGGAGGGGGCGTGCTTTTTACCCTCTATTGTAGGCCTAGTGCTGGAATGTTGGCTGTATTTCCCAAATGATGTAAGTAATGTAGCAGGAATACTGGCAAGGCAACTGCTGGATGCCAGACATGAGGTTTGCTAACACCCCTACCCCCTGAAATGGTCTAGGGGCTCCTTGGGACTCTTCATTAATTTAGAAGTAGTGTAAGAAAAAAATTAAATACTACTTCCTGTTTGTTTTAAATAACTTAATTAAAGAATATTTCGTTTAACTCAGTTTACTACCAGCCTCTTCCTTCCAGTGCCAGCAGCTTGCTTGAAGATCTCCATCTCCCTGCAGGCAAGTCAGCAGTCACTGGAGATAAGTAGCAACATCTTGCATCACTCACAACAAGCATAAATATCTAAATCAGATTAAACCACTCTTACATGCAAATAAAACCTAAAGTGTATGAAGGTATGAAATCGCACAGAAAATCACTTTTGTGAAATTACAATTAACTAACATACAATTGATATCAAAGAATCCTCCTCAAAGAGTAAGATAAACAAATGAAAACGTCAAAGTCCTACTAAGGGTTAGAATATAGGAGTCCACTTGAAATTACTCTAACAGATAATTTCGCCATACACTCGGTGATAGTATTTATATTTAAAATGTATATAATATATCATTTATATATAAAAATGTTGCACTCAAATGTCCAATAAAGCTCAAAGTTTGAATTACTCCTCTCCTCTCGCAGCCACCAAGATACTGGATAAATTGGCGAAAAAGGCTGTTAGATGTCTGCTGTACCCGCCAACTCGTTTCGCTCCTATGAGGAATTTTATCAAGTTCCTCATAGGAGGAAGATCCCCCATAATTAAATTGTTACTGTGATGTGACTGTGGCTATGTGTCCCCAATTATGGAGAGATCACTATTTCCTCAGGAAACTACTTTCTAACCATCTTGAAATAACAAAAAAATAATTAAAATTATGCCAAAATATTTAAATTAAATACAATCATAATGCCAAATAATCTTAAAACAAATGCAATATGTAACATATTGATATCTGAGTTAAAAAGGAATACATTTGTGCAGAAACCATTTTCGCATAATAAATAATATGCAAAATATTCTGCTGGGGTGCACACATCAAACCCTGCTCTAGCGTTTCACCTCCCTATGCCAGAATGCACAATTGTGAAATAGCATCTGATGTGCCAAGTCACTGGAGAAATCCAGAGTTGTTTGGAAATGTTATGATGGTCAAAAATTTGCTAGAGCATGATGTTCTTCAGGAAGATACAGCCTCTTGCCTCTGCGTTTGGCCAGAGGAATGAAGTGGATGCTGTGGAAGGTGTAGCTTCTTATGATCCCCCCTCCAGAATTACAGTTCTCTTCCGTGATACAGAAGGAGGAAATCTGAAAAAGCCAATTGTGACAGAGGCTCTGTCTTTTGGATGTCATCACTATTCAGTTGCCCACCGGGTCATTCACTGGCCTTTTCTTAATTAGGTTCCAGACAATGTCATTGTATTTTGATACTGTTACAGGCAATGTCATTGTAGTTTGGATTGTATTATAAACTGCCATTGTGTTAATTGATTACGTCACAGACAATGGCATTGTTCGGATTGAGTGTATTACAGACGTCTCTATTGTATTGCTGATTGCGTCACCGGCAGAGTTGAGGGATTGTGTGCCCTGCTGCTATTGGTCGGTGTGTGTGTCATGCAATAGGAGACTTGTGTATATAAGGCCTAGAGTGGCACTAATAAAGACACTTCACTTTCACCCTCAATACTGAAGTTCTGTCTCTTATTGGGGGAAACGCTATATTACAATTCACTAGCCCTTGTAAGGGCTGTTCCTGGTTTCTCACGGACGACTCTGGAATTCCAGCAGCACCTCTTACGATTGGGAAAAGGACGTCTCGGGCGGTGAAGCCCTCTGGCGATAAGGGTTATCGCTACACCAATCATTTTCATTGTTTTTTTTTTTTTTATTAAAAATGTGCCCCCCTCCCGCTAGAGCTAATAACCCAGTGTATCAGGCATAGAAACTTTTAACCCAGGACTCGAAGGGCCTCGAAACCGCTCCTTTGGCACTCTGGTGTACCAGCCTCTATGCCCTTTAATACTTTGGTCTATGTTTCCTTCACCTAGATTTACCATAAATGGTAGCCAGTGTTAGGTAGTAATCAATACCAGATATTCTAGGCTGGAAATATCATGTCTGCTTCATCGCTAGTCATACACAAGGCTACATTTGGGCCAGAAAGTCAAAACAGGATATAACTGATGATCAGTCAGTAATAACTAAGAACACATCAGGACAACTACTGGAACATACACTGAAATACTTTGCCTTCAGTCACGTATTTCCTCAGATCTTTGAGCTTCTGATCAGTTATGTTTGGGTTTTAAGCATGCCCATCAGAAGAAACATATTTACCAATAAAAGACATAGCTGCTAGTCTAATGAAGGTAACTACAATATAAATTTTTTTGGCTTAGCTTCTTCACAGAACTTTTATCTTTTAGCCCTTGAAAGCTCTGTAGCAATCTAGGTTGGCTTTCTACATTTGCGTTCCGCCATGTTCTTATGTGATACAAAGCCTTTCACTACAGTATATTGCAGCTCTGTGTGAGAGTTGGCATAATATCGCTTAAAAATCATGCTATTTTTGCCCAAACTCTTTGATCCTAGTGATGTATATAAGCTTTCTCTTAAAGAGGAACAACACACAGGAATTTCACTTTCCTGTGTGCTGTTCCTCTAAGGGGGACATCCCGAATTGGTGTATATCCCCCAGGTTGCCAGATTCACTCACCTTCCTGTTGTACCCGCGGCACAGGCTCAGCTGCAACCAAGCGCGCTGATTGGTGTGCTTAGCCAATCAGCATACTCGATTTCAATTGGCTCCCTTCGGTTCTGTCAGCGGCTATGCCATCTGAGCGACTGAGCATATGAGCATATGAGCAGAGCCGAAGGGAGCTTTGTGATCAACTGCACCCCCTGCTCAGCTTCTAACTGGGGTGTGCCTGCGGCGCACATTCAGAAAGGCCTGGCAGCGGGGCATGACATTTCAGGATGCCCAAAGGCGTGGAACTAAGATGGCTTTACATTTTTTGAGACTCCAGGGCTACCGAAGTTCCTCTTTATTTCTAGTGATCAGACAGAAAGTGAATAACTAGTTTTATTTAACTTTGTCACTTGTTTTATGCACTACAGTACCTCAGGCCCAATGTCTGACCAGTGTGCAGAGATGCATGACAAGGAGCACATATTATATACTGGGCATGTGTGACTTCATGGGAGGCTCATCTGCAGATGGATGCATCATGCAAAATCATTTCCCAGTAATTAACATCAACTAATTAACACTCTGATGAAGTGGCTTATGCAACGCGTCAGTGTCGGCACTGTGAGGGTGTGTGTGGATTTGGACATTATGACACGGTAATGTACACCGTTCTGTATTTCATATATTGACCTTTATGTAGTATAGTGCAGTCTTGCACATTGTGGCTATTTTTTGTATATGCATTTCTTGTATATGCATATTTTACAATATAATCCAGATTAGCACATTTGGATCAATGTATGCCCGGGTATCTACCCCCTCTTCCTATTCTTTGCACTTGTAGCAGCACCCAGCACTTGAGGTCTCACTGGTGTTTGTGTATTCACCATTGGGACACTTATGTCCCTCTTTTGTTTTTGTTTCTGATTGTCACTGCTGTTTCTTTAATCACGCTTCCAGTTTATCTCTTCACACTTGCACTAGCACTGTTTTTCACAGCACTACAGCATTCCAGGGGTAGCTCCCGTGGCATTAATTAGATCTTCCATTTTGTATAGACATTGTTAGTATCACCATAAGTATGGAAATGCAAATACTTGTGTAAATAGTCTCATTGGATATACGTAGATAATTGGTCTTATTCATACATGTTTTGTAACAAGTCCACCTAAATTCCACCACACCCCACAATTGGGGTTTTAATCTTTGTATTTTAAATGTATGTCTTTTTCTTATTGGCTCATAATAAAATAATTTTGTACTTTGAGGTAACTGCATTCTGTTGAGCAGCCTATTTGCATAGATAGGAGGGAGGTATTGGTGAGTTGGGCTGGTTACCCACCATCTGTTTTCTCTAGATGTAATTAACCCTGCCGGGTTGTTTCCTCCCGAGCCAGCATCCAGAATCTTATAATCATAGGTGGCAGTGCGGGAACCATTTTTGTTAAAAAGCTTATACATACATTACACTGAAGTGGTAACAGTTAGTAAACTAGACCAAACACCCTTACAAGAAACGGTGCTCATATGCATCCCTCCCCAGGGCAATTCAGATTGCTGCACATAAAATGAATTAACCTTTTTGTAACTTCTGTTGTGTTTACAACAATATTGAGTCGCCTGGAGCTGCAGGCCACCTGCATAGAGGAAGTTTTCTGCCGCTGTGTATTGTGGGGCAATGTTAGTTGAATTCAGGCATCAGCATGGCTAAGATGCTGGGACAGGAAGTTTCAAAGTGGCTGCAGGAGAAAATCTGTGAGGTGGCTTAAATTTAAAGCTTAAATTGGGTGCAGGAGCAAATGTAAGTGCTGATAGTGATTCAGTATCATGTATGCAGATGGGGCAAGGGAGTTTTGGGGAGTTTTTTCCAAATTTACAAGGCTGTTAGTCCGGTTGAACCACTATATATATATATATATATATATATATATATATATATATATATATATATATATTATAGATGTCTTTTTGCCTGAACAATTTAACATAGTATTAAACATAATGCTATAGACCACTATATGAGAGTTTAATGTGAACTGGCAGTGGAGCACAAATCAGGACCACCTCATGCACATATCTAATATATCAACTTTAATAACAATTTATTGCATTTTTTTCTTTAGCTTTTTTACATGGCGATAAATGCAAGACTTTTCTGATTCCTGCTAAATAAGGTTTAAATGTAAATATTATGGCTACTTCTTATCCTTTTATCTAAGTAAATCCACATAGATTGTCCTCTGTAAGCATCAGAAAATAAATAGTCTTTTAATGGGAGATGTTATCAGGCCAAAAGGCTTGTCATTTACCATGTATGGGAATAATGCTCCAGACTTGAAAAATGAAAATGTTAGGTGATCAGTTGACTGGGAGAGTGTAACTACATCCCCGGTTGGAAACATAACCTCATCTTAATTTAGAGCTTAATTGTACAATCCCTTTATTCACTTGTGCATGTAGAAACATGGAGGCTAAACAGGGCTTATTGCAAATGAGGAAAGTAAAAATAAATAGCATGGGCTTTTGGATGAAAAGTGCATGAGTTTTAGTGACCCGTCTGAACACGTTTTAGTACAGGACAAAACTCACACTTACATTCTAGTATATTTCAATGGGCATTTATTCCATACATCACAACATACTTTGGCATGTACTGTACATCTGGTAATGAGAAGCCTCTGAACAACAACTAAAGTATGTACTAAAGCTGTCAGGGTATGGGTTCCTGGCCACAAAGAATTTTTTAGCAGCTCAGGAGCAGAAGCACCCAGAAAGTCATGCAAAATCCCCATGGATGTTCCAGCAGCAGTCACATTCTCATGTTTACCAGTTTGGCAGCTGGGTGAATGCAGAAGCTGCACCTCCTACCAGGGCCTCCAAGTGATATTTCTGGACAGTAATATGAAACAAATAGGACAATAATCAACTGTGAGGAAAATGCTGTGGGCAATTGCAAGCACAGTTTAACTTCTACCTTTTTTGTTCAGTCACCCTGAGTGAAGAAAAAAAAGGGACAGCTAAATGCTGGAAATGTAAACAATTTGAAACCCTGAGACAACAAAAAGTATACTGGTATGCTTGGATAAAAAATTGAATTAGGTAAATTTGAGTTTTTTATGTATAGGTCTGCTTTAAATGGTAAGTTCACTTTTATAACTTTATCAGCATAACCATTTACATTTAAGGCAGTCAGCTGCCCCCACATCTCAACCATTTTAAAACTTGCCAAAATATTCAGAATTAGCCCAACACCCCTAAATACCGTCTAGCGCAAACATTCTGGTAGTGTGTTCTGTTCTTTAGGAAACATTAAAGCATCCAAATACCCAAATGTAGCTAAAAGACCCACCAATGTTTTATTTGTGCTAATTAAAGAGACAAGCCATGGATGTTATCAGGGTACAAGGGTGCCCTTGGCACAGAAAAACATGGGCGTCAACAGGATGAAATGAGTATCAGTTTAGTAAACATTATTAACTGCGCATTTTGTGTCTTTCAACAAAAGTGATTATTTAAACTAGTTGTAATTATTGGAAGGAAACCTATCTGGAAACGGACTTCATCTGTCATGGTCACCAGAAATAAGAGGCCAGGAGTGGCTAAATGATCTCTACAGTAATATAAAGTGTAATGTAATGTCATATTTGAATCTGAAAAGTCACACAGTGCTTTTGTTTTAGATTTGTGTTTTAATTTATCTTCTAATCATTGTATCCAAAATGTTTAAAGTTTTGACTGCAGTTCCAATTATTTAACATTAAAAGAGAGCTAGCATTGAGTAAACATTGGCACTGCATAGTGTACAAGTTGTCTCTTGGCTGTATTAAGTGTGTTCTGGAGAAAATGTTTAGCAAGCTAACACTCAGGTTCTAAATATTCCTCTATATAGCAAGCGTTGGCAGAACATTACTTAATACATCCGAGCTTCTTAAACACTGGCATGGTGTGGATAGTGCTCACAATAAAGTCTGATATCTCTATTAAATTCACCTATCAGTCTGAACAGCAAAGTAAAATATGAGCCATTCTACGGCTTGGCTTAACTTTCTTTTTTGTCTTTTCTTTTTTATTCCAGCAAATAATTTTACTTTGAAATACCTCTGGCTCTTAATTCTGTTTGCTTTGAAACTGTAGTAACAGAGTAATATGCTTTGCAGAAATGTAACATTTAGACCTTATATATTGAAATGTTCAGACTGTTCACACATCTTATTTCATGTCTTCTAAACTTTAGTATTTTAATAGTTTTTCTTTTTATATAATTCTTGGCATAAATATAACGTAAAATTGTATTTGTTTTTTGTGCAAGTTCAAAGGCTACAGTAGATTATAAACAATAATAAATGAGGCAAAATAACTACGTTTTTTTCATTGATTCATTGCACAAAATTATTAAAAGTTTCAGGTTTGTGTGTATGTGTTGCAGCAAAAGTATGCCACGCTAATCTAAACATGTAAAGAAATCTAAACTTATGATTTTTAATGAGTCTGGACATTGCCTTGGAACTTTAACAAAGTTTTTTTGGCAAGACCTTTCTGATTTAGGTCCTTTACCTTGCCTCTAAGTCCATGTCTGACCATAAAAATAAAAGGGCTTATACTGACCTTGTATGCTCCACAGCAGACCATGGAGCATCAATATTTACCAAAACTTAGAGAAAGGGTTCCTGCTATCCTTACGGGACCCTGCTGTTTTGTACACCAAGGCAAATTTTGTAACATTTTTGTAACTCTTGCCATGATCAAATCCCCCCCTCTTAAAAGCGTCCTATGGAGCTGCAGGTAGACTGCAAACAGGATGTGGTGCAGGGTTTGAAAGGTCCTGCTTCATAGTCACGACTAGGAGAAAATCTGAGGCGGCGTTTCAGCTTTGAGTGGGTGCAGGAGCAAATGTGCTGATAATGATTCATTGTCATGCATGCCGTTGGGGCAAGTGAGTTTTGGGGAGTTTTCTGCCACCTGTGCAAGGTGGTTGGTCCAGTTTAACGTGTGTGTGAGTTCGGAAGCTTAAACTCATTGTTTTGTTACATAACTCGTTTTTTCTTTAACCCTTTCAGTGCCAGCCTACCTAGACTTTTTGTCACCCTCTGTAGTCAGACCATTTTTTACTATTTTGTGCTAGAAAATGTTCAACTGTGATTATTTAAGGTATTTCCCAAGAAAATAATATATTTTTGATATATAAATAGCTTGTTTGTCATTTTTTTAGTGTATTCTCAATATTCTACAATTGTAGTGTTGTTTTGTAATTACAAATGTAAATTTTTCAATAATTTTATATTGCATGTAAAAGCCCAATTTCTCCTGGTTACAATGGTACCACATGGTAGACCTATTTTCCTGCCCAGGAGACTCCCCCAAATGATAACAGCTCTTTAGAAGATTTTCAGATAAAATGCAATTGCTATGCGCACCTTGCAGTTTTTCAAGAAAAACAACCCCTTACATTTGAACCCCCTACAAACTTTATATTCTCTGGAAGAACAAACCTCAAGCTTTCTAGGCATACCAGTCAAGTTGACATGGGCACAGTTTTCTGGAAGTAATCCCTCGATGAATTCTTTGGTTGCACAGGGTTTCCCTAAAAAAGAATAAAAAAGCAGGATCAAAGTCACATTTTCCTAAAAAAACAATATGCAAACAAGAAAAAAACAAGTTATATCTGTAAAAGCAATGTCCCCCAAACAGAACAATACCCTGTATGCATTGCCAAACACCCCAAAGTAGAGCAAGTGCGCAAGGGAAATTTTACTTGAAAATTTCAGCTTTGCAGACAAAGGGCGCTTTTTCAACCACAACAACCATTTATATTTAGAATACCCCCCAATTTATCCTAAAAATAATTTATAAAAAGCAGAATTAAAAACACATTATCCAGCTAAATCTGAAAGCACAAGGTCCCCGAACAGAACAATACCCAACATGCATAGCTACTTCTAACCCTTTCAACTGCCAGCCAACTTGAAATTTTGTGACCCTGTATGTTGACAGGTCATTTTTCATTATTTTGTGTTATGTTTAACTGTGATTTTTGAGTTACAGCAGAGTTTAGAATTAAACATGAATTATGAAAATATATTTTTCAGTTAAAATTGGAAAAAAAATATATATAAATATATACAAAATTTGTTTCATTTATTTTAAATTAAACATTTATTTTATATAAGAAAACCATATTGCCCATTTTCTCCTAATTACAATGGTACCACATATGTATCGGTAGCCTCCCGTTCCTGCCACATATGTATCGGTAGCCTCCCGTTCCTGACCCCCAAACTAAAAAGAGCACTTTATAACATTTACAGATAAAATACAACTACAACTTCCACTATAAAGGGTCAAATAAAAAAAAATGATATAGAGTCCCCCCCCCCCAAAGCCCTGAAACCCCCCCCAAAAAATAGCGGGGGGCCTACCCAGCATGGCCAGCCTGGGGACCAGCTATGGGGGATTATAGAAGAGGGCAAAGAGGCCAGCTTTGGTGGCCCCCTGGCCTGAAGCCCACAAGCTCACATAGCCTTCAGGCACCCGGGCTCTTATACCTCCCCGGGCTTTGGTAAGGCAGGTAATAGGGTGGCTGGGGGTTTATGGCAAGTCACCCGCTAGCCAGACCCCGAGGCTTGTGAACTGGAATAGGGGTCTCATGGATTTCTTACCAGTTTACAAAGGGTTAAATATAATAAGAAAAAAAAACACACAGCAAGAAAAAAATGTATTATTAATTTTTTTTTTTTTTACTTACCTTCCATCCATCCGAAGCACTGTGTTCCACGCCGATCACTGTGGCTTCTGCTCTCCTGCTGCTGCTGGAAGCCCTTTATACCTGCTGGGTGACAGGACATAAAGGGTTCATTTGAAAAAAATGAAATAGGGTCCCCCACCCGGGGGGCATCTTGGATGAATTTTTAAAGGTTAAAAACACTTAAAAATAGCCATGGGCCCCCCCTACCCAGCATAACCAGTCCAATGACCAGATATGCAAGGCTTGTAGAACAGAGTGCAGGTGCCAGCTTCTGTGGCCCCCGGCCCTGCGGGCTACAAGCCCACAGAGCCTTCATGCCCCTGAGCTTTGAGGAGATTGGTAATGGGGGCTGCGGGTTAATGGCAAGTCACCTGCCTGCTGCAGGTGACTTGACAGACCCCCAAGCCTAGTGAACTGGTATAGGGGTCTCATGGATCCCTCACCAGTTCACAAAGGGTTCACAGTAAAAAGAAAACAGAGATGCCGGGTGATCGGTGGAGGGGGGGGCTGGGGAGGCAGGGGATCACAAACACCTACCCCTCTAAACCTCTCCCTGCAGATCACTTGGCATGACTGAACATCTTCAGACAGGTGCAAGGATGACATCACGCCCCAGATCGGATGCCCCTCCAGGTGAAGAGAAGACCCGGCTGGATCGAATGAGGGGTCAGGTGAGTGTTTTTTATTTTTTCTTACTGTAGCAGCCAGGCCCATAGCTTGTAGGTGGTTGGCACTTAAAAAGAGTGGAGGCAAGAACATAGCAACTGCGAGTTTGGCACTTAAAGGGTTAAAACTTTAATAATGTGGTTCAAGAGGTCAGGAGCAGCCAATGACCTTACTATAAACTAAATTATCACAAAACCCTGCCCAGTGGCTGCTTTGGCTCTTTTGCCCCACTGACTTGGTACGGAACAGCAGCTCCACAACTTTTCATGTTGGGTGCAGTACGACCAGAGGGCATATGCTTTAATTCATGTGAGTTCCCCTAATTGCCAGTGAAGTTGGATGCCAGCAAGGACAAACCAGGAACTTTTAATTTAGGCCAATGGTCTCATCAGTACATAGCACATTATCCATTTGGAATTTAAAAAACTGAAAATAGGCAGTCATTTTCTTTTTAGGATTGCTCTCCTGTTGAACCCCTGCCATGCAGTTTTAGCAAACTTTCGAAGGAAGACTATCTATGCTGTCATAGAATACAGAATAGGGAATCTTTATTTGCGAAGTATATATGTAAATACAAACAATTACTTTGCTTTGGCTAGAGGCAATAAATATAGCAATATAGCTGAAATATTTACCAATATGCTCCATAATACATAAATAAAACCACCCTCACATACAACAAATATTCAGCTATTTAGGTGATAGGTAGCCCTGGGAAAGAATCTATTTTTGAATTTTGCAACCCTCACCATAGGTAGGTAACAGATGGAAGAGGGTAGATCTTCAATGATCTTTACTGCTCTGGTCCGGTTAGCAGAAAGGACCTGGATCAAAGTTTGAGGGGAGCCATTCATTCTCTTGGCTGCATTGCCCACTCTTTGGAGTTTACTGATGTCTTTTCTGATTGCACCTGTAAACCAGATCATAAAAGAGGAGCACAAGGTAAATACAATGACTATATTGTAAAACGGGACTACAAGATCTTTTCACATGTGCACTTTCCTTAGGGTGGCATAAATATTGCTCTCCTATCTCAAGTTCTGTGTTATGACAGTGCCAAGGAATTTGGTTTCTTGAACCGCCCTCCCATAAATAGAGATGGTATCACAGGTGTGTGTGGGGTACTCTCCTTAAGTCCACTATCATTTCCAGTTTTTGTAGTGTTTAGCACTAGATACTTTCCCCTACACCACTGATTGAATTTTCCTGTGTAGGCCTTGCCTCTTCATTACTGTTTTTAAATAGGCCAATCACAGTGATTTGATCCTCGAATTCTGTAATCCTTACTAATGGCTCAGAGGAGACATAGTTATTGGTATAAAGAGAGAACAGCAGCAGGGCGCACATTCCTGTATTACCTATTTGGTTGGACACCAACAAGAGCCAAGGTTCATTTTTTGCATTGTGTTTCTGATCCATACACATATTTTTTAGTTTCAATCTTTTTATTGTAATTTTTGTAATTTTTGTTATAACAACTGGATTGTACAACATAATAAAGTGTCACAAAGAAAAACTTGAGATACAAGCATCGGTTCTGTGAGAGGTTTCCAGTCACACTTATCTACTTTCGATTGTCAACGCTCACGTTCCCTCAATTATCAACGCTATTAATCAGTATCAAATGCTGTCATCCGAGAGATCGGATTGACGCTATCTACTACGTGATGGTCATATCGCAGACCAGTGGGCCGGGGGAGAAGCCCCGTCCCATCCAATCTCAGATTTAGCGCATCACCGCCCCCTTCTTCAATTTGAGGGGGAGGGGGTGAGCGGGTCGGGAATAGAGATGAGGGAGGGGGGGAGGGGGAGAGGGGAAAAGGAGGAAGGGAATAAGAGGGGGAAAAAAAAAAAAGGGGAGGGATCTAAGGTCAGAGGAGGCTAGAGCCATCCCTCACTGCAGCAGGGTATTCTCTATATCTGGGAACGAGTATTCCACCCACGGACCCCAAACTTTCATGAATTTTACGTGTGAGTCCTTTAAGATACTGGTCAGTTTTTCATTGATAAAGATCCCGTTCAGCCGTTCTTTTACCACCTGAAACGGAACACTGGCCTTCTTCCAGGAGCTTGCAATCGTCAATTTTGCGGCCAACATAACCTGGGTCAACAGGGCATGTTGGGATTTGGTAATGTCTACCGGTTTTACATGTAGCAGTGCCACCCAGGGGTCCCTGCGCACATTGGCATGCAAAAGGGTGTGAAGCAAGCCAAAGACCCTTGACCACAAACTTCTAACCTTCGGACACCCCCACCAGATATGCATGACCGAACCTTCTACGGGACAGTCCCTGAAGCAGGACGCCGGGTACCCAGGGACTGCCTTAGCTATGCGTGATGGTACTAAGTACCATCTTGTGAGCATTTTATACGCTGCCTCCTGTGTAGTTATATTTATGGAACATTTGTTGATCCCATTCCAGATTTCTGTCCAGCCCTTTCTGTCCCTTACCAGGTTCAGATCCGTCTCCCATCTAATCATGTACCTGTGCTTCGAGCCAGTAGGTAGCGCTGTGAGATGAGCGTAGAGCATGGATACAAGGCCGTGTGTGGGGGTCCCCTGCAAGCAAGCCCTCTCGAATGCAGTAGCATCTGCCCCTGGGGTTTTATGTTTGAGTAGGGGAGCGAGCCAGTGACGAATCTGGAGGTACCTGTACTGTTCAGTCGCTGGAGCATTTACCTTCGCCATCAATGCAGGCCAGGAGATCATTCTCTCCCCATCCATTAGATGGTGAATTCTGCTGATGCCCGCCCACTCCCACCAGGCAAACGTTTCTGGGTTCTCATTTCCCGGTGAGAACCACGAGTTCTCATTACTGGGAGATGCCGTGAGATCAGACCCCCAGAGTACTTTATTCCATCCCATACTCGAAGGGAGTGACACAGGATCGGACTTTCTATACGGGGTCTGAACTGCGGTGGGATCCATATTAAGCTGTCCACTGGGGTGGGATCGCATGCAGGGGCTTCCAGGGATACCCAAAGGGGGGTTTCCGTCACAAGGTGCAAACTATGGAGCTGAGCTATTTGCGCTGCCTGATAGTACCTGTTTATACACGGCGCCCCCAGGCCCCCCTCCCGCTTGTGCCTGAACATAGTGGTCTTTGCTACCCTCGGTCTAGTGCTTCCCCATATAAACTTCATAATACTATTTTGCATACTCTTGATCTGGTGCGAGGGGATATGCACCGGAAGTGTCCTGAAATAATACAGCATTTTGGGCAGCAGTGTCATTTTTACAGCGTTTATCCTCCCTATCCACGAGATCTCATGCCCCCGCCATGAGTCCAACAAAGATTTCAGGGTTCTGAAGGGGGGGGGGGGTAATTTGAAAGTGCCTCTGGAGCCCAGCGAAAGGGGAAATTAGACTGAAGATCTCCCAACGCCTGGGTGGGGATGTTCAAATTTTGCCCCAGTGACTTCTCCTTATTAGCCAATCCTGCCAATCAGGAACGAGTCTGAGAGGTAACCCCCATATTGTACCCTGGCTGATGGGGATGAGTATATGGACCGTATCCACCCGAGGAAATTGTCCCCAAAACCCCATCTTTGAAGGGAGTAAGTCATGTAGTCCCATGATATGGAGTCAAAAGCTTTCTGAACATCAAGCGATAAAAGAAAGCTATGAATCCCTCTGCGCTGGACCAATTCAATCAGGTGGAGTAACCTGCGAATGTTGTCCGAGGCTTGTCTACAGGGAACAAAACCGACCTGATCCCTGCCTACCAAAGTCCCCAGAAACCCATTGATTCTAGTGACCAGAACCTTCCCCAAGATTTTAAGATCAACGTTGAGAAGCAAAATAGGCCTGTAGTTCTGTGGGTTCGAGTGGTCCTTATCTGGCTTAGGAATCATGGTTATGAACGCTGCCAAAGAGGTCTGATTAAATGTACTTTGTCCCCTAAGGGAATTAAACATTTTAACTAGGTGAGGGGCTAATTCAGCTGCATATTTTTTATAGTATAAGGCAGTGAAGCCATCGGGTCCCGGTGCCTTAGATACTTTGAAACCCTTGATTGCCTCCAACACCTCCCGGACAGTGATCTCGGAGTCCATGCAATCCTTACAGGCATCAGGCATTCTAGGGAGTGAGATTGAATCGAAAAATGTGGTCGCTAAATCCCGGGGGAATGTTTGAGGTGCCTTGTAAAGTTTGCCTAGCAGTTTTCTAAAAATGTTGACAATTTTAAGGGGATTAGCTGTGAGTGTCCCCTCAGGGGTCTTAAGCGTGATCGGAGCTTGCTTTGGCCCTGAGTATCGCAACTTATTTGCCAGAGGAGCATCAGGTTTGTTAGCCCTTGCATACATCCTCTGCTTACCCCACCTGAGCTTCTTTTCAGCTATCTCGTCAAGCGCCAGATTGAGTTGTATGCTAACCTCATCCACTTTCTTCTTAATTGCCCTGGTGGGATTTGCTTTCCAGTCCCTCTGCAACTGTTCTAAGCTGGCTGTTAAATGGGCTATTTTTTCAGTTCTACGCTTTTTGAGGGATGTTGCTAGGGAAATCAGGCTACCCCTTATGACCGCTTTATGCGCCTCCCACACGCTCACCGCGGTAGCTGTATCAACATTTTCTGCAAAGTAGTTTTTAATAAATTGCCAAATTTGCTCCTGTGAGTCTTTATGCGTTAGTAGCGAGTCATTTATCCTCCACTTAAAGGGCTTGGGCGTTGGGGGAGACGCAGTGAACTACATTGTAACTGGGGCATGATCAGACCAGGGCGTGACCAGAATATGGCTCCTGCTAACCATAGGGACAGCGCTCTGGGTAACCATAATATGGTCAATCCTGCAAAATGAATTATGGGGGTTTGAGTAAAAGGTATAATCTAGTTTTTTGGGGTTCAGCTCGCGCCAAATATCTACTAAGGACATATCCCTCAGTAGAGCGCTAATGCGGTGCGGAGATTGCTGCGCTGGAGAGGAAATAGAGGAGGGGCTGTTACCTTGAGGGAGTGATCTGTCCACTTTGGGGCCAACGCGATGTTGGAATCCCCAGCCACAACTAGTATGCCCTTACCATGCTCTCTAATCTTTTTTAAAAGGTGGGAAAAAAAAAGTTTGTCTGGTGAGTGTTTGGGGCATAATAGGACACAAACGTCATTTGAGTGTCACCTAACTGGCCTACTAAGATCAAGTATCGCCCCGTTGGGTCCGCTATACAGGTCTCACTCTTGAACGGAACGTTTCGCCGAAACGCTATGGCAACACCCCGGGTTTTCTCAGTGTAGCTGGCCAGAAAGAAGGTAGGGTACTGTGGACTCAAATATTTTGGGGCACTCGTGGCCGAGAACCTCGTCTCCTGGAGGCACAAGATGTCAGCTTGTACTTGCTTATAATAATGAAACGCTTTGGTTCTTTTGTGAGGGGAGTTAAATCCCTGAACATTGTGGGAGAGCAATTTAAAGTTAAGGTTAGCACCTGGATGCAAGTTTTGAGACTGGCTCATTTCACTGATTTCAAGGGGGGCGGGGAAAAAAAAAAAAGGGGGTGGGGGGGAGAAAAGGAAGAAGGGGCAAGGGGTGAAGGGTAGGCTAGGTAACGGAGCTAAGTACATAAACTAAGATCTAAGGCCCATGCCTGGAGATAGCTCGTCTGAGTGGAGGAGAGGAGGGGTTAGGGAAAATGCGTGGGGGTACAAGTGACTCCAAGGGAGTCCAAAGTGTGCCTTCCAGGGGGAAACACTCCTCCGGAAGTTTTTGGGTTTCTAGAGGGGGTCGCCTCTGAGCGGGGAGCCGCCTATGCTAATGTAGTTGAAGTCAACGGCAATGGCACGGGGCAGGCGCACTGACTGGCGGAGTAAGGGGGGGGAGGGGTGCACTAGCAGAAGTGACCTACAAAGGGGCTGCTATTGCCTAGCTTGTGATGAGGTCTCTGTTGACTAGCCCCCACCCCGCAGAGAACGCCCGAGCCCCGCCAGGTAGAAGCAGGGAACCAGCGAGGGTCCCGCAGGTTCATCCCCTCGGTTCCGTTATCCGGGACTCGTACCATGCCAAAAGCGGCAAGGGAGGCTCGGGGTCCCCCACCCGGCTAAGGACCAGACAACCCGCCCCACTGCGGCCATGCTCATGAAGTCAGGACCTAAGGTCTGGATGATAACCAACAATCTTATTAATAGCTAACCATAGCAATGGCAAATATTCAACAAGTCACTTCGCAACCTTAAAAAAAAGAAAACATCAGCATCTATCACATCTTGCATTTACTAACATTGGGTGTAACCCGCAATATGGCTCCAGCCGACGGGGCACCAGGCCCGCTGATCACAGCCTGTCGTTGGGGCCTCTAGATACTCCCAACAGCCCCCTGCGGTACAGCTTAGTCTGTCAGGGTCGAGGCCGCCCCGACGGCCAGGGCCAAGCAACAAACTCTGTTCAGTCCCCACACAAATGGGAATGCAGACTAAAAAGGGGTCAAAAAACATAGTAAACAGGATGCATATATTCAAGTGCAATGCTAGGAACGTCCGACGCCCACCGGCCCAAGGAGAGCAAATAAGGTATACGATCTCCTATCCCCCAGCGGGAGGCAGACGTCCCCTTAAAATTTTAACTATCACCTCAAGGCAGTCCATCCAGCTCCAGGTATAGCTGAAAAACAAGAAAATAGAGAAAGGAAAAAAAACTGTCCATCCTGTGGGTTCCTGAAAGAGAAAAGCCCCCCAGGAAGGTAGGGAGAAAAATTCCCAAATGAATCACGCGGACGCCTGGCCCTCGGGTACCCTCCTCATTAGCAACGAACTGTTCGGTCGTCCAACCATAATCAGCCGTTATCAAGTCGGTGGGCTTTTGAAGTATGCGTTGAGGCCGATGTGGGATAAGGGCGCTGGCTACTGGACCGTTGGTGCCGTCGTATGGTTCTCGGACGTTGCTCCCGAGGTGGCCCAGGTGTAGATGGTATTTCAGCTGCTGTGGTCAATCCCAGGCGGTCTAACAGCTCGGAGGCCTCCTCTGGCGTTGATATTGCATGCGAGCGACCCATATATGTGAATGATAGTCTGAACGGGAAGCCCCATTTGTAGGCTATCTGATGCGATTTGAGAATCAGGAGATGGGGCTTCAGCAGGCGGCGTTTCTGGAGCGTCACTGGAGCTAGGTCTGAGTAGATCTGGTATTTGTGGGTCTGGAAGACTAGGTCGTTATGGGCCCTGGCAGCCTGAGCGATCATTTCTTTGGTGTTATACAAAGTGAATTTAGCGATAATGTCTCTGGGCTGACCATCCGCTCTAGAGGGACCCAGGGCACGGTGGACCCTGTCCATTTCCAAGCGCTCAATTTGGATTGGTGGGACTAATTCTTGAATTAAGGCTGTGATAGTGGACTTAAGGTCGATGATGGATTCTGGCAACCCTCTGAAACGCAGGTTGCTGCGCCGGGACCTGTTCTCCAAATCCTCTATCTTTTGGAGGGCTAGGGACAACTCAGCCTTGTTGTTCTGTATCTCAGCGTCCTGTTCCTCTAGTACTGAGGTAGTGTCGGTCATCTGGTGCTCCAGCTTTGATGTGCGGGACTTCAGGTCTCTTAGCTCCATTTTAAATGCGGCGGATAATTTCTCAGTGGCCGTTCCTAGCTCTTGCTGCAAAATAGACTTAAATCTTTCCAGCAACTCCGCATCTCTTATACCGGGGTTAGCCTGCGGGGATGGTCGCCATCTGGGATTCTAGCTGCGATTCGGACTGTGAATCCAGCAGCTCTGGTGATGGTATCGGGGAGGGAGAGAGCTGCGGCCTGGGTGTTTGCCCCGCAATGGTCGCCATCTCAGGTTTTGCAGCGTGTGTCGAGGGCCTGGGGGTTTGTGTCGACCTACCCCGATCCTTGCGCCCCATTCGCTGCCCAGGCATGCCCCAATTATACTGAGGGGTAGGTGTCCCCGGGGTCTCCGCTGCTGTGACACTGGTGACTCTGGGGATGTGTGATGCTTGGCCAGGAGACTTTATATATGGGTTGCGGCCTCTGTCATGGGTTCTGCCAGGGGCCCGGGTGACCTTGCTGCTGTCACTGCGACTGGCTCCCTATGCCTGCCAGGCGCTCCCAGTGTCCCCGAGTGTCAGACCCACCTCTGCCCAATGCTTCCTAGGGCGCTGCTGCTTGATTGCTGGTCGGGTGCTGGCTGGCTCAGGGTGAGGGTCAGCAGGTCGCGGCCGCCATCTTGGGACTGGCGTCTGGTGAGAGGTGCTGCTGCGCTGCGGGAGGTCAGCTCTCCCTGTCCTTCCCCCAGTCTCCGGGTGTCCCAGAACGATGAGGAGCCAGAAGAAAGCCGCCGCTATACAGGCTGGAATGCCGGTCGGGTGCTGGCCGGCTCAGAGCAGGGGCCGGGAGGTCGCGGACGCCATCTTGGAATCGGCGCCTGCCGAGGTATGCTGCTGCGCTGCGGGAGATCGGCTCTTCCTGCCCCCCCTCCGATTTCTGGGTGTCCCCAGGGGGTTCCCCGACCTGGATGGCCCGAAAACGCCACCACTGAGGCTCGCTGACAGGCGCTGCTCCCCGCTCAGCGAGGAGCCGGTTTAAGCAGCAGCCATCATGGTCGGCTGCTCACGAGCGCCCCCTCCCATACACATATTTTTAAAGGGATATTGAGCTTGATCAGCTTGGTCATTAGTGTGTTCAGGTTAATAGTATTGAATGCTAAACTAAAATCCACAAAGAGGACCCTTGTGTATGAGCCTGGGAGATCTAAATAAGAGCCTGGGAGTACTGCAGTGAGTTGTGGAGGGCTCGGTAAACAACATCCTCCACTAACCTATTTCCCCTATATGCAAATTCAGTAATATAATAAAGCATTTTAGCATGTTATCCTGGATTACTTTGTTCTAGAGATCTACACACCATAGTGTGTTCAATGATGGTCAACCACTTGTCGAGAAGTGGTGCTGCATGGCCCCCAAGTGAAAAAGTACAGTCCGATTCTTTGGTTCTTTGGTTTTTAACTATTTTTATCTTATTGTGCATTAATTATTATTAGTAAAATCAGTAAAACGATTGGACAAGTTCAAAATCTGGGTCCAAAATTAATCTGACAGTTAGATGCAGAGGGATCGGCACAATACAAATTGTGCAAGATTCGCTCATATATATTAATATTTGGAGGTTTTCAGAATTCTTCTTTGTTTGAGCCTTCCACAAACCCATGTTGTTATCAGCCGATCCTTAAATACTTCTTGTGGCCAGCCTTACATGGTAAAGAACCCTCTTTAGGATGGTGCTTCCCCAAGCCAAAACAGACAGTGTCCCTTGTTGACTTCCCCATTCATAAAACACAAAATTTGGCAAACATGATCAGGTGGTCCACTCACCCATTCCGGGGCCAAAATACCCCCCATAAAGGAATCTGGCATAGCATGTGCTGAACAGATGGAATCTCCAGTTCATTTAAGGTAAAACAAAATCTTGCCAAATAATAAAAAAATGGCACCCTATTTGAGCCCCTAGGATGATGGCACCCTGTGTGGCTGCTCTATCTGTACACCCCAATGAAATTTATTCTAGTTCACCACTGGATCAGCTGGTCCATGGTGTGGTGTGTAATGCCTGTTTATATTACTCTACAAATATGCTTAAAGCATTGGCAAATCAACTGTACAAATATGCAAACATATGATAGAAACAAGACATCTCAATCAGGCGCATAACAGTTTTTGGACATTAATCTTAAAGGCCAGCAATATTTTATGGTTAAATCTTCCTGTGAAGGTATTCAGAAATCATGTTGCTGACCCACTTATTGAGCTATGGGACAGAGTTTAAGACAATAACTAACAGCAATTCTGCATCCGTCTGTCAGACTGCTTTAAGCTGCTGAAAATTGACAGATAACTTTTTTAGATTCATTTTTATGACTGATCTGTTACAGCAAATGCCTACATTTTGTATAAAGAATGAGAGCGTGATGCTTATTTGTTTTTCTCAGTTTGCCTCCACGTGTTTGTGATTTATCAGCGGCACGATATCAACAGCTTTAGTAGGATAGGAATCAGAAATAAATCATTCCTTATAGTTGCAGAAATATTAAAATATTCTAATAATCCCAGGGCTGCATGTGTAAATTACCAGATGTTCAAGTAAATCTCTCATTGGCACAGCATAACACAAAAACACTCTGATTACATTCAGATAAAGATGTCTTTATATCTTTATGAGAAAGCTGCAGAATAAATACTGTACTGTTCATTTTATATTTATTGCGTGAGGAAAGGAGCAAACCAAAACTTTTATTAATATAACAACTGGATAGAACAGAGAATCCACAAAAATGTAGTTTAATTCAACACATTCGTTTTTCACACAAAATTTTTAAAAAGACATTTCCTGGTGATAATAAGAAAAACCTATACTAATGTTTCTCCCAGGCAGCAACTGCTTTGGTATCTACATTGTACTCATCTCAAAGATCCTGCCCTGCAATGTGGCATCAAAAGCAGCTGCTGCAAGGAGAAAGGGTCTTTTTAGCCAAGATTGGTCATTTAAGGTCTAAAGAATGATTTATAGGGATGGGTGAACCCATTGAAATTCTGGTTAGAAGAGTTCGGCAGAGATTTCCACTAATGTCCGGTTCAGGTCACCGGACTCGACCCGAACACAAGCCCTATTGAAGTAAATGGGGACTCGAATATGGAGGACCAACAATGGCTATAAAATAAGCTTAGCAAAGAGCTGAAAATCAAGGAGAACACCAGGGCAATTGCCCTGCAAAAAATGGCTAGGGGAAGTACTCAAAACAACAGAAAATGTAAAAAAGCATAATTCAAAGAAAAAAAAAATATTTGTTTTTTTACTGATGTGGCAGGCCAAATTGGGAGCGGGTGCACCTGGGCGATTGCCCTGCACAAAATGTGCTATGGAAAGTACTGAAAATAATAACTGAAAACTAAAAAAAATAGTGAATAGATATTTTATTGACCGGATAAGTAAGGGGTGGGGGGGAGTCCATTTTCTAAAGCTAACTGTCCATTTCATTACCCTCCCATGGTCAGGTGGCCTTTTTAGGCCACTTCTAGGGACAGGTGGCTCATATACATGCAGCCCCAGGCAGCCAGCAAAGGAGGGACAAACCATCAGTGATCAGCCCCTTACTACTACTGTCCACCATGCCCAGGGACTGAACACTGAAAAAGCAGTTTCAAAGGATCTCACCTGCATGGCATTTTTGTGACAGTGCACAGATGACAAGTCTCGGGTCATTTGCATGCTGTGCTACCAGTCACTGCAGATTTTTTTTTACTAATCTTTGCACGATGAGAGGAAGAGGAAGACACATTTCCAAAGGTGTCAGGCCAGTCCACACATGGCTTACAGGGTTGGTTGCCAGACCGACAGCGGCCAGCCAAGGGACAGTTTTACAGGCTTCGGAGGAGGATTGCAGGATGGCACCCAGCACAGCTCACGGGGTCACTGGAGTGTGGCTGTGGGGATGCAGAGGAGGAGACACTTCTCAATGAGAACAGCTTTTCTTTGACTCAGGGCAGTCTGGTTCACATGAGACACTACATTCTCCAATGCCTGTGGACTGGTGGGCACCTTGCTGGATGCTACAAAGATAACATCACCTCCTTGAACGGAGCAGCTGCATGCAGCATTTTGCAAACTGCAGTGGACTGATATAAATGGATCCTATTTTTTAACGGCCTGCATTTTCTTGCCATTTGTGACATGCTGGAGTATTTATAAGCAAACGACCAAGTGTGTAAAGGAACCTAACACACAAGAAGTGCCCCATCAAAGATAGTGCTAATTTTTAGAACTAACATTTTTCATTTCACTTGGCTTCATCCCCAGGTGGAGCTAGTCAGTTGATGCACTAGACACAATCTGGAAATAAACCCATCAAAAACTCTAGAGATGGTAGTGGACAGGAGGAATCCTGCGCCCATGTCACCCCTTTCCATCATGGGGTGGAAATTAAAAGAGCGAGTGAGACAATATTTCTTGGTGTGATTATCTCGGACAACCTCAGTTGGGAAGAAAGCACCTTGGCTGTACTGAGGAAAGCACAACAGCGACTGTTTTTCCTAAGGCAGCTGAAGAAGACGGGACTGTCAAAAAGGTTGTTAGTGCTCTTCTTTAATGCTGTCATAGGTTACCTTTTCTGTTTGGTTTGAGGGAGCAACTAAAAGAGACAAGTGCAGACTTCAAAAGACGATCAACATTGCAGAAAGAATAATTGGAGCACCCTTACCATCCCTGCAGGATCTGCACTCAGAACAAAGTCACAGGCAGAAAAGATCCTTCACGACCCCTCTCACCCTGGAGACCCTATTCCAGTATTTACTATCTGGCCAATGTACCTGCTTGCAGTACTTCTAGGTCTAGGAATGGTTTCTATCCTTTGGCTATCTACACCCTTAACAAGGGCCAGGCGTCAAAGGCCTAGGCTCAAAGAGTTTGTATTAGCTGGTATCACTTGCACTATGTAAGAACATCTGTATCTCTTGTTTTCACTGTATTCATTGTAGTATCTCTTGTTTCAATTTCTTGTAACTGTAAATATCTGCTGCACTGTGTATGTGCCAAAAAGAATTCCTTGTTCATCTCATTCAATAAAGTGAATTAAATTGAATTGGAAACAGTGTACTAATACTAGGAAAATGACATTTACCTTCATTGTCTAGCTTGGGGGGATTCAGCACCAGGTGTAAATAAAACATGTTTTCCACTTGGTGCTGACTCCCCAAGGAAGACAAATGTAAGTAAATGGCAGTTCTCTATCCTAAAAAGTAATGTACTTTTTTCACTGGTGAATCAACCCCTTTGTGTGTTAAAGATAGAAAGAAAGATGTACGTTTCAGTTTACACCCAAAAGTGCACCCAAAGTTGAACTGTCTTTACGCAGCTGAACTGTCTGTGCCCAGCAGTCTGATAAACCTCAGTTGATGTGCTTTCAATCCCGACCCTATGTTCATGGATGTCTTGGGAAACAGGGGCTTGTATCCAGCGATCAGGTGAGTTGCTGATTGCTTGACTAGCACCGATCAGCTGCGGGGTACAAAAGGTGAGTACCATTTTGTTTGGCTGTTAACTTTTAGGGCCTTTTTTATGATGTGTGCCTTTTAGCATCATTTTTGTGTCTATAGTGCAAGCTTTGGAGCGCTGGCATTCCCATCTTATTTGGTGCTGTATAACACATTGGAGCCAGCAGTTGATGCGCAGAGCGCTACTAATTAGCTTTAATTGTTGCACTAGGTATTGGCTGGTCTATGTCAGCACCTTTTGGACCTTATCGCAGCTCCTGTAAGCGCCGCTTTGTAATTTTTAACTGCTGGTCAGAATTTTTCATAAACTTTACAGTGCATTTAGGTTGCATTTTAGTTGTTGGTGTCCTTATTACACATTGTTAAGCAAAAGAAACCATTAAAATCAATTTTAATAACCCTCCAAAAAATACATTTTGTGACATTCAATTATTGACAAGAACCAAAGCAAGTTCTGTACAAATAAATGTGTTTAAAGTGATTGGCAAGTCAAAAGTTAATAAAAAATATCAGTAGCTTACCTTTCATTGAGTGGATGGAGCGCTGTGATTCCTCCTCTGTCGGTCTCCCTAGTGAATAATAATTGAAAAGGCAACTCGCCCCCTCTCTTGTCAATGCTGAGCTGTGTGTAATATGCCTGAATGAATAATCGCTGGTGAGCACCAGGGGGGGCTGCTGCATGGTCAGGAAGCCATATGGTCGCTCCATTCAAACATCAGACTTCATTCAGTAAGTGTTTAGTTTAGACTTTGGGGCTCTGGCTAGGGATAGAAAGTGACAACATAAACTTCCTTTATGGGTATAGGATCACTTTAACCACTTCCTCATTCACAAGTGGCTGGCAATCATATGAATGTCAGTGACCAATCTGAATGTTCCAGTAGGCTTGCACATCAAACCTGAATGGTTTCGGTTGATCACCTGATTAATTGCCATTTGGTACCATAAACCACAAATGAGGAAGTTGTGACTTGAGTATAGTGCCGCCTTAACCTTTTCTGTTATTCCTTTAAATGGCCACTGCTTATTTATCCCTTTCCTTACTTTCTCTATCTACAATCCACCCTTTTTGATTGATTTACACTTACTTGGGATGCCCTATGTTCCTAAATACATTGTTTCCTAAACTACACACACAGCGATGGTGATCTAAAGCTGGGCACTCTAGCATAGAGCGCCAGACACTGTATGATTAAAGTCTGTTTTTGAACACATATACACCTGTAATAAAGCGAAAACACATGGAATTATATTGTTTTAACACTGTGACAATGACACTTAGTGCCAGACCTGTAAATAGAATTCTGCATAAAAATATAAAACCTCAAACAAAATGTATAAAAGTGTTTGTTTGCACACAATGATTTGAGCACAAAAAATAATTGTAATTTCCCAACGCGTAGAAACAAATGTAAGCCCATTTAAATGTATGGGAGAGCGACACTGAGCGAAAGGTAATACGTGGCGCTCCTGTACTTAGAGCACGGCGCTATACACTGAGCCGCCTCTGGTAATACATGTGACGCTACATGGCGCTGTTAAGAGTCGCTCACCAGATTCGCTTTCTTAAATGTGGTTTTGCGTAGAGCATCCATTGTTCACCAGACGCTACCTGCCGCTACAAAGCACTACCTGGCGCTATCCCTTCTTAAATAACCTCCTTAGTTTGAGTCTGCTTGCTGTATAGCTTTTATTATATTATATTTATAATACAAGTTGTTATTTGACAATTGTACAGTTTATAGGATCAGATCATGGAGGCCTTTTATTTTTCAAAACTGCAATGTTTGGGGTATGTCCTGTGGAGCGTATGTATTTCACATCAGTACAATCCTTCAGTAGCCATTAGCACCCTGACTTGGGTTTCTTGACCTTTCCTTTGGCAGGCACTTCTAGCAGCTGCAAGCGAGCACAGTGTCATTTCTAGTTCTACTCATTCGATTTATAATTGGAGTTCTGAAAGCAGGAATGCTACCTGAGAACCGCAAGTATGGAATGTAAAGATGACCTGTTCTATTTCATGGGTTCATGACGATAAATGTATTTTTATGGAAACATCAGAAGCCCTTTACCCAGCATCTTAATGCATTTCGAAATGTAAAGGGAGCTTATCAGCTCATTAAATGCTAACTGTCTAGATGTAATGCAGTTCCCCTTCTGTAAGGTTCAGCCAGAATCACAATCAGTTTATTCAGTCAGTGTATAGAATCTAGTGGTAGCATGCTTGCTTCCAGGAACATAATAGGCGAAGCAGGTTTATATTTAAAGTGGATCACAACCCAAATTTTTAACTAGAATCCCCTGAATTGCTCCCCCCTTGAATTGTAACTTTTGCCTATTTTTTCTGCACCCGCTTTACTCTTATCCCAGATAATGGTGCCCGTTTTAGCTGTAAAGCTCCGCCTCCTCCATTAATTTCCACTGTTGTGTGTGGCAATGATGTCATTGTTCCAGGACAATTTGATAAGTGAAAATATCCATTTCAAGTTCTACATTCTAAGAAGAGAGTATCGGCAAGGGTTTTAGCCAAATGTATTTCACAAGTTCAGTGGGTTTTGGTCCGCTTTAACCCTTTAAATGCCAGCCACGTAAAATTTACGTGGTTGCCTCTCCGTCACTTAAGTGCCAGCCACGTAAATTTTACGTGCCTGGCATTCCCCAATCCCACAAAAAAAAGTTAAAAAAAAAGTCACTTACCTGACCCCTTGTTTTGTCCGGCCGGGTCTCCTCTTCAGCCAGCGGGGCTCCGATCGCCGATCGGGGCTTCTCCGGCTGCAGGGGAGGGCCCGGAATAGGGTGCCCCCCCCCGTTTCAGCAGCCGCCGGATTGCCTGTTAAAAAAAAAAAAAAAAAAAAAATGACAGTTACTCACCTCCGCTCCCGCCGACTCCCGCCGCCTCTCCTCTTCATGGGGGGGGGCTCCGATTACCCCCCCCGGGTCTTCTGTCTTCTGGAGGGGGGCATAACAGCCCTCCCTCCGTCGCATCTTCCGATGGCGGCCGCCATCTTGGATTTTAGCCCCGCCCCTTCGGGGGCGGGGCTAATGACGTCACCGCCGGGTGTCATCGGGGCACCCGGCAGTTCTGCTCTCAGATGCCGGTGACGGCTGGGCGGAGAAGGAGGGAGGTAGGCGATCCTCAGATCGCCTGCCTCCCCCCTTCTCTGCCCAGCTGTCACCTGCATCAGATCGCCGCGGGACAATGCATCTGAAGATCGGAGGTGAGTAAAGGTAAAATGTTTTTTTTTTTTAAATAAACTATTACAAAAACCTGTGTGTGTGTTTTTATTTATACTGTTAACCCTTTGTGAACTGGTAAGGGGTCCATGTGACCCCTTATACCAGTTCACAGGGCTCAGGGGTCTGGCAAGTCACCTGCGCTAGCGGGTGGCTTGCCATTAACCCCTGGCACCCCCATTACCTGCCTCCCCAAAGGCCAGGGGGGGGCAGAAGAGCCCGGGCCCACATGGGCTATGTGGGCTCGTAGGCTGCAGGGTGGGGGGGCCACATAAGCTGGCCCCCCCACTCTGTGCCTACAAGCCCCCATAGCTGGTCCCGGGCTGGTTACTGTGGGTAAGGGGGACCCCACGTCAATTTTTTTTTTGATTTTTAAGGGTTTTTAACCCTTAAAAATCAAAAAAAAAATGGGGTCCGCCCCCCCTGGGAGGGGGGACCCTATGTCATTTTTTTTTTTGATTAACCCTTTGTGTTCTGTCATCCAGCAGCTATAAAAGGCTTCTAGCAAGTGAGCAGAAGCCAGTGATCGCCGAGGGACAGAGTGCTCCAGGATGGATGGGAGGTGAGTACAGTGTAAAAAAAAAAAAAAAAAAAAATTAATAAAATATTTTTTTCTCAGTGTGTGTCTGTGTCATTATTTCCTTTTAACCCCTTGTGAACTGGTAAGGGGTCCATGACCCCTATACCAGTTCACAAGGCTGGGGGGATGGCAAGCCACCTGCGCTAGCCCCTGGCACCCCCATTACCTGCCTCCCCAAAGGCCAGGGGGGGGCAGAAGAGCCCGGGCCCACCTGGGCTATGTGGGCTCGTAGGCTGCAGGGTGGGGGGGCCACAAAAGCTGGCCCCCCCACTCTGTGCCTACAAGCCCCCATAGCTGGTCCCGGGCTGGTTACTTTGGGTAAGGGGGACCCCACGTCAATTTTTTTTTTGATTTTTAAGGGTTTTTAACCCTTAAAAATCAAAAAAAAAATGGGGTCTCCCTCCCCTGGGAGGGGGGACCCTATGTCATTTTTTTTCTCGATTTAACCCTTTGTAGTGTGGATGGTAGTTGTATTTTTTTTGTTAATGTTATAAAATACTTGTTTCAGTTAGAGGGGTCTCCTGGGCAGGAACAGGGGGCTACCGATAAATATGTGGTACCGTTCTAATCGGTAGAAATGGGGCTTTCACATGCAATATGATTTTCCTTAATAAAATAAATTTTTTATTTAAAATAAAGGAGTCAATTTTTTAAAAAAAATTTTTATTTATTTATTTATTATTTTTACTTAATAATATTGTAAAAAAAAAAAAAATATATACAAACAAGACATTTCATGTTAAAGCCTAAACTCTGCTGCAAAAAAATATATATATAATTTTCCTGAAAGTTCCAGCAAAAATGGCGCAAAACATGGCGCAAAACATGACGCAAAATGGGGAAAAATGGCCTGTCAACAGAGGGTGACAAAATCTCAAGTAGGCTGGCAATTAAAAGGGTTAATAGTACCTATGCATGTTGGGTATTGTTCTGTTCGGGGGACCTTGCGCTTTCAGACTTAGCTTGTTTTTTCTGGTTTGCATATTTATATTTTAGGAAAAGGTGTTTTTTATTCAGCTTTTTTATAAATTTTTTAGGGAAACCCTGCGCAAACAAAGAATTCTTTGAGGGATTACTTCCAGAAAGATGAGCCCACTACAACAAGCTGGGTACGCTTAGAAAGCTTAACGTGTGTACTTTCAGGGAATATATGGTTTATGGGGGATATTCCAAATGTCAAGGGTTGTTTTGGTTGAAAAATCGCAAGGTGCGCACTTTGTCTGCAGAGCTGAAATTTTCAAGTAAAATTACCGTTACGCACATGCTTTACTTTGGGGTGTTTGGCAACTCTTCCCTTGACAGAACCTATGCATGTTGGGTATCGTTCTGTTCGGGGGATGTTGCGTTTTCAGATTATACTTGTTTTTTCTTGTTTGTATATAGTTTTTTTAGGAAAATGTGGCTTTGATTCTGCTTTTTTATCCTTTTTTTAGGGAAACTCTTTGCAACCAAATAACCCATTGAGGGATTACTTCCAGAAAACTATGGCCACATCAACAAGCCTGGTACGCCTAGAAAGCCTGAGGTGTGTACTTCCAGAGAATATATAGTTTGTTGGGGGTATTTCAAATGTAAAGGGTTGTTTTTCTGGAAAAACTGCAAGGTGCGCATATTGCGTAGCACAGTTGTATTTTATCTGAAAATCCCCTAAAGCGCTGTTTCAGTTTGGGGGAGTCTCCTGGGCAGGAAAGGGTGTCTACCAATACATATGTGGTACCGCTGTAACCGGGAGAAATTGGGATTTCACACGCAATAAGATTTCATTGACAAACTTACATTTTTTATTACAAAAAAAACTACAATATGTAAAAATTTTTTTTTTTTTTTTTTTTTTGCACATATTTCACCCAAAAATATTGAGAATACACCTAAAAAATGACAAACAAGACATTTCATGTTAAAGCCCAGACTCTGCTGAAAAAAACAATATATCATTTTCCTGGGAAATCCCTGGAAATCCCTTCAAAAATCACAGTTGAACATGGGGAGCGCAAAATAGTGCAAAATGGTCTGGCAACAGAGTGTGACAAAAACTCCAGGTAGGCTGGCACTTAAAGGGTTAAGCAACTAGTGGTAATCAAATTGGAAAAATTGTGTAACAAACTTTGGGACATTACCACAAACTTGTCAAGTATTTTAACATTTATAGTGTTACCTACAATAAAGTATATAAATCATATTGCCAGTTAATTTTGATTCTATTTTTAGATATCAGAATTAATGCAAAAGAAAATAGACTGGACCATTCCTGTCTTTTAACGAAGTTAGTGGGCCTGATTTACCAAGCACTTCTGCCAGACAATTCCATATCGGTGCAAATTAGAGTAGTGCAAAATATAGTTTATATATATATATTTATTTTTTACACTGGCGCACATTGGTGCACTGCAAGAAACACATTTACTAAAACTTTAGTGGCGTGGCAACATGCTAAAAAAGTATGCACTGATATGGCATTGTCTTGCAAAAGTGCTTGATAAATCAATAATAAATTGATAAATCAAGCCCATAATCTAATGTCCCATTATACTAAAATAAGCACTTCCATCCAAATTGTCAACTTACTTCAATTGTCCAACAAACATGGCGGCATATTTGGGGGAAATATTTGAAATATGTGAAAACAAAACACCAAAAACCAAACACAAATAAGCCTCAAATACACCAAAGTAAACCCAATGGAATAAGGTCTAGTAAACAAATGTAACAGTAATTGAAAGGATGTCATTGCGCATCACAGCCTGTATAAGAATGTGATTAAAGATACGGCCAGGCGCTGTGGTTGAAGCAGCGCCAGATGAAACCCGCCACTGTTGCTCAAGATATATATATACAAAAGAGGAAGATTGAACACCCAAAGTGCAACTGCATTCAAAAGAATAGTTTTTTAATGCTGGTAAAGGTGAAAACAAAATGAGAAGTCACAGCTTCATGGTGTAAATACAATATTAGATACAAATTCATTAAACATGAGACAATTAACAAATCAATACATAGGCCCTTATTCATCAAGCGATAGCGCCAGGTAGTGTCTGACGAGCGCCAGGTAGCGGCAGCTAACGGCGACTACCGACTCAAGTACGCCCGGCGGCGGTCACAATGACGCATTTATCAAGCAAAATGAGGCTAGCGCCGGCGAGAGCGACGGCTAGCGCGGCATTCATCATGAAGCCGGCTGGCCCGAACAGCGCCGCTGCAAATTCCTTCACAGCGACACGTATTACCTGCCGCTACCTGCCGCTCTCCCATACATTTCAATGGCAGACGCTGCAATGATTGTTTTTAGTGGTTTTGGGGTTTTTTGCTTTGGTACAAAATTCAACACATGTTTATATTGATATGTTTTATGAATCTAGCTGGTTATTTATCTGTTTTTTTTTTTTTATTTATTTTTCACAATGTAATGTTGTGAGTGACATGGGAATTGCATCTCCTCCACCCAAACTCATTGGCCTCAAAATCGCTGGTTTTCCACACAAACGGGGCTTGTCAAGCTATTTTGTAGCCTGTCAGGTTGGGCGGTCACGTTCGCTCTTAGAAATTGTCAGCGCCCAAGCTATTCGGCAGCCCTGTCCTTGATGAATCTGTGTTGGTCAGTGTTTGTGCAGTCGCTGTTTGAATTCGCTATGTGGCGGCGCGAGCGTCGCTGTGCCTCGGTGCGCTGCGTTGTGCGGCGCTGTGCTGTTCATACATGTGCCCTTCTGCCATTTGCAAGGAATTCACTTCCCGCGACCCCAGTCGTTGTTAATGAATACACTGTAGTTGTGAGCGTGCCTGGCCCCATATTGCAGGATTAACATTCAGTCGTACCAGCTCATAACAACCCGTTATGCATTCTCATGTGTGCCACATTTTCAGGTAGTTGTCTAGTTAGATTGTGTGATGACTTTGTGAAGCAATAAGCTCTGTATATTTAAGCACAACGGTGTATGCTTTAGAAGGACCTATGCATTACAGTATGTAGAATCCCCAGCTAAATCAAGCTAATAATTCGTTGCGCCTTTGCCCCTAGCTTGTTTTTCAGCGTCATTTTAATGTTTTTCCGCCACTTAGCTTGCACATAGCTGATATTAGCTTGTCCCTGCTGCGCGCATGTTTTTTTTTGAATTTTGAAGCACAGTTGCTTGCGTCATATCCGGTTCCGGGATCCTCCTTTGCGTTTCAACGCCACCTTAAGGTAAAACTGTCTTGCGCTTATGCCAATAGCTTGTTTTGCAGCGTCATTTTAATGTTTTTCCGCCACTTAGCTTGCACATAGCTGATATTAGCTTGTCCCTGCTGCGCGCATGTTTTTTTTGGAATTTTGAAGCACAGTTGCTTGCGTCATATCCGGTTCCGGGATCCTCCTTTGCGTTTCAACGCCACCTTAAGGTAAAACTGTCTTGCGCTTATGCCAATAGCTTGTTTTGCAGCGTCATTTTAATGTTTTTCCGCCACTTAGCTTGCACATAGCTGATATTAGCTTGTCCCTGCTGCACGCATGTTTTTTTTTTTGATTTTTGCAGCACAGTTGCTTGCGTCATATCCGGTTCCTGGATCCTCCTTTGCGTTTCAACGCCACCTTAAGGTAAAACTGTCTTGCGCTTATGCCACTAGCTTGTTTTCAAGCGTCATTTTAGTTTTTCCGCCACTTAGCTTGCACATAGCTGAGAATAGCTTGTTGCTGGGGCGCGGTGCGTATTTTTGTTATGTTTTGTTTTTTATTTGTCTAATGTCGCTAGCGTCATTTCCGGTTCCTGTTTCCTCCTTAGCGTTTCCAATATGGCTCCCAAACGGCGAGTAATGCGCCTCCCCAGCTCCTCCTCAGATTCCGGACCCACCACCCCTCCCCCACATCCCCCACCTACCTCTCCTTCCCCAAATACCACCCCTCCCACCCATTCCCCTCCTGGGCCCAGGAAACAAAGGCGCACCCGGGTGGATAGCCGTGTAAATGGCCAGGTTGTGAAAGTGAGTATTTTAGTTATGTATTTTTAGCTTAAAAATTGATAAACACACAGGGGGGATAGGGGCAGAATTTTTATTGTTTTTAGGCCAAAATTTAACACTCCACATGGGGCATCCCCATTGTGGATGTCCTGCTTGGATGGCCCCCCCCCCCCCCCCGGAGGGCCCTAAAAATTACCTCTGCCCCGTCCCATCTGTGCATGCGTGAGTTGCGGATGCCTATTGCGCTTACCTCTAGCAGGGTGTACCCCTGCGCCATACATATTTTCATTTTGTGTGCAGGCGCACTCCCTGTTAGAGTCAAACGCCACATGCGTACTTGGCCGTGCAGACACAGCTGAGCTGGTATGCACCTCCCAAGGGCCTTGGATGCGCATACCACACCGGCGTGGAGCGCTGTGTTTGGCTTGCGGAGTGACGTGGGAGTGTCCTCAGCGGTGTATTTGGGGCCTTCAAAGGGGGTTGCAGACAGTGGCCCACCCACAATAGTTGTGGCCCACAAAAGTGCACCCAAACCCAGAATAATGTAAATCCTGGGTGTGGGTCCACTTTGATCTTGTCTCTGTATAACTGTTTATGACATTGTTCTGAGGTCATGTATTTATTTGTTTTTTTTTTTATTTGTTTTTTTTTTCCTAGGACTTCTGCCTGGCCGAATACGACTATGCCCGAGGAGCGAAAAAACGCCTTGCCATGGAGGTGAAGGCCACTGTGTCCCGGCGCTTCCAGACCGACCTGACCATCCGGGCCATCCAACAAAAATGGTCTGATTTTAAGCGCCGGGACCCAGAAGGCGTGTACCGCCTATATGATGCCTACGCATCAGGTAAGTTAAAGCTTATGTTCTTTTTTGCCTTTGTGCAGAATCATCTGCTAAGCTGTGTCCTTTTTTGCTCTTTATATTAATTATTTGCTTTCACCCCCTCCACACAGATAAGCGTCCTCCCCTGGGGAAACGTGGGAAGGGATTCCTCCCCCGAACCAGGCAGGCGGACTCGGGGGAGTCATCGGGGGAGGGTCCCTCCCGCGGGTCCTATTTAGAGGACCCAGGGGAGGAAGGGGATGACGCCCCAGAGGAGTGTGCTGCTGGGGGGCAGGCTGGATCAAGCCTCAGCTCCTCACACTCTGAGTCTGAGGACTCTCACCAGGCAAGGGGCCACTCTCAAGCAGGGAGTGAGAGGGAGGAGGGTGGCCCTTTGCCTGGTGGATCTTCTGAGCAGAGTGTGAGGAGCCGAGGCTCCCCGCCTCCTCCTCAGAGCCCTCCCTGGGCTTCAAGTGGCGCTTCATCCCCTGGTGAGTTTACATGTTTTAATTGTTAGTCTGTGACAGGTTTCATCTGACCATTTGTGCTTAGCCCTTGCAATTCCTCTGTAATTTGCAGGGCATCATATAGGCGGCACCTCCATGGATTTTTGGCGTCAAATCCTCCTCGGGCATAGTCGTGGTAAGTGTATGTTGTAAGCTAGTTCATTTTGGAATTTATGTCATTCCTTAAAGTGGACCCACAAACATTGATGATATTGCTTGGATTATGGCGCCTTCCCTGCCCAATCACATCCCTCACCCAGGGCCACCCCCCAACCAAACACCACAAACTACTTCCCTCTTTGGGGGTGGCAGAAGCCATTGTCCCTGCCTCCTGTGTGGCACTCGAGATGTGTGTGCGCCTGCGCTCTGTTTCATACTGGCATGCGCGTGCGCACACACTGGCGGAGTGATGTGCGGAAGGCAGGGGCGGTGGCGGACTAAAATTGTGTTGCTCTGCCAAAGTAGACTAAAACACTGAATATTCACAATCCTGGGTCTTGGACCACTTTTAACAGACACGTTTCCTGGTCCATTGTCTCAGCTGGTTTGCTAATGTACATTAACATCACAAACCACACTACAGTGCTAGCCAACTGGAAACCACCCCTATGTTTCTGGCCACACCATGATGTGTGCTAGCAATAGTTAATTTACGTGAAGTAGTTAGGGCAAACACATGTTGCACACTGGTAACATTAGCCATTAAATTGGTAATGAGTCATTTACATTGCAATGTAAAGGTTAGTGCCAGATTTTCATAATGGATACATGTGGCAACCATAAACACTTCACATTAACTAATGGACCAGGAATATAGCAAATATCGTTTAACATGTATGTAAATAAGTTTTTGTTTTTGGAGGTAAGACTCAATAACCAGATTGATGTCAAAACTTCGGGTGTCATAGCTCCACTAAATGTTGTTTTGTATTTTGATTTTTTATGGACAGATGTCGCTACGCAGACGGAGGCAGAATTCCTCCTCCCCACACCAGCTCCAGGGACGGCCAGCAGCATGGGCCACCGCCACAGCTGCGATGGTGAGTACATCCAAATTCATATGGGTAAATACTTTTGAAACATTTCTCTTCTAGTTACATTTGTAGAAATTTGTAATTTACCAATGTGTGAATTTCACACACATCTAGGTTAAATGTGTTTGGACAATAATCCAACATGCCAGTCACCATCCTTGATAGTTGCCTCACATTCTTGTTACGGACACATACGGACTATTTGTGGCGTATAGACAACCAAATGGGGCTGATTAGGTGTTTACCCATAACATTATAGGGCAAACTTCCATCATCCTTAGGCACTGATGTTTGGCTGGGACTAAAGACATAAATGTCCTTACTTGGCCATAAACATTATTACATTTGCAAGAGTTAACCTGGCCCAACACCAAGGGTGTTTAATGTGCATTAAACATTTAATTTGCCAACAACTAACAACTAACACCCCGCGGAACATACGATAAGTGCAGGTACCGCGGGTCCAACCCACCAAGCAAACCCCTAATTATGGGAACTTATCTTCCGCTGGCTCCAGCGCACCACTCCAGACGTGCATTTTTCCCCCCTGGGCCTCTGTGAATGGCCGCCGGGTCCCCATGAGCAGCCAGAGAGTGACATGCGTGAAGAGGCGGCGGAAGAGGAGTGTACATTCCTGTTCCCTGCATAGACGTTAGCGTGCGTTTTTTGTGCCAAGCACGTTGGAGCATGGAGAGGTGAGTGGCTATGGATTACTGTGTGTATACACACATCAGGGGAAAAACAGATCTGTGAGCAACAACAAAGTGGGCCAAAACCCATGATCAACTATATTGTGGGTGTTGGTCCACTTTAAGAGTAAAGGTATGTGGTCCTAACATGTTTTCAAGCCAATATTAAAACTTTAATTTAAAATGTTAGGGGCACATTGTTCACCAATGTTAATGTGAGTGTTAGCAAGTTAGAAACACTGACATTACATTGCTACATCTGTGTATGTTGAGTTCCCAATCAAATTCTAATATATTATTTTTAATCACATCTCTACAGCTTGTATACGCCAGCATCGCAGACTGTGGCGGGCCTTCCGACAGATGAAAGGGATGCTGCTGGCCATGAAGAGGCGTCGGAGACGTTAGGGTGGGGGGGATGGCTGCCATGTCCAATGTTATTGGCTTTGTTGGCCTATGTTGGCCGTGTTGGCCCAATTTGTTTAAAGACAATTATATTTACCAATAACTGTGTTGTTCCTTGACCAGCATAGGTTTAGATTTCAAAAAACCATTATGTCTAAAATTAGGCAGCCATTTTGAGCCAGTACATGTTTACACCATAGTAAGCAATGTTAACTAATGTGGCACATAAATGGTGGCATAATATTAGAGATGATTGAGCAAATCATCCATGACTGTGTATTTAGCTTTCACATGTATGGATAAACACAAATTAGAGGTGGTTTTCAAAAATATATTTACATAAATCATAAGAAAAAGGTTTACAAATTAATATTCTTGGCTGGGTGGCCGGGGAGGTTGGGAGTCATTGCTAGGGGCGGTGTTGGGGGACAACAGTGCAGTAAAAAATATAGACTGCTGTTGTATGAGCTGTTGTAGCAACAACAAAGTTTGGTCCTGCCGCTGTATTGCTTCTGCCTGGCGCTGTATTGCTTCTTCCTGGCGCTGTACAGATTGCTCGATAACATTTGCAAGGCGACCAAGGTCCTGGTTCTGTTGTAGGTTTTGCCGTAACTGGTCCACCTGGCGCTGCAGGCCCTCATTTTGTTGCTGACACATCAGCACCTGATTTTCCAACGCCGCAATGCGCTCATTAGTTCCATCACGCGGCTGTTGGCGACTGTAGTCCTCCAGCATCCGGACCCCTAGTTGGTAGAAATCGGCACTGGTTGGTGCCACACCTCCTCTTGCTGTGGTTGGAGGCTAAACAAATAGTAAACCACATTTTAGTCAAACAGAACCAATGCAGTTATGCCCCTCCAAAAAGTTACCATAAACACTCACTATACAACTTACCCTTGTCTGAGCCTCTGAAGCTTGGCCACATGGGACTTGGGAAGAGGTCCCAGCTGGGGGTTCTGGTTCCGCCTCCTGCCAAAACAACAATGAAAGGAAATGTTACATGTTGCTTCTTCCACTACCCACGAATATGCCAATGGGTTTCGAGGTCGTCTACATCAGCCATGTTACCTGCGTGTCCTCCGGCACAGGTAGGCTCGAGGTATCGCTGCCAGAGAGTCGCAATTCAACATCCGAGATGTCGGGCAAGTTGGCATATGCTAAACAGGAAAATCAGGTTAGTAGGTCTGTGGGCCAAACTCTAATGTAACCTGGTTAGGCTATCGAGGCCATACCTCTAAAAAGTAAAAAAATACACACTAGACCAAAGGTCTCTGTTAAACTCAGATTGTTAACATGTATGTTACAGGACTAAGACGCACTAATTTCTGCAAATCTCATCATAAACATTGCTTAAATTAAACATACCCGCAATATCCCAGATGTCTGGAGTGGGGTCCTCACTCGAGCTTGGACCTTGAAAATACATGTGGACACACAAGTTGCCAGAAGCAAGTGGCACAACATTAGAGCCCAAATACAGACTAGAGCAAGGCCAAACCACTTACCCTCATCTCTGGCAGCTGGAACTTGAGGGGCCCTTTCTGGACAGCCACTTCCGATATTCGGGTCAACTAAAAAATAAAAAAAAAGGCTCTAAATAATCAGCAAACTACTACAGGGAATGTTTGGCTAAAAATATGTCTGCAAATATACATTGCTATAACTCAAATAACTAATAGACTGACCCTGGGGAGGCAACCAGCACTCCCAAGAGGCATCTTCAAGTTTACCAAGCAAACATGTAGCTTAGTAGACTAACCAAATTGAACCAGTGTAACCTAAACAGCAGAAAGGATACATTATGTATTGCTCTACACACCAACAGGGTCCTGTTGACCGGCAACATCGGAAGTGGGGTCCAAAGATGAACCAGTCACTTGGCCTACCAATAAAAAAGACAAATGAGACACATGCACTTGAGTCAAAGTGGATCAAGCAAGGTGAACACATGCACTTACCGACATCCAAAGAGTAGGTGGGATCCGGAGGAGATGCTGGGGCCAAGGGCATGGGAGCTAGGCCAAAATAAAACCAACATTGAGCCATAGCTAATGTGCGTAGCAAAATACAACATGCATTAAGGTGTGTGAGCAGCTCTTTCACTAATATTGACTAATCAAGCCAAGTGTGGCTCACACATTGATATGCCGATATATGGCTACACATCTCTGGCATCCTACATATCTACACATGTTAGGGCCTTGTTAGTTACTTGCTGTGAGTGTTACAGTGGGCGTGCAATTAGGGCGCACGCACATATTATTAATAGTCAACAGGGCAAACCTTTATTGTTTGAGCTGCTCCCACACCCATTTGTTTTGAAAAAAACCAGCAAACAAATTATGGGTAAATACCTTCAATGGCAGACTGGGGTAGCCTTGAGGTTGCTGGAAGGGCAGGAGCTTGGGTGTCCGGAGCCACATCCCGGACAGCAGCATGTGCACCTATGCATAAAGCAACAGACAGAAAAGTTACAAATGTTTGAGCTATAATGTAATACTTCACAGGTCCTACAGTTAGTTGGTCAGAATGTAAAAATGCTAATCACAGACATTAACATTAGGTTATTGTAAAAGCCAGAAAATATGTACCTTCAGCCCAACCGGTGGTGTCATCCCCAGGATCCACACCCTGCAGCCGAGCCAGTGGGATTTTGGCCTTCAGCATCTCCTTATACGGCCTGTAGGTACTCTTTGGAGCCTGGATGAACCCACTGTCCACATCAAGATCGTGATTCATCTTTTTCATAAGGGCCCCTCGCAAAGTGTAGAAGCGTTTCCTGCAGGATGGGCCACTACGTGGGTGTTGAGCTGTGCTACTAAGCTCCACACCAATGGCATCCCACAGTTTGCTTCTTTCTTGTTTGCCTATGGACTTGCTTTGGGAGCCAAATATCAGCTCCCATTTCGCAAGTGTCAGGCGCACAAGATGATTATTCTCAGCCAAATTAAATTCAGGCTCCCTCTTGGCACCTGGGCGCTTAGCCTGGGGTGCTGCCCCACCTTCAGGCTGTGCCCTTTTCCGTAAGGGAGGTCTGCACACAGCACCCACCAAACTCCTACTCGTGCCTGCTGTGGCCGGCAGATGTCCTGTATTTGGCTCCATCCTGTAGCTGCACACACACACAAATCAACACCCCACAAGCACGCATGCACACTACAGAATGGCATCGCAATCTCTTAGGCTTGGGCAGGTTTTATGTGCTCTAACAGCCAATCCAAAAGCAGCCCACTTAATTGATTCACACATACAGCCCAGTTCCTTCTAGGCACACCTCCACTGCACTGACAGAAGCATGTGTGTTAGCCAATTAACTCATTACAGACCTCATTAAACAAACAACACACACCCAAATCCAACAATGGACTGATGTATCTGCAACCCTTGTGACATGTGCTTAGCCTAACGGCTATTTAAAAAAACAACAGCTTCACTTTCATTGGTCCCCACCTGATTTTTGGCCCATGTCCGTTAATGCACGCAAGTTACGGCTCAAGTACGCTAGTAGCGCTACTAGCGTGCGCGTGCGCACTCTGTTTTACGCACACCTGGGTCGGCTAATTGGCGCCCGGAAATAGCAGAGCGACGCAAAAGGCGGCAAAGCGGACCTGTCACTTTAGAAAATGAAGTATAAAAGGAAGGAATGTTCTAGCTTCTGCTATTCTTACACTGTGGCAAAGGCTGTGGTGTGGTGCTGTGCTCGCTTCCCTTAGCTCATTTGAGCCTCTGTCTGGTTTCTGTCCTCACTCTCTGTGGCTTGTTGGGTGATTTCTGACATCAGTGCTGTTTCTTTAGGAGCTTGGTTTGGGTGGCATCTGCAAATATTGTGTAGCATACAGCAAGTGAGGCTTGATTTTGGGGCCTTTTGTGGGCTGTGCAGCAACTCCCCTCTTGGTTGTGCTTAACTTAGAAAGCTGGTTTTCAGCAGGCTGGTGGTTTGGACCACTATAGTTCTGGTTTTGTGGTGAGCTGCATTGTAGCGGGTGTGTGTGTAGTGTGATTGTTTGTGTGTGTGTTGTGTGTTAGTGGTTTTTTTTGTTTATTTTTGTTTTTGTATATATCTTTAGTGTGTGTGATGGATAAGAGGGTGATGTATGGTGTCTGGGTGGATGGATGTATGTGTATGCTGAAAGAGCAGGAGGAAAGGGAGCGGGGTGTTGTGAGGCTTAGGGCACCCCGCTCCTTTGCAATCCGCCTTTCAGTATGGGACTTAAGTGACGAGCAGATCAGGAGCCGCTTCCGTCTGAATCGTGCTGCACTACAGTCCCTATATGATCAGATTAAGACCAAAATCGAGCCATCCACCAAACGCACTCATTCCATTCCAGGCATAGTACGCCTGTGTGCCACTCTTAATGTTTTGGCACGAGGGACCTTCCAGGCAACCTCAGCCCTCCTCAGCGGGATAAGCCAGGCTACTATGAGCCGCATCCTAATCCAGGTAGTTCTGGCAATTTGTGATTTAATCCCAATTTACATCAAGTTTCCTGAGGATGAGGAAGAGGTTGCCAAAATAAAACATGCTTTCTATCTGATGGGAGGGATCCCGAATGTGCTAGGGTGCGTTGATGGTACACATATCCCTTTCCGCCCTCCCCGTGCACAGGAGCTGTCCTACAGAAACAGGAAGCAGTTCCATTCATTTAATATCATGGTGGTCTGTGACCCAGACATGAGGCTGCGGGCGGTGAGATCGGGGTTCCCCGGCTCATGCCACGATTCTTACGTCTTGCAGCGGACAGTCCTGTGCCGGAAGTTTGATAACAACGAAATGCCAGCTGGCTGGCTACTGGGTAATAAATTAACCATGTCTATGTATTTTGCTAATATGTGGCCTAGTAAGGCAATTTTAACCAAACTACCACCAAAAAACATGTACTAGTACTAATTGCTGTCTCTCTCCTTGTGTTTTTTCTACAGCGGACAAGGGATATGGGCAGAGAACGTGGGTCATGACTCCGGTCAGGAACCCACGGACCTCTGCCCATGAACGCTACAATGCAGCGCATCGCAAGACCAGAAGCATTGTGGAAAGAACCATCGGCCTGCTGAAAGCACGCTTTCTCTGTTTGGCACGGCCAGGAGGAGAGATGCTCTACAGCCCACAGAAGGTTTCCAAAATCATCCTTGCCTGCTGTGTGTTACACAATATCTGTATATGCCACCGAATCCAAGCCCCCGAGGAGACAGCACTGGTGCCAGAAATCCCCAACCTGCCCGCAGATAGAAGTGAGGACACCCAGACTGGCGATGAGCTAAGGGAAAGGCTGATCACTTCTTTTTTTGCGGTAAGCTAACTACCCTTCACTCTAATGCAAGTACTGCACTACTGTTTAAATGTATTTGACCTCCCATCCAAAAGAGCAAACAAACGCACTAAGGGGGGTGTAAGATGACCCAAACCACTCTAAGGGGGGGTGTAAGATGACCCAAACCACTCTAAGGGGGGGTGTAAGATGACCAAAACCACTCTAAGGGGGGTTTAAGATGACCCAAACCACTCTAAGGGGGGGTGTAAGATGACCCAAACCACTCTAAGGGGGGTTTAAGATGACCCAAACCACTCTAAGGGGGGGTGTAAGATGACCCAAACCACTCTAAGGGGGGGTGTAAGATGACCCAAACCACTCTAAGGGGGGGTTTAAGATGACCAAAACCACTCTAAGGGGGGGTGTAAGATGACCAAAACCACTCTAAGGGGGGTTTAAGATGACAAAAACCACTCTAAGGGGGGGTGTAAGATGACCAAAACCACTCTAAGGGGGGTTTAAGATGACCCAAACCACTCTAAGGGGGGGTGTAAGATGACCCAAACCACTCTAAGGGGGGGTGTAAGATGACCCAAACCACTCTAAGGGGGGGTGTAAGATGACCCAAACCACTCTAAGGGGGGTGTAAGATGACCCAAACCACTCTAAGGGGGGTGTAAGATGACCCAAACCACTCTAAGGGGGGTGTAAGACGCCAATGTTGGTTATCAAGTTATGCATTTTTTTTTAAGAAAACACAAAACAACTATAAAGATATATACTAACTGCACTTTTCTTATTTTTTCAGGCACAAAGAGATGCACCATGATCCCTAAATTCCTTTTCCAACCCTTTCCTGGACTTTACTTTGCTTTTGAATTTCTGTTGGACTTTTCATTTTCTATTTCATTTCTGTTTTATTATTAATTTTTGGTTAGAGTAAAAATAAAAAAAGAATTATATATATACATGTGGCTATGTGTTTAATTCTGTTGTAAGTTTCCTTTTCATTCTAATTCCTATTTTCATTTTCCTTTTTTTTCTCTGTTCTGTTTTTATTTTCCTTTTCTATTTTCCTTTTCTTTCTCTGTTCTGTTTTTATTTTCCTTTTCTTTCTCTGTTCTGTTTTTATTTTCCTTTTCTTTCTCTGTTCTGTTTTTATTTTCCTTTTCTTTCTATGTTCTGTTTTTATTTTCCTTTTCTTTCTCTGTTCTGTTTTTATTTTCCTTTTCTTTCTCTGTTCTGTTTTTATTTTCCTTTTCTTTCTCTGTTCTGTTTTTATTTTCCTTTTCTTTCTCATTGGTGGTTTAATTGTATTTCCTTTTTATGTAACAAATAAAAAAAAAAAATAATTGTGGCTATGTGTTTAATTATGTTTTATTTTGCATTTATATTCGAAGATCTGGTAGAATTTAATTTCCTTTTCAACACAAAATAAAAAATCTTTAAATTTTTAAACAAATGTGGCAATGTGTTTTATTCAGAAGGTACTGGATGGCCAGGACACAGCAAAGCTAACAGGCGCTGTGTAGAATAGCGTGGTCACACTGACTGACAGCGCCTACAAAGCTGAGGGCCAACATCATATTCAGCAATGTAGGCGTTGTTCGCAACAACGCCAGGTAGCGACTGAGGAGGCCTGCTATAGCGAATCGCTAACGCCCGCGGCTGACGCTAGCGGCGCTCATAGCGCCATACTTCAGTCGCTCATCTGTCGCTACCTGGCGCTATTGATGAATCGGCCTCATAGAGAAAATGGACCGCTTGGCAAAAGTAGTTCTGGTGCTATACCCAGCATGATGGAGAACAGTCATCCATATAGTCTGCTGATTATGGGTCATCAAAGTAAAGCAGAAGGTATTTTAAATAAATCACAGTGAGGATAAGCAGTTGCCCATTAAAGCAATGGCGGATCGTCTTTTAAACCATCCAATTAGGATGCAGTACATGAGGAAGTAAGTAGATTCAAACAGGACAAAAAGTAACAGGCTTACAGGCTTAGGCACCAGGTGGATACAGAAGTCAAATCCTCGATGTTTCGACTTATGGAAAGCCTTTCTCAAGAGTAGCGCTCCTCCACCATTGCTTTCATGGGCAACTGCTTATCCTCACTGTGATTTATTTAAAATATCTTCTGCTTTACTTTGATGACCCATAAACAGCAGACTATATGGATTACTGTTCTCTATCATGCTGGGTATAGCACCAGAACTACTTTTGCCAAGCGGTCCATTTTCTCTATGTATTGATTTGTTAATGGCATATAAATACATATATATGTATCTCTCTAATATTTGACCTTTGTTAAAGTGTGCTTCAACCAGTAATTAACATTGTAACTGTTGCTCAAGATCACATAGATCACCAAGGGCAGAACTGGATGAAGTGTTTAATGCTTGTAATTAATATTAAGCACATATTTTGGACAGAACTTGCATTGTGGCTTGTCAGTAATTGAAACACAGGACCTAGATGCAGTGGAGTAGCTAGGTTTTCTGGCACCCCGGGCAAAGGTTTTGAAATGGTGCCCCCCACCTGTGCTCAGGCCCCCCTTTGGTGCCCCCCTGACCTGCTGCACCCGGGGCACATGCCCCCCCCCCTGCTTCCCCCCTAGCTATGCCCCTGCCTAGATAGGCCAAAATGTTTTTGGGGGTAAAATTGATTTGAATGGCTTCTTTTGTTTAACAATGTATAATTTGGATAGTGAAAATCCCAGGTTTTGGCCCAATCTCTGTTTTTTTATTTTCAAAAAGAAGACATCCAGAGTCCAAAGTGGCCACTAAAATACAAGGTATAAGGCAAATACAATCTGTCATTAACTTCCCCCACTAGGTGTAGTATTACAATTTTTTTCTTAATACTGGAAAAACTTTCCCATGATTATATTAAAGAGCATTAACTACTATCTTTCGGAGTGGTTGATACATTGTAATTAGGCCTCCAAAAACTTTCAGAGCACAGAAAGACAGAAAATATTTTCTTGGCTACAGTAAATTCCTGCTGAAATTTAAAGAGCTAGCAGAGTGCACCCATTGGCTCCACTAGATCACAAAGCAGATGTTAAAGTAACATGTTGGCACAAGAAGCAGTCCAGAAATATGTTAAAGTGAATGTTTCACCATGAAGGCTCAGAATGTCCGGAGGCAGGCCCCAATAAGAATCAATATTCTGGTGTGACTTTTTCTAGAACAGAAATTTTGCCTCACCTATTTGATTACCAAAGACAGGAGCTTATGAAACAAAGAATTAATGTTGTCATCAGGACCACATGTGGTGAACAGTAGAAAACTTCTGTGATTTGAAATTCAGCCAAAATTGCGGTTCTGGGTGAAGGCTTTGATTTAGCAAAGTTCAATATAATGATAAAATGTGCTGTATGTCGACAATGCAACCAAGACCATGTCCTTCTTAGAACCATATAACACTGTGCAGCTACTTTAAAACAAAGCAAAGAAAACATTCTATTTCTCTTTGTAATTTTATATTAAACAGTGGTGACTGGAAACCAGAGTTTGCTTACAGAGAGCTGCCAGGGCTTGCTAGTGATGGAACATAAAAGTCACACATAATTGATAAATCTTGTGAAGGTTAATATAAATTCAGCAGGCCTTGGCATTTGCATTGCCTTCCGAAGAATTTCCTTTCAAGTTGACCTTTTCCTTGGTTTTTCAATTTAAGTGTGCATTATTTTAAGGAAAACAAATATATTGATTTAAATGACTTAAATGTAAAAACATTCATAAGTATGACTCACAGTACTGAAAATTTGACTTATTGTACATAATTCGTATTAAGATTAAATATGCAAACTGTCATCAAAGGTATGGACATATGCCAGATGGCAGCCCTAACAACATGCCTGGAAGTGTCTGGGACTTGTATTTGTGATAAAATACGATGATGAGAATTAGGCGGCAACTATAGCTTGTGCCCAAGCGACAGCTTTTTCTTGTACTACCCTGCCCTGGCCTTTTACAGACATTATGCAGCAATGGTGGAGTCTTGTCTTAGTCTGTACATGTTATTCAGTCAGTCTGCCGTTAATTAAATTTGAAGTATAAATCAATATTCTTGTTTAGGATGACATTTGCTCAAACACAGTTAATAAATTGTTGCTAGCATTTCCTGGACTCTTTCAAACTGTTCTGAAAATACCAATACATGGATTACATTGTTTATTCTAAAGTTCTAAAGCTTTGAAACAAAGTTCTGTCACACTATATTGAACACATTTCAATATTTTAAACATAACATTTTTGTGGGGGAGGGGGAATTTTTGGTGCATATATGGTAATTGTATGCTTGCGCACATATAGGAGCAGCCATTTCTGGAGCAGTGGGCTGCCCTAATTATGGCACTGGGGTGGTGGGTGGTTTGTTCAAGAGTACTTTCCAAGCAGACATTGTCCAGGCAAACATAAAAAAAAGTTTTATACTAACCTTTTGCCCCCTGCAGATGATCGCTCCTAGTCTGGCACTGGGTGTTTTACCTAAACAGCACATCCATGTCCGGTGCTTCCCACCTGATTGTCCATTGCTTCCTCATTGTCTTGCAGTCAGTAGTGTTTGTCTCACTGAATGGATGAGAAAATTCCTATGTGTGTGCAAGCATACAATGGATAGGTAAGCACAAAATCAGATTAGTTATCTTCGTTTTTTTGTTTTTTATATTTATTTTTTATTTATTACACTTTTCCGTCTTACAGATTTTCATTTTTTAGTGTTTCTATTTTTGTCACTTTATAAGCTTAATGTGTTCCTACTTGCAGGGTTTTCTTTGCTGCCATACTAGTGCTCTGCTATTTATCAAGTCATTTGGTTTGATTTATGTTCCTATTAAAAGCAGATAGTAAATGTAGCAGCATTTTATAAACATCTGAAAGTCTTTAGAAAAAGTGCCTTTGTCGCTTTTCTTGATTGACAAACTTTATTGGTTTACAGAACATATTGTCATTAAACCAGCCATGATGCTCTACCTTTGCTGACGTTGTAAGTGAATATCCTGGGCAGTGTGTATCAGGTCAAAATGTTGTTCTATGTGTAGTATATAACTAGTGCTGCCCCTGCCAAAAGCATAACGGTAGGAAGAAGATGCTGGAACACCAAATCCCTTGCCAGTTGATGCCAGATGGACCAGTTGGACACAGTTGGCCACAGAATAGCAAGAAATATATATTTGGTAATTTTGATATAGTTAAAGTAGGTAAAGTGTTAACATGCTTTCAAAGCAACAATTTCTGAAGGCATATAGCTGTTTTTTCTAAACTGATGAGTAAATTAATTCCACTGCGGTCATTATCACACTTGCTTTTATGCCTACAACTAATCACAGATGGTGCTGTGTTCAAGGTTTTTTGGGTGTCATACCATCAGTTGAGCAAAAAAATATATATCATTCTGTACTAATACAGTATTTCTAATCTTACCCCCCAAATTTTACTGGCAGTAAGGGTGCCATGATTTATAGTCACTAATATACACGTATGGCTTTATCCCCCCATGGAGACCCTCCGTGCACAGATTTCTGGCCTCTGGCCATCCAAGTTCCAAAATACAAACAAGGCCAGAATGGTAAAAAGCTCCAGTTTTATTGTATGTAAGTCCAAAGATCCAAACATGAAACTGTTAAGGTGCCATGCTTCTGCAAAACACATTATAATAGAAATAGAACCCTTCCACAGCTCCAATCAGTGGTCATCGCCCCTCCTCACACTGTCGCCCATCTCTGCAACTGGTATGAGATGTCCAGACTCAACAAAGGGGCCCAAACCACAGAAATGTATTGCACTGATGCAGCCTCCCTCCCACTGGGGGCCAATGACCTTCCCTGTACTCCACAAGCGAGACGCGGGCCTATTTCCCCTCAGGGCCAACCCCACTCCCCACTACGTTTGACAAGATGGATATCCGTGGCACTCCCCATGACTGGGGCAGACTGAGGGGAGGCACACACTGAAGGAGGAAAACACATCCAATCTGTCAGGAGCCCGCAATGCAGGCACACTAAAACATTGCCCTGATCCCAGGCTGTCCAGTCTGCAAATTGCCCACAGCGCACAAAGAAGTGAACGGCAGTCAAAAATCAGCTGGTTGGAAATTGCATTCCAAAGTGGCACCCCTCCAATCCATTCTAAACGTTGCTCAACTCATCCACCTCTACAAGATCCCATCTGTACAGCAAGATCCCATCTGGCATTCAGACCTTTGAGGACTTTTGAGGGCGTGACTCTGGACCAGCGTCTGACATATCATTCCCATCAATGTGGTGGGATGTTGGCCCTGAGGGGTAATGAGCCTGCGTCTCATTTGCGGCACGCAGGGAATGATACAACAAGGTAAATAAACTTAAATATTTCATTGCTCACCTTTTGTCCCCCACAGCAATTTCCTTCCACACTGGCATGTCACATATTACTAGTATTGGGTCTCACGATGTGCACACACCCGGGGATTCTCTTGGATCTCATTCACCAATTGCAAGGAAACAATGTGACTGCATATTTTAGGTACTGTTATTGAGTTGGCACAGTTTATTTAGGGTTAGTTTAGTTTAGATTTACCCTCTTCTTATTGAGTTTGGGAGTTTTATTTTTCTTTTCTAATAGACTGAAATTTTTCCCTAGCAATGATTTCTTGTAACTGTAATGCTGAAATGCTGACCAGCATCAAAGACTTCAAGGTGTAAAAAAAGTCATAAATATGCCATTGAGCGCCGGAAAAATGGCAGCACAAAGTGGAGCTCACTGGCACTGGGATAATCAGTAGACGAGTCCAACAGGGGCTGACATAGGCCAGCCAATACCTAGTGCACCAATCGAAGCTAGTTAGTTAGCGTTGTGGACAGCAACTGCTAGCGCCAATGTAGTCGAAAGAACAGCGCAAGGTAAGACCAAAATGCTGGCACTCTGGAATTGGCGTTATAGCCACAAAAAGATGCTAAATGGCACACATCATACATAAGGCCCATAGTCTAAGGCTAAGCAAACAAGTATTCATTGCTAAAACCAGATATACACAACAACAAGACATTACATGCTGGGGTGTTTCCAATGGCTCCTTAAAAAAACTGCTAAATAATCATATGGAGTGTTGATTTCTCTGGATGTCATACATGGTAGTATTCTGCCTCAGGCAAGATGAATGCATTAATAGTATATGTTATAATCATAAGATGTTTAAAACCAGGGTCATTTAAATGAATTGAAACACAGTGAATATAAAGAACAGCAAATACAATTAACAACAATGGATTGTCATATTAGAGATAATGGAATGTTTTCTTAATAATTGTAGCTGGTAAAAATAAAGACTGAAGAGATGTTGAAAAAGCTCAAAAAGGTGAAACATGTTCATCTAAGAACATCGGCTTATACCATAGAACCGGACAAGCATATGAGAATATATAATTTTTTTTAATGAAATTCTGTGTTGATGTATCCATGTAATAGGCTCTAGTTTTGTGATAAAGATCTTTAAAATATTTGGAAAATCCAGGATTCTAGCCGTGATTTGTTAAGCAAAATGTTTCAATGTATTTTGTATATTTTATATATTTACCAGTTTATATGATACACATTTTCCTGTAAGCTGAAAGTAAAGCCAGTAATTACATTTACATTTTACATTTTAAATTAGGATGTCCCTTGAGATTACATGGTATATCATTTTTTTTTCCAAATTAAAGCCTGAAATTGTAATGTCTGACATTTATACTCACTGTCCTTCTGTTAATGTATTTTCCACTACTTCATATATTTTATGACAGAAAACTATTTAAACTCTGGTAATTTGATTTAGTGCCATCTGTAGTTGTTGGACTGTGTGGTATAACTAATGATGTGCCAAAGCAAGAACACCCTTTATGGTCATCTGCAGAATTCTTTGCACTTAGGATACTATTTAACAAATGTAACCTAGTTGTACAGTTTCTTGTGTTGCACATCTCTGATCATGGTAGCCAAGACTGACTTTAGGTTTGTGGGGGCCCTTGGGCAAGAGAGTCTTAGTGGGCCCCAAAGCATACCTTCCAATTCTTCAGGGTGGACAATTGTTAAATGAAGCCATGCCCCGTCACTGATTTATGGATAGGAGATAGGGTGTAACTGTTACAACAATATAAACATTTTGAATAGGCAAATTAAATATTTATTACTGCAGATCTGCATGTTACATCTCAAAGAAGGACAGAGAAGAAGAGGGAAAGGGACAGTTCCTCCAAATCAGGGACAGTTGGGAGGTATGTCAAAATAGTGTGTCACATGAGGTCACCTTTCAGCTCTGCTGCCACAAATGGGTCTCCTTGTGCTGCTGTTCGCCCTCCAGTCCTAATCGGCTTCCCTATAGCCACCAAGTGTCCTCTAAAAGTCAGTATCTAAAAGAATATGTAAGGCTGCCCCAAGCCAGCTGATGATGAAAGGATAAAAGGGATGCTCAATGAAAATTTTAACCCACCTCATTTGAGTTTAATAACTTAATTAGATGATGATGAAGGGATAAAATAGATGCTCAATGTTTAATCTTCAATGCTCAATGCAGAGTCACTACACAAATGCAGGAAAGCTATCACAAGTTTTCTATCCTTGGAAGAACACTTATGGCAGGGAGCCCTGGTTTCCACTGATGAGGTTGGACAGTACCCAAGCTCGACCCTGCAGGAACAAAATCTAAGGTCCACCCCAGTCTCCTCTAGAGCTCCCTGCAAGGTTTGCTGCTTGGTGGTCCCGGGTTGCTCCCTGGGGAGACAAGGGTCCTTGCCGACAGCAGTGGTTGCAGGACCAGGGAAAGAGGCAGATGAGGAGGAAGACCGAGGTCATACATGTGAAATGCAGGCAGACAATGGGTTAATCCGAGAAGCCAAAGTCCCAAGGCAAGCTGGGTCATATGCGTAGGAAGTAGGCAGCCAAGGGGTTAATCCGAGAGATCAAAATCCAAGCTTGAGCCAGGTCGTACACATGGAAAGCAGGCAGAAAAGTGGTTGATTCGAGAGATCAAAGTCCAAGGGTAAACCTTGTCGTACACATGGAAAACAAGCAGACAAAGGTTTAATTCAGGAAAGCAGGAGCAGCGGAGGCACAGTAGAAAAACTGCTGGCTAGAATTCTCCTATAGAGGGCTAGGCTAGGTGTTTAGGTGTGTTTGGGGGCCAGGGAATGGAGCCTGCCACCCGTGATGAAGACGCTGGCCGTGTTCCGGCGTGTGCTGAGCCAGGAGGAACTAAAAATGCTGCGCCTGCTGCCCACGGTAAAGACGCTGGCAGCATTCTGGCATGTGCTGAGCTCGAAGACACTGTGCCCCTTCCCATAGGAGGTATGTGGTAAAAGCTTTCTGAACAATAAATTCTGCCATAGAAATTTTCCCCGGTATTGAGAATTTGAATTGAAGTGAGGTGGAATTTTAAAAGTAAAATAAAATATAGCATTTATGGTTCAGTAACAAAAGCAAAGAATGTACTATTTGAAAGAATGTATAGCACTCCAGGTTGTTATAGCAGATTGTTAGAGGATCTTAGGATGGACACTAGTCCAGGACGATAATTCTGTCTCTATGCCGATTATTTTTTTAGCTCCAGAAACACCATAAAACCAACTTCACAACAGGCAGCTCTGGAAAATGGGCAATGCAATGTTTCAGTTCAATAGGAAAAGTAACAAGAATTAGTATCAAATTTACAGGCCGCTGTTGGCAAGCAAAACAATTGTGTCTGTGATAAATATCTTCTAGCTTTCTCATAAAGGAAGGAAGAGTGGGTTTTGATGCAGAAATATTCCGGTGCTGTTTTATGTCCAGGTCAAAAAAGTTATAAAGGGAACATATAGGTTTGTCAAGGTACTGATATCTGTACTGGGAACTGAAGAATGGCTGCACTGGAGCACAGACCATGAACCATAGTATGGAGCTGACAGAACCAGATCAGAGTCACAGACTTGGGGCAGGAGAACAGAATCACAGACTGGGAGGAGGTCAAAGTCACAGACTGGGAGCATATACAAAAGACCGAACTATGCCACCAAAGAGGCAAGCGGCAAACCCAGCACTTGATGGAGGGCCCGTAACCAACCTTTCTCCCCAGCCAAGCTCTAGATGGTGGTGATTTCACAGACCCCATGTAGTACTGTGGTGGTTGCTGCCTTGGGGAGGGGAAATGGAGGGCAGACAAGTGACAAGATATAATTGCACAGCAGATATAACTATAACAGACTAAATAAAGGTTTCAAGACAAGTAGACGCCACCACTTTCAGTATATTGATCAAAAGTTCCAAACGTATTTTTTGGTCTTGGAAACCGGTTGCTGGTACATATAGTACATGGTACAGAAGCATTGTACATTCCAGAAAAATAATTTAGAGCTGGGTGATGACAGCATACAAATCTATGGATGATGATTTGGATGATGTCAAAAGCCAGGTCTTGTTAGTTTTCTGCGTTGTATAAGATTTTTGCACCATGTCTGTATAGACAAATAATTTTAAATACAGAAAATAAATTTGGAAATAGTATCAATATGTGGAAAGTTTGGCATCTATTTACGTTGGATTTTTGTTTTGAAACCAAGACAACCAAGCCACGCACTTCTGGATTGTTCTGGTAAGCGACCAAACGTACCCTTTCTTGCTTAGACTAAGCAGGGTATTCAGAGAAAACAGGAACCTGACACGAAACAAAGATAGAGCCAAACAGCCCCAAGAATATCTGCAGCTTGCTTGCACACAGGATTACAGAGGAACCTGTGATGCACCAGCAGGGAGGCAGGATTAGGCAGGATCACATGGGTAAAGTTGGAAAATCATGATACAGGCTACAAACGGAAGAGCCAATCATACAGACCATACACAAATAAGCCAGCAAGTGGTTCACAGAAAAGACTTTCGGACTTGCAGACAGATACAGTAGAACTGGTTTGAGGACTGGTGATGGCAATAGTGCTTTAGAACAAATGTCCAGGCATTTTGGAAAACAAAAATATTTCATTACGTGACATTGAAAAAGCTGCAATCCAAACAACCTCAGAGGAATCAGACTCTCACATTGATTGGTAGCAAAGGATATAACAGTTGACTGCCCACCACTGATATGCTTTTCATAGGTGAACGCTCAAAAGTGCTCCCAGAGGTGATTGAGAAGATGCTGTATGTATCATCAGTGACAGCTGAATGATAAAGAATGAAGATATTGGCTTTAAGGTTGTATTGCTCAAGACCCACCAACAGGTCATGTTTTGCAGATTTCCACATAGCTGGCTCTATAGCTCTTTTTGACCACTATATACTTCATCTGTGAGTTAAGACCTGAAAAACATGGCCTGCTAGGGAACACTGCTCTAAGGGATCAGGCCTGCAAGAGGTCATATAAGTATTTTTAAAGCCTTAGTCCAGAGAAATCTTTCAGCAGGAATTATGGAACAATATTTTGGCACAAACCCAAATCAGCATGGGACAATCCCACCTTGCACTTACGTATTTTCGTGCCCTATAAGACACACCTGCCCATAAAACCTGGATTTTCAGGTGGAAAATAAGAAAAATAATATTCTGAACCAAATGTTATGAATAGAGATAGACAGACCCGAACCAAAAAGTCCTTACCAAACTTTGCGAGTTCAAGTTCCCAAACCCGAACAAAGACTTCAGCCAGAAGTCCGTATTCGAGTTTAACATTCGGCCTGAACACAGAAAGGCTGGTTGATGGACTGCTGAGCTAAGGAGCTGCTGTAACTTACCTGAGCCCCAATACTCTTCTTTCAGAGGCAGCAGAGCGACAGCAACATTCAAAATTGGCCCCAGCCAGGGCATCAAAAAGTTGGCTGCTGGCACTGGAAGTGTCTTCACTTATGGGAGCCAGCGGCCATCTTTTTGTAGCCCCAGCTGGGGCTAGTTTTAATTGCTGCTGCAGCTTCTCCCCTGCAACAGGCAGAAGGAGATTGTGGGTCTCAGGTAAGTTACAGCAGCTACAGCAGCTACTTCTGATGCACACTCTGCAACCCCCCACCACAGTCACCTTTTTCAAAGTTTGGGTCCCCACTGATTTCAGTAGGGATGGGATTTGAGTCCCCAAACATTTATTCAAAGTTTGCCAAACTTGTTGAGCCTGAACTTTGGGAGGTTCGCCTATCTCTAGTTGTGAGCCAAATTATAGGCAAGGCACACAATCCTCTAATTACAGGCAGAGGGGCACCCCCTCTCCCAATCCCCATAGGCAGTATGGCATTCTCCCATCCTATTCCTCATAGGCAGTGTGGCATCCCTCCTCCCAACCCCCATAGGCAGTGAGGCATTCTCCCATCCTATTCCCCACAGGCAGTGTGGAATTCCTGCATCCCATTCCCCATAGGCAGTGTGGCATCTCCCCATCCCATTTCCCATAGGCATTGTGGCATCCCCCCTTCCATTCCCTATAGGCAGTGTGGCATCCCCTCTCCCATTTGCCATAGGCAATGTGGAATCCCCCCTCCCATTTGCCATAGGTGGCAGAAAAGAATGCAAATTCAAAAAAGTCACCTCACATGTTCTGGGGCTCCTGCACTGCTTATATAAAAAAGTGGAAAATTGAACACCCTTCAAGCATAAATGCATTTAAAAGGAGGAATGCTGGTAGCAAAAAGGTGGTGACATAAATCAAGTGTATATACAGAAAAGTGTTGTAAACATCAGAGAACACCAGCACATTATATCACAAATACAATAATCAATTGAATGACCGCTGATTATAGAGAGTCACTTTTGCTGTAGCACTGGGTGGATAGAGCAGATCCTGATGTTTCGGCTGTGTAATAAGACTTTTGCACGAGGAGCGGTGCAGCTCCTGCGCTGCTGGCCGGGCTGTCAGACCATGAAAGGCCAGAAGAAGATGGAGGACTATCCCTGTACCCGTCGTTGCTCCTGCCACCACCTTTTCTTCGAGCCGGGAAATGCAAACACCTGACACCATGCAGCGGTTGGGCGGGACAGGGCCCGCCACTCCTTCATCTTCTTCCACGGTGTGACATTATGGGCAGCAGACATGTGAGTTGACATTTTTTACATTCGCCCTATAAGGTGCATGCACCTTTTCCCCCCACTTTTGAGAGAAAAAAATATGGTAATCCACATCCCTAACCATGACCGCATGTCTCATGATTTTGGTCTGGCTTTGGCCCCTGGTCTACTGTTAATAATGTTTATAATGCTTGAGTTAATTGCACATAGTTTCTGATGAGAAAGTACCAACTATTGTGTGTGTATAGTGTAAAAGCTGTTACAAATGTCATCATTGTAATGCTATATATCACATGATCTGATACAGTAATATATTTATACCTTTTGTAATTGTCATGACAAATTATCACTTTGTCTTTCTTCCTTTGTTTTGCTTTTGTAGCCTAGCAATGATGGATAATATTTAGGAAAAGTTGATGATGTCACACTGTTCAGCAGAGTAAAGTCAGACCACTGCCAAAGGATTTTCCCCCAAAATACCATTTATAAATGAAGTTCAGTGCTGATGAAAAAGGGATATTTGACATGAAAATCTAAGCCTAAGTGACTTTAATGAAAATGAATGTAATCCTTATCAGTGAAGGCAGGGGCATCAGTCAGCACAGTTTTACAGTCAATGTTACATAAGTTCATAAAATGTTACTAAAATATCACAACATATACTTATATCCTTATATTAACAGTAATGCTATGCATATTTTGGATTTTTAAAATTATTATTAATGTGGTGCGATTTAAAAGTAAGAAACATATACGAGAATTCAGGTTACTTCTCTGTCCCTTTATTTAGCATTGTTCATTCACTGGTGAGCTGCAGGAGAATGCCCACCCCTCTGCACCAGAGCATGCCCACTCTATTCAGTACTATGGAGGCGGAGTGTCAAGCCTCAAGCCACGCACACTATAGAAATTAATTGAGTGGGCTTGCTTCATTTACAGTGAATGACATGAAGAGGTGAATTTTCATTTTAAAGGGTGTGGCCAATCCCCTACAGCAGGCAGGTGAATGGAATCTGACCCTGGATGGCGCAGGACACCATATCTAAACTCAGTTCTAAGTTCTAAGAGAGAGAGTAGGACAGAGAAGCTTCTGTAACAAAAGCTGAGTGTAGATTTTTTTAACACAGCTGTACTGTTCCTTCAAACTAGTAAGTTGATTTTAAGTCGGACAAGCTCTCTAGGAGAGTTTCAAAGATTTTCCACAGTTTACTCAATAACCTTTATTTGAAGTGTCAGGGTATTTTTCAATGTGGAGGAAATTTGGCCAAATAGGAGTAACAGGTAAAAATTTTAAGTGAAGTGATATTGAAGGCAAAGATAATTGTTACACTATTGCTTCGGGTTACATTTGGCACTGTCTTAAACTGTCAAGGTTTACCGGTTCACCTTGTAATTTATCTTCTGAAGCAAGTGGGCATGGCCCTTGAAACTGTGATGTTGCATATTAATCAGCATAATGGGTGGGGTCTGTAAGAATCCCAGAACTTGCTTTAGAAACCCTGGTTGTGCTTCTCCCCTTTTGCCCTGTTGCTAGTCGACATTGAAGCCTAGACAAGCACTCCCAGACGCACTCTCAAAAATGCATGGATGCACTCCTAAAGTGCATGCACGCACTCCCAAACATGCATGCGCACACACCTAAAGTGCATGCACTCACTCCCAAAGTGCATGGTCATATTTTGCAGATCTCTACATAGCTGCTCTATAGTTCTGCCTGAGCACTAATTACATCAACTGTGCATCTGTGTGGAGATCGGTAAAACATGGCCTCTGGTGGGTCTTGAGGAGGGGGATTGGAATCACCTGCCCTATGGCCAAATTATAATTAAAACATGATCAGCTGAGCCAGCTCAAACTTGCCATTGTGTAATAATTCATATAAATTTTTTCCTTGACAAAGTCTGAATGCCATTCAGTACCATAAAGAAGAGGCCCAGCTGCATGTAAACTGATCACATGTTCAGGCTCAGAAGATCAATTGTTACTGGTCAAGTTTAACCTGAAAGGCAAAAAGAAACCTCAAGATCCAAAGAGAAGTGCTGCATGACTTTAATTGCAGATAGGCCTCCAACCATATTTTGTAGTGTAGATTCGTTTTCTAGTCCCTGCATGTGTGGGTGTTGTGCTTATAGAGAACTTGCTGTATGTGGCAGACTCTCCAACCAATCCCAAAACTCTCAATTGCAGCAGACATATATAAAAAAGGATTTCCAGGTTATTTCTTGCAGTCTCCTGTTGTGAGATCTGACATGATGTATAGAGGTTCTTTACAACAAGAGGTCCCCCAACACATTGAAAAGAATGCTCCGGGTACTGGGGATTTCCACTTTCCAACAAAGGATTGGGACTCTACAGCTCACATACAGTACTTCCAATATAATAAGCAAATAAATAGTAAAGTTGCACTGAATGTATGGGTGTGCAGCCTGCATCTTTCCAGTCACCTAAAAGTGTGCTTGTGGGGGGGAAGGGGGGGGGGGGGGGCAGAGAAAGTCTTTTAGAGGGAGATATCAGCTAAAGGAGAAGACTTGGTCAATCAGCTGTGAATGATCTAGTATCCATTAAACCGGACCTTCACCCTGAATAAGAGTCTTGTATGTTTCCCCCACCTCGAACATATAGATTGACCACTTTAAAAATCATTCTACCTGCATCTATTGCGTCTGAGCCTTTTAAGATCGCGGCCCATGGAGTCTATGGCTGTCTGCAGACAGAATAGTGTCTTTTGACTATGTCGCTCTGCATTTTGGGATTGTCCTTTTCCTGACCCCAGCTCTGCTCTGTCTGTGCAAAGCACAGTTATAACCCCCCTACACTTTTCACCCTTCTACTCTCCTTAGTATGTGATACTTATGAGGCAAGATGGCAGCGTCCGTATCATAGAGTCCTGACCAAAGCTGCAGCCCAGCGGGGGAAAGAATAATAAGTAAGTGACTAAACACTTAAACTATATTAATTTTAGATGCTGGGGAATAGTTTTTTAAGGGTTTGGGATTTACATTAAATGATGCTGAAGTTTAAGGAAGGAAGGAAGGAAGGAGACAACAGGCTAAATGCATCAGAGAAATCTGTGTCATTTAGTTGGCTGCACAGTGTGGCTTAACATATTGTATTATTTGATAGTATATTTACCTATTTTCTCAGGGTGCAGTTTCAGGAGTCCAGGAATCCTGTATGTAAAGACATAATACAAAGATTATCACATTTCTATTTCTAGCAGTGCCGAATCTGCTAGACATTAATATTCATTCACCCTGATCTTGACTTACAGCTGTGCTATGCAGAAATACACATTCATCCACACAGTCTGTTAGTTTAAAGGGGAAGGAAATGAAAGAACAGGTGGCTGCGTGTTTGTAGGAAAGTACAAAGTATTATTAAAGTGGTAATCATCAACTCCTGACCCTATAAAATAATTGCTGTTGGGAAGTGGGGTGTACTATGTGAATTCAAGAAAAAAAATAGAAAGTGACTGTAATATGCAAAATAATAAGGCGGCAATAATGTGTGCACTGATTATATGTTCTCTGCCCTGAGCACGATTACTAAAATGCAACCCTTGCTATGAGCCTTCTCCTTGGCCTTGACCTTGACCCCTCTCTATTCAATCCCCCTCTTGTCTGTTCCATTTTAGTCATAGCTAGGAGCAGGGCCGGATTAAGTGTGGTGGAGGCCCCTGGGCACAAAATCTGGTGGAGGCCACAGATACAGTATTTTTTTTCCTTATAATATATAATCCAGCCAAGTAACTGATTGGTGGTTGTCCGGTACCCACCTACTCGATTGACAGCTCTGCACCCACCATTACTGTAGCAATGCTGATGGCGGCTTTGCTGCTCTAGACTCTCCATCCTGCCCTGGGGTGACTTTGGCTGCAGGTTTGTAAAGACAGAAAATTGGCTAGCCCAGGTACAGGGGGGGGGTCACAGTCGCCAATAGCTTTGTTGCTGGCACCGTGGCCCATCAGACCAAAGACTGAAAAGCCCCCTGGAACAGCCCATAACCCAAAGGTTGGTGGAGGCCCCCTTTGCAGGGCAAGGGGTGGAGGCCCTGGGGTGCGTGCCCCTTGTGCCCCCCTCATAATCCAGCCCTGGCTAGGAGGCCCAATCTGTCGTCTTCTACTTAACTAAGTATCGACTATTTGAGGAGTGTTGGTAGAAGTTCTCCAGGAAATGTATGGGAGTCAGTCAGGCTGTAACTTAAACTGCCACTCTAGCCAGCTTGGCCTATTTTCCATGCCCCCCTGTCCTGCCACCCTTCCCTAGTGCTGAGGCAGGGCAGGTTACATAAAAATAAGCACTTCAGAGCAATTCAGCGGTGAGGAGCACCCAATCCAGCCCTGAGCACCACCATCTTCCCTCCACCCCCCTGATGCTGCCATAGAAGTAAATGGGCGTGCAGGGCTGCGCATAGTGCAAGATTATGTGCTCTCCTCCTCCTGCCCATTTACTTGAATTGGTGAGCAGGAGCATGCATAGCAAAGAGAATGCACTCTACAGCACTGTGGGAACAACTAAAAGTACCTCTGCCGCCTGTTAATATCACATCATTGGTTTGGGAAGGTCAAATAAATCGTATATAGTATAAATACAGGTTTTCAGATCACGTTTTGGAGGGCAGATGCTGGGAAATTCAAATAATTACCTACCTAGAGTCCAGCAAATCAGGTTGGGACAAGTTTCAGGGTAGCCAAACTTGGAAGACAAGTCTGAACATCAAAGGGATATCAGGATATAACTGAGAGAGAGAAGCCTGAGGAGGGGTGGCAGGATATTGTAAATATATTGTAAGTGGGGTAGCACCAAACAGCAGGCTTCTTTAAGGATTTAGCATGGACCTAGACCCAAGGTGCCACAAATTCATAAGGAATCCATGTTGTGCATGTGCCTTTAATTTCCAGCTTCCATACAGGTATAGAAAATAAAAAAAAGCCTAACCTGTATACAGGCACTTCCACATTGATTGATCCCTCTCTGCATACTAAAGTAAATACATAGGTACAAAGTTCACCTGAGGTCCTTCCTCAGCATTTTAACACACCCAGAGGCTGACACAGCCCGTACGCCAGCCTATTGTTGGGCTCCTCTGCCACTCCAGTCATACACTGGGCACTGCCCCCCCCCTTTCCTAGGCTTCACTCTGCTGGGGGCTGCTGAGGCTGGGGTCTCCAAGTATTTATGGCAAGCCAGTAATGGATGATTCAAGCTTATCCTCATTTTGTGACAGAAATTATGTGAAATGCATCACAATCCCCTCTCACCTCTAACAATATCCAATTTTATCTCTGCATCTGGTCAGACTTTGCCACTGTGTACTAAAAATAGACAAATAGAAACAAAAGTATTATCCTCTCTTTTTCCCATAAAGGGCTTGTGGGAACAACTAAAAGTACCTCTGCCACCTGTTAATATCACAGTGTTGGTTTGGGAAGCTCAAATAAATCGTATATAGTATAAATACAGTTTTTCAGATCACGTTTTGGAGGGCAGATGATGGGAATTCAAATACTTACCTACCTAGAGTCCAACAAATCAGGTTGGGACAAGTTTCAGGGTAGCCAGACTGGGAAGACAAGTCTGAACATCAAAGGGATATCAGGATATTACTGAGAGAAAGAAGCCTGAGGAGGGGTGGCAGGAAAGTGAGAAGGGGAATCCCACCAGGACGGCCTGGCTATAGACCTGAGGAGAGACCAGCATCTAGGAGAGCTGAGAGGAACTGCAGATACACCCCTCGATTCAAAGAGCAAAAGTTAATTGATTTCGGATCGAGAATCGTAAGTTTGGGTGGGTGTTAGTCATTTTTTCCTGTTTTTTTGGCCATTTACGACTCGCACGAGCCTACGTTCGAATGCGTATATGCTCTTACGATCATCGCAAGTTCGTTCCTAAATTTTAGGATCAAAACGTAAAACTTAGGATCAAATCCTAAAACTTAGGATCAAAACGTAAAACTTAGGATAATTGGATGTGTTTCGGTGTGATTCAGAGAACAGTTTTCAAACCTCTAAATACGTTTTAAAAGAAAGCCACTGCCGACACCTTTTAGCAGTCGTATTGCTGTTCTGGAACAGGTTTTTTGGCTATGTGGAGGAGTCTGCGCGTCTTGAGCTGCAATGAACTGCATATATCAGCATGGCCGAGCCCATAAATTGTATTGCAATGCATACCTGATTCATGTATGCCTTATAAAAGCCAGAAAAAAATGGGCTCATGGGACAAGACCCAGAAACCCATATAGCAGGAGCACCAGTTCAATCAATTATAATAAAACTACTATTTATTAAGAATCACATGAATCCAAATGAATACAAAACACACAATATACACAATACAAACACATTAAAATTACTGTGTATCCCCACAATTCATCCAGTGCTGTATCTACAGCAACAAATAACTGGGTAACTCCTGAAATATAGATACGTTTGACCTAAAATCTTTTCATATTTGTGCCGGCACAAAAATGCCCACCTTCTCTGCCTCTTAACAAAGAGGAGAAAAAATTTATAAATATGTGAGAGAAGGTGGAGCCTAACCTAACTGCAAAAATCTATGCTATATTAAAGTGACCGTGCTTATTAAACAACAATAATCATAAGTATCATCTGAACTCTCAAACCATTCATAAACCAGTGTGTGCACAATAACCTATATACAAGTGGATATATATACAAATATGTACAGTATTGTAAAAAAGTGCAGTGTTTTGGAGCAGTGCCCAAGGTGTAGGCAGTGCTACAAAACAGTGCTTAAACAAGTGAAATATTGGTCAAGAATACAAATAGTAATTACAAAACATGATTCAATCGACCCACACAACAAAATAAAAGGCAGAAAGGCAAATAAAGAGGCAAAGTGTGATACTTAGCCGAGCAACAGGTATGTCACGTAAAGTAAGGAGTGGGGGATAGACAGCAGGGACACCTTCGAACGCGGCCGCCCGTGCCGCTTCGCTGGGTGAGAATGATCTATTGTACAACATAAGTTTAAATACCTGAGTATGGAATCTATGGACGCCGTTCGCGCCATCTAACAGGTGCTAATGAAACGCATTTGCGTCCCAGCACCATCCGGCGCGGCGGAAGTGACATCAAGACTACCGGAAGTCGCAGCTCTAATTGACTAGTCTCCTGGCGAAGAGTTCTCCAGCATTGTAGATAGGGGGCGGGCCTGTGCTATAACACGCCCGCATCTATCCCTGACCCACAAAACACCAGGGACAATTAGATATGGAGCAGATTAGGATACTTTAGCTCATATAATAAACGAGCATAAAGTGTCATCGCGTGCCATCCACCCGGGCGGTGGCCCTGCCCACCCATCCCGCAAGAGCCCACCCCCGGCCGAGTGAGATAATCTCTACACTCGGCTCGGGTGTCAGCGCGCGCGAGAGGGCGCACAGGGCGCCCGCACCTGGGGGCGCAAACCATGTAGCCACTATGATCTAGCGTCCATGTTCAATTAAAATTGACTAGTCATCTGGATCCATGTCCATAGTTAATTATGTAATATATCAAGGAATTATCTTTTATCAACCTCAATCAAAAAAATGACCTGCTCTATTAAAAATTAATCCTCTGACTAATCAACTGCCTCTCTATCATATGCCATCCATATGGCAGATAGCCAATATTCCTGCATAGATGGAGGGAATACCATTGAACTGGGGCATATATCAATATTGGGAAGTCCATTGCATTTATATTGGGCACAAACAACTCTCATCTTAAATCAATTATAGCAAGAGCATCGAACAGTGACAATGTAACACTTCTTGAATATGGTCTTCTATATTTATCATTTAATGATATCATATAGTTGGTCCCCCAGAGGAATCAGTAGTTCTTAGACGCAAGAAGTCACATCCTGGGGTTTTTTCTAAACTTTGGGGTTTCTTCTAGACTTTGGATCCCGTACTTTCAACGAACTTGCAACTCCGTGTTATTTCCAAGACCTCGCCAAGATAGCGGGGATAGTGTACAAACACCTGTGTAAAAATCAATAAAGTAAAGATCAGTGCATCAAGAAGGTAAAACTGAAAAGAAAAAAACAACCTTTTATAGCTGCAGCCAAGACTGCAAATTCATCACAACAACCAAAACCCACATGGAACAAACACCACCCACGCGCACCCGTCTCTCCACGCATGTACATAGTCTCCCACTGAGACACATGCCACACACAGAGATGCGCGTGCGTATGGAACTGAATACGTGCCCTCAAAATATAACAATATGACCCGACTTTTAGACCCAGCTGACAATGCCGGTATAGTCTTCGGGAAAACGAAAAAACGAAAAAAACCCCAAGTGAAATACTCCTCGTGTGACACCCACTAGTGACAATAGTCCCGGGCACTCCCCTGCTAGAAGAAGATTCACATATAATCCCCCAACATGATCTTTTACACCCTTTCTTTGACGAACCTCACGGGGGTAGGGAGACTAATTCCTCCTCTTCAACAGTAATAGTTTCATCCCAAAAACGGAGTAAAGGCCCAGTCTTCATTAAGGCCTTTGGGACTCCGGGTGTCAAGTAGAAAGACCCATCTCAACTCTCTCTGTAGAAGACGGCGCTTCAGATCCCCCCCCCGTGGGCCTACCGATACCTTCTCTATACCCACAACTTTCAGAGTTTTGGGGTCCCCCCCGTGTTGGTCCAAGAAATGTGCTGCCACAGGGGAGATATTCTTACCCATTTCCTTGTCCCGGCTGGCCAGCCGGATATTGGACAAATGGGCTTGGATCCGGGTCTTTAGTGCATTTTGTGTCTCTCCTACATAGGCACATGGACACCCACACCACAACAGGTAAATCACGGATCGTGTCCTGCAATTGATAAAAGAATTAATTTTGAATTTCTCACCAGTCTGTAAATTAAGAAAATGTTGAGTCTTAACCACATGTGCACAAATGGAACAATTCGCACAAGGGGCACACCCTGGGCTGTTGTTCTTTTGTAGCCAGGTCCCAGTAGGTGAAAAGTGACTCTTACACAGATGATCCTTCAAATTAGGGGCCCGACGGGCCGTAAACTGAGCCCTTTGGCCCACTATCTCCCCCAATGTTGGTTCAGTGAGTAGTATGTGCCAGTGCCTGGAGAAAATGTCCTGTACCTTTCCCCATTGTTTACTATAATCCGTCACAAAGCGTATTTTCCCTGTTTGTTTTCTGGTCCCTTCTTTCCATCGAGGACGGTATCGTAACAATTCCGTCCTGTCTACACATTTGGCCTTAGTATACGCCTGTTTGATAATCTTCTCTGGATATCCACGGGACAAAAATCTCTGAGTCAAATCTAGTGCTTCCTTTTCAAAATCTGCAGGATTTGTGCAGTTCCTCCGAACACGGAGAAACTGTCCATACGGGATCCCTCTTTTTAAGTGTGGGATATGTGCACTGTCGTATCTCAACAGGCTGTTAACAGCTGTAGGTTTCCTATATAAGCTGGTATCTATTCTGCCATCTGTTCTTAACGACAGCCTAACATCCAAAAATGTTACTTCTGTTACTGATATGTCCCAGGTGAGAGTGATATTCAATTCATTATCGTTCAATCCGGCCAAAAAATCTTTACAAGATGATTCCGTGCCATGCCAGAGAATATCCGGCTGGCCAGCCGGGACAAGGAAATGGGTGTTTGTACACTATCCCCGCTATCTTGGCGAGGTCTTGGAAATAACACGGAGTTGCAAGTTCGTTGAAAGTACGGGATCCAAAGTCTAGAAGAAACCCCAAAGTTTAGAAAAAACCCCAGGATGTGACTTCTTGCGTCTAAGAACTACTGATTCCTCTGGGGGACCAACTATATGATATCATTAAATGATAAATATAGAAGACCATATTCAAGAAGTGTTACATTGTCACTGTTCGATGCTCTTGCTATAATTGATTTAAGATGAGAGTTGTTTGTGCCCAATATAAATGCAATGGACTTCCCAATTAGAGATGAGCGAACTTTTGAAAAATTCGATTCGACTGATTCGCCGAATTTTCCGACAAAAATCGTTTCGACCCGAATAAATTCGCGACGAATCGCTATTAAAAACGGCTATTTCTGAGCCTCCTACAGCCTCAATAGGGTTGTAAACCATTCAGCCTTGCTGTAACACGCACAGGATGCGTTCTGGGTTAGTTAAATAATACTTTTAAGAAATATCACATGCAGATCAGAGGCATCGCTAATAGAATCGCAGAGCGGCACAATTGCAGAGAGTTGAAGTGGCATCACTATGAGGGGCAGAAGGAGCCCAAATATACACTGGAGTTGGCTTCAGGAGCCCAAAAATTGGATGAATCACACCCTGGAGTTGGCAGAAGTTGGCAGCAGCAGCAGCAGGAGCCCAAATATACACTGGAGTTGGCTTCAGGAGCCCAAAAATTGGATGAATCACACCCTGGAGTTGGCAGGAGTTGACAGCAGCAGCAGCAGGAGCCCAAATATACACTGGAGTTGGCTTCAGGAGCCCAAAAATTGGATGAATCACACCCTGGAGTTGGCAGGAGTTGACAGCAGCAGCAGCAGGAGCCCAAATATACACTGGAGTTGGCTTCAGGAGCCCAAAAATTGGATGAATCACACCCTGGAGTTGGCAGAAGTTGGCAGCAGCAGCAGCAGGAGCCCAAATATACACTGGAGTTGGCTTCAGGAGCCCAAAAATTGGATGAATCACACCCTGGAGTTGGCAGAAGTTGGCAGCAGCAGCAGCAGGAGCCCAAATATACACTGGAGTTGGCTTCAGGAGCCCAAAAATTGGATGAATCACACCCTGGAGTTGGCAGGAGTTGACAGCAGCAGCAGCAGGAGCCCAAATATACACTGGAGTTGGCTTCAGGAGCCCAAAAATTGGATGAATCACACCCTGGAGTTGGCAGAAGTTGGCAGCAGCAGCAGCAGGAGCCCAAATATACACTGGAGTTGGCTTCAGGAGCCCAAAAATTGGATGAATCACACCCTGGAGTTGGCAGGAGTTGACAGTAGCAGCAGCAGGAGCCCAAATATACACTGGAGTTGGCTTCAGGAGCCCAAAAATTGGATGAATCACACCCTGGAGTTGGCAGAAGTTGGCAGCAGCAGCAGCAGGAGCCCAAATATACACTGGAGTTGGCTTCAGGAGCCCAAAAATTGGATGAATCACACCCTGGAGTTGGCAGAAGTTGGCAGCAGCAGCAGCAGGAGCCCAAATATACACTGGAGTTGGCTTCAGGAGCCCAAAAATTGGATGAATCACACCCTGGAGTTGGCAGGAGTTGACAGCAGCAGCAGCAGGAGCCCAAATATACACTGGAGTTGGCTTCAGGAGCCCAAAAATTGGATGAATCACACCCTGGAGTTGGCAGAAGTTGGCAGCAGCAGCAGCAGGAGCCCAAATATACACTGGAGTTGGCTTCAGGAGCCCAAAAATTGGATGAATCACACCCTGGAGTTGGCAGGAGTTGACAGTAGCAGCAGCAGGAGCCCAAATATACACTGGAGTTGGCTTCAGGAGCCCAAAAATTGGATGAATCACACCCTGGAGTTGGCAGGAGTTGACAGCAGCAGCAGCAGGAGCCCAAATATACACTGGAGTTGGCTTCAGGAGCCCAAAAATTGGATGAATCACACCCTGGAGTTGGCAGAAGTTGGCAGCAGCAGCAGCAGGAGCCCAAATATACACTGGAGTTGGCTTCAGGAGCCCAAAAATTGGATGAATCACACCCTGGAGTTGGCAGAAGTTGGCAGCAGCAGCAGCAGGAGCCCAAATATACACTGGAGTTGGCTTCAGGAGCCCAAAAATTGGATGAATCACACCCTGGAGTTGGCAGAAGTTGGCAGCAGCAGCAGCAGGAGCCCAAATATACACTGGAGTTGGCTTCAGGAGCCCAAAAATTGGATGAATCACACCCTGGAGTTGGCAGGAGTTGACAGCAGCAGCAGCAGGAGCCCAAATATACACTGGAGTTGGCTTCAGGAGCCCAAAAATTGGATGAATCACACCCTGGAGTTGGCAGAAGTTGGCAGCAGCAGCAGCAGGAGCCCAAATATACACTGGAGTTGGCTTCAGGAGCCCAAAAATTGGATGAATCACACCCTGGAGTTGGCAGGAGTTGACAGTAGCAGCAGCAGGAGCCCAAATATACACTGGAGTTGGCTTCAGGAGCCCAAAAATTGGATGAATCACACCCTGGAGTTGGCAGAAGTTGGCAGCAGCAGCAGCAGGAGCCCAAATATACACTGGAGTTGGCTTCAGGAGCCCAAAAATTGGATGAATCACACCCTGGAGTTGGCAGAAGTTGGCAGCAGCAGCAGCAGGAGCCCAAATATACACTGGAGTTGGCTTCAGGAGCCCAAAAATTGGATGAATCACACCCTGGAGTTGGCAGGAGTTGACAGTAGCAGCAGCAGGAGCCCAAATATACACTGGAGTTGGCTTCAGGAGCCCAAAAATTGGATGAATCACACCCTGGAGTTGGCAGAAGTTGGCAGCAGCAGCAGCAGGAGCCCAAATATACACTGGAGTTGGCTTCAGGAGCCCAAAAATTGGATGAATCACACCCTGGAGTTGGCAGGAGTTGACAGTAGCAGCAGCAGGAGCCCAAAAAATGGCCTAAAGACATAAATATGTTTTGCACCATTTGGAAAGTGTAAAACGTGGCACCATGCTGAATCTAGTCGCATGCATCAGGCATTGGTGGGTGGAAATCCTGGCTGATCCATCCCTGATTCATTTTGACAAAGGTGAGTCTCTCCACATTTTTAGTTGACAGACGAGTTCTCCTCGCCGTAACTATGGCCCCCGCCGCACTAAACACCCGCTCAGATGGCACGCTACTTGCCGGGCAGGACAGCTTTTCCAGGGCAAACTCTGCTAGTTGCGGCCACAAATCAAGTTTGGCTGCCCAGAAGTCCAGCGGATCCTCAAGGTGTGTTGGCATGGTCATGTCAAAGTATGACATGACCTGCTGGTTCAGGTCCTGCTCCAGGTCTTCCTGCTGCTCATGAGTAGCCTCACTATGCGGGTGTAGAAAGCTACTCATTAGCGACTGAAGACTGAGGCTGCTGCTGCTGATGGAGCTTCTGCTGCTGCTGCTGCCAACCCCCCCAGCGGCCATGGCAGTGGAAGGTGAGCGCAGAGGTCCCCTCGAGTCAGACCTGCGAGAGTATGGACCATGGCGCAGATAGGCATCGGCCAACTGCCTACGTAGAATGTCTTTGTAGTAGTTGAGTTTGTCCTCCCTCTCGGTGGGTTTAAAAAATGCCCCCATTTTGTGCCGGAAGCGAGGGTCCAATAAGGTGGACAGCCAGAAGTCATCCCGCCGACAGATGGAAACAATTCTGGGGTCACTACGCAAGCACGTGAGCATGCTTCGTGCCATTTGCGCAAGTGACTCGGATGGACTACCTGTCTCCATCTCCACTGCATACTGCCACGGTGTGCCCGGGTCCTCTGTCTCTCCTTCCTCAAAAACCTCTAGCTCCTCTGGCTGCTCCTGCTCCTCCTCTCCTGTCCGCTGACTAGATAAACCAGCCATTTCGCCAAGCCTAAACTGTGTTTCGCTGGGCAACTCCTCCTCCTCCTCTTCCTCCTCCTCCTCCTCCAGTTCAGCTCCAAGGGGGTTCATGTGGCCGTAAGATGTAAACGCCATGTCTCCAGTGCCCTGACCAGCCATGGTTTCCAACATGTGCTGCAGTACATGAAGCAGTGGAATCACGTCGTTCATCCCGTAATCCTGCCGACTGACAAATAAAGTGGCTTCCTCAAAGGGCCTGAGCAAACGGCAGGTGTCACGTATGAGCTGCCACTGGTTGACATTGAAGTTACACAGGGGAGTCCCCCTATCTGCTTGGATCATCAGGAAATCCGTGATGGCTTTTCTCTGTTCATATAATCGGTCCAACATGTGAAGGGTGGAATTCCAACGGGTGGAAACATCGCAAATCAGACTATGTTGGGGGATACCATTCTGACGCTGTAGCTCAAGAAGGGTGTGTTTGGCAGTGTAGGAGTGGCTGAAGTGCATGCAAAGTTTCCGTGAAGTTGTTAGGATGTCCTGCAGATGGGGGGAACACTTCAGAAACCGCTTGACAACCAGATTGAAGACGTGAGCCATGCAGGGGGCATGGGTCAGGCTTCCTTGGCGCAGCGCAGACAAAATGTTCTTCCCATTGTCGGTAACCATGATTCCCATTTTAAGTTTTCTCGGAGTAAGCCATGTTTGGATTTCCTGATGAATACATTTAAGCAGTTCCTCCCCTGTGTGACTCCGTTCGCCAAGACAAACCATGTGAAGCACTGCGTGACACCTCCGTGCCCTGCACACATGGTAGACTGGAGGGGCACTGAGACTTGAGCCTACAGTGGAGGGTGAGGAGATGGCGGAGGATGAGGAGGCCGAGTCGCACGGTGTCACAGGCCCAATGGGCAGAGAGCGCGGAGGCCGAAGCGGCGTGACCTGTCCAAGTTGCTGCTGCAAAGGGACCACATTCACCCAGTGGGCCGTAAACGACATGTACTGCCCCTGACCGTAGTTACAGCTCCAGATGTCGGCGCTGCCATGTATTTTGCTACACACCGACAGGCTCAAGGACTGGCCCACCTTCTGTTCAACAAAAGTGTGCAGCGCTGGTACTGCCTTCTTGGCAAAGAAATGACGGCTTGGGACTCTCCACCTCGGCTCGGCACAAGCCATCAGTTCTCTGAAAGGTGCAGATTCCACCACCTGAAAAGGGAGCGACTGCAGCACCAGCAACTTGGACAGGAGCACATTCAGCTTCTGCGCCGTAGGATGAGTGGGCGCATACTGCTGTCTCTTGGACATGGCTTCGCTGATGGATTGCTGGCGGGATGCATGACTTGGAGGAGGAGGAGGAGGAGCAGGAGCGACAGAGGATGGGTATGACGCACAGCTGCCTTCGGCTGAGGTGCTGGAGCCTTGGCTGGCAGAAATTGGGAGCTCACTTGGTGAGGAAGCAGACTGGACCACCCCTTGGGAGCCTCGGTTCTCCCAGGTCGTTTTATGGTGACGCATCATATGTTGACGCAGGGCCGTGGTGCCAACATTTGGACCCTGGCCACGCTTCACCTTTTGCCTACATATCTTGCATGTGGCCATGTTACCCTCCTGCGGATGCCTCAGGAAAAACTGCCACACTGCCGAGTAGCTACTTTTCCCACCCCCTGGCCTCACTGATTCACTGCTGCTGTTGCCAACTCCAGGAACCCCTGCTCCACTACCTCCCGATAAGGTAGACTGCCGCACAGCAGGTGCTCTACCCCGGCCCCGGCCCCGGCCGGCTCCAGCCTTTGGAATTGTGCCCCCATGCTGACTGCTACCACTTTGCTGCCTCAGCTGCTGACTCCGGGGCAACCTGCACCCCTCTTCTCCTGATGATGACGATGAAGCCCCTTCATCACCCGGCTCCCAAGTGCGATCGGCTTCATCGTCATCATCATCATCATCACCGGGTTGTGGCTGTACGTCACTGATGTTCGTGGATTCGTCAACAGTGTCTGGCGCAGGAGCTGGAACGCTCGCAGCACCCACGACACTGTCCACATCACTATTTGTCTGCCTAGCTAAAGAAGCCACCTCCATTTCTTGGCTGGGCAGAAGCTGCTGACTGTCCTCTATCTGATGGTCCTCCTCACTAAAGAGTGGAGCTGAACCCAAAGCATAGGATACGTCGCTGGGGGAGGGAACGGCGTAGGCCAGAGGCAATGGGAGGACAGGGACTGCTCTCGGGGCATGCCAACTCAGGGTTGTGTCAGAGGAACCTACCGACCCTAGACTGGGGGTCTCAGACGTAAGTTGTGATGATGTTGTTGATGAGCGCGTCAACCAATCTACCACGGCAGATGCGTTACTGGTGGAGACCCGACCGCTAGCAGATACTGGCAGATTAGGTCTCTCAGCGTGACTCCTGCTGCTACTGGCCCCCAGTCTGATGCGAGCTCTTCCTGCGGAATCTTGGCCTCTGCCACTCCTCTTTTCACTTCCAGGCACTTGTCTGCCCGACATAGTCTAACTGGCGTGGTAGTAGGTGATATTTAAAAAAACCCCGGGCAGCGGTGGGTCTATATGAAACAGAATATAATGCACACCAAAAGTGAGCAGTAACACTCAGCCTCCAACAGGCCTGCTTAGTGTAAATAAGAGAGCTGCTTAGTGTAAATAAAGAGGGGTATGCTATGTTACAGAATGGGATGCCTCAACAGAAGTGCACCTGGCAGGCAGCAGTAAGCCTATGCCCAGCAAAAGTGTCTTATAATATAAATATAATAAGAGCAAATGCTTATATGGTCTTAAACAGAGGCTGCTTTAGTCACAGAATGGGATGCCCCGGGCAGGAATCGAGCTGCCAGGGTACAGTAGTGCTTTGGCCAGCAAAAGTGTCTTTATCAGGCCTAATTTCAAATATGATTAGAGCAAATGCTTATATGGTCTTAAACAGAGGCTGCTTTAGTCACAGAATGGGATGCCCCGGGCAGGAATCGAGCTGCCAGGGTACAGTAGTGCTTTGGCCAGCAAAAGTGTCTTTATCAGGCCTAATTTCAAATATGATTAGAGCAAATGCTTATATGGTCTTAAACAGAGGCTGCTTTAGTCACAGAATGGGATGCCCCGGGCAGGAATCGAGCTGCCAGGGTACAGTAGTGCTTTGGCCAGCAAAAGTGTCTTTATCAGGCCTAATTTCAAATATGATTAGAGCAAATGCTTATATGGTCTTAAACAGAGGCTGCTTTAGTCACAGAATGGGATGCCCCGGGCAGGAATCGAGCTGCCAGGGTACAGTAGTGCTTTGGCCAGCAAAAGTGTCTTTATCAGGCCTAATTTCAAATATGATTAGAGCAAATGCTTATATGGTCTTAAACAGAGGCTGCTTTAGTCACAGAATGGGATGCCCCGGGCAGGAATCGAGCTGCCAGGGTACAGTAGTGCTTTGGCCAGCAAAAGTGTCTTTATCAGGCCTAATTTCAAATATGATTAGAGCAAATGCTTATATGGTCTTAAACAGAGGCTGCTTTAGTCACAGAATGGGATGCCCCGGGCAGGAATCGAGCTGCCAGGGTACAGTAGTGCTTTGGCCAGCAAAAGTGTCTTTATCAGGCCTAATTTCAAATATGATTAGAGCAAATGCTTATATGGTCTTAAACAGAGGCTGCTTTAGTCACAGAATGGGATGCCCCGGGCAGGAATCGAGCTGCCAGGGTACAGTAGTGCTTTGGCCAGCAAAAGTGTCTTTATCAGGCCTAATTTCAAATATGATTAGAGCAAATGCTTATATGGTCTTAAACAGAGGCTGCTTTAGTCACAGAATGGGATGCCCCGGGCAGGAATCGAGCTGCCAGGGTACAGTAGTGCTTTGGCCAGCAAAAGTGTCTTTATCAGGCCTAATTTCAAATATGATTAGAGCAAATGCTTATATGGTCTTAAACAGAGGCTGCTTTAGTCACAGAATGGGATGCCCCGGGCAGGAATCGAGCTGCCAGGGTACAGTAGTGCTTTGGCCAGCAAAAGTGTCTTTATCAGGCCTAATTTCAAATATGATTAGAGCAAATGCTTATATGGTCTTAAACAGAGGCTGCTTTAGTCACAGAATGGGATGCCCCGGGCAGGAATCGAGCTGCCAGGGTACAGTAGTGCTTTGGCCAGCAAAAGTGTCTTTATCAGGCCTAATTTCAAATATGATTAGAGCAAATGCTTATATGGTCTTAAACAGAGGCTGCTTTAGTCACAGAATGGGATGCCCCGGGCAGGAATCGAGCTGCCAGGGTACAGTAGTGCTTTGGCCAGCAAAAGTGTCTTTATCAGGCCTAATTTCAAATATGATTAGAGCAAATGCTTATATGGTCTTAAACAGAGGCTGCTTTAGTCACAGAATGGGATGCCCCGGGCAGGAATCGAGCTGCCAGGGTACAGTAGTGCTTTGGCCAGCAAAAGTGTCTTTATCAGGCCTAATTTCAAATATGATTAGAGCAAATGCTTATATGGTCTTAAACAGAGGCTGCTTTAGTCACAGAATGGGATGCCCCGGGCAGGAATCGAGCTGCCAGGGTACAGTAGTGCTTTGGCCAGCAAAAGTGTCTTTATCAGGCCTAATTTCAAATATGATTAGAGCAAATGCTTATATGGTCTTAAACAGAGGCTGCTTTAGTCACAGAATGGGATGCCCCGGGCAGGAATCGAGCTGCCAGGGTACAGTAGTGCTTTGGCCAGCAAAAGTGTCTTTATCAGGCCTAATTTCAAATATGATTAGAGCAAATGCTTATATGGTCTTAAACAGAGGCTGCTTTAGTCACAGAATGGGATGCCCCGGGCAGGAATCGAGCTGCCAGGGTACAGTAGTGCTTTGGCCAGCAAAAGTGTCTTTATCAGGCCTAATTTCAAATATGATTAGAGCAAATGCTTATATGGTCTTAAACAGAGGCTGCTTTAGTCACAGAATGGGATGCCCCGGGCAGGAATCGAGCTGCCAGGGTACAGTAGTGCTTTGGCCAGCAAAAGTGTCTTTATCAGGCCTAATTTCAAATATGATTAGAGCAAATGCTTATATGGTCTTAAACAGAGGCTGCTTTAGTCACAGAATGGGATGCCCCGGGCAGGAATCGAGCTGCCAGGGTACAGTAGTGCTTTGGCCAGCAAAAGTGTCTTTATCAGGCCTAATTTCAAATATGATTAGAGCAAATGCTTATATGGTCTTAAACAGAGGCTGCTTTAGTCACAGAATGGGATGCCCCGGGCAGGAATCGAGCTGCCAGGGTACAGTAGTGCTTTGGCCAGCAAAAGTGTCTTTATCAGGCCTAATTTCAAATATGATTAGAGCAAATGCTTATATGGTCTTAAACAGAGGCTGCTTTAGTCACAGAATGGGATGCCCCGGGCAGGAATCGAGCTGCCAGGGTACAGTAGTGCTTTGGCCAGCAAAAGTGTCTTTATCAGGCCTAATTTCAAATATGATTAGAGCAAATGCTTATATGGTCTTAAACAGAGGCTGCTTTAGTCACAGAATGGGATGCCCCGGGCAGGAATCGAGCTGCCAGGGTACAGTAGTGCTTTGGCCAGCAAAAGTGTCTTTATCAGGCCTAATTTCAAATATGATTAGAGCAAATGCTTATATGGTCTTAAACAGAGGCTGCTTTAGTCACAGAATGGGATGCCCCGGGCAGGAATCGAGCTGCCAGGGTACAGTAGTGCTTTGGCCAGCAAAAGTGTCTTTATCAGGCCTAATTTCAAATATGATTAGAGCAAATGCTTATATGGTCTTAAACAGAGGCTGCTTTAGTCACAGAATGGGATGCCCCGGGCAGGAATCGAGCTGCCAGGGTACAGTAGTGCTTTGGCCAGCAAAAGTGTCTTTATCAGGCCTAATTTCAAATATGATTAGAGCAAATGCTTATATGGTCTTAAACAGAGGCTGCTTTAGTCACAGAATGGGATGCCCCGGGCAGGAATCGAGCTGCCAGGGTACAGTAGTGCTTTGGCCAGCAAAAGTGTCTTTATCAGGCCTAATTTCAAATATGATTAGAGCAAATGCTTATATGGTCTTAAACAGAGGCTGCTTTAGTCACAGAATGGGATGCCCCGGGCAGGAATCGAGCTGCCAGGGTACAGTAGTGCTTTGGCCAGCAAAAGTGTCTTTATCAGGCCTAATTTCAAATATGATTAGAGCAAATGCTTATATGGTCTTAAACAGAGGCTGCTTTAGTCACAGAATGGGATGCCCCGGGCAGGAATCGAGCTGCCAGGGTACAGTAGTGCTTTGGCCAGCAAAAGTGTCTTTATCAGGCCTAATTTCAAATATGATTAGAGCAAATGCTTATATGGTCTTAAACAGAGGCTGCTTTAGTCACAGAATGGGATGCCCCGGGCAGGAATCGAGCTGCCAGGGTACAGTAGTGCTTTGGCCAGCAAAAGTGTCTTTATCAGGCCTAATTTCAAATATGATTAGAGCAAATGCTTATATGGTCTTAAACAGAGGCTGCTTTAGTCACAGAATGGGATGCCCCGGGCAGGAATCGAGCTGCCAGGGTACAGTAGTGCTTTGGCCAGCAAAAGTGTCTTTATCAGGCCTAATTTCAAATATGATTAGAGCAAATGCTTATATGGTCTTAAACAGAGGCTGCTTTAGTCACAGAATGGGATGCCCCGGGCAGGAATCGAGCTGCCAGGGTACAGTAGTGCTTTGGCCAGCAAAAGTGTCTTTATCAGGCCTAATTTCAAATATGATTAGAGCAAATGCTTATATGGTCTTAAACAGAGGCTGCTTTAGTCACAGAATGGGATGCCCCGGGCAGGAATCGAGCTGCCAGGGTACAGTAGTGCTTTGGCCAGCAAAAGTGTCTTTATCAGGCCTAATTTCAAATATGATTAGAGCAAATGCTTATATGGTCTTAAACAGAGGCTGCTTTAGTCACAGAATGGGATGCCCCGGGCAGGAATCGAGCTGCCAGGGTACAGTAGTGCTTTGGCCAGCAAAAGTGTCTTTATCAGGCCTAATTTCAAATATGATTAGAGCAAATGCTTATATGGTCTTAAACAGAGGCTGCTTTAGTCACAGAATGGGATGCCCCGGGCAGGAATCGAGCTGCCAGGGTACAGTAGTGCTTTGGCCAGCAAAAGTGTCTTTATCAGGCCTAATTTCAAATATGATTAGAGCAAATGCTTATATGGTCTTAAACAGAGGCTGCTTTAGTCACAGAATGGGATGCCCCGGGCAGGAATCGAGCTGCCAGGGTACAGTAGTGCTTTGGCCAGCAAAAGTGTCTTTATCAGGCCTAATTTCAAATATGATTAGAGCAAATGCTTATATGGTCTTAAACAGAGGCTGCTTTAGTCACAGAATGGGATGCCCCGGGCAGGAATCGAGCTGCCAGGGTACAGTAGTGCTTTGGCCAGCAAAAGTGTCTTTATCAGGCCTAATTTCAAATATGATTAGAGCAAATGCTTATATGGTCTTAAACAGAGGCTGCTTTAGTCACAGAATGGGATGCCCCGGGCAGGAATCGAGCTGCCAGGGTACAGTAGTGCTTTGGCCAGCAAAAGTGTCTTTATCAGGCCTAATTTCAAATATGATTAGAGCAAATGCTTATATGGTCTTAAACAGAGGCTGCTTTAGTCACAGAATGGGATGCCCCGGGCAGGAATCGAGCTGCCAGGGTACAGTAGTGCTTTGGCCAGCAAAAGTGTCTTTATCAGGCCTAATTTAAAATATGATTAGAGCAAATGCTTATATGGTCTTAAACAGAGGCTGCTTTAGTCACAGAATGGGATGCCCCGGGCAGGAATCGAGCTGCCAGGGTACAGTAGTGCTTTGGCCAGCAAAAGTGTCTTTATCAGGCCTAATTTCAAATATGATTAGAGCAAATGCTTATATGGTCTTAAACAGAGGCTGCTTTAGTCACAGAATGGGATGCCCCGGGCAGGAATCGAGCTGCCAGGGTACAGTAGTGCTTTGGCCAGCAAAAGTGTCTTTATCAGGCCTAATTTCAAATATGATTAGAGCAAATGCTTATATGGTCTTAAACAGAGGCTGCTTTAGTCACAGAATGGGATGCCCCGGGCAGGAATCGAGCTGCCAGGGTACAGTAGTGCTTTGGCCAGCAAAAGTGTCTTTATCAGGCCTAATTTCAAATATGATTAGAGCAAATGCTTATATGGTCTTAAACAGAGGCTGCTTTAGTCACAGAATGGGATGCCCCGGGCAGGAATCGAGCTGCCAGGGTACAGTAGTGCTTTGGCCAGCAAAAGTGTCTTTATCAGGCCTAATTTCAAATATGATTAGAGCAAATGCTTATATGGTCTTAAACAGAGGCTGCTTTAGTCACAGAATGGGATGCCCCGGGCAGGAATCGAGCTGCCAGGGTACAGTAGTGCTTTGGCCAGCAAAAGTGTCTTTATCAGGCCTAATTTCAAATATGATTAGAGCAAATGCTTATATGGTCTTAAACAGAGGCTGCTTTAGTCACAGAATGGGATGCCCCGGGCAGGAATCGAGCTGCCAGGGTACAGTAGTGCTTTGGCCAGCAAAAGTGTCTTTATCAGGCCTAATTTCAAATATGATTAGAGCAAATGCTTATATGGTCTTAAACAGAGGCTGCTTTAGTCACAGAATGGGATGCCCCGGGCAGGAATCGAGCTGCCAGGGTACAGTAGTGCTTTGGCCAGCAAAAGTGTCTTTATCAGGCCTAATTTCAAATATGATTAGAGCAAATGCTTATATGGTCTTAAACAGAGGCTGCTTTAGTCACAGAATGGGATGCCCCGGGCAGGAATCGAGCTGCCAGGGTACAGTAGTGCTTTGGCCAGCAAAAGTGTCTTTATCAGGCCTAATTTCAAATATGATTAGAGCAAATGCTTATATGGTCTTAAACAGAGGCTGCTTTAGTCACAGAATGGGATGCCCCGGGCAGGAATCGAGCTGCCAGGGTACAGTAGTGCTTTGGCCAGCAAAAGTGTCTTTATCAGGCCTAATTTCAAATATGATTAGAGCAAATGCTTATATGGTCTTAAACAGAGGCTGCTTTAGTCACAGAATGGGATGCCCCGGGCAGGAATCGAGCTGCCAGGGTACAGTAGTGCTTTGGCCAGCAAAAGTGTCTTTATCAGGCCTAATTTCAAATATGATTAGAGCAAATGCTTATATGGTCTTAAACAGAGGCTGCTTTAGTCACAGAATGGGATGCCCCGGGCAGGAATCGAGCTGCCAGGGTACAGTAGTGCTTTGGCCAGCAAAAGTGTCTTTATCAGGCCTAATTTCAAATATGATTAGAGCAAATGCTTATATGGTCTTAAACAGAGGCTGCTTTAGTCACAGAATGGGATGCCCCGGGCAGGAATCGAGCTGCCAGGGTACAGTAGTGCTTTGGCCAGCAAAAGTGTCTTTATCAGGCCTAATTTAAAATATGATTAGAGCAAATGCTTATATGGTCTTAAACAGAGGCTGCTTTAGTCACAGAATGGGATGCCCCGGGCAGGAATCGAGCTGCCAGGGTACAGTAGTGCTTTGGCCAGCAAAAGTGTCTTTATCAGGCCTAATTTCAAATATGATTAGAGCAAATGCTTATATGGTCTTAAACAGAGGCTGCTTTAGTCACAGAATGGGATGCCCCGGGCAGGAATCGAGCTGCCAGGGTACAGTAGTGCTTTGGCCAGCAAAAGTGTCTTTATCAGGCCTAATTTCAAATATGATTAGAGCAAATGCTTATATGGTCTTAAACAGAGGCTGCTTTAGTCACAGAATGGGATGCCCCGGGCAGGAATCGAGCTGCCAGGGTACAGTAGTGCTTTGGCCAGCAAAAGTGTCTTTATCAGGCCTAATTTCAAATATGATTAGAGCAAATGCTTATATGGTCTTAAACAGAGGCTGCTTTAGTCACAGAATGGGATGCCCCGGGCAGGAATCGAGCTGCCAGGGTACAGTAGTGCTTTGGCCAGCAAAAGTGTCTTTATCAGGCCTAATTTCAAATATGATAAGAGCAAATGCTTATATGGTCTTAAACAGAGGCTGCTTTAGTCACAGAATGGGATGCCCCGGGCAGGAATCGAGCTGCCAGGGTACAGTAGTGCTTTGGCCAGCAAAAGTGTCTTTATCAGGCCTAATTTCAAATATGATTAGAGCAAATGCTTATATGGTCTTAAACAGAGGCTGCTTTAGTCACAGAATGGGATGCCCCGGGCAGGAATCGAGCTGCCAGGGTACAGTAGTGCTTTGGCCAGCAAAAGTGTCTTTATCAGGCCTAATTTCAAATATGATTAGAGCAAATGCTTATATGGTCTTAAACAGAGGCTGCTTTAGTCACAGAATGGGATGCCCCGGGCAGGAATCGAGCTGCCAGGGTACAGTAGTGCTTTGGCCAGCAAAAGTGTCTTTATCAGGCCTAATTTCAAATATGATTAGAGCAAATGCTTATATGGTCTTAAACAGAGGCTGCTTTAGTCACAGAATGGGATGCCCCGGGCAGGAATCGAGCTGCCAGGGTACAGTAGTGCTTTGGCCAGCAAAAGTGTCTTTATCAGGCCTAATTTCAAATATGATTAGAGCAAATGCTTATATGGTCTTAAACAGAGGCTGCTTTAGTCACAGAATGGGATGCCCCGGGCAGGAATCGAGCTGCCAGGGTACAGTAGTGCTTTGGCCAGCAAAAGTGTCTTTATCAGGCCTAATTTCAAATATGATTAGAGCAAATGCTTATATGGTCTTAAACAGAGGCTGCTTTAGTCACAGAATGGGATGCCCCGGGCAGGAATCGAGCTGCCAGGGTACAGTAGTGCTTTGGCCAGCAAAAGTGTCTTTATCAGGCCTAATTTCAAATATGATTAGAGCAAATGCTTATATGGTCTTAAACAGAGGCTGCTTTAGTCACAGAATGGGATGCCCCGGGCAGGAATCGAGCTGCCAGGGTACAGTAGTGCTTTGGCCAGCAAAAGTGTCTTTATCAGGCCTAATTTCAAATATGATTAGAGCAAATGCTTATATGGTCTTAAACAGAGGCTGCTTTAGTCACAGAATGGGATGCCCCGGGCAGGAATCGAGCTGCCAGGGTACAGTAGTGCTTTGGCCAGCAAAAGTGTCTTTATCAGGCCTAATTTCAAATATGATTAGAGCAAATGCTTATATGGTCTTAAACAGAGGCTGCTTTAGTCACAGAATGGGATGCCCCGGGCAGGAATCGAGCTGCCAGGGTACAGTAGTGCTTTGGCCAGCAAAAGTGTCTTTATCAGGCCTAATTTCAAATATGATAAGAGCAAATGCTTATATGGTCTTAAACAGAGGCTGCTTTAGTCACAGAATGGGATGCCCCGGGCAGGAATCGAGCTGCCAGGGTACAGTAGTGCTTTGGCCAGCAAAAGTGTCTTTATCAGGCCTAATTTCAAATATGATTAGAGCAAATGCTTATATGGTCTTAAACAGAGGCTGCTTTAGTCACAGAATGGGATGCCCCGGGCAGGAATCGAGCTGCCAGGGTACAGTAGTGCTTTGGCCAGCAAAAGTGTCTTTATCAGGCCTAATTTCAAATATGATTAGAGCAAATGCTTATATGGTCTTAAACAGAGGCTGCTTTAGTCACAGAATGGGATGCCCCGGGCAGGAATCGAGCTGCCAGGGTACAGTAGTGCTTTGGCCAGCAAAAGTGTCTTTATCAGGCCTAATTTCAAATATGATTAGAGCAAATGCTTATATGGTCTTAAACAGAGGCTGCTTTAGTCACAGAATGGGATGCCCCGGGCAGGAATCGAGCTGCCAGGGTACAGTAGTGCTTTGGCCAGCAAAAGTGTCTTTATCAGGCCTAATTTCAAATATGATTAGAGCAAATGCTTATATGGTCTTAAACAGAGGCTGCTTTAGTCACAGAATGGGATGCCCCGGGCAGGAATCGAGCTGCCAGGGTACAGTAGTGCTTTGGCCAGCAAAAGTGTCTTTATCAGGCCTAATTTCAAATATGATTAGAGCAAATGCTTATATGGTCTTAAACAGAGGCTGCTTTAGTCACAGAATGGGATGCCTCACAGCAGACTTAAGATCAGTTCAGTATATATGCACAGTTAGTTACTATAAGCAGCCTGAAAACGCTAACAAAGGCTGGATGAAAAAAAAAAAATCTCCCTGTCAGCCAGCTCCGTTTTTCCTACCTTTCCCTGGCTTTCTGTCTGTCTCCTGTCTGTCTCCTGCCTGTCTCCTGCCTGTCTCCAGCCTGTCCCTGTCTGTCCCTGTCTCCAGCCTGTCTCCAGCCTGTCTAACTGCCTCAGCTACACAGCGTTCTGTCTGTCTGTCACGAATGCAATAGAGAAATGAGGAAAAGCAAGATGGCCGCCGTTAAATACCGCTGTGTGACGTCACCGGGCTTGCTGGCTGCTGATAGGCTGCATGTGACTGCCCCAGCTTGCACTGGCGCGGGATACATGTCCAGACATGTCCCGCCCGCCATCTTAGAATGCCTGTAATGTAAATGAATGGATGTTAAAGGAAAACTTCGAGTGATCGAATCGCGGGGAAATTCGGATTCGATCCGAATCGAATTTTTCCTGAAATTCGGATCGAATCCGGGTTCGTCCGGATCGATTCGCTCATCCCTATTCCCAATATTGATATATGCCCCAGTTCAATGGTATTCCCTCCATCTATGCAGGAATATTGGCTATCTGCCATATGGATGGCATATGATAGAGAGGCAGTTGATTAGTCAGAGGATTAATTTTTAATAGAGCAGGTCATTTTTTTGATTGAGGTTGATAAAAGATAATTCCTTGATATATTACATAATTAACTATGGACATGGATCCAGATGACTAGTCAATTTTAATTGAACATGGACGCTAGATCATAGTGGCTACATGGTTTGCGCCCCCAGGTGCGGGCGCCCTGTGCGCCCTCTCGCGCGCGCTGACACCCGAGCCGAGTGTAGAGATTATCTCACTCGGCCGGGGGTGGGCTCTTGCGGGATGGGTGGGCAGGGCCACCGCCCGGGTGGATGGCACGCGATGACACTTTATGCTCGTTTATTATATGAGCTAAAGTATCCTAATCTGCTCCATATCTAATTGTCCCTGGTGTTTTGTGGGTCAGGGATAGATGCGGGCGTGAAGGATCATCTGTGTAAGAGTCACTTTTCACCTACTGGGACCTGGCTACAAAAGAACAACAGCCCAGGGTGTGCCCCTTGTGCGAATTGTTCCATTTGTGCACATGTGGTTAAGACTCAACATTTTCTTAATTTACAGACTGGTGAGAAATTCAAAATTAATTCTTTTATCAATTGCAGGACACGATCCGTGATTTACCTGTTGTGGTGTGGGTGTCCATGTGCCTATGTAGGAGAGACACAAAATGCACTAAAGACCCGGATCCAAGCCCATTTGTCCAATATCCGGCTGGCCAGCCGGGACAAGGAAATGGGTAAGAATATCTCCCCTGTGGCAGCACATTTCTTGGACCAACACGGGGGGGACCCCAAAACTCTGAAAGTTGTGGGTATAGAGAAGGTATCGGTAGGCCCACGGGGGGGGGGGATCTGAAGCGCCGTCTTCTACAGAGAGAGTTGAGATGGGTCTTTCTACTTGACACCCGGAGTCCCAAAGGCCTTAATGAAGACTGGGCCTTTACTCCGTTTTTGGGATGAAACTATTACTGTTGAAGAGGAGGAATTAGTCTCCCTACCCCCGTGAGGTTCGTCAAAGAAAGGGTGTAAAAGATCATGTTGGGGGATTATATGTGAATCTTCTTCTAGCAGGGGAGTGCCCGGGACTATTGTCACTAGTGGGTGTCACACGAGGAGTATTTCACTTGGGGTTTTTTTCGTTTTTTCGTTTTCCCGAAGACTATACCGGCATTGTCAGCTGGGTCTAAAAGTCGGGTCATATTGTTATATTTTGAGGGCACGTATTCAGTTCCATACGCACGCGCATCTCTGTGTGTGGCATGTGTCTCAGTGGGAGACTATGTACATGCGTGGAGAGACGGGTGCGCGTGGGTGGTGTTTGTTCCATGTGGGTTTTGGTTGTTGTGATGAATTTGCAGTCTTGGCTGCAGCTATAAAAGGTTGTTTTTTTCTTTTTGTTTTTTTCTTTTCAGTTTTACCTTCTTGATGCACTGATCTTTACTTTATTGATTTTTACACAGGTGTTTGTACACTATCCCCGCTATCTTGGCGAGGTCTTGGAAATAACACGGAGTTGCAAGTTCGTTGAAAGTACGGGATCCAAAGTCTAGAAGAAACCCCAAAGTTTAGAAAAAACCCCAGGATGTGACTTCTTGCGTCTAAGAACTACTGATTCCTCTGGGGGACCAACTATATGATATCATTAAATGATAAATATAGAAGACCATATTCAAGAAGTGTTACATTGTCACTGTTCGATGCTCTTGCTATAATTGATTTAAGATGAGAGTTGTTTGTGCCCAATATAAATGCAATGGACTTCCCAATATTGATATATGCCCCAGTTCAATGGTATTCCCTCCATCTATGCAGGAATATTGGCTATCTGCCATATGGATGGCATATGATAGAGAGGCAGTTGATTAGTCAGAGGATTAATTTTTAATAGAGCAGGTCATTTTTTTGATTGAGGTTGATAAAAGATAATTCCTTGATATATTACATAATTAACTATGGACATGGATCCAGATGACTAGTCAATTTTAATTGAACATGGACGCTAGATCATAGTGGCTACATGGTTTGCGCCCCCAGGTGCGGGCGCCCTGTGCGCCCTCTCGCGCGCGCTGACACCCGAGCCGAGTGTAGAGATTATCTCACTCGGCCGGGGGTGGGCTCTTGCGGGATGGGTGGGCAGGGCCACCGCCCGGGTGGATGGCACGCGATGACACTTTATGCTCGTTTATTATATGAGCTAAAGTATCCTAATCTGCTCCATATCTAATTGTCCCTGGTGTTTTGTGGGTCAGGGATAGATGCGGGCGTGTTATAGCACAGGCCCGCCCCCTATCTACAATGCTGGAGAACTCTTCGCCAGGAGACTAGTCAATTAGAGCTGCGACTTCCGGTAGTCTTGATGTCACTTCCGCCGCGCCGGATGGTGCTGGGACGCAAATGCGTTTCATTAGCACCTGTTAGATGGCGCGAACGGCGTCCATAGATTCCATACTCAGGTATTTAAACTTATGTTGTACAATAGATCATTCTCACCCAGCGAAGCGGCACGGGCGGCCGCGTTCGAAGGTGTCCCTGCTGTCTATCCCCCACTCCTTACTTTACGTGACATACCTGTTGCTCGGCTAAGTATCACACTTTGCCTCTTTATTTGCCTTTCTGCCTTTTATTTTGTTGTGTGGGTCGATTGAATCATGTTTTGTAATTACTATTTGTATTCTTGACCAATATTTCACTTGTTTAAGCACTGTTTTGTAGCACTGCCTACACCTTGGGCACTGCTCCAAAACACTGCACTTTTTTACAATACTGTACATATTTGTATATATATCCACTTGTATATAGGTTATTGTGCACACACTGGTTTATGAATGGTTTGAGAGTTCAGATGATACTTATGATTATTGTTGTTTAATAAGCACGGTCACTTTAATATAGCATAGATTTTTGCAGTTAGGTTAGGCTCCACCTTCTCTCACATATTTATAAATTTTTTCTCCTCTTTGTTAAGAGGCAGAGAAGGTGGGCATTTTTGTGCCGGCACAAATATGAAAAGATTTTAGGTCAAACGTATCTATATTTCAGGAGTTACCCAGTTATTTGTTGCTGTAGATACAGCACTGGATGAATTGTGGGGATACACAGTAATTTTAATGTGTTTGTATTGTGTATATTGTGTGTTTTGTATTCATTTGGATTCATGTGATTCTTAATAAATAGTAGTTTTATTATAATTGATTGAACTGGTGCTCCTGCTATATGGGTTTCTGGGTCTTGTCCCATGAGCCCATTTTTTTCTGGTGTTTAGATATTTTGCAGTGCAGCACAACATAGTAATTGTGGGCGGTGCACCACTTAACAGTATGCCTTATAAAAGCATTTTAATGTGGACCTTAATTAGTCCTTTGCATGTAAACCTTTATTTGGCAATATATTTGCGTTAATTAAAGAAACTTATGTCCTTTGTTATTTATTTTTAAATTGATGTACTAGAATAATATTTTTAGATTGCATTTATTGGTGTAGTTGTTTACCTTTGCTTTGTTTAATTATTTAAGCACATCTTTGGTCAGATGCATCACACTTACTGAGGAGAGGAGAGCGGGATAAAGTGCAGGATGTGGGTTACTGCTGTATTTTGCACAGACACAGCAGAGCTGGGGGCACGGAAAGGTCAGAAATCAAAGAATCCAGAGCAACACAGTCACAAGGCCCTTTCTGTTTGCAGGCTGCCCGATAATACCTGAGCCGCCATCTTGCCTGTTTCTAGGCTCATAACATGCAGAAGTTGCTGGGTGTTTTTTAATATTTGAGAGCAATCTGTATGTAGAGGGTGTGGGTAACCACACCAAAAATTTAAAGTTGTACCATTTGAAGCCAAAATATAATAATTAAATCCACAAGTAAAAAATGCAAGTTAAGTAAAAATTAAACAAAGTTAGATTTACTTATGCAAATGCATTCATTAATGGTTGGTTACTGCAAAATGAATGAAATAAAGAAAAATAAAAGACCAAATATTTAGAATGCACTTTAATGAGGTAAGTTTGTAGTGCGGAGCCGCAAGATCAGAAGGATTTACGTCCAGACAAAAAAGGAAAAAGGGCAAAACCAATGTTGCAACCTGAGAAATGAAACGGAAAAATCAGGATGGAAACTGACATAGGTCTGATTCCCGAACTGCCATACGAACGGACGTATATTTTAGGATAGAAACGTATTTGCTTATAGAATCACTCGCAAGTTCATACGAACGCACAAGCGGACGTGAAAAATAGGATGATCGGCACCAAAATCCAAGCTGTTACATGTTTCTTTGAATCAACCCAACAGACTACTCTCGCATACAAAGCTCTCTCCAACCAGGCCCCTCCCTACATCTCATCTCTAATCCAACAATATCAACCTAGACGCAGTCTTCGCTCTGCTGCTGACCTTCTCCTGTCCTCCACCCTGGTCACCTCCTCTCATGCCCACCTCCAAGACTTCTCACGTGCAACTCCAATCTTCTGGAATGCCCTCCCCCACCCAATCCGCCACTCCACAACTCTCAAAACCTTCAAAGGTGCCTATAAAACTCACTTATACAGACAAGCATATAATCTGGTTTAACCAATTTTCTAAAGGGCACATGCCACAAAGCTCAATATTGACTGTTTGTGATCCTTCCCCCTCATCCTTTAGTCTGTAAGCTCGCAAAGGCAGGGCTCTCTTTCCTATTGTACTCAGAATATCCATTGTCAACTCTGTAAAACTGCACTTGATATAGTATATGTACCGTATGTTTCTACCCTGTCTGTAACTACTACTTTGTAAAGCGCTATGGAAGATGATGGTGCTATATAAATAAACAATAATAAATAAATAAATAGCTTCTACTGATGTGCCATAACTAACACTGGTTAGTGCTGCCAGGGGGGTGTCACTGTATTGCAAACAATAACCATTACTTTTAGCATTCAGAATGTTTTTCGTGATGTAATCCACCCATTAGTGGCTATAATATGTGGGGTTGCATGTAGGTTAAATTGTATTATCTTTTGCAATTTTTCCAACAATATATCTCAATAGTGTCCTTCGAATTTATGTATGAATGTATCCATTACGTTACCATTGGCCAGTTATTAATAATATATGGCATATATATATTTGTTTGCCTATTTTAGATATATATATATATATATATATATATATATATATATATATATACATATATATATATTTATTTCATATTTTAGTTTTTACATTGTTTAGAAGATTCAATTGTTTACATATATTTTGGATGAGCCATTCAGGGGTATAATTGTTTACATAATTTGGGAGCCAGGCAAGGAGAAATTGATATTAATTGTTTACAATAATATTCTATTCTAAGACTATTACAGATTTGAGTAATAAAAAACACCTCAACAGTGATGTTGATCCATAAAAGATTCAAGGTACATCCTTACTAGAGATGAGCGAATTTATGAAAAGTTCGATTCAGCCAATTCGCTGAATTTTCCGGAAAAAAACGCCTCGGTCCCAATTTATTCGCTGCGGATCGCTATTAAAAACGTCTATCTCTGGCCTTCCGAGAGCCTTAATAGGGTTGTAGAACATTTTGCCTTGCTGTAACATGCATAGGATACGTGCTGGGTTAGTGAAATAACACTGTAAAGAAGTATGACATGCAGATCAGAGGTATTGCTGTTAGAATCGCTGTCGCAGAGCGGCACAATTACAGAGCCTTGAGGTGGCATCAGCATAAGGAGCCCATATATTGCCAGAAAAACACAGTGGAGTTGGCAGCAGCATAAGCAGCCCATATATTGCCTGAAAGACACATCCTGGAGTTGGCAGCAGCAGCATAAGCAGCCCATATATTGCCTGAAAGACACACCCTGGAGTTGGCAGCAGCAGTATAAGCAACCCATATATTGCCTGAAAAACACATTGGAGTTGGCAGCAGCATAAGCAGCCCATATATTGCCTGAAAGACACACCCTGGAGTTGGCAGCAGCAGCATTAGGAGCCCATATATTGCCTGAAAGACACACCCTGGAGTTGGCAGCAGCATAAGGAGCCCATATATTGCCTAAAACACATTGGAGTTGACAGCAGCATTAGGAGCCCATATATTGCCTAAAAATACATTGAAGTTGGCAGCAGCATAAGCAGCCCATATATTGCCTGAAAGACACACCCTGGAGTTGGCAGCACCAGCAGAATAAGGAGCCCATATATTGCCAGAAAAACACATTGGAGTTGGTAGCAGCATAAGCACCCCATATATTGCATGAAAGACACACCCTGGAGTTGGCAGCAGCAGCAGCATAAGGAGCCCATATATTGCCAGAAAAACACATTGGAGTTGGAAGCAGCATAAGCAGCACATATATTGCCTGAAATACACACCCTGAAGATGGCAGCAGCAGCATTAGGAGCCCATATATTGCCTGAAAAACACACTGGAGTTGGCAGCAGCATAAGGTGCCCATATATTGCCCGAAAGACACACCCTGGAGTTGGCAGCAGCATAAGGAGCCCATATATTGCCTGAAAGACACACCCAGAAGTTGGCAGCAGCAGCATAAGGAGCCCATATATTGCCTGAAAGACACACAGGAGTTGGCAGCAGCAGCAGCATTAGGAGCCCATATATTGCCTGAAAAACACACTGGAGTTAGCAGCAGCATTAGGAGGCCATATATTGCCTGAAAGACACACCCTGAATTTAGCAGCAGCATAAGGATCCCATATATTGCCTGAAAGACACACCCTGGAGATGGCAACAGCAGCAGCAGCATTAGGAGCCCATATATTGCCTGAAAGACACACCCTGGAGTTGGCAGCACCAGCATAAGGACCCCATATATTGCCTGAAAAACACATTAGAGTTGGCAGCAGCAGCAGCATAAGGAGCCCATATATTGCCTGAAAGACACACCCAGGAGTTGGCAGCAGCAGAATTAGGAGCCCATATATTGCCTGAAAGACACACCCAGGAGTTGGCAGCAGCAGAATTAGGAGCCCATATATTGCCAGAAAAACACATTGGAGTTGGCAGCAGCATAAGGAGCCCATATATTGCCTGAAAGACACACCCTGGAGTTGGCAGCAGCAGCATACGGAGCCCATATATTGCCTGAAAGACACATTGGAGTTGGCAGCAGCAGCATACGGAGCCCATATATTGCCTGAAAGACACATTGGAGTTGGCAGCAGCAGCATACGGAGCCCATATATTGCCTGAAAAACACACCCTGGAGTTGGCAGCAGCACGAAGAGAACATATTCAGATTCTGGGCACATATATCTTATCCTAACAATGTTAATAAAAATTAAGATTAACGTAAGGCATTTCCTCAATAATTACTTGTGGTCTGATGCGGAGGAATGTCTGTAACTGGAGAGCAGCGCCTTAAATCTGTTTTGCACTATCCATATTTCTGAAATGTTGGTCTGGCACCATGATCAATCTACTTTGATGCATCAGGCATTGGTGGGTGGAAATCTTGGCTGATCCATGCCCGATTCATTTTCATGCAGGCCAGTCTCTCAAAAAAACATTTTTCAAGCGTACTGGAGCACATTGAACTGCCCTCATCAGAGCATCACATGCGCACATCTAAGAGTTTTACCACTTTGTTCCTGTTAAAGTCTTCAGGGCCTAGTTACTACTTATACTTAGTGAAAGGCCATAGATAGTTACACACCTGCTGCTGTTATCGACAAATCCTGTTTTATGCGTAGTGTAGCGTTTTGTCCTCCCCTCATATACGCACTAAGTATGTCAGGCAGAGAAGTGCCAGGATGGGCACAGAGGAGTTGCAGAGGCCTGAATTCATCAAGCAGAGGTTGCAGCAGACTAGGGGTGAGTGGCAGCAGGGGTCTCAGTGAGAGGCCTGATTTCCCGGTATGAGCTAGCGGTCGTGTCTTGACCAGCAACCCATCTGCCGTCATCGATTGGTTAACACGATCATCCACTTCTCTGCTAGAGAAAAATGAGCAGCTACTGCACAGCCAAGAAGTGTAGGAGACACTCGTCGCTTCTTCCACTAGGCGGGCAAGTAGTGATGAGGAGAGTGGCATGGGAGGTGGTGTTGCAAGTGTTTTGGCTTCTTAAGCAGACACTGCTTTGTAACCTGAGGACATCAGTGAGTTTTGAGGGAACTCTTAACCCTTTAAATGCCAAGCACGTCGTTTCTACGTGGTTGCTTCTCCTACCCTTAAGTGCCAAGCACGTAGAAACTACGTGCCTGGCATTTCCCACTAATAGTTAAAAAAAAAAAAAAAATAATAAAGACTTACCTCTGATGTTGCTGTGAAGCTGCGGGTCCCCTCTTCCTGGGGGGGGGGCATACGATTCCCCCCGTCGTCCTCCGTCTTCAGGAGGGGGCCCAGAACCAGCCGCCCCCCCCCCCCCCCCCGTTTTCCCCGCTGACAGTTATCTGCAAAAAAAAAAAAAAAACAATGTCTTTAACTCACCTCTTCACCCGATCCGTCCACAGCATCTTCTCTTCACCAGGGGGGGTCCGATCCCCCCCCCCCCCCGGGCTGCGCAGGCTTCAGGTGAGGACCCTCTTCCGGCTCCTCACCTCTTCTAATAGCGCCCCCTAGCCCCGCCCATTGTGGGAGGAGCGGGATGGCGTCATCCCGCTCCTCCTATACCCCCTCCGAGCTTCTGTCAGATGCCAGTGGTGATCGGGGAAGGGCGGGTGTGAGGCGAGGAGGCTCTGATCGGAGCCTCCTCGCCTCTCACCCGCCCTGCGCCGATCACCACCGGCATCTGTCAGTGACAGCGGTGCGGGACAGCGACGAGGGAGCCAGGATCGGAGGTGAGTACAGTGAAAAAAAAAATAAAGATCATTTTTTTTCTGTGTCAGTGTCTTATTTTTTACTTTTAACCCCTTGTGAACTGGTAAGGGGTCCATGTGACCCTTATACCAGTTCACAAGGCTGGGGGGATGGCAAGTCACCTGCAACTAGCGGGTGACTTGCCATTAACCCCCGGCACCCCATTACCTGCCTCCCCAAAGCCCAGGGAGGGGGGACCCTGTCATTTTTTTTTAATTAACCCTTTATGTTCTGTCATCCAGTAGCTATAAAAGGCTTCCAGCAGGTGAGCAGAAGCCAGTGATTGCCGAGGGACACAGTGCTCCAGGATGGATGGGTGGTAATTATTAAAAAAAAAAAAATTATAAAATATTTTTTTCTCTTTGTGTGTGTCTGTGTTTTTTTTTACATTTAACCACTTGTGATCTGGCAAGGGGTCCATGACTCCTATACCAGTTCACAAGGCTGGGGGGATGGCATGTCACCTGCGACTAGTGGGTGACTTGCCATTAACCCCCAGCACCCCCATTACATGCCTCCCCAAAGCCCAGGGGGGGCAGAAGAGCCCAGGCCCACGGGCTATGCGGGCTTGTAGCCTGCAGGGCCAGGGGCCACAAACGCTGGCCCCGTGCCCTGTTTCTACAAGCCCTGCATAGCTGGTCCCGGGCTGGTTACTTTGGGTAAGGGGGACCCCATGTAAATTTTTTGGGGATTTTTAAGGGTTTTTAACCCCTAAAAATCCCCCCAAAAATGAGGTCACCCCCCCTCCCCCCGGGAGGGGGGGACTCTATGTCATTTTTTTTCTTGATTTAACCCTTTGCAGTGTGGATGGTAGTTGTATTTTATTTGTAAATGTTATAAAGTATTTGTTTCAGTTAGGGGGTCTCCTGGGCAGGAACGGGGGGCTACTGATAAATATGTGGTACCGTTCTAATTGGTAGAAATGGGGCTTTCACATTCAATATGGTTTTCCTTAGTAAAATACATTTTTTATTTAAAATAAAGGAGTCAATTTTGTAAAAAAATGTTTATTTTTTTTTTTTTTACTTAATAATATTGTAAAAAAACAAAATAACATTTACAAACAAGACATTTCATGTTAAAGCCTAAACTCTGCTGCAAAAAAAAATATATATATAATTTTCCTGAAAACTCCAGCAAAAATGACGCAAAACATGGCACAAAATGGGGAAAAAATGATCTGTCAACAGAGGGTGCCAAAATCTCAAGTAGGCTGGCAATTAAAAGGGTTAAAAGTAGCTATGCATGTTGGGTATTTTTCTGTTCGGGGGACCTTGCGCTTTCAGACTTAGCTTGTTTTTTTTTGTTTGCATATTTATATTTTAGGAAAAGGTGTTTTTTATTCAGCTTTTTTATACATTTTTTAGGGAAACCCTGCGCAACCAAAGAATTCTTTGAGGCATTAATTCCAGAAAGATGAGCCCACTACAACAAGCTGGGTACGCTTAGAAAGCTTAACATGTGTAGTTTCAGAGGATATATGGTTCATGGGGGATATCCCAAATGTAAAGGGTTGTTTTGCTTGAAAAATCGCAAGGTGCGCACTTTGTCTGCAGAGCTGAAATTTTCAAGTAAAATTACCGTTATGCACATGCTTTACTTTAGGGTGTTTGGCAACTCTTCCCTTGACAGTAGCTATGCATGTTGGGTATCGTTCTGTTCGGGAGATGTTGCTAAACTTGTTTTTTCTTGTTTGTATATAGTTTTTTTTAGGAAAATGTGGCTTTGATTCTGCTTTTTTATCCTTTTTTTAGGGAAACTCTTTGCAACCAAAGAATACATTGAGGGATTACTTCCAGAAAACTATGGCCACATCAACAAGCCTGGTACACCTAGAAAGCTTGAGGTGTGTACTTCCAGAGGATTTGATTTGTTGGGAGTATTTCAAATGTAAAGGGTTGTTTTTCTGGAAAAACTGCAAGGTCCGCATATTGCATAGCATAGTTGTATTTTATCTGAAAATCCCCTAAAGCGCTGTTTCAGTTTGGGGGAGTCTCCTGGGCAGGAAAGGGTGTCTACCTATACATATGTGGTATCGTTGTAACTGGGAGAAATTGGGATTTCACACGAAATAAGATTTTATTGACAAACTTACATTTTTTATTACAAAAAAACACTACAAATTGTAAAAAATTGTTTTGTTTTTTTTTTGCACATATTTCACCCAAAAATATTGAGAATACACCTAAAAAATTACAAACAAGACAGGAAATCCCTGGAAATCCCTTCAAAAATCACATTTGAACATGGGGAGCGCATAATAGTGCAAAATAGTCTGCAACAAAGGGTGACAAAAACTCCAGGTAGGCTGGCACTTAAAGGGTTAAAGGCTTGGAGTGATGGAGAGTGACAGATTTAGCGGTCAGCATGATGGCAGAAGGGGAAAGTCTGGAGGCAAATGTGCTCGAGGTAGACCACTTGCTGCGCGGCAGGCTATCTTCCCAGGAGGTAGTGGAAGAGGGTCCGCGGAGCCGGCGGCGGCGGCAGCAGCAGTGAATTAGTGCGGACTATTGGTAGAAAAATCAGCTACTCTGTGATGTGGCAGTTTTTCATCAAGCATCCGCAGGAGGTTAACATGGCTATATGAAAGATGTGTAGGCAGAAGGCGAAGTGTGGCCAGGGTTCCAATGTTGGACCCCCAGCCCTGCATCAACATTTGCAGCGTCACCCTAAATCAGCCTGGGAGAGCTCCAAAGTGGCGGTCCAGCCTGCTGCATTACCCAGTGGCACGCCGCTCCCTGTTCCAGCCAGCCAAGGCTCCACCACCTCCTGTGTGTCATACCCATCCTCTGTCGCTCCAGATGCTCCTGCTCCTCTTAATCTGAGTCAGTTATTCCGCCAGCAATCACTGGCCAAGCCATGTCCAAGAGACAGCAGTATGCACCCACTCATCCAACACGCAGAAGCTAAATGTGCTCCTGTATAAGTTGCTGGTGCTGCAGTCCCTCCCTTTTGAGGTGGTGGACCTTTCAGAGAACTGATGGCTTGTGCCGAGCCGAGGTGGATAGTCCCAAGCCCTGTACAATTTTGTTGAACAGAAGGTGGGCCAGTCCTTGAGCCTGTCAGTATGTACCAAAGTGCACGGCAGTGCCTACGTCTGGAGCTGTAACTACGGTCAGGGACAATACATATCCTTTAAGGCCCACTGGGTGATTGTGGTTCCTGCACAACCACAACAGCAACTTGGACAGGTCCCGCCGCTGTGGCCTCCACGCTCCTAGGCCGTTGTGCCTGTAATAGTGCACGTGTCTATTTTGGTTCATGGATGTGCACGTTTTTGCACGTAGGCACTTTTTTCTGTGACACCATTGCTAGTTGTCAATTATATATTAATTGTTAACATTTATCTTATTTGAACACATTTATAATAAAAACATAATAACATATAACATAACAATAACATAGAAAATGTATCAAATTTTTTTTTTTGGTTAATTTTGTATTTTTTTTTAAAAAATTTCCTTTGTCTTTTTTTTATATTTTGTATTAAAAAAAAAAAAAAAAATATATATATATATATATATATATATATATATATATATATATATATATATATATATAATTTTAATTTTTTTTGTATTTTGTTTTATTTTTTATATTTTTTTCATTGTCTTTTTAATATTTTGTACACATTTTTACACATTTTTTAAAATTTTTTATTTTTTTTTTGTATTTTGTTTTTTTTTAATTTTTTATTTTTTGGTATTTTTATTTATTTATTTATTTTTTTCAGTGACCTTCCAGCCTACCATGTGTGCAGGACACTGCGGTTTCACACTGTTCTACACATGGTTTGCCCTGGCGCATGGAGTCACACATGGGAGGAACTGCTAAAAATCATTAATCAATAAATGAAATCATGGCTTACTCCACGAAAACTGCAAATGGGAACCATGGTGACTGACAATGGGAAGAACATCTTGCCTGCGCTGCGACAAGGAAGCCTGATCCATGCGCCCTGTATGGCACACGTGTTCAACCTAGTTGTCAAGCGTTTTCTGAAGTCTTCCCCCCATCTGCAAGACATCCTAACAATGGGAAGGAATCTTTGCATGCTCTTCAGCCACTCCTACACCACCAAGCACACCCTTCTTGATCTACAGCGTCAGATATATCCCCCAACAATTTGCAATTTTTCCACCTGTTGGAATTCCACCCTCCATATGTTGGATCGACTATATGAACAGAGAAAAGCCATCACTGATTTCTTGATGATCCAAGCGGATAGGAGGACTCCCCTGTGTAACTTCAATGTAAACCAGTGGCAGCTCATACGTGACACCTGCCATTTGCTCAGGCCCTTTGAGGAAGCCACTTTATTTGTCAGTCGCCAGGACTACGGGATGTACGATGTGATTCCACTGCTTCATGTACTACAACACATGTTGGAAACCATGGCTGGTCAGGGCACTGGAGACATGGCGCCTACATTTCACGGCCACATGAAGCCTGTAGGGGCTGAAGTGGAGGATGAGGAGGATGGGGTGGGGCAAAGCGAAGCACAGTTTAGGTTTGACAAAATGGCCATTTTATCTAGTCATCTGACAGGAGAAGAGGAGCAGGAGCAGCCAGAGAAGCTAGAGGGTTGTGAGGAAGGCGAGACAGAGGACACAGACACACAGTGGCAGTATGCAGTGGAGATGGAGACAGGTAGTCCCTCTGAGTCACTTGCGAAAATGGCACGATGCATGCACACGTGCTTGTGTAGTGACTCCATTTGTCAGCGGGATGACTTCTGGCTCTTCACCTTATTGGACCCTCACTACCGGCACAAAATGGGGGCATTTTTTACACCCACTGAGAGGGAGGACAAACTGACTTGCTACAGAGACATTCTACGTAGTCAGTTGGCCGATGCCTATCTGCCTATATGCCTATCTGCGCCATTGTCCATACTCTCGCAGGTCTGACTCGGGGGTCCTCTGCGCTCACCTTCCACTGCCAAGGCTGCTGGGGGGGTTGCAAGAGCAGCAGCAGCAGCTCCATCAGCAACAGCCTGAGTCTCCAGTCACTAATGAGTAGCTTTCTTTACCCGCATAGTGACGCTAATCATGAGCAGCAGGAAGACCTGGAGCAGGCCCTGAACCAGCAGGTCGTGTCATACCTTGACATGACCATTCCAATGCACCTTGAGGACCCGCTGGACTTCTGGGCAGCCAAACTTGACTTGTGGCCGCAACTGGCAGAGTTTACCCTGGGAAAGCTGTCCTGCCCGGCCAGTAGTGTGCCATCTGAGCAGGTGTTTTGTGCGACGGGGGCCAAGGAGAACTTGTCTGTCCACGAAAAAATGTGGAGAGACTCACCTTTGTGAAGATGAATCAGGCATGGATCAGCCAGGATTTCCACCCACCAATGGCTGATCCATGCTGCTGCCAACTCCAGGGTGTGTCTTTCAGGCAATATATGGGCTCCTTATGCTGCTGCTGCTGCCAACTCCAATGTGTGTCTTTCAGGCAATATATGGGCTCCTAATGCTGCTGCTACCAACTCCAGGGTATGTCTTTCAGGCAATATATGGGCTCTTAATGCTGCTGCCAACTCCAATGTGTGTACATGCTAGCATATTTGGGATGCCCCCCCCCCTTCCCCGGTGAAAGGCAATGGCCGCTGGCAATTTCACAACGTGACTTTCTTTACAAAATGCAAAGGGATAGTAGACAGGTACTCTTTAAATATTAATGCTAGTATTTGGGATGCCCCCTGTTCAAAGGCAAAGGCTGGCTGCTTTAAAAGTGAAAAAGTGACTTTCTTTACAAAATGCACACTGTTAATAGACAGGTACTCTTCAAATATTTATGCTATTATTTGGGATGCCCCTGTTCAAAGACAAAGGCTGGCTGCTTTAAATGTGAAAAAGTGACTTTCTTTACAAAATGCACAATGTTAATAGACAGGTACACTTTAAATATTATTGCTAGTATTTGGGATGCCCCCTGTTCAAAGGCAAAGGCTGGCTGCTTTAAAAGGGAAAAAGTGACTTTCTGTACAAAATGCACAATGTTAATAGACAGCTACTCTTCAAATAATAATGCAAGTATTTGGGATGCCCCCTGTTCAAAGGCAAAGGCTGGCTGCTTTAAAAGTGAAAAAGTGACTTTCTTTACAAAATGCACAATGTTAATAGACAGTTACTCTTCAAATATTAATGCTAGTATTTGGGATGCCCCCTGTTCAAAGGCAAAGGCTGGCTGCTTTAAAAGGGAAAAAGTGACTTTCTGTACAAAATGCACAATGTTAATAGACAGTTACTCTTCAAATATTAATGCAAGTATTTGGGGTGCCCCCTGTTCAAAGGCAAAGGCTGGCTGCTTTAAAAGTGAAAAAGTGACTTTCTTTACAAAATGCACAATGTTAATAGACAGCTACTCTTCAAATATTAATGCAAGTATTTGGGATGCCCCCTGTTTAAAGGCAAAGGCTGGCTGCTTTAAAAGTGAAAAAGTGACTTTCTGTACAAAATGCACAATGTTAATAGACAGGTACTCTTCAAATATTTATGCAAGTATTTGGGATGCCCTCTGTTCAAAGGCTGGCTGCTTTAAAAGTGAAAAAGTGACTTTCTTTACAAAATGCACAATGTTAATAAACAGCTACACTTCAAATATTAATGCTAGTATTTGGGATGCCCCCTGTTTAAAGGCAAAGGCTGGCTGCTTTAAAAGTGAAAAAGTGACTTTCTGTACAAAATGCACAAAGTTAATAGACAGGTACTCTTCAAATATTTATGCAAGTATTTGGGATGCCCTCTGTTCAAAGGCAAAGGCTGGCTGCTTTAAAAGTGAAAAAGTGACTTTCTTTACAAAATGCACAATGTTAATAGACAGCTATTCTTCAAATATTAATGCTAGTATTTGGGATGCCCCCTGTTCAAAGGCAAAGGCTGGCTGCTTTATAAGTGAAAAAGTGACTTTCTTTACAAAATGCACAATGTTAATATACAGCTATTCTTCAAATATTAATGCTAGTATTTGGGATGCCCCCTGTTCAAAGGCAAAGGCTGGCAGCTTTAAAAGTGAAAAAGTGACTTTCTTTACAAAATGCACAATGTTAATAGACAGCTACTCTTCAAATATTTATGCAAGTATTTGGGATGCCCTCTGTTCAAAGGCAAAGGCTGGCTGCTTTAAAAGTGAAAAAGTGACTTTCTTTACAAAATGCACAATGTTAATAGACAGCTATTCTTCAAATATTAATGCTAGTATTTGGGATGCCCCCTGTTCAAAGGCAAAGGCTGGCTGCTTTAAAAGTGAAAAGTGACTTTCTTTACAAAATGCACAATGTTAATATACAGCTATTCTTCAAATATTAATGCTAGTATTTGGGGTGCCCCCTGTTCAAAGGCAAAGGCTGGCTGCTTTAAAAGTGAAAAAGTGACTTTCTTTACAAAATGCACAATGTTTATAGACAGGTACTCTTCAAATATTAATGCTAGCACGCTTTTTAAAGAATGACACCAAGAAAAGGAAAAGCTAAATAGTGTTAGTTATTAACACTAAATAGGCTTGAAAGCTAATGCAAACACTTTAAACTGTCTCTGTCTTTCTCTGTCACTGTCACAGCCTCTCTCCTTCCCTCTCTGTCCCTCTCTCCTTCTGTTCGTTCTATCTATCTCTCCCTCGCTTTATCTATCTATCTCTCCCTTGCTGTATCTATCTATCTATCTATCTATCTATCTATCTATCTATCTATCTATCCCTCTCTCCCTGCGTGATCCGCTCTGGCCACAATACAGTGCCGAAATGAGCTTCGGTAAAATGGCTGCTGCTTATATAGGGCTGGGACATCATCGGGAAGCTTGGCTGCCGATAGGTAGCATGTGACGCCTACCCAGGATTCCTTGCCCCATGGAACATGTCCTGACATGTAGATCCACCATTTTAGATGGCCTGGATAGTAGTAAATGGAGTTTTAAGAAAGCGATTCAAGCGATCGGATCGCTGCGATAGTCAGAATTGTTACGGATCAAATTTTTCCTGAAATTCGTAACAAATTTGGGTTCATCAGATTCGATTCGCTCATCTCTAATCCTTACGCCCAGAGTGGGATGCAAGTTGTTCAAGGTCCCAGTTTGTTATTCCTCCCTGGCTGAGAATGGGAGTCTCAGGAGAGATCGGCTTGCCGTGCAGGTTACTGCAGTTACTGCCACTGTGTCATGGTGGTGAAGGCGAGATGGCCGTCTCCATAGCTTAGGGTTTTAATTTTATGTATAACAAAAATGTATGTAAGTACAACAATATACTATAAATAGGCAGCCATTGCCATCATTCTTATCCTCTTAAGAGCTTTCAGAGGAAGATGAATACTGAGCTGGCTAATGCTTTTCGGGCTTTTCCGACATTCTGTCACATAAGGATTGCACCAGGCTGCTGTTGGCATTGGTATGGCTTAGGTATACCTACCTTGTAATGCTGTAAAGTATAAGCAATTCTCCACCAATATTTTGCTGTTAGTTCCAGTACTGGCAGTGCACTTCCTGCCTGGCTTCTATATGTGCCCCTGTTTCAAGGGGAATCAGGCTCCAACATTGATTGGTTACAGGGGTTGTACCAGAAATGGAGCTTCAAAGCTATCTTTTGTTGGGATTTTTTATTGACAAAGGACCAACAGGATTTGACATTAAAATACATACTAGTTTTATTGATGCTCAACGTTTTCACTGCCAGTCTACCTAGAGATTTTTTCACCTTCTGTTGCCATTTTGCACTATACACATTTAACTATGATTTTTGCAGGAATTTTCAGGAAAAATATATACTGTTTTTTTAGCAGTGGTTGGGCTTTAACATGAGATGTCTTGTTTGTATTTTTCAGTGCTTTCTAAATATTTTTGGGTGAAATATGCGAAAAAAAAACTTTTTATTTTAAATGACGTGGATTCCCCCCCCCCCCCCCCAGTAAAACCAGCCCGGCCCCAACTATAGAAGAAGTGGAAGCCGGGTAGCCAGGTGTGGGGGAAGGAGATCGAATCTCCAATCAATCCTGCTTCTGACACTGGCTCTCAGTGCCAGAAGGATCCTTTTATGCTTTCTGAGTGAGATGATGTGATCTCATTCCTGGTATAAAAGGACCCTCCCTATGATGGAAGGGAGCTGGGGGTTTGGATGTCACCCCGGATGAAGAGGAGCTGTCGCTGGATTCCAGATGGAGGTGATCGGCTCTTCTTTTTTCTTTGGTCGCAAACTGGGCCAATGCCAGGCACATGAAATTCACATGTTTGACATTTAACACTTGGAGAGGCAACCACATTCATTTCACATGCTTATCATATAAGGGGAAAGTCCACTTTGATTGAATTTTTATTTTGATAACATTTTTATATTATAAGAGTCAAAGGTGTGTCTTCAAGTTGCTGAGCTACTCTAGTTTTTTTTTTGTGTTTTCACTACCTACAAGCCACCAAATCTGAAAATAGAAGTGAGTCCTGTACAAACAGAACTCTGCTGCTGGGCATGTGTAAGTGTGAGTAGACGCGGAAAACTAGTCATGTTTACAACGCAAACACCGCGGGATGAGCTCACCATGGATCGCATAGTCATCTGAGCAGATCACTAATCCTACCTGTCTCTCCTTAGATGGATGACCCATGTTTGCATATGCACACCTTTCAAGAGTTACCTTTCTGAGTACCTTGCTGATTTTATTAAATCTAAAGATTTAAACTGTGTTGCACTACGGAAATTCTTTTTTTCTCTATGCACCAATTTATCATGCATGTGCTGAGCCTCCCTTGATTGAAGGGAAGAGGTGATAATAATCCCATTGATAAGTGATTTTGGCTATAATAGAAAATATATTCCAATTGTTCTGGTGAATGATATTATTATGGTGATGGGATTTGACATGCAATTGGAAGATCTAATCACTGAATTGGAAGATCTAACCACCTTAGTGGATAAACTCTTAATGGAACTTTTAATATATATTTTTATATATACTGTAAGGATCTTCCCGTGGGATGGTGTGTTTGGACACAGTTCACGGCAGACTCAGATGTTATAAAAGCAGATCTTGGCGTTTATTCATGGCATAAACAGTCCAGCAAACAAAACATACAGCAACCACGTGCTTCTTTTGTGTACAAACAAATTAAAAGACCTAGCCCGTCTGGGCGCTTACTAACAGGTTCTTCTCACCTATCTGCCACTTTCAAAACACGGCGTTCGCCTAGATATCGCAGGGTGAGTTTTTAGCTCCAGCAGTGGCTGCGTTCGCAGCTTCCTTCAAACACACACAGGCTGTTCATTCCTGGCTGAGAGCAATAGCCTGCAGTCTCTGCAGAGCTTTTACCTTCCCAGGCTAATTAGGATCAGAGCTCACCTGATTCAAAACCCAAACTGGATCGGGGAGGTGTGGAATGACAGGTCCCTCTACCAAACCTACCTGCCATTCCATATAAATCCAGGCCCGGCAAAATTAAACAACAACTCAGCAGCATATCACTGCTGAGAAACAAATCAATCCTGGACTTACCATCTCACCCAGCGTAGTAACCTAGGTGAAATGTACACCCCCTCGATCACTTCTCCAGTGACATGTCTACATATCCCCCCCCTCTTCTTCAGACCGGAGGGCTGAGCATTTTGTCCCCACAGACAATGTACCCTCGACAATGCGTCAGCATTTGCCTGTAATTTCCCTGGCCTGTGTTCCACAGTGAAATTAAAGTTTTGTAGAGACAGAAACCATCTAGTCACTCTTGCGTTTCTCTCCTTGTTTAACTTCATCCATGTTAGGGGGGCATGGTCTGTCACTAACTTGAATTTCCTGCCTAGCAAGTAATATTTTAGGGATTCGAGGGCCCACTTCACTGCCAAACATTCTCGCTCCACAATGGCATAATTTTTCTCGGCCGGGGTTAGCTTCCTACTCAAGTACATCACCGGATGCTCCTCACCATTTACTACTTGTGAGAGTACTGCACCTAAGCCTGTGTTAGAAGCATCTGTCTGGACCAGAAATTCTCGCCTGAAATCGGGGGTAACTAACACAGGTTGTTGGCACAAGGCAGATTTAAGGCTTTGGAAAGCCTTCTCGGCCTCTGGAGTCCACGTGATCATTGCTCTCTTTCCGCCCTTTGTCAAGTCAGTTAGGGGAGCAGCAACTGAGGCAAAGTTCGGCACAAATCTACGGTAATAGCCCGTAATACCAAGGAAAGCTCTAACCTGTTTCTTTGTCAGGGGTCTAGGCCAATTCTGTATTGCCTCAATTTTATTTAGCTGTGGCTTAATCAACCCTCTTCCAATAATGTAGCCCAGATACTTGGCCTCTTCTAGGGCTATTGCACACTTCTCGGCATTTATGGTCAACCCTGCATCACTTATGGTATCCAATACGGCCTGTACCTTACAGAGGGGACTTTCCCAATCAGGGCTAAAAATGACCACATCATCGAGGTAGGCAGCTGAGTAATCACAATGTGGTCGCAAAATCAAGTCCATCAACCTCTGGAAAGTCGCAGGTGCTCCATGTAACCCGAACGGCATCACTACATACTGGAATAGCCCATCAGGGGTGGAGAATGCAGTTTTCTCTTTAGCCTCATCAGTAAGTGGAATCTGCCAGTAGCCCTTTGTGAGATCGAGGGTGGTTATGTACCTGGCATTACCCAACTTCTCAATCAACTCATCTACCCTGGGCATAGGATAGGCATCGAATTTTGAGATCTCATTCAACTTTCTGAAATCGTTACAGAACCTCCAAGTTCCATTAGGCTTTGGGATTAATACAATCGGGCTGGACCATTCACTCTGTGACACCTCAATTACTCCCAGATCAAGCATACGTTTTACCTCGGCAGATACGGCTTCCCTACGGGCTTGAGGTTTACTCTGCTTCTAGGCTCAGTTTCAATGTGATGATAGATGAGGTGTGTACGCCCTGGAAGGTCAGAAAACTTGTCTTTGTTTTTCTGTAAAAATTCCTGAGCCTCCTGTTTCTGTGACACTGATAGGGTATCACCAACCTTGACTGGAGGGATTGGTTGTGACAAATTATTAACAGTATTTGTCGCCCCCAAGGATTCCCTGTCTTTCCAGGGCTTAATCAAGTTTACGTGGTAAACTTGGAAAGGCTTCCTTCTACCTGGTTGGTGCACCTTGTAGTTCACCTCACTGACCTTTTCAACAATCTCATAGGGACCTTGCCACTTCGCCAGGAATTTACTCTCAACAGTGGGAACTAGTATAAGGACCCTATCGCCTGGGTTAAATGTCCTGATTCTTGCAGACCGGTTGTAAATTCTACTTTGGGCCTCTTGCGCCCTCTGGAGGTGTTCCCTTACTAGGGGCATTACAGCGGCTATACGGTCCTGCATTTGTGCTACATGCTCAATAACACTCTTGTATGGGGTGGACTCGCTCTCCCATGTCTCTTTTGCAATGTCCAGTAGACCCCTAGGGTGACGACCATAGACCAACTCGAATGGTGAGAACCCTGTGGACGCTTGGGGCACTTCCCTAATAGCAAACATGAGGTAGGGTAACAAATGATCCCAGTCACGGCCATCTTTTTCCACCACTTTTTTCAACATATGTTTCAAAGTTTTGTTAAATCTCTCCACCAATCCGTCCGTCTGGGGGTGGTATACAGAGGTACGGATGGGTGAGATTTTAAATAGTTTGCATAACTCCTTCATCACCTTTGACATAAAGGGTGTACCTTGGTCAGTCAGGATTTCTTTGGGGATTCCAGTCCTAGAGAACATATAAAACAACTCACGTGCAATTGTTTTAGATGCGGTGTTTCTTAAGGGCACAGCTTCAGGATAGCGGGTCGCATAATCCATGACCACCAGAATATACTGGTGTCCTCTAGCTGATTTTACAATGGGACCCACTAAATCCATGGCTATACGCTCAAAAGGCACCTCTATAACAGGGAGCGAAACCAAAGGACTGCAAAAAAGTGACACTGGGGCACTAAGCTGACATGTGGGGCACGACTCGCAGTGCTTTTTAATATCACCATATATCGCCGGCCAGTAGAACCTCTGGAGAACCCTCTCCTGCGTTTTGTCAGTCCCCAAGTGTCCCCCAAGAACATGGTTATGTGCCATGTCAAGCACCTGATGCCGGTACGGCTTAGGCACCAGAAGCTGTTCCACAATCTCATCCTTAATCTTAGTGACTCTATAGAAAAGATCATTAGTCACAGAAAAATGTGGAAATCTTTTCTCAGCATCTGGTTCCTGAGGTACCCCATTCATGACAGCAACCTGCTCTCTAGCATTTTTGAGAGTGGGGTCCTGTAACTGTGCAGTCCCAAAATTATCCCTAGACACCTCTAAGTCTGGTATATTTTGCTCAGTGGGAGGAGCCTCCTCCTCTCCAGCCAGGACCTGCAAAGGAAAACAATCATTTTCATCCTGCACACTTTTATCATTTACAGGGGGCAATGCAACAACCTTAGGAGTATCCTCACTCCTTTCGGGGGATTTTCTTTTTCCCCAGAGAGCCCAGAATAATGGAAAATCGCGCCCCAATATTACGTTATGCATGAGATTTTTAACCACACCCACTTCATATTGTACGGTGCCTTGTTCAGTCCCGACTTCAGCCAGCACTATAGGGTACACTTTTGTATCCCCATGTATACAAACAACACTCATATGCTTTTTACACTCAAAGTCCCCAGCCACCAGGCTGGCATGCACCAAGGTTACGAGGCTTCCTGAGTCCAGCAACGCCTTAACAGGAAAGTCATTAATTGTAATGTTGCAGATTTGCGGTTCAGTCTCTAGTCCAGGAACTGCAACACAAGATGGTTCCGCAAATAGCGACTGACGCCGACTAGCCTCAACATCCATGGGCTCAGTGGTAAGAGGGCAATGGGCAGACACGTGTCCCATCTCATGGCATCTCCAGCACTGGATAGAGCCTGGTCTCCTTGGCAAGGAGTCCTTTTTAGGGCCACTTAGCCACCCGGGACCATCCCCAGTCTTTTGCCCCTGAGACACCACTTGAGCCCTTTTTCCTCCCTCAGCACCCCTCCACACTCCCCCAATAGATGGAAGTCTCTTACCAGCTGATGGCACAGATCTGGCACTCCGGGGAGGTGAGGAGGCTGCAGAAACATCACGGAGGTAGTCCTCAGTCGCCTAGAACCTCTCCACAAGGTTGACAAGTTCGTTTGCATTCTTAGGGTCACCTTGTCCCACCCAGCATTGCAGGTCAGCAGGAAGTGCTCGGAGGTAGCGATCCATCACAACCCTCTCTAGGATCTGTGCAGGAGTAGAAGTGTCTGGCTCCAACCACTTTCTCGCCAAATGGATCAGGTCATACATCTGGGACCTCGCCGATTTGTCCAAACTGTAGCTCCAGTTGCGTACCCTCCTGGCACGGACCGCAGTAGTAACGCCTAGCCGGGCAAGTATCTCCGCTTTTAGCCGAGTATAGTCCTTAACCTCTTGCTCACTGAGGTCATAGTAGGCCTTTTGAGGTTCTCCTGTTAAATAGGGCGCAATTACCTCTGCCCACTCAGCGACTGGTAACTTCTCTCGCTCAGCCGCACGCTCAAACCCAGTTAGGAAGGCCTCAACATCGTCCTCAGCAGTCATCTTTTGCAGCGCTCGCTGCACAGCTCTTCTTACATCAAAAGTCTCTGGAGCGGCTCGCACCACTGTTTGGGGATTAGCAACCACAGGCACCTCTTGTTTTGCAATCAGGTGTTCAATAAGTTGTCTATTGGCCTCTATCTGAGCCTGTTGCTGTTGCAAACTCACTTGCATAAACTGCTTCAGCATCTCCTCCATGTTGCCTGACTGTTCTTGGAGTGTAGTTGCAGCTTTCACCCAAGACATAAGCAGCTGTAGCCAAGTCTGTCCACACCGTTGCCCCTAGCAACCGTTTTGCCCGCTCCGCAGCACCAATTGTAAGGATCTTCCCGGGGGATGGTGTGTTTGGACACAGTTCACGGCAGACTCCGATGTTATAAAAGCAGATCTTGGCGTTTATTCATGGCATAAACAGTCCAGCAAACAAAACATACAGCAACCACGTGCTTCTTTTGTGTACAAACAAAATAAAAGACCTAGCCCGTCTGGGTGCTTACTAACAGGTTCTTCTCACCTATCTGCCACTTTCAAAACACGGCGTTCGCCTAGATATCGCAGGGTGAGTTTTTAGCTCCAGCAGTGGCTGCGTTCGCAGCTTCCTTCAAACACACACAGGCTGAGAGCAATAGCCTGCAGTCTCTGCAGAGCTTTTACCTTCCCAGGCTAATTAGGATCAGAGCTCACCTGATTCAAAACCCAAACTGGATCGGGGAGGTGTGGAATGACAGGTCCCTCTACCAAACCTACCTGCCATTCCATATAAATCCAGGCCCGGCAAAATTAAACAACAACTCAGCAGCATATCACTGCTGAGAAACAAATCAATCCTGGACTTACCATCTCACCCAGCGTAGTAACCTAGGTGAAATGTACACCCCCTCGATCACTTCTCCAGTGACATGTCTACAATACCTATATACTTTATATATACTTTTATTACTACATGCTGAGATTTGCCCTGGAATTTTTTGACTTATCTCTCTTATTTACACATAAAACAATAATTAGGCCTAAATGTATCTGTTTTTAATTAATGGTATTTAATGATCATTTTTGCTAATTCGCTTTGGTCATGTAATTATACAATAAGAGCAGTATTATATGTACAGTACAGCTGATTGCAGCCTTAAAGTACACAATTACAGCCTACACAAGGACATTCTGTGTTGAACCTTTTTTACAGGGGAAAACAATAATAATAATCCTTAATCATCTCTCAGTTTTTCATTGGCTCACACACTTCTGTTGCATGACCTTTGTTCTTCTCCTTTAAATTTTCATTAGCTAATATGCAAATCCACCCAGCTGTGTACACTGGTTTTCCTCAACACAGTCACTGTTATTCCAGATATTCCTCCACAAAAGTATGATCTCACCTGAGTCTCCTCATGGATCTTTATGCTTGCATACTTTAATGCCTGCTGCCATAAACAGCAGGTTTTTAATCCATTCCATAATTAATTATTTTTGTTGTTGTTCTATTATTTATAGTAATATAATATTATTAGGTATACAATAATAATTTAATATAGCATTATATAAAAATAATATGTGTGTAGTATGGTATACCTTTTATCAGGGCCCCATAGCAAAAGACATAGTGCCCACCCTACCAGCCACCAGCATAAAAAAATAACCAAACTCACAGCATGAAATGTATATATATATATATATATATATATATATATATATATTTATAATGTACACAAACACACACACACACACACATACTGTAGCCCATCCCTGAGCATGAAGTAGAATCCCCACCCCAACATAATTACCAGCTTGCAGGTAGGTAGCAATGGAATGAGAAGGACCTCCTAACAATGGGCTTCTTTGCACTGAACACAGGAGGAAAATAGGCTAGTGGTGTCTTAATTTTGCCTTGTGAAACATACAGGCAATCTCTCTCTGTTCTCTAATGACATCCTTAATAGGCACAGGGCAGTATGCGGTCTTGGCATAAAGCGCTGCACACCTTTTAAAAAGTGGAAACAGCTCCTGTCTGGGCCTAGTGTCTGTGGCTTTCAAGGTCCCATTGCCACTAATCCAAATGGGATAAATGCTCCTCTTCCTCAGGCCCACCGGAGGATTCTCTGATTCTCCTGTCCTCCTGGCTGCAAGGGAGCACACACTCAGCTTCAGAGTTGAGAGCATAGACACTGGACTGCTTCATGGTTAGAGCCTGTGCTAGTCAGGTTATTTTTTTGTCAAACCCGTTACATTTGTTTCAAAGTGTCAGTCACAATTTTCTTTTAACCTTTAACTGCCAGCCTACCTGGAGTTTTTGTCACCCTTTGTTGCCAGACTATTTTGCACTATTTTGCGCTCCCCATGTTCAAATGTGATTTTTGAAGGGATTTCCCAGGAAAGTTATATATTTTTTTTTTTCAGCAGAGTCTGGGCTATAACATGAAATGTCTTGTTTGTCATAGGTGTATCCTCAATATTTTTGGGTGAAATATGTGCAAAAAAATAAAAAAAAAATCTATTTTTTACAATTTGTAGTGTTTTTTTGTAATAAAAAAAATGTAAGTTTGTCAATAAAATCTTATTGCGTGTGAAATCCAAATTTCTTCCGGTTACAGCGATACCACATATGTATAGGTAGACACCCTTTCCTGCCCAGGAGACTCCCCCAAACTGAAACAGCGCTTTAGGGGATTTTCAGATAAAATACAATTATGCTATGCAATATGCGCACCTTGCAGCTTTTCCAGAAAAACAACCCTTTACATTTGAAATACCCCAAACAAACTATATATTCTCTGGAAGTACACACCTCAATCTTTCTAGGTGTACCAGGCTTGTTGATGTGGCCATAGTTTTTTGGAAGTAATCCCTCAATGTATTCTTTGGTTGCAAAGAGTTTCCATAAAAAAAGGATAAATAAGCAGAATCCAAGCCACATTTTCTTAAAAAAACTATATACAAACAAGAAAAAACAAGTTTAATCTGAATAAAAAAACATCCCCGGAACAGAACGATACCCAACTTGCATTGCTACTGTCAAGGGAAGAGTTGCCAAACATCCCAAAGTAAAGCATGTGCGTAACGGTAATTTTACTTGAAAATTTCAGCGCTGCAGACAAAGTGCGCACCTTGCGATTTTTTAAGCAAAACAACCCTTTACATTTGGAATATCCCCCATAAACCATATATTCCCTGAAAGTACACATGTTAAGCTTTCTAAGCGTACCCAGTTTGTTGTAGTGGGCTCATCTTTCTGGAATTAATGCCTCAAATAATTATTTGGTTGCGCAGGGTTTCCCTAAAAAATTTATAAAAATGCTGAATAAAAAACACCTTTTCCTAAAATATAAATATGCAAACCAGAAAAAACAAGCGAAGTCTGAAAGCGCAAGGTCCCCCGAACAGAACAATACACAACATGCAGAGGTACTATTAACCCTTTTAATTGCCAGCCTACTTGAGATTTTGTCACCGTCTGTTGACAGGTCATTTTTCCCCATTTTGCGCCATGTTTTGCGCCATTTTTGCTGGAATCTTCAGGAAAATTATATATATATATTTTTGCAGCAGAGTTTAGGCTTTAACATGAAATGTCTTGTTTGTACATTTTATTTAGTTTTTTACAATATTATTACCGTAAGTTAAAATTTTTTGACTCCTTTATTTTAAATAAAAAATGTATTTTATTAAGGAAAACCATATTGCATGTGAAAGCCCCATTTCTACCGCTAGTCGCAGGTGACTTGCCCTCCCCCCAGCCTTGTGAACTGGTATAGGGGTCATGGACCCCTTACCAGTTCACAAGGGGTTAAATGTAAAAAAAGACACAAAAAACTAAATCTTTATTATTTTTTTTTTCACTGTACTCACCTCCGATCCTGAGTCCCTCGTCGCTGTCCCACGCCGCTGTCATGTCAGTGACAGATGCCGGTAGTGATCGCCGCCAGGCGGGTGAGAGGCGAGGAGGCTCCAATCGCTCCTCCTCGCCTCAGACCCGCCCTGCTCCGATCAACACCGGTATTTGCCAGATGCTGGTGCGCGGAGGTAGTGTAGGAGGAGCGTCATCCCGCTCCTCCCACAATGGGCGGGGCTAGGGGCGGCGGCCATCGCCGCCATTACAAGAGGTGAGGCCTGAAGGACCCCCCCCTGGTGAAGAGGAGACCCGGACAGAGGTATTGGGCGCGGAGGTGAGTAAGTGACAGTTTTTTTGTTTGTTTTTTTTTTTACAGGCGAACTGACAGCGCTGGAAACGGGGGGGGGGGGTTGGTCGGTTTCGGGCCCCCTCCTGAAGACAGAGGACAATGGGGAGGGGGATCAGATGCCCCCCCAGGAAGAGGGGACCCCCAGCTACACATGGATACCAGAGGTAAGTGTTTTTTTTTTCTATTTTTTAACTATTAGGGGGAGAAATGCCAGGCACGTAGTTTCTACGTGTTTGGCACTTAAGGGTAGGAGAAGCAACCACGTAGAAACTACGTGCTTGGCATTTAAAGGGTTAAAGGTACCATCCAGACAAAGCCTTACATTTGCCAGATTACTGTTCACCGCATGCTTGTTGTCAGGGTCTGCATTCAGCAGCATGCAGCATCATTAGCCCTTATCTGGAAATACCAAGTGATGCCAAATGGAAACAGTCCATGACAACTAGAATGAAAGGATGATTTAACCCTTTGTCTGGACTGCCCCTTTAAAGTAGACCAAAATAGGGAATTTTCAGCTCATGGTCTGATTTACAGGGGCTTGGACAGGCGGACTTGAGGATGCCCCTGTGTGTTTACCCCCAGGATTTGCAAACCTATAAACTTGGTCATTGCTGCCACAGCACATGTGTGGGCCCAGAGGAAGGAGACAGTGTGCTCCTTATTAGCTCCAAAATGCTTTTGAGTTTCCACAGCTGATAAGTATCACAGTGGCTGACAGTCAGTAGAGTGTTCCCCTGCTTCTATTCAAAGAGAAGGGATGTTCCTTTATGAAACACTAGGCATAGTCAAGAAAATAAAGGTCAACCTTACCTGATCATATGCATTATTTATCCTTCACAGCCCCACAAACTGATCCCCATTGTTTCTCGCTGATGGTGTGCTCCTGTTTAGCTCCACCATGACTTTGAGTATCTCAGTGGTTGATAGCAGTCAGTTGTGGTGTTCCCCTGCACACCTCTATTTAAAGAGGGAGCAGGTTCCCTTATAACTGGAAGCAGGGGCATGCACAGAAGCTGGCCAAGTATAGTAAAGAGTGATATCAGCACAGGAGTTAATAGCATAAGAATGTAGATAAGGATACATCTGTAGGGCCGTGGGGGTCACGGTATAGCTTTTTTATTTTAACATGAAATACACTTTATTAGCATTTTTAGCACTCCAGGCCCCAACCACCAGCCAATCCCCATGGACCAAATTCCACCAATGTTTGACTTGTCAAGCTCCAGTGAGGGGGTGGAGAGCCAAGCCGCAAACAGTTAGTAACCCAGTGAGTATATTTCTCACATACACCATAATTTAGGTTGTGAGGGTCATCTTAAGTAGATCATGGCCCTTATTTATCAAGGGCTAGCGCCAGGTAGTGTCTGACGAGCGCCAGGTACCGCCAGCTATCGGCGGCTACCGAATCAATGACGCATTTATCATGCTAAATGAGGCTAGCGCCGGCGAGAGCGCCAGCTAGCGCGGGATTCATCATGTAGCCGACTGCAACGAACAGCGCCGCTGCTAATCCCATCACAGCGACAGGTATGACCTGGCGCTCCCTGGCGTGGTCCAATGCATTTCAATGGAGCAATCTTTAAATAATCATAATTAATTGCTATTACTGTTTTTTTTTTTTTTTAATGTCAAAAATTCTGTGACCACTTCTGCAATGTTAGGTTTTTTTTTAAAGTAAAAAAAAAAAAAAAAAAAAATGTGCTGAATTGATATTACAGGTCTGATATTCATGTATTCATATTACAAAATGTTTAGAAAAACTTGTATAATTTTTACATATAAAAAAAAGGTTGTTTGGGGGTTAAAAACTACTTTACATACATCGCCGCCAGCGCTCTGGGGTTTAAACAAGGAATTCACAGCGCGAGAAATTTTTGAGCGTGATTTTTTAATGAATCTGCAGCAAGCCGTTCGCTCTGGCCATTCGCTGTCAGGCGCACCCATACAAGCGGAACCTGTGAAACAGCGACCCCTAACCCCGTATTCAACATTACCGCCTACCGACTGAGTCGCTGTCAACATGCAAACCCCGGCCAAGCACAGCGAATACTAGCTGGCGCTGTGAAAATCACGCTATTGGCGCTCATCTGTCGCTACCTGGCGCTATTAATGAATCGGCCTCCATGTAGTCTTTAATGAAAGATGTAACTTCTTTTAAATGTGTTCACACGTGCAATGTGCTTAATGGGGTGGCATTTTTTTACATTTCACGTGCCTTCACACTGGCCCAGCAGTGTTGAATGTTGTGCATTGTTACGTTGTTTATTTCTCTACCATTTTTTGTTCACGCATAGTCTAATGTATTTTTTGTTTTGGTTTTAGAATGTGTGAGACATATGGACAAAGGAGACTCCTGTGGTTGAGTCCATGATCTTCTTGTAAGTAGCATTTTTAATACTTTTATTTTGTTTGCCCCAAAACAAGCATTGTGTGCATGGTGGACTACTAGCTACAAGGAATCCCAATAGCAATACCACACTAACAAGGCTACATGCTGTTGCCAAATGGGCACATCTTGATCACATTTAACCAATAGTTTATCAGTCTTAGTTTTAAATTATTTGACATTGTGATTAAATAGGGAAACTTAAATGTAGCCAGTCTTTCCCCATCCCCTAAATGTATCATTTTCCACTTGTAGCTTCATCAGACCTCAGCACGAGATAGAAAATGGAATAGTTGCATGTCCACCTGGTAAGAATGATGTATGTGTCTTTACATGTCTTCATGTTGTTATTCAATATACCATATTTTTAATACAATGGCCAACAACCCACACACACCCACATGACCTCAAATAAAAAAACGACGTGTAGACAGAAATTAATTCAAAAAGTTTATTGGTCGCCAGACAGATTTGTATACAGAAATGGATTGCTCAAGGGATCAGGGGGTAAGTGGGGAGTGGACACAGATGAGTGTTGGGATATCTGAGGCTAGTGAAATAATTGGGAGTGAAGGAAAAGGGTTTGAAAATGCAGGGTAGGATGGATTTGTGGCCTGTGGCGTCAACATATGTTGCATGAGTCGATTAAAAACAGAAACAATTGGGTCAAGACAAGATTGGTGTTCTTTTGCTCTTTTGCCACTCTGCATTTTGGTTATTGTGAATGTATCATGGAGCTGCCTGCTGCAACACATACTTGCCTCAGAAAACAAGGCAAGGTGGACTGGAGGGCACTTGTTACAGCCATACCTACTAGTTCACACATGGCTGGGTGATGCTGCTGGTCCATTTTATTTTCAAGCCCTGCAAGCCTTCTTTGTAGGTCAGTAAACTGTCCATCGCTAGCGGAAGCCATCCTCTCAGTATGTGCCACTTGTTCAGTTACTGTCATATAGCTTTCAAATAATCTCTCACCAAGATGTAATAGATGTGCTAATGACCTCTGTGTACTGAAATGTTCAGGGGTGTCATTTGTAGCCTGTTAAAAAAACCAAAAAATGAATAACATTACAAACTGAGCTATACTTAGAAAATAGTCAATTTCACCTAGAATTTGTAAGCCTTTTTTACATCAGTCCCTTCATCCATAGCACCCTGGTTTGTCTGAAATAAAGAGGTGACATCTGTGTTATTACTGACTGGCATGAGAGGCTATGAGGGTATTTATTAGAAAAAATGAAAATCAAAAACTTAATTTCGTGGAACTACATTTTTTTCTTCTATTTCTCCTGATCTATAATCACTATCATCCACCTGTGAGGAGAGATACACAACACTAACTTCCTTGACAGTATCAAAGTTAGTTGCAGTCTTAGTACAATAAAGCAGGAGTTACCTCATTCAAATCTTCCCGATCATTTGGCATTTCCCACAAGGCAAATATGACTAATTTATCTACCTGTTATTCAGGATGCATTCCTGGTGGATCTTGCGGTGTCAAATTAGTTTCTCGGTGAGGTTCCAGCAGCAGAAACAGACTAAGAGGCAAGTCAAAGTTAGCCAGAATCACCTGGTGCACGCACACATAGACACTGGTTACCTGTGACAGACTGATGGCCCTTCTTTGATCAAGTGTGGCCAAAGTAAGTTCTTGGTGAGGTTCTGGCTGCAGAAAGCTGGCCAAGAGGCAAGTTGAAGTTAGCCACAGGGGCTAATGTACTCTACCGGCTTCTCAACTGCCTGCTCAAAATCCACATCCATGGACAATTGTTTCTCCTCCTCAGGGGAAACTGTTTAATCAAACCAAACCAAATGTCTCTACAAAAATGTGGTTACAAAAATAAGTATTGACAGATATGTTACCAGGTTGGCAGATCTCAGAATCATCAGTGTCACATTTTCCATGAATGGTTTTGATTGAAATATAGAGTTTGACCAGTAATTCATAATCTTTATAATTGGGCTTCACGCCCTCTTTCTCTTTCTAGATCCCTTTCTCTGGTCATTATTGTCTGAGAAATCATTTTTTGTACTCCTTTTGTGTGGTGAACAGGAACTTATTTGTTCGGTAACTTGTTGCCAATTTGCTACTTTCTCATTCCTGCCTATGGCACAATCTCCATAGAGACAATAGAGCCAGTTATCTCATATCACTTCACAGAGGATCATGTTTTCCTCCATGATAAACTTTGGCCCACATTTCAAGGTATCTCCTGCCTTTTTTTCTTGCCATGTTGTGATGTTTGTGGGGGTTCGATTTCACCACTTTCACAGTGCCTTCAAGCTCTGGCATGAGCAGGGGTGACCTGACTGCCACCAGGGGCTTATTCTGCCTCAAATGTGGCCATGTTGTCACCTTGACCAGGAACTCCAACTGGAGGGGGGCTCCTTGGGCTGGCCCGACCATGTGTATTATGGACAATAGTTTCCCCTACAGGTCGAGGGGATACAGTTTTAGGCAAACCACGTCCATGTCCTCGGCCAGACATCTTGATTTTCTCAAGCACTCTGAAGTTCACACACACAATTCACATGTCCTGCTGTATTAAACTTGGGTGATCACTGTTCTCCTGCTGTACATCCCACAGGAGCAAAGCTCTAAAGGTCCTTTATATAGTGCCTCACATGCACACGTCATGTGCGCGCAGCCTTCATTTGGCGTGCATGCGCCCCCACTGGTCAGAGTGGTCATGTGCAACAGCCGTGAATTTCAACACATGCACGACCTTCGTGCGACCTCTCCCTCTGCATGCGTTGGTGCACCTAAAATCTTCACAGAAAGGGACAGGAAAGACCTGTGTGCTTGCTTCTGTGACTTTGAGCTATTTGTTTTGTTGCATTATTTAATAACTTAGTCATTATTGAGTGACATTTTGAATTGCTGAGGTTTGTTTTGCTGATAGTTTGCATGTGAAGTGCTGATGTTCTTGTGCCTGATAGATTTCATGTGAGGAGCTGGTGCTGTTTGTGTGCTGGGTGTTGTTTAGCAGATTAGAAGATTGGTATTGTTTTGCCAAGATGAGTGTCTCCCAGCTGAGAGATTCGGAACTGACGATGGCAATCTGGCTTCATAGTGCCTCTTTTGCTATCCAGGCCATGGGTGAGGGTGCCGAAGCTCCCTCCCCGCGAACGTGTTGAGATATTATTTATTGTTCAAACTGAACTGGATCTGATGGATGTGAACAGATCCATACTAAATTCTGATTGAACTTTACAGCCATTCTGTATTTGTATAAAAAAATCAGGCCAATCATCGATCCCACAAATGCTTGAAGCCTTGCAGTGTCCAGCATGGTTAGACTCTTGGCCACATTGGACATCCTTGGGGGAGGGAGCTTTCATTTCAGACATCCTCCGTTCTGATTACAGGCATAAGTCACCCAATGGTATCACACATCATTAAAGTTATATTGGCTATCTGTGACTTATTGCCCCAGCATATAAGCTTCCCAACAACTAGAACAGAAGTTAATGCTATCAAATTGGCTTTCTACCAGCAGGCTGGTCTAACTAATGTGCTTGGATGTGACACACATCAGTCAGCATTGTTCCATACGTTTGAGCATCAAGTAAGTAAGGAAGTATCCAAGAGATTACTCAATCTGCCAATAGTGGCTACTCCTGTGCAATGTTTAGGAAGGGTTGGCACAGCTGTGATTGTGGAGCACTTGCACTTATGGAAGAGTACACTGCAATCACTGTGTGCAGCATGTGGAGGACGTTCAGCACCAGCCCTTTCCACTCACACAGAGGCTGGTTTCACACCAGCGCAGATGCGGGATGAGATGATTGCACAGGTTGATCAGATCTCTTGATCATTCATCTGATCATCTGATCAAACTAGCCAATCGCACCCTACGTGTGTCACTGCAACATTAGACGTCGTTCAATTGGCAACATGCATGGCTATACAAGGCTGCCACCAGATACAAGGCTGCTTAGATACCACTATCTAAGCACACAACACAATCAGATCGAACAAATCGATCGACCCACGACAAGGCACGGGGTGATTGAGTGCCCTAAGCAAGTAGTCAGGCTCTCCAGAACTAGCGTGAGCATTTTTAGATCCTTAATTCAGTGCATCAGTGACCCTCTGCTGTATTTTCAGAATTTATTTAAACAAAACATAAACATAACAACAAGAAAAATGGTGCAAGGTGAACAGAATAATTATAAAACACGGTACAAATAAATAGATAGCAATACAAATAAAAAGGGGAAAAATTCTTAAGAGTCTGTCTGGGCTGTGGTTAGATCAAATCAATTGTCTTTTAGTCCTTACATATTCCCAATGGCCAACAGTTTCTGGTCATGTGTCACCCTTGATGGTAAGACTCGTGTGTCCCTCGCCAATCCTGCCAGCCATGCTTATAGGCCCCAAAAAAGGGGTCTCCCTACCCCTCATTCCAGGGGGGTGGTGTTGGTATCATAGCCTGTCTCAGAATATTCCAATCTCATTTCTGCTATATGATACTGATTGAACACATTCCATGGGAGAGGTGACACAAGCAGGAGAGGAGCTGCTGTCTCACTTTGGAATCTATTGATGTGATTTGTTTATTTTGCTTTCCAACCACTCTGGGGGTTTTATTACTCAAAACTTGTTATTACAAGGTGGGAGGGGGCAGGGGCTGTAGATGGGCCTTTCTCTGCTTTCCATGGTTGGGTGATTTGTTCTGATTACCCTTACTCTGTTACTTTGTTTATGCTGGGGAGTTTTATGAGGGAAGAAAGTCACCCCAGCTGACCCTGTATGCATGCAGGGGATAACATGGCAAGTAGGGGGAGACATGAGGAGAGTTATACAGAGCAGGGGGGTCAGCCAAGGTATATATATATATATATATATATATATATATATACACACACACACACATTCATTCATTACCAGTTTGGTCACACGTGGCACTTGCACTTTATAGTGACCACCCCGCATTCACCTCTGAAATGCTGCCCAAAGTAATCTATGGGTTCTTTCACATATGCTTTGGGCCTTTTTGGAGGGATCTGAGTACTCCAAAAAAGGTTTGTCTGCAGCCTCCATACGCTGGCGGCAAGGCTTTTGTGTAGCACTCAGAATGCTCCGCAAACGGCCAAAGCATAGGTGAAAGCGCCCATAGATTACTATGGGCAACTTTTCAGAGGTGGACAAGGGGCACTCGTCTGAAAGTGAAATAATGTTATTTATGTGTAAGTAATGCATTCCCAAAGCTATGGCTGGTTTCACACAAGTGCAATTGCGAAGCCCTTGCTATTTGAGCCGAGCACAACCCAATCACTGTTGTTGGCGTGTTGAGGGCATTTAGTGCTAGCGCTCTCCACTTGCATGGATGGACATTGCAAGCACTGTGCCCTCAGGATGATGGAGGCAGGGGTTGTTAGGAGCACTCCGATTGCTTGGCAAACGGCGGAATGACATGTGAAAACACCCATAGCATACTCAGCTTTTTGCAGAAGGTTGCGTGGCACTCAGACAAAAGTGTTTTGCATGTACGCTGGTGTTAAACCAGCCTATGTGAATGGATGGTGGGGGGGAAGCACTCACAGGCCTAAGATGCAGGGATGTGTTTCCACTATGTTAATATTGCCAAGGGAGGCAGGAAGAGGTGGTGTGTAGTTCCACAGGGGGGAGACCACAACCATCCTGTAATACAGATTTCAGGTGGCATGGGTGAAGTGGGAGGTGCAGGAATATGTAATTCATGCAGGGGTGTTGTGGGTTTGGTTGTGCTTGAAGTGTTTACTTGTTAAGGTGATTTTGGACTACATTTTAAGTTGATTCTTCTACTATCTAGCTGACTGTGGCTAATGCCATGGTTAATGACCCCTTTTCGGCGGCCTATCTCCGAATCTCATAAGAGCTACAACACTGCCCACCAAAGAATCAGACAAATTGTCTAACAAACCAGTGGATTCTTAAAATCCAGATTCTCTGGTATGACAAAACCAGAGGGACACCTGCTTTACAGCTGGGAAAAAATATCAAGGATCATAATTGCTTGCTGAATCCCCCCTGGAAAACGTTGAAATATAGGATGATAGAAGTTAGGAGGGAACACCCCAAATGGAGGGAAGCCCAATGGGAGCACAGGCATGTCAACAGATGGTGGGTTCATTTTTTAGGTGAACGCTGTATGTGAGCATTTTCCTTGCTAAATATTGTTAACATTACCTTAAAATATACTTACCTTGACATTTTCCTTACAGTGATGAAAACAAACACACACAGTGCGGAGACCCAACACAGCTGATCTATAATAGTACAAGGCACCGGGTTTCGCCACGCCGATAGGTCTGTCACATTTTCACCAGTATCAGTGTGCCACAATACAGCACTATGGCCACTATTCGCAGCTTTGCGGCGAATGGATAATGCAGTAAACTGGTGAATATGCAACAGCTCAGTAAATTACCCCCTTAATGGTATATGTTCAGTAAATCTGTGAACCTGTAAGGTCACAATTCTATTGGCAAAAATGATTGAAAAAAGTATGTTTACATTTTGTAAAACAGCAAAATGAAAATGTGTAAAAATACATTTTCCAGCAACAGACCGGAAATTGTTGCCTGACCATATTCAAGGCCATAAAGTAAGAAAAAAAAAACCTAGGAATATTACTGTGAGTAAAAAGGAGGTCTGAATATGAGATAGCAGCATCACAAAATAAGAAACGGATACTGAAGGTTTCTATTATATGGTTATTAAGGAAATTACTGTGAATTATGTGTTATTAAGCACCATGGGCCTACATTTTAGCTTGGTAAGACTGCTGACTTGGCAAAAAAGCCTTACATTTCTAAAGTGAGTGTGAACTAGATAAACTTTTTGTTATTCTTGGCACAAATAAAGGTACAAACAACCATGCTCGTGTGCTCTCTAATAAACACAATACGCGCTAAAAGGTTTTGCTGGGTGTATTTTAAAGACTGCTGCTGATAAGATTTACCACACACTCCAAAAAGACCTTTATCTATCAAGTTCAAACAAGGGACATGTGCCGGCCAAAACCAAAGACCACTAAGGTATGATCACACCCCAGGTTCTAACCCTGGCTATGTGTCACCAACCTATGTCAGTGTCAACTAATCCAACAACAGCCTTTGCTATGTTCCTTGCATAATGGTGTGTAAAACTAAATGATTATCCTGGCAAATCCTTTCATTTTTGAGAATCGTAATGTGTAGAAGCTGTAAAATCACTTGGAAATGAATCTGCTAAGCAAGGTTTAGCACTATAGATTTAACTATGAAGAATACTTTGGGTGATGTAACTTTTATTTGTTTACACTTATATTTACATTGTATTGTGTATAATGCATCTGACTTAGAGCCAATGTACAATAAGGTTTTGATTAACTCCTATATTGATGTCTAATGGCTCAAAAAATATTTTGGAAGGGCTGTAGTAAAGATTGGAAAGTTTATACTGAGGGCTTTGGATTTATTGTAATTGATTTTCAGGTGGGAGAATCTGCCAAATTTCTTGAATAGCTTTACGACAATGAGTTAGCTATATAGAATAACAGATTGTCAGCATTTTGTGGTGAGTGTCTTGCATTTTAAAACCTTGAATGTCTTGTTGTGCCCTGACCATTCAGAGTTTCATTGTAGGGGCAAAGGGGGCACCCTTGTCTCATGCCATTTCTGATTTTCACCTGTTCGGAGAGAGAGATCCTTCACCTTAATTTTAGGGATCAGAGTAGAGGGACATGATAAATTTAAATGTTTTGGGCCCAGATCAACGTGTTCCAGTGCACCATGGATAAAGGACCAGTTGACTCTATCAAATGCCTTCTCTGCGTTGACGGGCAGCAAGACAAGTAGGAGGCACATTTGATTGGCTTCATAGCTGATGTTCAAGTTTTGAATTGTGTTGTCACGCACCTTGCGCGTCGGAATGAAGCCAGATTAGTCATTGTCCAAAAGTGATGGGAGAAAGTAGGATAGCCTGTTTACTAAAACTTTGGAAAACAACTTCAGGTCTGTGTTCAATAGTGAAATTGGTTTGTAGCTACCACATGAGAGGGGATCCTTTCCCACTTTATGGATTACTGTAACATGAGCTGTGATGGCCTCACTGAGAAGAGAGTTTTGAGACGGGTCAGCTATGAGAGAATTTAATGGTACAGTGAAATGTATAGATGGTTGAGCAGCATACTTTTAATAATAGGTAATATGGAATCCATCTGGTACTGGGAATTTTCCTGGTGGAGTGTATTTCGATTGCAATGAGTAGTTTTCAGTTGTCATTCATGGTGGGCATGCCTGAGTACGATAGGTATTGTTTCATTTTAGGTAGCAATGATGAGTATCAATGAGTACTCCCTGTATTAATATTGTATAATTTATGGTAAAAGTTTTTGAACCTTTCCACAATATCAGAGGTATTGTAGTGTATTTTTGTTAGTGGTCATTCAATAAAATGTATTGATTGTTGCTTTTTGAGAGCTTTAGCCAATAGGGTGCTGTTTTTGTTTCCCCATTCGAAGTAATGTAAGCATGTAAGGAAGGAGTTTAGAACCTGTCTAGATTTTAAAAGGGCAGAGAGATTGTATTTAGTGAGGCCTTGTGAGACATTTCTAATTTACAAACGCTGTCCAGCTGTTGTAGGATTTTGCGTCATTTTGTTTTTTCATTCTAGAGGCTTGTTGTATAAGCGTCCCACTAATAACTGAGATTGTCACACTGTAAATGGTGATATTTCTGGAGATTTATTAGGTTTGAAGTAGTCAGTTATAGCTTTCTGCAGAGACTGGGTGACACAGGCATCCTTCAAGAGCGATTCATTTAAGCACCATATCCGTTCCCTATGAGATTTTTAAGTTTGTCTTGGTGTAAGAGAGATGGGAAAATGGTCTAATAGGGAAGTAGTTTAAATTTTAACCTCTTTATGTAATGTAAGTTATGAGATATCAAAATATAGTCAATCCTAGAGTAGGATGAGTGGGCTGAGGAGAAAAACGAGTCATCCTTAGTAGTGGGGTTAAATATTCTCCAAGGGTCACATAGCTGTGCTTACTTACCTGAACCATGCCTACCTGCAAAACTGGCATCTGTGATTGGGTGCTAGCAGTCACGCCAATTGCCAGCTTTCAGTTTTGCCAGTTGAGCATGGTGCAGGTAAGGGAAATTAAACCTTTATGGAGGGGGTTCCTGGCAATCAGGATATCCCCCTGAGCTTAGTATGCGGGTACCAACACCCATTTCATTACAAATGGGTGTTAATTTGTTTTAGAGATGAAGTCCTTTGTTTTAAAGATGCTCGATGGACAACACTCCAAATTACTGCGCACCCGGCAAGCCTGATAAGCTGCTTTGTGCCATTGAATGCTCCTAGAAGCGGTAAGTATAATATATATATATATATACATATATGTATAAAGTATGAAGGACCAATGCCACAAGGTGGCAACTTCAAGTGGACTAAATTCCAGGATTTTGACCATCCAGGCCATTTTTGAGCTTCCTCTCCCAGCATCTCAGACATGCTGCTGTTTGGATTCAATTGACATAACTGACAATGCACAGTAACAGGAAGCCCAGCAGCATTTCATGTTTGCAGGTGGCCTGCAAATGCATGAGTGATCATTTTGTTTCTAAAATATACTACATCAGGAGTTAGAAAAAACTAAATTAATTTATATGTGCAGCAATGTAAATTGCCCTGGGGAGAGATGCATATGAGAACTGTTTGTTGTGTTGGTCTGGTCTAAATCATTTTTGACTGTTGGTCCACTTAAAGTCTAATCAGCACTGTATGCTATGTATATTAGGGCTTGTCTAAAATCTAGCCGTGTTTCCTAATAGTCGAAACTCCCTGCACTCAATTTTCCATTGATATTAACAATATCTTTTGTTAGCATACTAAAAAAGGTGCATATGTGTAAGAAGGGCCACTGTGGGGCGGAGGGGCTTCCATCCTGGGTGCTGTAAGAGGGCCTGGTTGGAGCCCCAGTTGGGTGTCCCCAATGACAGCCTTTCAGGGGAGAACATTGTTGTAGGCAGCAGAGGTACGGGGACAATGAAACCGCTTTGTTGGGAGCTGGAACATTTAATTTCCACAGAGTAGAACTAAAAAACAAGTTGCCTGCTTCCCCCGACGCCTAATAAAGGAAACATGGAAGGAAGAAGCGTATTTTTTAGTCTGGTCTGGCAGAAATTAAAGGTTCCAGCTAGGGATGAGCGAATCGATCCGGACGAACCCGGATTCGATCAGAATTTCAGGAAAAATTCGATTCGGATCGAATCCGAATTTCCCCGCGATTCGATCACTCGAAGTTTTCCTTTAACATCCATTCATTTACATTTACAGGCATTCTAAGATGGCGGACGGGACATGTCTGGACATCTATCCCGCGCCAGTGCAAGCTGGGGCAGTCACATGCAGCCTATCAGCAGCCAGCAAGCCCGGTGACGTCACACAGCGGTATTTAACGGCGGCCATCTTGCTTTTCCTCATTTCTCTATTGCATTCGTGACAGACAGAACGCTGTGTAGCTGAGGCAGTTAGACAGGCAGGGACAGACAGGGACAGGCTGGAGACAGGCAGGAGACAGGCAGGAGACAGACAGGAGACAGACAGAAAGCCAGGGAAAGGTAGGAAAAACGGAGGCTGTGACAGGGAGATTTTTTTTTTTTCATCCAGCCTTTGTTAGCGTTTTCAGGCTGCTTATAGTAACTAACTGTGCATATATACTGAACTGATCTTAAGTCTGCTGTGAGGCATCCCATTCTGTGACTAAAGCAGCCTCTGTTTAAGACCATATAAGCATTTGCTCTTATCATATTTGAAATTAGCCTGATAAAGACACTTTTGCTGGGCAAAGCACTACTGGACCCTGCCAGGTCCATTCCTGCCCAGGGCATCCCATTCTGTGACTAAAGCAGCCTCTGTTTAAGACCATATAAGCATTTGCTCTTATCATATTTGAAATTAGCCTGATAAAGACACTTTTGCTGGGCAAAGCACTACTGTACCCTGCCAGGTCCATTCCTGCCCAGGGCATCCCATTCTGTGACTAAAGCAGCCTCTGTTTAAGACCATATAAGCATTTGCTCTTATCATATTTGAAATTAGCCTGATAAAGACACTTTTGCTGGGCAAAGCACTACTGGACCCTGCCAGGTCCATTCCTGCCCAGGGCATCCCATTCTGTGACTAAAGCAGCCTCTGTTTAAGACCATATAAGCATTTGCTCTTATCATATTTGAAATTAGCCTGATAAAGACACTTTTGCTGGGCAAAGCACTACTGGACCCTGCCAGGTCCATTCCTGCCCAGGGCATCCCATTCTGTGACTACAGCAGCCTCTGTTTAAGACCATATAAGCATTTGCTCTTATCATATTTGAAATTAGCCTGATAAAGACACTTTTGCTGGGCAAAGCACTACTGTACCCTGCCAGGTCCATTCCTGCCCAGGGCATCCCATTCTGTGACTAAAGCAGCCTCTGTTTAAGACCATATAAGCATTTGCTCTTATCATATTTGAAATTAGCCTGATAAAGACACTTTTGCTGGGCAAAGCACTACTGGACCCTGCCAGGTCCATTCCTGCCCAGGGCATCCCATTCTGTGACTAAAGCAGCCTCTGTTTAAGACCATATAAGCATTTGCTCTTATCATATTTGAAATTAGCCTGATAAAGACACTTTTGCTGGGCAAAGCACTACTGGACCCTGCCAGGTCCATTCCTGCCCAGGGCATCCCATTCTGTGACTACAGCAGCCTCTGTTTAAGACCATATAAGCATTTGCTCTTATCATATTTGAAATTAGCCTGATAAAGACACTTTTGCTGGGCAAAGCACTACTGGACCCTGCCAGGTCCATTCCTGCCCAGGGCATCCCATTCTGTGACTACAGCAGCCTCTGTTTAAGACCATATAAGCATTTGCTCTTATCATATTTGAAATTAGCCTGATAAAGACACTTTTGCTGGGCAAAGCACTACTGGACCCTGCCAGGTCCATTCCTGCCCAGGGCATCCCATTCTGTGACTAAAGCAGCCTCTGTTTAAGACCATATAAGCATTTGCTCTTATCATATTTGAAATTAGCCTGATAAAGACACTTTTGCTGGGCAAAGCACTACTGGACCCTGCCAGGTCCATTCCTGCCCAGGGCATCCCATTCTGTGACTAAAGCAGCCTCTGTTTAAGACCATATAAGCATTTGCTCTTATCATATTTGAAATTAGCCTGATAAAGACACTTTTGCTGGGCAAAGCACTACTGGACCCTGCCAGGTCGATTCCTGTTGGGGCATCCCATTCTGTGACTACAGCAGCCTCTGTTTAAGACCATATAAGCATTTGCTCTTATCATATTTGAAATTAGGCCTGATAAAGACACTTTTGCTGGGCAAAGCACTACTGGACCCTGCCAGGTCGATTCCTGTTGGGGCATCCCATTCTGTGACTAAAGCAGCCTCTGTTTAAGACCATATAAGCATTTGCTCTTATCATATTTGAAATTAGCCTGATAAAGACACTTTTGCTGGGCAAAGCACTACTGGACCCTGCCAGGTCCATTGCTGCCCAGGGCATCCCATTCTGTGACTAAAGCAGCCTCTGTTTAAGACCATATAAGCATTTGCTCTTATATTTGAAATTAGCCTGATAAAGACACTTTTGCTGGGCAAAGCACTACTGGACCCTGCCAGGTCGATTCCTGTTGGGGCATCCCATTCTGTGACTAAAGCAGCCTCTGTTTAAGACCATATAAGCATTTGCTCTTATCATATTTGAAATTAGCCTGATAAAGACACTTTTGCTGGGCAAAGCACTACTGGACCCTGCCAGGTCCATTCCTGCCCAGGGCATCCCATTCTGTGACTAAAGCAGCCTCTGTTTAAGACCATATAAGCATTTGCTCTTATATTTGAAATTAGCCTGATAAAGACACTTATGCTGGGCAAAGCACTACTGGACCCTGCCAGGTCCATTCCTGCCCAGGGCATCCCATTCTGTGACTAAAGCAGCCTCTGTTTAAGACCATATAAGCATTTGCTCTTATCATATTTGAAATTAGCCTGATAAAGACACTTTTGCTGGGCAAAGCACTACTGGACCCTGCCAGGTCCATTCCTGCCCAGGGCATCCCATTCTGTGACTAAAGCAGCCTCTGTTTAAGACCATATAAGCATTTGCTCTTATCATATTTGAAATTAGGCCTGATAAAGACACTTTTGCTGGGCAAAGCACTACTGGACCCTGCCAGGTCCATTCCTGCCCAGGGCATCCCATTCTGTGACTACAGCAGCCTCTGTTTAAGACCATATAAGCATTTGCTCTTATCATATTTGAAATTAGCCTGATAAAGACACTTTTGCTGGGCAAAGCACTACTGGACCCTGCCAGGTCGATTCCTGTTGGGGCATCCCATTCTGTGACTACAGCAGCCTCTGTTTAAGACCATATAAGCATTTGCTCTTATCATATTTGAAATTAGCCTGATAAAGACACTTTTGCTGGGCAAAGCACTACTGGACCCTGCCAGGTCCATTCCTGCCCAGGGCATCCCATTCTGTGACTAAAGCAGCCTCTGTTTAAGACCATATAAGCATTTGCTCTTATCATATTTGAAATTAGCCTGATAAAGACACTTTTGCTGGGCAAAGCACTACTGGACCCTGCCAGGTCCATTCCTGCCCAGGGCATCCCATTCTGTGACTACAGCAGCCTCTGTTTAAGACCATATAAGCATTTGCTCTTATCATATTTGAAATTAGGCCTGATAAAGACACTTTTGCTGGGCAAAGCACTACTGGACCCTGCCAGGTCCATTCCTGCCCAGGGCATCCCATTCTGTGACTAAAGCAGCCTCTGTTTAAGACCATATAAGCATTTGCTCTTATCATATTTGAAATTAGGCCTGATAAAGACACTTTTGCTGGGCAAAGCACTACTGGACCCTGCCAGGTCCATTCCTGCCCAGGGCATCCCATTCTGTGACTACAGCAGCCTCTGTTTAAGACCATATAAGCATTTGCTCTTATTATATTTATATTATAAGACACTTTTGCTGGGCATAGGCTTACTGCTGCCTGCCAGGTGCACTTCTGTTGAGGCATCCCATTCTGTAACATAGCATACCCCTCTTTATTTACACTAAGCAGCTCTCTTATTTACACTAAGCAGGCCTGTTGGAGGCTGAGTGTTACTGCTCACTTTTGGTGTGCATTATATTCTGTTTCATATAGACCCACCGCTGCCCGGGGTTTTTTTAAATATCACCTACTACCACGCCAGTTAGACTATGTCGGGCAGACAAGTGCCTGGAAGTGAAAAGAGGAGTGGCAGAGGCCAAGATTCCGCAGGCAGAGCTCGCATCAGACTGGGGGCCAGTAGCAGCAGGAGTCACGCTGAGAGACCTAATCTGCCAGTATCTGCTAGCGGTCGGGTCTCCACCAGTAACGCATCTGCCGTGGTAGATTGGCTGACGCGCTCATCAACAACATCATCACAACTTACATCTGAGACCCCCAGTCTAGGGTCGGTAGGTTCCTCTGACACAACCCTGAGTTGGCATGCCCCGAGAGCAGTCCCTGTCCTCCCATTGCCTCTGTCCTACGCCGTTCCCTCCCCCAGCGACGTATCCTATGCTTTGGGTTCAGCTCCACTCTTTAGTGAGGAGGACGATCAGATACAGGAGGACAGTCAGCAGCTACTGCCCAGCCAAGAAATGGAGGTGGCTTCTTTAGCTAGGCAGACAAATAGTGATGTGGACAGTGTCGTGGGTGCTGCGAGCGTTCCAGCTCCTGCGCCAGACACTGTTGACGAATCCACGAACATCAGTGACGTACAGCCACAACTCGGTGATGATGATGATGATGACGATGAAGCCGATCGCACTTGGGAGCCGGGTGATGAAGGGGCTTCATCGTCATCATCAGGAGAAGAGGGGCGCAGGTTGCCCCGGAGTCAGCAGCTGAGGCAGCAAGGTGGTAGCAGTCAGCATGGGGGCACAATTCCAAAGGCTGGAGCCGGCCGGGGCCGGGGCCGGGGTAGAGCACCTGCTGTGCGGCAGTCTACCTTATCGGGAGGTAGTGGAGCAGGGGTTCCTGGAGTTGGCAACAGCAGCAGTGAATCAGTGAGGCCAGGGGGTGGGAAAAGTAGCTACTCAGCAGTGTGGCAGTTTTTCCTGAGGCATCCGCAGGAGGGTAACATGGCCACATGCAAGATATGTAGGCAAAAGGTGAAGCGTGGCCAGGGTCCAAATGTTGGCACCACGGCCCTGCGTCAACATATGATGCGTCACCATAAAACGACCTGGGAGAACCGAGGCTCCCAAGGGGTGGTCCAGTCTGCTTCCTCACCAAGTGAGCTCCCAATTTCTGCCAGCCAAGGCTCCAGCACCTCAGCCGAAGGCAGCTGTGCGTCATACCCATCCTCTGTCGCTCCTGCTCCTCCTCCTCCTCCTCCAAGTCATGCATCCCGCCAGCAATCCATCAGCGAAGCCATGTCCAAGAGACAGCAGTATGCGCCCACTCATCCTACGGCGCAGAAGCTGAATGTGCTCCTGTCCAAGTTGCTGGTGCTGCAGTCGCTCCCTTTTCAGGTGGTGGAATCTGCACCTTTCAGAGAACTGATGGCTTGTGCCGAGCCGAGGTGGAGAGTCCCAAGCCGTCATTTCTTTGCCAAGAAGGCAGTACCAGCGCTGCACACTTTTGTTGAACAGAAGGTGGGCCAGTCCTTGAGCCTGTCGGTGTGTAGCAAAATACATGGCAGCGCCGACATCTGGAGCTGTAACTACGGTCAGGGGCAGTACATGTCGTTTACGGCCCACTGGGTGAATGTGGTCCCTTTGCAGCAGCAACTTGGACAGGTCACGCCGCTTCGGCCTCCGCGCTCTCTGCCCATTGGGCCTGTGACACCGTGCGACTCGGCCTCCTCATCCTCCGCCATCTCCTCACCCTCCACTGTAGGCTCAAGTCTCAGTGCCCCTCCAGTCTACCATGTGTGCAGGGCACGGAGGTGTCACGCAGTGCTTCACATGGTTTGTCTTGGCGAACGGAGTCACACAGGGGAGGAACTGCTTAAATGTATTCATCAGGAAATCCAAACATGGCTTACTCCGAGAAAACTTAAAATGGGAATCATGGTTACCGACAATGGGAAGAACATTTTGTCTGCGCTGCGCCAAGGAAGCCTGACCCATGCCCCCTGCATGGCTCACGTCTTCAATCTGGTTGTCAAGCGGTTTCTGAAGTGTTCCCCCCATCTGCAAGACATCCTAACAACTTCAAGGAAACTTTGCATGCACTTCAGCCACTCCTACACCGCCAAACACACCCTTCTTGAGCTACAGCGTCAGAATGGTATCCCCCAACATAGTCTGATTTGCGATGTTTCCACCCGTTGGAATTCCACCCTTCACATGTTGGACCGATTATATGAACAGAGAAAAGCCATCACGGATTTCCTGATGATCCAAGCAGATAGGGGGACTCCCCTGTGTAACTTCAATGTCAACCAGTGGCAGCTCATACGTGACACCTGCCGTTTGCTCAGGCCCTTTGAGGATGCCACTTTATTTGTCAGTCGGCAGGATTACGGGATGAACGACGTGATTCCACTGCTTCATGTACTACAGCACATGTTGGAAACCATGGCTGGTCAGGGCACTGGAGACATGGCGTTTACACCTTACGGCCACATGAACCCCGCTGGAGCTGAACTGGAGGAGGAGGAAGAGGAGGAGGAGGAGTTGCCCAGCGAAACACAGTTTAGGCTTGGCGAAATGGCTGGTTTATCTAGTCAGCGGACAGGAGAGGAGGAGCAGGAGCAGCCAGAGGAGCTAGAGGTTTTTGAGGAAGGCGAGACAGAGGACCCGGGCACACCGTGGCAGTATGCAGTGGAGATGGAGACAGGTAGTCCATCCGAGTCACTTGCGCAAATGGCACGAAGCATGCTCACGTGCTTGCGTAGTGACCCCAGAATTGTTTCCATCTGTCGGCGGGATGACTTCTGGCTGTCCACCTTATTGGACCCTCGCTTCCGGCACAAAATGGGGGCATTTTTTAAACCCACCGAGAGGGAGGACAAACTCAACTACTACAAAGACATTCTACGTAGGCAGTTGGCCGATGCCTATCTGCGCCATGGTCCATACTCTCGCAGGTCTGACTCGAGGGGACCTCTGCGCTCACCTTCCACTGCCATGGCCGCTGGGGGGGTTGGCAGCAGCAGCAGCAGAAGCTCCATCAGCAGCAGCAGCCTCAGTCTTCAGTCGCTAATGAGTAGCTTTCTACACCCGCATAGTGAGGCTACTCATGAGCAGCAGGAAGACCTGGAGCAGGACCTCAACCAGCAGGTCATGTCATACTTTGACATGACCATGCCAACACACCTTGAGGATCCGCTGGACTTCTGGGCAGCCAAACTTGATTTGTGGCCGCAACTAGCAGAGTTTGCCCTGGAAAAGCTGTCCTGCCCGGCAAGTAGCGTGCCATCTGAGCGGGTGTTTAGTGCGGCGGGGGCCATAGTTACGGCGAGGAGAACTCGTCTGTCAACTAAAAATGTGGAGAGACTCACCTTTGTCAAAATGAATCAGGGATGGATCAGCCAGGATTTCCACCCACCAATGCCTGATGCATGCGACTAGATTCAGCATGGTGCCACGTTTTACACTTTCCAAATGGTGCAAAACATATTTATGTCTTTAGGCCATTTTTTGGGCTCCTGCTGCTGCTACTGTCAACTCCTGCCAACTCCAGGGTGTGATTCATCCAATTTTTGGGCTCCTGAAGCCAACTCCAGTGTATATTTGGGCTCCTGCTGCTGCTGCTGCCAACTTCTGCCAACTCCAGGGTGTGATTCATCCAATTTTTGGGCTCCTGAAGCCAACTCCAGTGTATATTTGGGCTCCTGCTGCTGCTGCTGTCAACTCCTGCCAACTCCAGGGTGTGATTCATCCAATTTTTGGGCTCCTGAAGCCAACTCCAGTGTATATTTGGGCTCCTGCTGCTGCTACTGTCAACTCCTGCCAACTCCAGGGTGTGATTCATCCAATTTTTGGGCTCCTGAGGCCAACTCCAGTGTATATTTGGGCTCCTGCTGCTGCTACTGTCAACTCCTGCCAACTCCAGGGTGTGATTCATCCAATTTTTGGGCTCCTGAAGCCAACTCCAGTGTATATTTGGGCTCCTGCTGCTGCTACTGTCAACTCCTGCCAACTCCAGGGTGTGATTCATCCAATTTTTGGGCTCCTGAGGCCAACTCCAGTGTATATTTGGGCTCCTGCTGCTGCTGCTGCCAACTTCTGCCAACTCCAGGGTGTGATTCATCCAATTTTTGGGCTCCTGAAGCCAACTCCAGTGTATATTTGGGCTCCTGCTGCTGCTGCTGCCAACTTCTGCCAACTCCAGGGTGTGATTCATCCAATGTTTGGGCTCCTGAAGCCAACTCCAGTGTATATTTGGGCTCCTGCTGCTGCTACTGTCAACTCCTGCCAACTCCAGGGTGTGATTCATCCAATTTTTGGGCTCCTGAGGCCAACTCCAGTGTATATTTGGGCTCCTGCTGCTGCTGCTGCTGCCAACTTCTGCCAACTCCAGGGTGTGATTCATCCAATTTTTGGGCTCCTGAAGCCAACTCCAGTATATATTTGGGCTCCTGCTGCTGCTACTGTCAACTCCTGCCAACTCCAGGGTGTGATTCATCCAATTTTTGGGCTCCTGAGGCCAACTCCAGTGTATATTTGGGCTCCTGCTGCTGCTGCTGCTGCCAACTTCTGCCAACTCCAGGGTGTGATTCATCCAATTTTTGGGCTCCTGAAGCCAACTCCAGTATATATTTGGGCTCCTGCTGCTGCTACTGTCAACTCCTGCCAACTCCAGGGTGTGATTCATCCAATTTTTGGGCTCCTGAGGCCAACTCCAGTGTATATTTGGGCTCCTGCTGCTGCTGCTGCCAACTTCTGCCAACTCCAGGGTGTGATTCATCCAATTTTTGGGCTCCTGAAGCCAACTCCAGTGTATATTTGGGCTCCTGCTGCTGCTGCTGTCAACTCCTGCCAACTCCAGGGTGTGATTCATCCAATTTTTGGGCTCCTGAGGCCAACTCCAGTGTATATTTGGGCTCCTGCTGCTGCTACTGTCAACTCCTGCCAACTCCAGGGTGTGATTCATCCAATTTTTGGGCTCCTGAAGCCAACTCCAGTGTATATTTGGGCTCCTGCTGCTGCTACTGTCAACTCCTGCCAACTCCAGGGTGTGATTCATCCAATTTTTGGGCTCCTGAGGCCAACTCCAGTGTATATTTGGGCTCCTGCTGCTGCTGCTGCCAACTTCTGCCAACTCCAGGGTGTGATTCATCCAATTTTTGGGCTCCTGAAGCCAACTCCAGTGTATATTTGGGCTCCTGCTGCTGCTGCTGCCAACTTCTGCCAACTCCAGGGTGTGATTCATCCAATTTTTGGGCTCCTGAAGCCAACTCCAGTGTATATTTGGGCTCCTGCTGCTGCTACTGTCAACTCCTGCCAACTCCAGGGTGTGATTCATCCAATTTTTGGGCTCCTGAGGCCAACTCCAGTGTATATTTGGGCTCCTGCTGCTGCTGCTGCTGCCAACTTCTGCCAACTCCAGGGTGTGATTCATCCAATTTTTGGGCTACTGAAGCCAACTCCAGTGTATATTTGGGCTCCTGCTGCTGCTACTGTCAACTCCTGCCAACTCCAGGGTGTGATTCATCCAATTTTTGGGCTCCTGAAGCCAACTCCAGTGTATATTTGGGCTCCTGCTGCTGCTGCTGCCAACTCCAGGGTGTGATTCATCCAATTGTTGGGCTCCTGAAGCCAACCCCAGGGTCTCTTTAAAGTAATGTTTGGGCTCCTGCTGCTGCTGCTGCCAACTTCTGCCAACTCCAGGGTGTGATTCATCCAATTTTTGGGCTCCTGAAGCCAACCCCAGGGTCTCTTTGAAGTAATGTTTGGGCTCCTGCTGCTGCTACTGTCAACTCCTGCCAACTCCAGGGTGTGATTCATCCAATTTTAGGGCTCCTGAGGCCAACTCCAGTGTATATTTGGGCTCCTGCTGCTGCTGCTGCCAACTTCTGCCAACTCCAGGGTGTGATTCATCCAATTTTTGGGCTCCTGAAGCCAACTCCAGTGTATATTTGGGCTCCTGCTGCTGCTGCTGCCAACTTCTGCCAACTCCAGGGTGTGATTCATCCAATTTTTGGGCTCCTGAAGCCAACTCCAGTGTATATTTGGGCTCCTGCTGCTGCTACTGTCAACTCCTGCCAACTCCAGGGTGTGATTCATCCAATTTTTGGGCTCCTGAGGCCAACTCCAGTGTATATTTGGGCTCCTGCTGCTGCTGCTGCTGCCAACTTCTGCCAACTCCAGGGTGTGATTCATCCAATTTTTGGGCTCCTGAAGCCAACTCCAGTGTATATTTGGGCTCCTGCTGCTGCTACTGTCAACTCCTGCCAACTCCAGGGTGTGATTCATCCAATTTTTGGGCTCCTGAGGCCAACTCCAGTGTATATTTGGGCTCCTGCTGCTGCTGCTGCTGCCAACTTCTGCCAACTCCAGGGTGTCATTCATCCAATTTTTGGGCTCCTGAAGCCAACTCCAGTGTATATTTGGGCTCCTGCTGCTGCTACTGTCAACTCCTGCCAACTCCAGGGTGTGATTCATCCAATTTTTGGGCTCCTGAGGCCAACTCCAGTGTATATTTGGGCTCCTGCTGCTGCTGCTGCCAACTTCTGCCAACTCCAGGGTGTGATTCATCCAATTTTTGGGCTCCTGAAGCCAACTCCAGTGTATATTTGGGCTCCTGCTGCTGCTGCTGTCAACTCCTGCCAACTCCAGGGTGTGATTCATCCAATTTTTGGGCTCCTGAGGCCAACTCCAGTGTATATTTGGGCTCCTGCTGCTGCTACTGTCAACTCCTGCCAACTCCAGGGTGTGATTCATCCAATTTTGGGCTCCTGAAGCCAACTCCAGTGTATATTTGGGCTCCTGCTGCTGCTACTGTCAACTCCTGCCAACTCCAGGGTGTGATTCATCCAATTTTTGGGCTCCTGAGGCCAACTCCAGTGTATATTTGGGCTCCTGCTGCTGCTGCTGCCAACTTCTGCCAACTCCAGGGTGTGATTCATCCAATTTTTGGGCTCCTGAAGCCAACTCCAGTGTATATTTGGGCTCCTGCTGCTGCTGCTGCCAACTTCTGCCAACTCCAGGGTGTGATTCATCCAATTTTTGGGCTCCTGAAGCCAACTCCAGTGTATATTTGGGCTCCTGCTGCTGCTACTGTCAACTCCTGCCAACTCCAGGGTGTGATTCATCCAATTTTTGGGCTCCTGAGGCCAACTCCAGTGTATATTTGGGCTCCTGCTGCTGCTGCTGCTGCCAACTTCTGCCAACTCCAGGGTGTGATTCATCCAATTTTTGGGCTACTGAAGCCAACTCCAGTGTATATTTGGGCTCCTGCTGCTGCTACTGTCAACTCCTGCCAACTCCAGGGTGTGATTCATCCAATTTTTGGGCTCCTGAAGCCAACTCCAGTGTATATTTCGGCTCCTGCTGCTGCTGCTGCCAACTCCAGGGTGTGATTCATCCAATTGTTGGGCTCCTGAAGCCAACCCCAGGGTCTCTTTAAAGTAATGTTTGGGCTCCTGCTGCTGCTGCTGCCAACTTCTGCCACCTCCAGGGTGTGATTCATCCAATTTTTGGGCTCCTGAAGCCAACCCCAGGGTCTCTTTGAAGTAATGTTTGGGCTCCTGCTGCTGCTACTGTCAACTCCTGCCAACTCCAGGGTGTGATTCATCCAATTTTTGGGCTCCTGAGGCCAACTCCAGTGTATATTTGGGCTCCTGCTGCTGCTGCTGCCAACTTCTGCCAACTCCAGGGTGTGATTCATCCAATTTTTGGGCTCCTGAAGCCAACTCCAGTGTATATTTGGGCTCCTGCTGCTGCTGCTGCCAACTTCTGCCAACTCCAGGGTGTGATTCATCCAATTTTTGGGCTCCTGAAGCCAACTCCAGTGTATATTTGGGCTCCTGCTGCTGCTACTGTCAACTCCTGCCAACTCCAGGGTGTGATTCATCCAATTTTTGGGCTCCTGAGGCCAACTCCAGTGTATATTTGGGCTCCTGCTGCTGCTGCTGCTGCTGCCAACTTCTGCCAACTCCAGGGTGTGATTCATCCAATTTTTGGGCTCCTGAAGCCAACTCCAGTGTATATTTGGGCTCCTGCTGCTGCTACTGTCAACTCCTGCCAACTCCAGGGTGTGATTCATCCAATTTTTGGGCTCCTGAGGCCAACTCCAGTGTATATTTGGGCTCCTGCTGCTGCTGCTGCTGCCAACTTCTGCCAACTCCAGGGTGTGATTCATCCAATTTTTGGGCTCCTGAAGCCAACTCCAGTGTATATTTGGGCTCCTGCTGCTGCTACTGTCAACTCCTGCCAACTCCAGGGTGTGATTCATCCAATTTTTGGGCTCCTGAGGCCAACTCCAGTGTATATTTGGGCTCCTTCTGCCCCTCATAGTGATGCCACTTCAACTCTCTGCAATTGTGCCGCTCTGCGATTCTATTAGCGATGCCTCTGATCTGCATGTGATATTTCTTCAAAGTATTATTTAACTAACCCAGCACGCATCCTGTGCGTGTTACAGCAAGGCAGAATGGTTTACAACCCTATTGAGGCTCTAGGAGGCTCAGAAATAGCCGTTTTTAATAGCGATTCGTCGCGAATTTATTCGGGTCGAAACGATTTTTGTCGGAAAATTCGGCGAATCAGTCGAATCGAATTTTTCAAAAGTTCGCTCATCTCTAGTTCCAGCCCATAATGTGCTTGCTTTAATGAGACCCGTGTGCACGCCAGGGGGCAGTCATTTTGGATGTATGGGGCCCAAAAATTCCTGATAGCAGTCCTGCATGTAGGTCAGGGGCATAGCTAGGGGGGGCAGGTGAGGCACATGTGCCCCGGGTCCAGCGGGTCAGGAGAGTGCCAAAGCAGGGCCTGATCACAGGTGGGGGCGCCATTTCCAATCAGGTGTAGGTAACTAGTAAATTACAAGGGCGAGCCTTAAGCATGCGTAAAACAGAGCTGAAATAATGTATTTCAAATAAAAGTGGAAAATATGAGATTGTATTTGGTTTCGACTTTACTTTTGTTCATGGCACCAGAAAACAGATCTACCCCTTCATTCTGATGGGGATTAGGATTAAACTTCATAGTCAACCAGCAGAAATACAGTCAACTTAAAAATACTAAAACAAGTGGTGGGTCACTCTAGTAAAACAAAAGGCCCCATTTTATAACAGGTGGTCCCATTGCCTGAACAATACTACAGATGTGTCCATCCTTACTTTAGTTCTAACAACTTAAATTTCTCATGATACCCTGCTTAAGTACCCAGTTAATGCATCACCGTGTGCAATAGTGTAGCAGTAGGCTTGGGCCATTAGCTCCACTTCCAGAGATCAAAGACAACCTCTGAGCCTTGTCAGACTCCCATTAGGTATAGCTAAATGTATTAAGACTATGTAAACATTTTCTTTTCCATTAGTATATGTTCTTGATGCCTTTTTCGCTTGTGGACATTAATAAATTATTTCACATAGCGTATAATTCTACACTGAGATATGCCAAAGGGTGATTATGAAATCTGTATTTACTGAAGGCAAAAGAACTTAGTTCTTAAGTTTTGGAAGGTTTGTATGTGATGAATCATGTCATGTTCTGCCAATCACAACCATGAAAAAGAAGGGTAATTGTGCATGGCATCCCTTAGATGTGTTATTCTCCCATTACAAGCATCTGGTGTCAGGCTTGCTTCAAATTCCAACACATAATTAGCATTTTAGCAATAAACTCTTGGAAAAATGTTTTCTGTACATAGAAAGGAAATGTTGAGTGCATTTCTTTTCTAGGACTCACTAAGTTAAAGCAACAAATCCATTGTTTATACTTTTGATTTCAGCATCTCTTTCTTTTTTGGCGCTGCTATTTTGACAGATTGGCACTGCAAGTCACAGCTTTGATTTTAGCAATAGGTATTGGCCTGTCAGTGCCTGTTGGACCCTTATGCCAATTATAACAGTGCCAGTGAGCACACTTTGTACCGTCATCTTTTAGGTGCTGCACAGTTTATTAATTTTTGCCGTGCTTAAAAGATTGGCGATGAATTTTAATGGCCCTGGTCAGTAGGGATGACCCATAGAAGTTCGGGTTCATCGAGTCCAGCCGCACTTGTCGCCAAAGCATTGATTGAAATCCACGGGAACTGAAATTGGGGGCCCAAAAATGGCTGTAAAATAGGGGTAGCAAGGGCTAGAAGGCTGAAAATGGAGGGGAACACCAGAGGGATTGCCCTACACAAAATGGGCGAGGGAAAGTACTCAATAACATACCAATGTTATAGCAATAACATAAAAGTTAAATAAACACATAAATCAATTAAAAAAATTCATAATATTACTCTCTTACGGGTTTCGGTGGCAAAATCTGAGGGGGGGGTGAACACCTGGGCGATTGCCCTGCACAAAATGGGGTAGGGAAAGTGCTCAAAATAATCCACCAAACGAGAAAAAGAAATAATTAAATAAATACACAAATAAATACAATAAAAATAAATGTAAAAAATCAAAATCTTAATTTCTTTATGTGTGTCAGGGCGATTGCCCTGCACAAAATGGGGTAGAATGGGCATGGCTGTGGTTGCTAGTGCAGCAAGAAGGTTGACTGAACATTGAGTTCGCTCCTCCCTACTGTTCGGCATTTCATCATTACACTGGATATCACTGCTGGGGACAAAGGGGACAATGCAAGTTCTGTAAAAAAATGTGTGTAAGATTATTCATAAGCTTAAAATAATTCAATACAGTTCATAATTCATAAACATTCTAACCATTGTGCTCTATGAGATCTTAACCTACAGTGCTATAACTATAAACCAGCTCAGCTTCAACCAGAAGGTCTGGCAATGAGAACTATATGCTGCCTGTTTTTTGATTGTTAAAGTGGACCAACATTTTAAACTACCATGCCCTGAATTGCTACCCCGATAAAGAGCACCTTTTACCAATTCTCGCTGCTCCTGCTTCAATCTAATCCCAGATAATGGCGCCTGTTTTAGCTATAAAGCTCCGCCTCCTACATTGATTGTCACTGTTAAGTGTGAAAATGATGTAATTGCCACAACTATGCAATGACTGATTGCTTGCCATCTTAAAGATAGAAACAGCAAAGAATAAAGTGTTCCAGGGCAAAAATATCAATTTGTAGTTCGACACCCTGAGAATGGGGTTTCGGCAGCGGCTGTGGCCAAATGTATTTCACACATTCGGTGGGTTTTGGTTCACTTTAAATCGCACACACGAGTTCCGCTAAGGCAAAAATATTGGCGCTGAGAAACATAAATAGATGCTGACTCTTGATAAATCAGGCTCCTTGTGTACCAGTTAAGTGTGATATTTTTATTTAAATGGTCTTAAGATCATTTACCATATCTGGGATTTCATAGTTCCTCCATCTTTTATTGTCTCTATGCAGCAATTTATCTTTTCTTGTCCAGGGATTTGGAAAACTCAATAGAGCCCTGGGAAAACCTTTAAATTACATGGCTAGGGTGCATAAACACCATTAAAAGTGTTATACTATTTTTTTTTTTACTAAAATTCTCCCTATGAATGTTCCACCTTACATGATTTGTGTAATGCAAAGAAACATATTCTCCTTCGTGTTCTGTGGCTGTGCCCACTGTTTTCCATGCCTGGGGGAGGATCAAACGGGGAATGTTTTATTTACACTATAAAGGCAGAGGTAAGTTGCATGTCTCCACATGGCTATGTATATGTATATCTTTTTAATTCCCATTCACCAGCATAAGAACAGTTTTTTTTACTTTAAAAGCTGTCAGAAAAATTTGTAGAGCTCAGATGCAAAGACGAGTCCTACAGACAATGAAAAGCGTACTTATCACCATGCAGACCTTGGGAATGGTGTTCCACACAGTGTGATGCTGGAGGGGCAGGGTTCCACCCACCTCTCATGATGACAGAAGCCAATTATTCATAAATAAAATATGGGCTAAAACTGACCAGTTTAGTTTGGCAATAAAACAGAATGGGCCGACTGCATTGGCAGTCATAGGCAAATGATGGATTTGTATTTACACTTAGAGGCCGTTTCACTACTAGCACCATGTATTTCCAGATGACCGTCTGTATAGCGGCGCTTAGAGCGACCACTAGTAGATGCTGTAAGCGGGTATCGGGCACTGTAACCTAGCGTTGCAGTCTCTGTAGTAACCTGTCCTGCATTGATGAATGTGATGTGTGTTGGGCGCTCTAACTGCAGCGAGCGATAGGTAGTGCCAGCTCAGTGCGTCCGGCACTCTGTGCTCAACACCATACTTAACAAAACACTACACACACACACACACACACACACACACACACACACACACACACACACACACAAAGTTGGCGCTCTAAAGCTGGACGCTGTAGCATAGTGTGCCAGACGCTATGTGATTAAAGTCTGTTTTTGAACACATATACACCAGTAACAAAATGAAAATACATGGAATGACATTGTTTTAACATTGGGACGGTAACACTTTGGTGCCAGACCTGTAAATAGAATTCTGCATAGAAATATAAAAAGTCAAAAAATGTATAAAAGTGTTTGTTTGTAGCCAGGAGAGGTCACACAAAGATTTGAGCAAAAAAAAAATGTAATTGCCAAACACGCTGTTTAAACACAAACAAATGAAAGCCCATTGAAATGTATGGGAGAGCGACACTGAGCGAAAGGTAACACGTGGGGTTCCTGAACCTAGAGCGCCGTCGCTATACGCTGAGCCGCCAGCCGCCGCTGGTAATACATGTGACACTACATGGTGCTGTTAGAGGCGCTCACAAGATTCGCTTTCTTAAAGTGGACCAACACCTTCCCGGATCGGCCTGGGAATCTATAAGATTCCGGGGCCGATCCGATCCCTCCCCCCGGGGAAAAATCGGGATGCCCCGCTGTGTGAAACCCCCCCAGGACGCCCAGGAACCTTACCTTGATCCTGGTCCAATGGCGCATGCACTGGCCGTGCCCTCACCGGCCATTTTCCAAGCTCCCTGTTAGATGCTTGGAAGCGCATACCATAGCGGCTCCGAGCGCGCTGATTGGACAAGCGGCGTAGGAGCGGGGTGAGGTGAGTTTTTGCGAGGGGTGCCCCGGGGAAGTGGACCAAGACCCAGGATAGTCAAAATCCTGGGTGTTGGTCCACTTTAAATGTGGTTTCCTGTACAGCGCCAGCATTCACCAGACGCTACCTGGCACTATGAAGCACTACCTGGCGCTATCCCTTCTTAAATATCCCCCTTAGCCTGGACAATCCTATTCGGTCACTGCACAATGCAGAGTAAGCTGTTTTGCTTAAAGCAGACTCAACTGAAGACACCACTTTCACCAAACATATATAAAACCCAAAATGTATAGTAAATATTTTATTTTGTTTCAAATTAGGCTTCACCCAAGTAAATTAGAAGTGTCCTGACTTTTTCTGTAAACAGTCAGACCATTCATTTGACCCCAACAGGGGAATAACTGTTGCTTTATACCCAGGGGTCTCTTATCTCCGCTACTGCAGAAGTCGGTCCTTTGATTGCTAGGGCACTGCCTTTCTGATACTCAAAATTGACATATTTATTGGGTGGTTTATCCAAAGGATTTCAATTCCTGGCTTTCCTTTCACCCCTACCTAGACTCCACTATACTTAGAATACATTTCTAACAAATATGCTGCTAGCTTGCAATACTCAATATGCAATGCAGTACAGAATAAAATCTAATCTATTCATAAATCTATCAGGAAGACAAATGCCATGTGACAGGTCAGGTTTGTAGCAAATTGTTGACTTTGGGAAGAAAAAGTATTTTTTAACTTTATTTTGAATTAAAACTTAAAACTTTTTTTTTCAATTGCAATGTATCGCCCAGCTGTTGGCATTAGATATATTGGGGTAATTGAAAACAGCCTTACTTGGTTCTTGTATTAATGAACCGAGTTGAACAACTAAAATTTATGCTAGTGGCATAACTCACAGTACTTGAACCTATCTGTCCATTTTGATATACAATTGATCCTGGTACTGCAGCCTGCTGTAATTTCTTCTAGCTGCATCACATAAATAATATACTCTGCACTTTATATTAACTGCCCAAATACCTTTCAACATTTTATGAAAAGTACACAGTGTGTCTTACATTGCAAAATCAAAATGCCAAACATAGGTGTTTATCGCAAGGAACACACTGCTTGCCAACCATTTAAATTCTGTTTTTCCACTTAGACATTTTTCACCAACTGAAATAATAGTTTCCTTGCAAGTTTTTACTCTCCATATCCTGACTGAGTGTACATACTGAGCAGTAGTTATCGCCATAGAGTTTTTACACAATAAAGGGCTTAATTGCATAAAGTATGTGCTCTTAAGATAAATGCACTGCACACCTAATAGTAACAACAAATTACAATTTTATTGGACTTTTACACGACACAGCATAGAGACGCTAGACCAGGGGTGTCAAGTTCAAATACACAGTGGGCCAAAACTAAAAAAATGTGGAGAAAGTTATGGGCCAATCTTGATATTTATTGAAAAAATGTCTATCCAGCCACTCATGCAATCAGTGTGCTCGGCTTTTCGTTGCCATCTTAATCTTCACCAGATACTAAAAGAAAAGATAAAGAAGGATAGAAAGAGGGTAAAAAAGAAAGGGAAATAGAAGGGCAGAAGGGAAGGTAAATAGGAGAAAAAGGAGTGAGAAAAAGGAAAAACAAAGATAACCCCCTGCGAATCCATGTAAGTGCTCCCCTCCTGTCTTATGTGGCCAAACCTATCCATCTCGAGATCAAGCTTATAATACCAAAACTATTAGTGTTTTATCTCCCCTACTTTTTATTTTGCTAAGTTCAAATTTAATATAGACTTCAGATTCAGATTAATAGACTTTAATATTTAATATAATTTAAACCGGACCTTCACCATAATTTATTGAAAAGCCCAAACCCATAAAAAACTATTCCCAGCATCTAAAATTAATATATTTTAAGTTTTTAGTCACTTACTTATTATTCTTTCCCCCACCACTGGGCTGCAACACTGTTCAGGACTTTAGAATACGGGTGCCGCCATCTTGACTCAGAAGCATCACACTTACTGAGGAGAGGAGAGTGGGATAAAGTGCAGGGGGTGGGTAATAGCTGTGCTTTGCTCAGACAGAACAGAGCTGAGGTCAGGAGAGGGTCAGCAATCCCAAATGCAGAGCAGCACAGTCAGAAGGCACTTCCTGTTTGCAGGCTGCATGTTGTTCCATGAGCCGCCATCTTGGATGTTTAAAGGTTCATAATATGCAGTAGATGCAGGTAGGATGATTTTTAATGTGAGTAATCTGTATGTACAGGGTGTGGGAAACATATAAGATAGACTCTTATTCAGAGTGAAGGACCGCTTTAATAGTAACCCCCCTAATGCCAATGAATATTGTGAGCTAATCCAGCAGAAGAAAAAATAAAGGAAGTTGCCGGCTCTCCCTCACCCCCTCCCCCAAAACAAACCCCTCAGGAGCTGAAGATAGACTTAACAAGATATATATGAGGAATAGGGCAAATATTATATTTCATTTTATCGCTGATGCCCGGCTTCCCCCTTTCGGATTCTCTGTTCTTAGCAAATGTCACCCTTACAAGGCTAGCAGGAAAAGGAAGTCCATATATGGGCATGAGGTTCTGACACTCAGATGAAAGCCCCCCCCCCCCCCCCCCGCGACTCCCCTAGAACCTTGGTCAGACAGCCAGGAGCCAGCATCCTGCACTGGGGAGGTGTAATATATACATATGGGGCTTCAAAAGAATGGCCCAGGACCTGTGTCTGGGAGGAGGGGGTGGAGACCGAGCTTAAAGGTAGGCCATGGAGACGAGAACATGGCCATTCTCTGGAGGGAGGTCGCATGGCATGCGTGCTGGAGGTGTCCAAATCATCTATAAGCTCTAAACATACCCCCTTGCAGAAGCTCAGCACATTAACTACTCTATATATGCATTTTAAGGAAACTCTTTCTGTTGTATCTGTGTGTGTAACTTACTGTAACCTGTAATGCACTACTCAGAACAACATTTGTATATATTCTTATTCCATCATAACCAAATATGTTTGTTATCACTGCCTAGTGTGCATATTGCATTAAAACCTTTATTTAACTTGAGCAATCTTTTTGCTTTAGCCAAGAATCTGTGTGTCCGTAGACTTTGGGCCTGGTAGTCCCGGAGTAAGTAATTGTCATTCCTTTATGAAACCCAACCTCCTTAAAACCTCCTGTTCCTTGCGGAGAGGATGGTTTGAAAGGAAAAGCCCATCAGCCAATTATCCCTTGATTTCTAAATTCCTATAAGATGGGTTGCATATCTCTTCTTTTGTGCATTATAGTAGGCAAGACGTCAGCAAAAATTTGTATCCTTTGCCATTCACTGATAAGTCCTCAAGATCAAAATAAATGCTTCCTTAGTTGAAAAGAAATGAAATTTCATGATAATTAGAGATGAGCGAACAAAAATTCGATTCGGCCGATTCGCCAATTTTTCCGGGAAAAATCGTTTCAGTCTGAGTTTATTCGCGACGAATCGCTATTAAAAAAGGCTATTTAAAGAAACATTGGAGTTTGCAGCAAAGGGAGCTCATATATTGCCTGAAAAACACGTTGGAGTTGGCAGCAACATAGGGAGCTCATATATTGCCTGAAAGACACACCCAGGAGTTGGCAGCAGCAGCATTAGGAGCCCATATATTGCCTGAAAAACACATTGGAATTGGCAGCAGCATAGGGAGCTCATATATTGCCTGAAAGACACACCCATGGAGTTGCCAGCAGCATAGGCTCATATATTGCCTGAAAAACACATTGGAGTTGGCAGCAGCATTAGGAGCCCATATATTGCCTGAAAGACATGCCCAGGAGTTGGCAGCAGCAGCAGCATTAGGAGCCCATATATTGCCTGAAAGACACACCCAGGAGTTGGCAGCAGCAGCAGCATTAGGAGCCCATATATTGCCTGAAAGACACACTCTGGACTTGTCAGCAGCATAGGGAGCCCATATATTGCCTGAAAACACATTGGAGTTGGCAGCAGCATAGGGAGCTCATATATTGCCTGAAAAACACATTGGAGTTGGCAGCAGCATAGGGAGCTCATATATTGCCTGAAAGACACACCCAGGAGTTGGCAGCAGCAGAAGGAGCTACCATGCATCAGCTACTCGCATGCATCAGCTATTGGTGGGTAGAAATCCTGGTTGATCCATGCCTGATTCATCTTCACAAAGGTGAGTCTCTCCACATTTTTCGTGGACAGACGAGTTCTCCTTGGCGTTACTATGGCCCCCGCAGCACTAAAGACACGCTCAGATGGCACACTACAGGCCGGGCAGGACAGCTTTCACAAGGCAAGTTTGGCTGCCCAAAAGTCCAGCGGATCCTCAAGGTATGTTGGCATGGTCATTTCAAGGTATTACACGACCTGCTGGTTCAGGCACTGCTTCAGGTCTTCCTCATAAGTAGCCACACTATGCAGGTGCAGAAAGCTACTCATTAGTGACTGAAGACTGAGGCTGCTGCTGATGGAGCTGCTGCTGCTGCTCCTGGCATTCCCCCGGCAGCCATGGCAGTGGAAGGTGAGCACAGAGGTCCCCCCGAGTCAGACCTGCGAAGTATGGACCATGGCGCAGATAGGCATCGGCCAACTGACTACGTAGAATGTCTTTGTAGTTGGTCAGTTTGTCCTCCCTCTCAGTGGGTGTAAAAAATGCCCCCATTTTGTGCCGGTAGCGAGGGTCCAATAAGGTGGAGAGCCAGTAGTCATCCTGCAGAAAAATTGAGACAATTCTGTGGTCACTACGCAAGCACGTGAGCATGCATCGTGCCATTTGTGCAACTGACTCAGAGGGACTACCTGTCTCCATCTCCACTGCATACTGCCACAGTGTGTCTGGGTTCTCTGTCTCGCCTTCCTCACAACCCTCTAGCTCCACTGGCTGCTCCTGCTCCTCCTCTCCTGTCAGATGACTAGATAAACCACCCATTTCCGCAAACCTAAACTTTTGCTGCTCCTCCTCCTCCACTCCCATGGGGTTTATGTGGCCGTGAAATGTATGCGCCATGTCTCCAGTGCCCTGACCAGCCATGGTTTCCAACATGTGTTGTATTACATGAAGCAGCGGAATCACGTCGTTCATGCCGTAATCCTGGTGACTGACAAATAAAGTGGCTTCCTCAAAGGGCCTGAGCAAACGGCAGGTGTCACGTATGAGCTGCCACTGGTTCACAAAAAAGTTACACAGGGGAGTCCCCCTATCTGCTTGGATCATCAAGAAATCAGTGATGGTTTTCCTCTGTTCGTATAGGGGATCTAACATATGTAGAGTGGCATTCCAATGGATGGGAACATCGCAAATCAGACTATGTTGGGGGATACCATTCTGACGCTGTAGCTCAAGAAGGGTGTGCTTGGCGGTGTAGAAGTGGCTGGAGTGCATACAAAGTTTCCTTCCCATTGTTAGGATGTCTTACAGATGGGGGGAAGACTTCAGAAAACGCTTGACAACTAGGTTGAACATGTGTGCCATACAGGGCGCATGGCTCAGGCTTCCTTGTCGCAGCGCAGACAAGATGTTTCTCCCATTGTCAGTCCCCATGGTACCCATTTCCAATTTTCGCGGAGTAAGCCATGCTTTGATTTCTTGATGAATGAATTTCAGGAGCTCCTCCCCTGTGTGACTCCGTTTGCCAAGGCAAACCATGTGAAGCACAGCGTGACACCGCCGTGCCCTGCACACATGGAAGGCTGAAGGGGTATTAAGAATTGACCATTCAGTGGAGGCTGAGGAGACGGCGGAGGATGAGGAGGCAGAGTCGCACACTGTGACAGGCAAAACGGCTTGGGAGCATGGAGGCCTAAGTGGTGTGACCTGTCCGTAGTTACAGCTCCAGATATCGGCACTGCCGTGCACTTTGGTGCATACCAACAGGCTCAAGGACTGGCCCACCTTCTGCTCAACAAATTTGGGCAGGGCTGGTACTGTCTTCTTTGCAAAGAAATGACGGCTTGGGACTCTCCACCTCGGCTTGGCACTAGCCATCAGCTCTCTGAAAGGTGCAGAGTCCACCACCATAAAAGGGAGGGGCTGCAGCACCAGCAACTTGGACAGGAGCACATTTAGCATCTGCGCCATAGGATGAGTGGGTGCATACTGCTGTCTCTTGGACATGGCTTCGCTGATGAATTGCTGGTGGGATGAGTGACTTTTAGTAGGAGGAGCAGGAACATCTGGAGTGGCTGAGGATGGGTATGACACACAGCTACCTTCGGCTGAGGTGCTGGAGCTTTGGCTGGGTGAAATTGGAAACGGTGTGGCACTGGCTGACACAGCAGGCTGGACCTCCACTTTGAAGCCTCGGTTCTCCCAGGCCGCTTTATGGTGATGCTGCATGTGTTGCTGCAGGGCTGTGGTACCAACATTGGGGCACTGGCCACGCTTGACCTTCTGTCTACACATCTTGCATGTGGCCAGGTTACCGTCCTGCTTGATGAAAAAGTGCCAAACTGCCGAGTAGCTAATTTTCCCTCCAACAGTCCGCACTAATTCACTGCTACTGCTGCCAACTCCAGAAAACCCTGCTCCACTACCTCCCATGAAGGCAGCCTGCTGCGCAGCAGGTGGTCTACCCCACCCCCGGCCTCGTGTGGCTCCAGACATCCCAATTCTGCCACCATGCTGGCTGCCAACCCTACTGCCACCATGCTGACTGCCAATCCTACTGCCACCTTGCTGCCTCAGCTGCTGACTCTGGGGCTACATGGGACCCTCTTCTCCTGAAGCCCCTTCTGCACCGGGCTCCCAAGTGTGATCGGCTTCATCATCATCGAGTTGTGTCTGCACGTCACTGATGTCCTCCTCGGTTTCCACAAGAGTGTGTGCTGCAGGAGACGGAACGCTCACCACACCACCTTCCATGCCACTCTCCTCCTCAGTGTTTGTCTGCCTAGCGGAAGAAGCGGCAGATGTCTGCTCCATTTCTTGGCTGGGCAGTAGCTGCTGACTGTCCTCTAACACATCGTCCTCACTGAATAGTGGAGCTGAACCCAAAGCATAAGATACGGCAGCTGGAGGGGGGCGTAGGACAGGGGCAATGGAAGGACAGGGGCTGCTCCCGGGCCATACCAACTCAGGGTTGTGTCCGAGAATCCTACGGTACTGTTGACTGGAGGTGTCAGATGTCACTTGTGATGAGGTTGATGACCGCGTTAACCAATCGATGACGGCAGATGCGTTGCTGGTTGAGACACGACCGCTGACAGATACTGGGAGATCAGGCCTCTCACCGCGACTCCTGCTGCCACTTGTCCCTAGTCTGCTGCGACCTCTGCCTGATGAATCTAGGCCTCTCCTCGGTGCACATTTTTACTGCGTTTAGGAGGGGAAAACAATATACTACACTACACCTAGAACAGTATTTTTGTAACAGCAGTTGTGTAGAAAAGTTAGATCAAAATAGGAAGACACTGTAGCTAAAAGCTAATGCAAAAAGACACTGTCAGATGGTCTTACACAGGATGCCCCTGGTCAGAGTTAAATGCATCACAGGCAGTTTTAAAACGTGTTTTTTGTTCAAAATGTAAAAAAGGTAAAGATGCAGGTACTATAAAAATCTAAGTGATAGTATTCGGGATGCCCCCCCGGTGAAGGGCAATGGGTGCTTTAAACTTGTAAACCAGACTTTTTTATACAAAAGGCAAAAGATTAGTAGGCAGGTACTCTTAAAAGATAAGTGGTAGCACTGACAATTGCCCTCGGTGAAAGGCAATGGGTGCTTTAAACTTGAAAAACAGACTTTTTTATACAAAAGACAAAAGGTTAGTAGGCAGGTACTCTTAAAAGATAAGTGGTAGCACTGACAATGGCCCCCAGTAAAAGGCAATGGGTGCTTTAAACTTGTAAACCAGACTTTTTTATACAAAAGGCAAAAGATTAGTAGGCAGGTACTCTTAAAAGATAAGTGGTAGCACTGACAATGGCCCCCGGTGAAAGGCAATGGGTGCTTTAAACTTGTAAACCAGACTTTTTTATACAAAAGGCAAAAGGTTAGTAGGCAGGTACTCTTAAAAGATAAGTGGTAGCACTGACAATGGCCCCCAGTAAAAGGCAATGGGTGCTTTAAACTTGTAAACCAGACTTTTTTATACAAAAGGCAAAAGATTAGTAGGCAGGTACTCTTAAAAGATAAGTGGTAGCACTGACAATGGCCCCCGGTGAAAGGCAATGGGTGCTTTAAACTTGTAAACCAGACTTTTTTATACAAAAGGCAAAAGGTTAGTAGGCAGGTACTCTTAAAAGACACGTGCTAGTATTTGGGATGACCCCCCGGCGAAAGGCAAAGTTTGCTTAAAAAGTGACTTTGCTTACAAAATGCAAACAGTTAGTACACAGGTAGTCTTGAAATATTAATGCTAGTGTTTGGGATGCCCCCTCCTCACATACAGAGGTGGGCTCCTTTGATTGTGGAAAAGTGACTTTGCTTACAAAATGCAACCAGTTAGTACACAGGTAGTCTTGAAATATTTATGCTAGTGTTTGGGATGCCCCCTCCTCACATAAAGAGGTGGCCTCTTTTGATTGTGGAAAAGTGACTTTGCTTACAAAATGCAACCAGTTAGTACACAGGTAGTCTTTAAATATGTATGCTAGTGTTTGGGATGCCCCCTACTGACATACAGAGGTGGGCTCCTTTGATTGTGGAAACGTGACGTTGATTATAAAATGCAAGCAGTTATTAGACAGGTAGTCTTGAAATATTTTTGCTAGTGTTTGGGATGCCCCCTCCTCACATACAGAGGTGGCCTCCTTTGATTGTGGAAAAGGGACTTTGCTTACAAAATGCAACCAGTTAGTACACAGGTAGTCTTCAAATATTTATGCTAGTGTTTGGGATGCCCCCTCCTCACATACAGAGGTTGGCTCCTTTGATTGTGGAAAAGTGACGTTGATTATAAAATGCAAGCAGTTATTAGACAGGTAGTCTTGAAATATTTATGCTAGTGTTTGGGATGCCCCCTCCTCACATACAGAGATGGGCTCCTTTGATTGTGGAAAAGTGACGTTGATTATAAAATGCAACCAGTTAGTGCACAGATAGTCTTGAAATATTTATGCTAGTGTTTGGGATGCCCCCTCCTCACATACAGAGGTGGGCTCCTTTGATTGTGGAAAAGTGACGTTGATTATAAAATGCAACCAGTTATTAGACAGGTAGTCTTTAAATATTTATGCTAGTGTTTGGGATGCTCCCTCCTCACATTCAAAGGTGGCCTCCTTTGATTGTGGAAAAGTGACTTTGCTTACAAAATGCAAACAGTTAGTACACAGGTAGTCTTGAAATATTTATGCTAGTGTTTGGGATGCCCCCTCCTCACATACAGAGGTGGGCTCCTTTATTTGTGGAAAAGTGACGTTGATTATAAAATGCAAGAAGTTATTAGACAGGTAGTCTTGAAATATTTATGCTAGTGTTTGGGATGCCCCCTCCTCACATACAGAGGTGGGCTCCTTTAATTGTGAAAAAGTGACGTTGATTATAAAATGCAAGCAGGTATTACACAGGTAGTCTTGAAATATTAATGCTAGCACGCTTTTTAAAAAATGACACCAGGTAAAGGAAAAGCTAAATAGGCAGGTGTGTTATTAACACTAAATAGGCTTGGAAGCTAAAGCAAACACTTTAAACTGTCCCTGTCACAGGCTCTCTCCTTCTCTATCTGTCCCTCGCTTCTTCTGTTCTATCTATCTGTCCCTCGCTCTCTCCCTGCCTGATCTGCTCTGGCCGCAATACAGTGTCAGAATGATCTTCCGCAAGATGGCCGCCGCTTATATGGGGCTGTGACATCATCCGTAAGCCTGTCTGCTGATAGGTATCATTTGACACCTACCCAGGATTCCTTGCCCCATGGGACATGTCCTGACATGTGGATCCACCATTTTAGATGGGCTGTATAGCAGTAAATGAAGTTTTAAGGAAGCGATTCGAGCGATCGAATCGCGGCGATATTCGGAATCGTAACAAATCGAATATTTCATGAAATTCGTAACGAATTCGCTCATCTCTTTTGATAATATCCATGGGTAATTTCTTAGTGATTTGCATACCCTATGTATACGTTCTATTTCTTGGTGGAGCAGATCTATCTCTAGTTTCAGGGCTTTTATTAGATATTCCTCAAAGGCCTCCAAATCTTTTATCTGTTCAGGGACTCCACAGATTCTCACAATTTTGACAGCTCTATTTGTTCTCCAGATCCTCAAGTTTTGCCTGAAGTTCCTCATTTAACTCCTTGAGAATTTGAATGTTCTGACTATTTTCGTAAAATTTACCTGTTGTTAAATCTATTTTTTTCTCCATGGTTTCAATTCTCATGCCCACCTTCTGGATTTCGAGTTTTAGTTAATTTAAAGTAACTTTAACCATGGCTAGTTTCTTGTCTAGTAACTTAGAGATTGATGCAATCATATTCCGGTCTGAGCCACCTGGTTGTGCAGTGTGTTATTGCATAGTGCTATTTCTAGTTGACTGTCACTAGTTGTTGTCCTTCCAACCCGAGTGTACATGGCCTCAACTTCCAGATAGCCCAGCACTGGCCATCCTCAGAGGAGTGGTCATGGCAACAGTCAAGTTCAGGTGAAGCCAGATGTTGGTGAGGGCAGCAATGTAGCTGGCATATGTGATGTTATGTGGTGCGAGGAGGGAGCTACCATCTAGGCCCAAATAGCCGTGACCCTAAACTCCACTTCGGTACAGAGCCCTGACCAAAAACCGCTACTTTACCCTTCGCTATGCACTCATTATGAAGATGAAAGTTGACTGAAGATGCAAGATGCAACTTATGGGGCCACCCCATACTTACCAATTGTATAAGGAGTTGCTAAAACCCCATATACCCTCAGCTGTGATTAAGGGTATGGATAAGTATGATGACTGCAGCATGGGGAGGGGCAAATTGCACCTTGGTTGGGACAAAACTCTTGTGTGACATGACCATGCTTTATTCTTGTTTTGTAGTCAGAGATATCCAAACATAGACAGCAACTTCTACTTTTTAATAATAGGCCAGCAAGGAATCATTTTTTGAGAACATACAGTACCCTGATGAGCTTATGTTCCTTTTTGACATGTAGTGACTGGTGCGAGTTCTAACATGGAGGAGTCTGGAGGACATGGCAGGTAAGTGGGTAACCTCGTTATAATTTTGTGGGTTGGTTGTTTTCTAAATTTTACACTTATAATACATTTTGATACGCAGCTCTTTATGATTTCCCCTTGATCACAAGAGGAGGAGCAACAGCAGACGCATCAGCAGCAGCCAAACCCAGCTGTAGCTTATCAAACACAGGGCTCTGTAAATATGGCAATTTTTGTTACAAAACAGTTACATGTATCCATCTGCCAACGTGTGTCCAAAGTGTGTCACATTCAGTGTTGTTTTTTCACAGTTACTGTTCTGTGTCTGCTTTTTGTGCATGTCTAGGCAGCATGGACAACAGAGGATGTATCAATTGATTGGGGGGTATAACACACATTGGGTCACAAACGATCCTGCATGTGGGCCTACTGCCTGGTGCTGTCTGTGAAGGTCAAAGAGAGAAGGTAAAGCCAGCAACTCAAATTCTGTGATGACATAAATCTGGTCAGTATGTAAATTAACCAGTATGGATAGTGTTCCTACTTGTTGAATGCATTGTATAGCTATGTGTGTATTTGGAAAAAGTGCTCACCTGGCCTGGAAACCGAACTTTCAGCAACTACGCGTAACATTAACGTAAGTAAAAAGAAGCACATATGAATATGAGAATAACAGCTCAATGTTTACAAATGGTTCTGACAAATAGAGTATAGCATCAACACTCACCCTCGACTGAAGTGATGGGCTGCATCCCTAGGAGGCTGGGAGGGGGAGAAGGCAGAACAGCTTTTGCTTGGGGGGATGAGAGTGAACCTAACTAGGCAGACAGAGCCCCTTCCAAGGGATCCATATGGACACCTTGGAGTGGCTGGGAGTCTTTCACCTCCTTTTCCTGACCCCCAACCTGGGGATCTGCTTCCACCTCCTCTGGCAAAGTGTTGGCCACCTCCTCTTCCAGCTCTGACCCAAAGTCCACCACCTCTTTAAGTTCAGACCCCACATCCCCCAGAAGATCGGAGCATTACATGCTCATTCTTCCCATAATTATTAAAAATTGAAGGGTTGACATTTATCTAAAAGTATGGCACCCAGCTTCATGGTCAGACTAAAGCACCTCTAGAACTCTGCAGCAACCGCCTGGAATATCTTCCCTTCCAGTACTTGCTCCGGGCATAATCACTCTCCTGCGGGAAAACCCCCCCAAAATAAATATACATTAGAAAGAAACAATACCTAAATAATAAATAGGGTTATTCAAAAGTAATCTGCTTTGTTTTGCTGAGGCAAATGTAATTAAGTATGTGTTTCCCAAAAATGTGAATTACTAAAGTGCCTGGCATGGACTCAGAAACTGGAGGTTAACTTAATCATTGTCACAATAGCTAAAGGGAGCACGCTAGGCCTGGACCAAGCAACGAACTAGGGGGCAATGAAGGGTTTGGCCTATGAGTGTATGAAAGAATGAGTGACCTGTGTGTAAATATATCACTGATGGTGAGGGCATTGCACTGTCTGTCTGGAGAATTACAACACGAGAATATCTGCTTGACAATTGTATTAAGAAGCACAGGAAAATGCCTAAAATGATGATGATGCCACGTTTGGGACTGGAAACAATGAGGCTGAAAACCAGAAGCGCGCAATCTTTCCATGTGACCATGGCCACATTTATGCATTTAAAGAAAAAAGCACAAAAAAAAACAAAACTAAGGCAAGACAGCACAAAGACAAAAAAGTGCTAAAAAATACAAATACAATACTGCCGGCCTTAAGCAGATGTGCGACACCAAAACAGGTGCACAATGTGCCTAAACAACTAGGTCACAGAATCTTAATGACATGTTTCATATACTTGGTGAAAAACAAACATAGCGCAAAATACTGTGTCTAAAAGTTAGGCAAACTGAGCAGCCAACAACACCATATTACAAGCCGGAGAACAAATGCCCTATTTAAAGGGCCAGTCCAGCCGAACTGCCCATTATTAAACTACCCCCCACCCTGCCAACCTTACCTAGTGCTAAAGCAGGGCTAAGGGGTAAAACAACAAAAAGACACTTATGTCGCCTGTAATCTTCTGGTGCCGAGTTCCCACCACCAATCCTCTGCCGCAGGGCAGGGGTTAGTTTTAAAATGGGCATTCTGGCTGAAGTGGCCCAGAGCTCAGAAATGCTATCGAATGCCACTGAGCATCCGTTTATTCCTCCAATGAGAGAAAAAACAACACCAAATTTTAAAAAATGACATTGGTGCAGATGTTGGTGGTACTTTTTGATGGCACAGATTGCCGCTGCTTGGTATACATTGAACATAGCAGTAATATGGACATACAGAAGCAACTTCCAATGCACAATCTCATTGGTACATCGATACTACATCCCCATTCAGGACTAAAAAATATGCAAAACATCCAAGGGGGTGCAATAAAAGAATGTGGTCCCAGCAACCACACAGAACACTCCCAAGGTACCAACTCCCGAATAATAAATCACATAACTATCCAATCACATAATAAACATGAATTTATTTTCTAAAAACCACCAGACCTGGTACCTTGAGAAAGTGGGGGTATCCCACAAAACGCGTGGGTAATTAAGGATTCCAGGCACAGCGGGGACTCTTTACAGCCTTCAATTATGGTGATATTCTCCCATGTTGTTTCTGATTGTGCACTTTGCACCTTGTATATTTTTTCTATTTCTGTATAGGTTAATTTGTATGATATCAAGCACTTTAGGTCAGCAATGTCACTTTTTTAAATATCATTTTATGAATATATTAAATTAATTATTGATTGTTTTTCCGTGATGGGTCATAACTTTGGACACAGTATGACACTCTTTTGGCTGTGATGTCCCTCCTGTTGACATATGATTTTAATTACATGTTGTAAGTGGTTTAGTTATGTGATTTATTATTGGGGATTTGGTGCCTTGGGAGTGTTCTCTGTGGTTACTGGGGCCACATTCTTTTATTGTTTAAACTGTTGTGTTTCGGGGAACTCCCTAGTGGCACACCTAACCCAATTGTTTAAATCTGGGTGGTGCAGGAGTAATATACAATTTTTGTATTTTACCAAATGAAAACATTTAATGGTTAAAATCTTTAAAAAAATATTTCACCAGTATAAATTCCAAAACAACACACGGATATTAAAGGCTATAGGGGAATGTGTCTGAGCTACAAAGGAGGGGTGGCAGACGATCGGACCAATTTATAACTAACCTGGGAGGTGCACAATTAGAATACACAAATCTTAACGGATACATCTAGGGTTTTGTTAGGGTTTAGGCCTTCCCCAACTTTAATTATTCAAGAGCCTGTGAGCTTGATCCCACTTATTGCAGTCAAAAAAACTATATTTATTTGTGCATCAGTAAATTAAAACCAACAGCTTCAAATTTCATTTTAAAAGGTGCACCAAATGAATAAATTCCATCTAAACAAATCAGGACAACAGCTCATCCAGTCTTAAGCTGTTGAAGCAGCTAGCCGGACTAGTTTCGCCTGTATGGCTACCTCAGCGCCCTTCAAGTTAATATCCAGAATGTGGTATACAAGCAGAATATTAAAAATGTTCCTTTTGGCAAGGTGACAGCATGGCACAAAATGGGGAATGCATTATATAGGTCCTATAGCAATCATGGCCTAGTGAAAATTCGGTGTAGGTTCAGTGGTGGGCTTTAAAAATGTTTCAGCAGTCTCTCCCAGATGAGTATGCTGCTAGATTAATGTGAATATCGCCGCACTGGACCGCGGCCATCTTTGCAACAATGTTCCCAAAATGGAGGAGCTGCTAAACAAGCCACCCTCGTGCGGCTATGTGGTGTGCTCCTGGCTTGTATACCACCGATATTAACTTGAAGGGCACTGAGGAATCCATACAGGCGAAACTAGTCCGTCCAGCTTCTTCAACAGCTTATGATTGGATGAGCTGTTGTCCTGATTATTATCGGGGTGAATTAATTAATTGTAGCACACATTAAATGTGCATATGGAATGTATTAATTTGGTGCTCCTTTAAAAATGAAATGTGAAGCTGTTGGTTTTAATTCACTGATGCACAAATAAATATAAGCGGGGTCAAGCTCACAGGCTCTTGAACATTAAAGTTGGGGAAGGCCTAAACCATAACAAACCCCTAGATTTATCATCACAGCCTGGAATTTGTACCAGCCTGGCCCTTAGACTTCTCCCTTTTTTCCCTTCCTCTTCTTTGGTGGGTCTTACTTAGTGATCTTAGTGATCAACACTACTCTGATACTTTTTTGAAAATCTTAAAGGAGCCATAGCTCTCAACCCTGTTAGCTTGCAACTGGTCCTAGAATCTGTCTTGTTAAAAAGATGTGTAGATTGATCATACAATTCCAGACTCCCCACCGCATGTACTTGCAGGGAATAAAAAGATACAAAGAAGGGGTGGCAGCCGGTCAGACCAATTTATAACCTGGGAGGTGCATGTTAGAAGGGTAATTAGAATACACAAATCCTAAATGAGCCACAGTGCTCTGTTAGCTCTCAACCAGTCCTAGGATCTGCCTCTAAATCTCGTTTAAAAGATTTGTAGATTGTGTCGGGGCACCAATATAAAGTGATGTTGCTTAGCGAAAAGTGCCGATGTCCATGTACTGAATTGTCCTGGATGGCAGAGTTCTGGTACACACTGCTTTTTCCTTGATAAATCCCACACTGGGTGGTGCGATGGAATTTTTTGGGCACCGATTGACAATGACTGGTGCGATTGAGTGATAAATAAGGCCCCTGGTGGATATGTAGAACCACAACACCTAAATAATTACTAATAAACTGCCCTAGTGCACAGTGAAAAATCGAAAAGAAAAGTACAATTGTTGTCTTGGGCCTGATTTATCAAGCACTTCTGCCAGACAATGGCATTTCAATGCAAATTAGAGAAGTGCAAAATATGATTTCTAAAATTCTCAGCATGTTTCTGCACCACTAAAGTTTTAGTAAATGTTATTATAGGGCAGCAACATGCGAAAGTGTGAAAAAAATATATAAATGTATTTTTTTTAACGCACCGATGTGGCACTGTCTGGCGTAAGTTCTTGATAAATCAGGTCCTTAGTCAACCTATAACAAAACAGAACCTGTTGAATAAAAGTGCAAATAGAGGATGAAATTCAATATACTCCTAAAATATCCAGGGGATGATGCTTTCAGTAGGAAGGGACACACAATGGGGCACAGGTTATGCTTTCCATGTGCCTCGGGTTCATTTCTCAGGTAGTGTTTTTTTTTGTTTTTCTAACTATTATGTATTTAATCAGTTATGATTTATATTATTAATTGGGCGCTGTGCAATGTATCATTTTATCTTTTGGTCACAAACTACCTAGCCAGGGGCTTACACCTCCTGTTTTATTGTCTAGTGTCTTTATGTTTTGTTGCCAGCATTGGCTCTCTAAAACTGGACGCTCTGGTGCCGAACGCGGACGCTATTCAAAGAAATTCTGTTTCTCACAATAAATAGAGTGAAAACACATGGAAGGACATTGTTAACACATTGGAGCACTGGCCCTGCAATGGCGGAACACAAAATACAATTCTGCAGCCTAAACCTAAAGTGCGAGGAACAACGCTGCCCAGGAGCCAAGACACTCATTTTATGAAAATGTAATCCAAACGTGATTTCTCCACAACCAAAATATACACCATTGAAGTGTATGGGAGAGTGCAACTGAGTGACAGGTGCTACGTGGCGCTGCAGAACATACAGCGCCGGCGCTTTACACTGAGCTGCCATTAGTGATACATGTGACACTACATGACTCTATAAGAGGCGATCACCAGATTGACTGCACCCAGCGTTCACCTTATGCTATGTGGTACTACGTGGCATTAGCGCTTACTAAATAAGGCCCTAAAGTTATACAGATGTGGCATTCTTCAGAGTGATCTCTCCATTGCAGCAGCATGATGGAGAGCTCACTGACACATCACAGAAAGCTGAGAGTCAGCTAAGAGCTGTTTACATTGTAATAGAACACACGAACACACACATAGGCAGCAAGACTCACTGTAAGATTCAGTGTATGAAATGTTAATTTATACTTCTGACCAATAGAGGGGGTCAAAATTGCCAACTTTTTTAAATATTTTAGATGATATTTGAGGCATGGCATTTTTTATTGAACAACATATATACTGATATTCATTTACTCCCGCTGAATCAAATGAAAAACTCCCGTATGAGGCATCTCCCATGCAACATCCCACCATCTCTCACATGCTGGAAATATTTGAGTAGAGTCACACGAAATCCAAATATTTTCTGCATGCAATCCTATTGTGTTTTGAGTGTACAAGGCCTTTTAAAACTCAAAGAAAAATGCAGAGGCTTGCTAAATAATTTAGATTACTGGTTCTCAACCTGCTGTACCCTAGGGGGTATGCGGGAATGTTTGGGGTGCACCAGCAGGGGTCTGATGGGTATAGTATATTATTTTTATAGTAAAACTTGATTTTGGCTTTAAAAGTGCTATGATGCTTTTGGCCTACTTATTTTGGTCAAATGTATAATGAATCCCTATTGGGGTACTCTACTGGAACTTTTTCTCTATATTGGGGCACTTAACGTAAAAAGTTTGAGAACCATTTCGGTTCTTTAGATAACCTTTCCTTTACTGCAGAAGAGTTTGTCTTGGGCTACTCGGAAACTGAACATTTGACCAATGATGCTTGTTTCAATTTTATTGAAAACTAACACTGCAAATGGACAAGGAACCAGACAGCAAGACAGCAAATAAAAGTGTGACGTGGTAGGGAATCCCTAGTTAACAGTGCTTTTAGGAGGTAGGGAAGGGATCAGAGGTAAGTTAAAGAGAGATCTAGTTGGAGCTGGTGTTGGAACTGATCAGAAGCTTGTGAGGATGGATTGACTAGGTGCCATGTGAGCCGAGTCAAACATTTGGCCAGACAGCAAACACTGGGGACCTGTGGAGGGAACTGGAGGCCCAAACAGCACACATGGTTGATGTATGAAATGTTAATTTATACTCTAGACTACTAGAGGGGGTCAAAATACCACATTAGAATAAAAAATACACTTACCTACATATCCATAACAGGTTATTATACTAGTTACTAGTAAGGAAAACATGCATTGGAAAGATGCATTTTTGGGCACAAATATAAAGTATGTACATACAAAAAGTGTGAATTAGAAAAAAATGATAAGGGCTCAGGACAGGGTATACAGAGGTTAGAAATGAATACGGTTGAGGAGGGAAGTGTTTTAAAAAGAAGCTTGAAGGATAATTCTACCTTCGATGGAAAGTTTACATTATTGTGTGCCATAATTATTTCCTCAATGCGCTGAGCTTACCTGTTTACCTGCTTACCTTTTATATATGTTTGCAATTACTTGTGTAGCAACAATGTGTTATATTATATTATATATTTATTATAATATTAGCAACGTACAATGTACAAGCGGTGTTTTAGAGTACATCTTTGCCAAAGCTGCTGATGAGTTTACCTGTTACAGTAGAAGGATTCTGGGACTTGTAGTCAGTGGTCAGTGAGAAGATAAGAAGCAACTGAAGGAGTAGTAGATGCTTGAAAGAAACTTCCAGCAGAGGATCAGTGGCTGAAACATTAACAGTAAGTGAAACATACCTGGGATAAGCATACGTCTCTACTAAGGCCCTTATTTAACAAGGGATAGCGACAGGTAGCGACTGGTGAGCAGCCGGTAATGACGGTCCCCACCACAATCACACATTTATCAAGCCAATCCTGCTTAGTGACTGAGATAGCGCCAAATAGCCACTCATTCATCATTATTCCAGCCTCAGCCCACAGCGCCAGCGTCCGACCTTGAACAGCGACAGGTATGACCTCTCGCTACCTGGCACTCTCCAATAATTAATTGTTATTGTTTTTTTTTTTTTTTTAATGTGAAAAATTCTGTGACCACTTCTGCCATTTTAAATAATTTTTTTAAGGTAAAAATTTTTTTTAAAAATTGTACAGAATTGATATTACAGGTCTGATATTAATGTATTCATATTACAAAATTATTTTAAAAACTTGTTTTTTTTGGTTTCCAAAAATATGGTTGTTTGGGGGTTAAAAAACTACCTTTAACCCATCGCCGCCAGCGCTCTGGGGTTTAAACAAGCATTTCACTGCGCGAGAATTTTTTGAGCGTGATTTGTTAATGAATATGGTGGGAGCCGGTCGCTATGGCCAGTCGCTATCATGCGCTCCCATACAGCGCGGAACCTGTCAAATAGCGACTCCTCACCCAATATTCAACATTACGGCAAACCGACTGAGTCGCTATCAACTACCGAACAACGGCCAAGCACAGCGACTACTAGCGGGCGCTCTGAAAATGCCGCTACAGTCGCTCAACTGTCGCTACCTGGCGCTGTTAATGAATCAGCCTCCCAGATAAAGAAAACATACAGTCATAAGGGCAGACTAGGTGGATCATGTGGTCTCCTTCTGTGGGCACAGTGTATTTATTAATATTTAGCCTCAGCGGTACTCGTGTGGGCTTTAACAAACCAAAAACAGGCAGCACCAATGCGACCACCAGCATGTTTCTAACTTATCAATATCACCATATAGTTAGCAGTGACCAGCGCTCTTGTTTTAAGTTACTATATAGTGACACTGATCGATGTGGGTTTTGGTCCACTTTAAAGTCACATTCTGAGGTTATACCTTGGTGGTATTGCAAAGATGCGGCGAGTGATTTCTGTCAGTTTTATTACTCCTACATTTGTTATGATTTATTTCACACGGCTCACATTTTTTCTCGACAGTTTATTTGCTGGCAGTTGGTCACAGAGCATGTCTGTTAAAGCAATCACAACAGTAGACTATTATTGACTTTGGACAAGACAATGCTTTTTCAGGGTTTACAGATAATTCCTTTTCTAATGTTATTCAATATATATCATGCCTCATATCCATACCAGCCAACATTTTACCATCAAAATTCCAGGAACCCTGAGCTAATATACCTAACATATTTCCATACTGTTGTCAGATATTTTGTTTTGCACCTAAGAATTACCCATAGGTTACTGACAACTTCTGTTATTTTAATTCACATACTTTTGGCTTAACGTACATTATTTAGGCTGGGCTGTTTTCTGCCAAGCCACATGACAGGAAGCTATCAATTGTACACTTCTGAACTAAGCATTTCATGGAACATGTGGGCTTTTTCAATAGATCTTACTATTAAAAGTAAACATTGCGCCTGATCTAATTTCAACAAAAAGTGTTTGGTATGTAACCAAAGGTACATAATTGTAGCCCCAGTTTTGGGTGGGTTATTAGAAATGCTAATTTTCAAACAAATTATATCACTAAAGCTCTGTGCGTTCGATAAGTGGAAGAGTGGGCTTATAACAAATTTGCTAGAATAAGGCCATTGTGAGCAGCGGGAATGACCTTCCTGGGAAATTAAACAGTAATCTAAGAGGCTGATTTATTAATAGCGGCAGGTAGCGACAGTTGAGCGACTGTAGCGGTATTTTCACAGCGCCCGCTAGTAGTCGCTGTGCTTGGCCGTTGTTCGGTTGTTGACAGCGACTCAGTCGGTGTGGTGTAAAGTTGAATACAAGGTTCCGAGTCGCTATTTGACAGGTTCCGCGATGTATGGGTGCGCATAATAGCAACTGGTCAGAGCGACCGGCTTCCACCATATTCATCAAAAAATCACGCTCAAAAAATTCAAGCGCTGTGAAATGCATGTTTAAACCCCAGAGCGCTGGAGGCGATGTGTTAAAAGTAGTTTTTTAACCCTCAAATCACCATATTTTTGGAAACCAAAAAAAAAAAAATATTTTAAATAATTTAGTAATATGAATACATTAATATCAGACCTGTAATATCAATTTTGTACAATTTTTCATTTTTTTTTTCCTTAAAAAAATTATCTAAAATGGCAGAAGTGGTCACAGAATTTAAATAAAAAAAAAAAAAAAAAAAACAATAATAACAATTAATTATGAATATTTAAAGATTGTTCCATTGAAATGCATTGGAGCGCGCCAGGTAGCGAGAGGTCATACCTGTTGCTGTTCAAGGTCGGACGCTGGCACTGTGGGCTGAGGCTGGAATAATGATGAATGAGTGGCTATCTGGCGCTATCTCAGTCGCTAAGCAGGATCGGCTTGATAAATGTGTGATTGTGGTGGGGAGCCGGCGCTCTCGTGTCGGTGTCATTACCGGTCGCTCACCAGTCGCTACCTGTCGCTATTCCTTCATAAATAAGGGCCTAAGCAAAGTAACTGGAAGATATAGAGATTACGGCACACACCAAATATTATAATGCGATAAGCATAAAGTTATACATTGAAAATAGATGGGGAGGCCGATTCATTAATAGCGCCAGGTAGCGACAGATGAGCGCCAGTAGCGTGATTTTCACAGCGCCAGCTAGTATTCGCTGTGCTTGGCCGGGGTTTGCTTGTTGACAGCGACTCAGTCGGTGTGCGGTAATGTTGAATACGGGCTTAGGGGTCGCTGTTTCACAGGTTCAGCGTTGTATGGGTGCGCCTGACAACGAATGGCCAGAGCGAACGGCTTGCTGCAGATTCATTAACAAATCACGCTCCAAATTTTTTCGCGCTGTGAATTCCTTGTTTAAACCCCAGACCGCTGGCGGCGATGGATTTAAAATAGTTTTTAACCCCCAAACAACCATATTTTTTGATTGTAAAATTATACAAGTTTTTATAAACATTTTGTAATATGAATACATTAATATCAGACCTGTAATATCAATTCTGCACAAAATCATTTTTTTTTTTTTTATCTTAAAAAAAATTCCTAACATTGCAGAAGTGGTCACAGAATTTGTGACATAAAAAAAAAAAAAAAACATTAATAGCAATTAATTATGATTAGTTAAAGATTGCTCCATTGAAATGCATTGGACATCGCCAGGGAGCGACAGGTCATACCTGGCGCTGTGATGGGATTAGCAGCGGCGCTGTTCGTTGCAGTCGGCTACATGATGAATCCCGCGGTAGCTGTCGCTCTCGCCGGCGCTAGCCTCATTTAGCTTGATAAATGCGTCATTGTGGCCGACGCCGGGCGTACTTGAGTCGGTAGCCGCCGTTAGCTGGCGGGACCTGGCGCTCGTCAGACACTACCTGGCGCTATCGCTTGATGAATAAGGGCATTAGCTTTATCACACTAGAGATTGTGCAGGCTAATTGCAAGGGACGAAAAGTGAGTTAATTTTATTGCAAAAGGAGGCGTGCACAACAGAGCTGTGACAATATGGTGCCAGCACACTAGGGACTATCCATACCAGGGGCGGACTGCCCGTAGGGAGACATCTGGGGCCACTGCTTTGGGGGCAGTTGGGCTGCTGCTTTTAACACCCTCATTCAATCCCCGCCCCCTTAGTCTTACTCCAAGCCCCCTGTACCCACAAACCAGGGAATTCAAGCCCCTAATGCTATAGCCCTGGGATCATGGTTGGTGGGTCTCAAAAGGATGCCTCAGGCCAAATCCAGGGCTGATTTTTGGCCCCAGTCTGCCACTGATGCATACACATGAAACAACAAAACAAGGCGTCCCAGGTAATCCCCAAGAATTATCCCTAGTAAATAAGTGCTGCAAACACACAACAGAAATAAAAGAAACAATAGACTATGGGGTTTATTAATCAAGGGATAGCGTCAGGTAGTGCCTCGTAGCGGCAGGCAGCGCCTGGTGAACGCCGGGTGATGTACCCAATACAACATTTATGAAGGCGATTCTGGTGAGCGACTCTAACAGCGCTATGTAGCGTACGATTCATCATTACAGGCAAGCTCAGCATATGCCGCCAGCGCTCTAGCTTCCAGAGCGACAGGTCTTACCTGTCGCTACCTGTCGCTCTCCCATACATTTCAATGGGCGTTCCTTTTCTTTGGTTTAAACAGGGTTTTTTGTTTTTAATTTTCAAATAATTATGTGACCTCTCCTGACCTAGAAGGAGTCATTTTTGAAAACTTTTTTGATTTTTTTTATTTTTATGCAGAATTGTCATTACAGGTCTGGCATTAAAGTATTAATGTCACAATGTTAAAACAATGTAATTCCATGTGTTTTCGCTTTGTTGCTGGTGGATATGTGTTCAAAAACAGACTTTAACCACACAGCGTCTGCCGCTCTATGCTATAGCCACCAGATCCAGAGCGCTTACGCTTGAATATGGTGGAGTCGCTGAGAGTCGGACGCAATGAGCTGGTGCTACCTCTCGCTCCCTGCAGGGGAGTCAAAATGTATACATAGAAAAAAAATACAAATCTAAGAACATACAACAATAGACAAGACATCTAAAAGCAAAACACCCAGCACAAACACTCCTCCACCCTGAACAAACAGATTTCAAAACTATATGCAACCAATACGTAAATAAAATGAGCGCTCCATAAAATAGGGATCAAACCATAAATCAAGCGACCAAGTGGTTTCACAGAATAAATTCCTACTGTGCCAAAACAGTGTTAAACATCAATATCATGCATCTCGATACAAGTATCTTCCTAAAAAAAGGGCAATTGAATAAACCAAATAGCATACATAGCAACAAAAGTATAAAGTCAAACAGCAACAACCAATATGATACATTGCTCCTGTGCGGCTCGGCTGACCTCTCCCTTCTTGGACACTGTTCTGATGGTTATGTACTAAGGGCCTTATTTATCATCATTTTTGTGCATATAGTGCCAACTTTGGAGAGCTGGCATTAGTGTCTTATCTGGTGCTGTGACTACATTGGTGCTAGCAGTCACTGAGCAAAATGCTACTAATTAGCTTTGATTGTTGCACTAGGTATTAGTTTATTTTTAATTATAAGCATAACTTCAGTTATGCCCATTGTGCTGTATCCTTTTCAGCGCTAACATTAAAGCGGTCCTTCACTCTGAATAAGAGTCTATCTTATATGTTTCCCACACCCTGTACTTACAGATTGCTCACATTAAAAATCATCCTACCTGCATCTACTGCATTTTATGAGCCTTTAAACATCCAAGATGGTGGCTCATGGAACAACAGGCAGTCTGCAAACAGGAAGTGCCTTCTGACTGTGCTGCTCTGCATTCTGGGATTGCTGACCTTTTCCTGACCCCAGCTCTGCTCTGTCTGAGCAAAGCACAGCTATAACCCGCCCCCCTGTACTTTATCCCACTCTCCTCTCCTCAGTAAGTGTGATGCTTCTGAGTCAAGATGGCGGTGCCCGTATCCTAAAGTCCTTAACAGAGTTGCAGCCCAGTGGGGAAAAGAATAATAAGTAAGTGACTAAAAACTTAAAATATATTAATTTTAGATGCTGGGGAATAGTTTTTTAGGGGTTTGGGCTTGCCACGCCAAGGCCCAAAAAGTGGCACTATGTGGCACTGATGCTTCTTAAATAAGATCTCGTACCTCTGCTCATATTTTTTGTTGCTCGCTCCCTAGTTCCTCTGAATCCATTCTTTGGATCTGCCATACTATCTGAGGACTTAATATTTTAGTACACAACACTGTATAATATTGGTTGTTGGTGTTGGTGTTTCTACTTTTGATGTTATGTATGCTAATACATTTATTCAGTTGCACTGTTTTAGGAAGATAATTGTGTAGATATTTATGATGTTGATATTTAGCACTGTATTGGCGCAGTAGAAATGTATTCTGTGAAAGCACTTTGTCACTTGATTTATGGTTTGATCTCTATATTGTGGAGTGCTTATTGTATGTATGCATTGCTTGTATATTATTTGAATACCCATGTTGGGCTTATTGAAATATGTTTGTTCAGGGAGGAGGGGTGTTTGTGCTGGCTGGTTTTTTTTTAGATGTCTTGTCTATTGTGTGTTTTTAGATTTGCAGATTATTTTCTATGTATACATTTTGACTCATTCAAGCATACAATCATATGGTTCCTTATATTCCTGTTGTATGTGTGTAGCACTTATTTACTAGGGACAATTTTGGGGCTTACCTGGGAGTATGTAATAAATAACTGACTTGGTCTAATTGGGTGTCAGTTTATCCCAGAAGAACTGGGATACTTCTCTCTGTTTATTTTGACCTTTGTAATGCTAGGGTGCGATATTTTTGTAAATATCTGTGTATATTTGTAGTCCTTATATGTTTAAGGCAATTAAAAGACACAATATCTCATCTCTAATTACACCTTGTTAGTTTACTTTAAAGTAGTTCATCTAACTCCAAAGAAACATCAAAAATACACCTTAAATAGTTATTTATACATTGCTTGCAGCAAATAGGTATTTATACCTTGCTTGCTAAATGTACACCACAAATGTTTCCAGGCTCTGCTACAACAAAGGAAGCCTCACAAAACAAAACAAAAGGTAAAACAAGCTACACTTATCTTGTTCAAGTGGTCTGGGCAAAATCAGTAGGCCTCATTCAAACTCTAAGTCCTTCACAAGATGGATGCCATGTTCAAGTCTATCCATTAGAGACAGGTCTAATCAGTTAAGAGAAACCCCCACCGACTGTCTGTTCGCTGCTCCCAAGTAAGACTGTCCATCTGCTGCCGAAATGTCATCTGTCCTCCATCCTCAACTGCTGTGTCTTTGTCTCATTCAAACTAGCACATGTGATCTATGATTGGCTGGTCTCAACCCAACAGGCAACATGACTGTAGCAACCTATTTAGAATGTGAATACATACATGAAACTAGCTGAGGCTAAAAACTGGTTTGTTGCATTTTGTCCTGACCCCCTACAGAAGCTGTGGGTGCACGGCGGAGCGCGGGGGAGATTTGCACACCCGAGTTTGATTAGTTGGTTCACATGCGGCTTTGAAATCTTGTCATCAATTCCTTGTTATTGTTGTAATTCACTTATCCAGACTGCCATGGCCCTTGAATGATAGCCAGTGGAGTCTGTAGACAACTGCTGGCATTTTAAACATTATTTATTTTACTAGCACTTTAGAATTTGCACTGATTAATTATACAAATAGTATCTAGTATGTATTGTAGTTAGTCTATAATGATTATTTTTGTTTTTTATAGCACTTTATATTAGGCATTAGTTATTTATTTAGCACGGTCACTTTATATATACAGTGTGCATTGTATTAGGGGTTACTAAGGATTAATTAGTCACATTTTTTACTTAAGGAACTATTATGGGGTATGATGCATTTATAATAGATTGAGAAGCCGCATATATTTTGTACTCATTTGACTTAATAATACTGATAGCATTGTGACTTATTTATTATTGATTAATCTTATATATGTATTGCAGTCTTATTTGCCCTGGGTGTTTTAGTGTTATGTTTTGTCATTGTGTCATTTGTGTTTTTTATATTCTTTGATGGCTTAGTCTATACAATAAATATTTCAATTAATGTTTTATCTGACTGAGTGCCCCATTTCTGTTTGGACTCCCTGGTTGGGTTGTTCTTTAGCTTGCGCTGTTTTTAGCTATATACAGTACAGTTTTGATTGTATGAGATTTTTACGATTTCGTGAGGAACAAAAAATATATATATTACAAACTTTTTGTGATTGATAGATTCTACATGTCCTTCTTAAGTAATGTCCAAATGTAGTGCCAAAGGTGGCCACCAATATGTGGTCTCAACTGATATACTTAGAGGCCGATTCATTAATAGCGCCAGGTAGCGACAGATGAGCGACAGTAGCGGTATTTTCACAGCGCCCGCTAGTATTCACTGTGCTTGGCCGTTGCTCGGCTGTTGACAGCGACTCAGTCGGTGTGCGGTAATGTTGAATACGGGGTTAGGAGTCGCTGTTTGACAGGTTCCGCGCTGTATGGGAGCGCATGGCAGCGAATGGCCATAGCGAACGGCTCCCAGCATATTCATTATCAAATCACGCTCAAAAAATTCTCGCGCTGTGAAATGCTTGTTTAAACCCCAGAGCGCTGGCGGCGATGGGTTAAAAGTAGTTTTTTAACCCCCAAACAACCATATTTTTTGAAAAAAAAAAAAACATGTTTTTCAAAACATTTTGTAATATGAATACATTAATATCAGACCTGTAATATCAATTCTGCACAATTTTTTTTTTTTTTTTTACCTTAAAAAAAATATCTAACATTGCAGAAGTGGTCACAGAATTTTTGACATTTAAAAAAAAAAAAAAAACATTAATAGCAATTAATTAAGAATATTTAAAGATTGCTCCATTGAAATGCATTGGAGAGCGCCAGGTAGCGAGAGGTCATACCTGTCGCTGTTCAAGGTCGCTCGCTGGCGCTGTGGGGTGAGGCTGGAATAATGATGAATGATTCGCTATCTGGCACTCTGTCAGTCGCTAAGCAGGATCGGCTTGATAAATGTGTGATTGCGGAGGGGAGCCGGCGTACTCGTGGCGGTGACCGTCATTACCGTTCGCTCACCATTTGCTACCTGGCGCTATCCCTTGTTAAATAAGGGCCTATGTCACATCTTTCACTATGAACTCTAAATCTGAAGAGCCCAACTTTAAGCATGTGTTTACATCATAGTCTCACATTACTTGAAATTATGAGAATATCTCTGTATCTAAAGGGTTTGAAAATGCTTATAAATATTTTCTTTTACCGGTGGTCAATCCGTGAAGCTGTGAAGGCTTAATATCCCCTGTTTTTGTGCTGTTTTGCGCTTTCAGATCTGAAGCTGGCGATGCGCTTCAAAGAGCCTTCACTGTACTTTTGAGAGTCCATCGCTGATATCGGTGGTCATGTTGTGTTCCCCCTTCCTAGGTGCACACAGACGCCACTGTCAGGACAGTGGCGTCTTCGACACTCAGTTTGGACCTCCTTTTTTCTGGGCATGGTCACACATATTCCATGATTTCATTGGTTGTTTAACATCATTGAAGAAGGAGGATGTGATTCCTACTCTTTAATTAGAATTTCCTTCTTGCCATTTTTCTTTCTCCCTCCTACCCTTAATTCCTCCTACCCTATATGTCCCTTCCTCCGACCTACCCCTAACACTATTGAGATTGAGTTTCATCTTTGACTTAGTGCTGCCTTAAAAAGGAACTATGGTCAAAAATCTGTACCATATAGTAGCGGGGCAGTGTGACCCAGGCTGCCCTTTGCACATCGTTGTATATAAAACAATTAACTGGCTGCCTGGGTCCTCTTCTATGGCTGCCATGGTGCAGCCTATCAGCTTTCAGGCTGCGTGGGGTGACACGTCACTGCAAGCAGCCTACCAGCTTGGCCAGAGGCCAAGCCTATTAGCGCTGGCCAGCGCTGGCCCTGAAAGCTGATAGGCTGCTCCATGGCAACCATGGAACGGGACCCGGAAGCGGTGAGTATCTAGGCGGCCGGATTATGTTAAATCCAGCAATGCACAGGGGGGCAGTCCAGGTAGTGCTGCCCCACTGCCAGATAGTACAGAGGAACTATGGCTGCAATAGTGGTGGAGACGCATTGTGCATAATTAGCCTTGAGCTTCTTATCTTTAGCCTTTATTAACAAACTACTTTAAGTGTCTTATTTATGAATTGCCACATTAAGCATATATCACCAGTTTTGGAGCTTGGGCATTTTTTCTTTTTTGGCGCTGCTATTTTGACTACAATGACGCTGAAAGTCAAATCTCCAAATGCTTACTTATTTGCTTTGATTTTTGCAGTAGATAGTGGCTGTCCTGTGTCAGTGCATGTTGGACCTGACTGCCAATTATACTAGCGCCAGTGAACACCACTTTGTACCCCCCTCATTTTGGCCAAATTAAATAGGAGACCCGGCCGGATCAAAAGAGGGGTCAGGTGAGTGTTTTTTTGTACATTTTTGGCGGCTAGCAGGGGTAAATGCCAGGAACGTGAATTTTACGTGGCTGGCAATTAAGGGACAGAGAGGCAACCACATAAACTTCATGTGCTTGGCACTTAAAGGGTTAGTCAAAGCACCCCACAGTGCGACCTATATATAGTGCTAGTTATAAATCAGATTCAGCTTGGGGGACACATCACGCAGCCTGTTTTTTAAATCGCACACGAGTGTTGCTGAGGCCAAAAAACTGACGCTGAGTGGTATCAACAGGCACTGATGCTTCATAAATCAGGCTCCAAATCTCTAACGCAAGTCCAAGTGCAATGGAAACATATTTGAATGCTTTTGAATCTAACATCTACTTTGTTACGGCTTTTAAATAAGGTCTTTTCTAAAGCCAGCAAAAGTTTAGAGATAATCTGTTGTTTTCTCTTTCACTTATATAATTTTATTTTACATTTTTGTCACTGAGTTTTAGGATTTATTTGGAATATTTTCAAATTACAATAGATAAAAATATGCATTGTTTGTACAAAAAAGATGGCAAAAAATGTTGCCACGCAGATAGCAAGGTGTATATATATTATAATATATTTATTGACAACTTCCAGGTAAAAATGTCCATGGGAAATAACCCCTCTGGTTTTAGCAATATATACCGGTAATAATCAATCAATAATAATCAACAACTAATAAAAAGAGAACCAAAGCTAGTAGAGGTAGTAAAAAATGAAGCAACAAGAACAAAGGGAAAAAGGAGAAAGAAAGAAAGAGACTTCTTGGCACTCACTTCAAACCATCCAATCCACCCAACCTGAGATCGACCTAGCATTTATTTCATTGATCATTATCCAGCCAGCTAAGCTAATAATTTCGGAAATGGAATACTTAACCCTACTGGTTCACTTCCTAAAACTGTAAATCTTTGGGATTATATTGCAGTTTAACTTGTGTATTTTTTGTTATGCAGTAAGTTAAGGAATTGCCTTTTATCTCTTGACAGCCTTAACAATCAACAATCCATAGTTGTTTTAGTTGGACTGAGCAGATCTATGCTGCAAACACTGGGTTTGTTTAGGGAAATATAAAATTGGGTAGAGAAATTCAAAAGTGCAGGCGTTTCTATATCTGGCACAATGAGTTGCATAGTCAAACAGTGCAAGGAGAATATTGTGGACTCACCCCTTTTTCAAGCTTCTGCACCCAAGTCTCTGATACAAACTCACCTCAACAGTTTTTTAACAGTGATCATAAATAAATTGAACAAACATTCCATTAGTCTCTGCAGCAAGAAATAAGGGCTGTTTACTTAGCCAAGCACTGGTTCAGTGTAAGTAGTTGACTTTACATACACTGCTCATATTATCCCTGTTTATATATGTACTGTATTACCAAGTCAGCTTAGTATTAATTGTGCTGTGTATTGTGATTGCTTGTTCTGTATCTTGGATATCTCCTTGTCTAATAACATTCCTTGTGTGTACTTATATATACTTGATGGATTAAAAAACTTCTGACTTCTATTTGAGTGTGCAGGTGGGTAAATGCATTTTGAATTGTGAAACTAAACCAGCATTGTTCTTGCTATGGAGGCAGATCTTGCTCTAAAGAAAAACCACAGTGGAAACTAAAAAGCACATTTTAATTTGCGTTGCTGGAAAGTGTGATTTTGTGTAAATGGACAAGACAGCATTACTCTAATGGAAGAGGAAAATGGGCTGTGTTTCAGGGTGAAAAAGGTCCGAGTGGAATAAGCTTTTGTTTTGCTCACATATACAGTAAAACACACGATTGTGCTTTCATGGCTAACGGCACAATATTAATCTAACAGACATGAGCATCTGGCAGCTAGAGGAAATACTGTCATGCCATAATACGGTAATCAAGGCCCAACTATTCGAAGTTTCCTGAAACCTAAGTAGATGTATCGAGAACAGCTTTCAGACACCTTGGTGAAAATGGAATGTTTTCTCCAGCTCACGTAATATTCATGATTAAGGAAAAGCCTAGAACATGTCAATGCCAAGTGTGGCAAATTACATCACATCCAATTATTAAAGCCAAACACTAGACTCAAAACTGATTAACGTGAAAGAAAACATTCCTTATTGCAAGACTGCTTTGTGTATGAAAAAAGAGACAGAAAAAGTTAAAGCAGATGGCCTCCCAGGAAGTAGTTACAGTGAATTCTAGTTGTATGGATTTTTCTTTGTCTGGCAATCAGAGGATATGCTAATTTATGTGTATTACCTTCCGGGTATAACTCATGCTATCGAGAAATATTTAGGTTATTTCTGAGAAAGCCTAAAACTTCCCCAAGAATGAGCAGCGTGGGATTATGATACCTCTGATTGGGAGACAATTTGGAGACAGTGGTCTCATAAAATGTAACATCTCGGTAATCATTTAACAATGTTATTTTGAACATCTAAGTCAGGGTTTACCAACCAGTGGCATTAGTAAAACAGGTGGTACACAAACTTCCCTCTGGTGGTACTCAAGGCCACCAGGAATCAAAAGGAGGGCATGAATTACCACGGAGGTGGTAATGTGGTGATATTTGTGAAAATTGGAAGTGATCCACCAAGAAAAAAATGTGGGAAACTCTGCCCTAAATGTCTACTCATAAAGGTTTAAGATTAAATAGTACAGTAGGGTTGGATTACTTTAAAATTACATTTGGGAGGAAGACTTTAAGAGACAGGTCTTCAAATGTCTATGTCACTAGAATACACTAAGTAATAAATATAGACCAAAACCAAAAGGCCCGAAAGACTTCAGGTTAGGATAAATCCTTCCTTTGGGCATCTTCTACTGGGGACGGCATGCTGGGTTGCTAAGCAAATAGGGCACCAAGATGAGATTATGAGGGTGAAATGCAACCCCCACATATGATGGAGCCAGCACCACTCACGGTTAGGCGGAGGCACTTTGTGTCCAATAGGTGGATCCTTCCCTACCAAACATATGGCTGCCATTCACTCCTTTACGTACCCATAGACCTGGCAATACTAATCGCAAGGGGCAGTGACTTATCAGCAAGGAAGTGGGATGGACACCCCTGATGGCTGAGCCTTTGATCCTTGCACCATACAATCTGGATCTGGACAGAAATGTGGAGAAAAAGGAGCAACAAAATAATTAAACAACAGTTATTGTTGGGCTGACTCCAGCTGCACTGATAGCCCATGTGTATGCTTCAGGGGAAACATGTTATCAAAATGAACATGTACACAGACACTGATTCCATGTTACCATCAGATGGGAATTGCAGGCCACGCAAGGTTTTTCCTTATGGTTATTTCTTGTATTTAGCTTTGTCTCTATTGCTCTTTGAGGTTTAAATGTTGCCTTGGCAAAGGAGTCCTTCACAACCCCATGTATCTTTGGAATTGCATACTGATGGAATAGAATATTCTTTTGAATTGTTTTGTGCGCTGACTCATTTTGGACTTTGAACTAAAGCAGTGCCTCTGTCAGTCATTACACTCTCATGCTAAAGTAAAGGTATGCATTTTAAGTATGTATTGGTGGACGAGAATTGGCTATAGTTAAAGGAGGACACAGCTATGCATAAGGCACAGCAATGAGCTTCAACCACAGCTGAACCACATTCATGCAAGCTCTTGGAAAGCCAGCCCCCTGCTCAACAACATGTTGGGTAAGAGCACTCGCTGCTAGAGCAAGCCCTCCTTCACTGTATACATGGCCCTTCCAGTGTTAGCAGCAGATGGACCCTGTTGAAAATGGTAATACCCCAAAAAGTGTCAACATGAAATAGCGCACAGGGACAAGCAAACCTAACTGGGGGCAGGGGCATATACGGCTGGCTACTTTCCACAAAAGCAACATAAATACCCTGCACCAGCATTAGAGTGTAACCAAGCAAGCCATTCCTGAATGGCTGTCATGAGTCTGAAGTGACGCATGAGTGCATCCAATAGTGTGCACTCCATTCAGCTGCTCTGAGCTTAGACTGGCATAAAAAAGGTAAGCAAGTCGGTAATTGGCCGACAGCCTGAGCATGCTCTGTGGGAACACCGGAATGGTACGTTTGTGGCTGAACTACGGGGTTTCACACTGCAGGGTAACTCAATCCTGGTGAGAATCCAAGGTTGTGTCCCTCCTTGAAGACAACTAAACAATATATAAAAAAGGATGTGACAGATAGTGCTTGATAAATCAGGCCCATTATCAAGGCTAAGGCTTAAAATGCAGTATGCTATATTTTGCATGCTTTAAGTGGTTCGAAACCCACACCCCAATGTCCCACAGCCCCGCTGTGTGAAGCCCCCCAGGTCGCCCGGAAACTCACCTTCTTTTGTGGTCCATGCACGAGCAGCAGCCACATCCCCACTATCGCTTTAGCATTTGTGATTGCCCGGCGCCGGCATGCTCCCTGTTAGAGGGTAGCGGGGGATGACACTACCAGCGCACTGGCATCCGCTCACCTTAAACAAGCTATTAGATGCAGTGGTGGGAGCGGACCTGAGCATGCTAATTGGACGAGAGGGCTGCGTATGTGCCGTAGGTCCAGGGAAGGGTGAGTGAGATTGGGTGACCTGGGGAGTTTCACACAGTGGGGCATGCCCGTCGGGGTGCCCCGGGGGCAAGGACAAAAACCCAGGATAGTCAACTTGAAGGGTAATTACATTTGTTTGTAAATCTATGTTATAAAAATAATCCCTATCAACAATGTGTTTACCTACATTGTTTACCAGCAATGTATATCAACTGGTGCATTCGATGTACAGATCAGAGACTTCCTTACTCTGGCTTGCTAACCATCTGATTGATTAAGGCAGTTTAAGTTTAACCTCTTCTGCTGTAATTCAACGTATTCAGACAGGGGACATCACAACCTTTTGCTCCATAAGCTAAAGGGTTACTGGCAGCGTTCTCTCCTGGGGAGGTCATAACTGTGGGACTTCAGTAATTTTCACTCAAGGCCAGGAAAATCACTCCTACTGTAGTAAAACAGAGCCACAGAATATAAAACCTTGGAAACAGCATGCAGATAAGTACATCACAGGTCTGGGGGCACAATCCTAACACAAATGTTTATTTTACATTCAAAAACAATAAAGGCAGAATACCAAATAAGAACAAGAGGGCTGGTCATATTTTGCCTAGGCCCCAATGAGGATGAAATGCATTCCAGGCAAAGCACATTTCTTTGTAGATACTAATAACCATGGAGTGTTTTTAAAACAAATATAGATGATAGAACACATAGATCTAAAGAAAAATACAGTCCCGAGGAAACATTAAAATTATTGCTCAATGTATCATTTTTGGCTTTTATTTCAAGAAATCAACATAATGTTTATTCGTTTTTGCAAGTATCTACAGCAAACAATTGGAATCTACAAATCTGGCTTTTACATCTCCAAAACGGAAGCAACTTGTACAAGGTGTTCAATCACTTTTGTGTAACTTTTCACACTTGATATCAAATAAATCTTAGGATTTATTGAATCCTGAAAAATTTCCAGGCCATGATGGAATGTTCAACACAACAGAACTGAGTGTTTTTTTAAATAGGTACCAAAGGCAAACAATTTATCGGTTAGGAGTTATCAAATTCTAATGTCATAATGTGAAAAATATGTTTTTCCTGTTTTACTTCACTAAGGATCAACAACATGTCAAATAACTTTTTGGAACATGTTGCTAATAATTTATTGACTTTTCATAATTCTGTGTGCTTGATACACCATGTTTGGATGTGATACGCTCTGTGTTTGGCAGTATGCTGGGTTTTTAACACATCACAGTATAAATGTGAAGTAGTAAGGCCGATTAGGAGCAAAAGGTATTTCAGACAGCTTGTACAGGTAAATTGGCTACGCCAGGGTGCACTTTACTGTTCATGCAACCTGGAACAAACAACGCATCGGTAGTCTGCTGCTGCTGAGGGGACCCGTGGCTCGCATTATTTATGGTGATGTAACAAATTTCCTTATTTCCCTTATTAAGCATTGCAGGTTGTTTTTGGCACTCACCACTTTTAAAGATAAAAATCTTTTTCTTTAATGGGTTCTTTTGGGGGCTTCTCCAGAGCCCCAATACAGTATACGCATATTTGGAACATACAACACACACATTTATGGTGACAGAAATGTGCTTATTAGCTGAACAATAATATTAATAATACCATGGATGCCCAGTCTCCTCTCAACCCCTACACTTGTGGTTTCCCATGCCACTTGAAACGGCTGTTGTTTGAAGTGGCGTAGGAAGTCACGATCACAAGTGAGCGCTCCTCTCCTGGCTGTTGCAATGCCTGACCGCATTAATGCATATGAAGTATTGTTCTATTTATTGTATTTTACCCTGTAGCTTTTATATCATATGCCCGTATTTGGCTGATGTTCGTATTCATAAATACTCACTATAATTACTAAAGATGAGCCAACCGAACTCCTAGAACTGGAGTTTGGTCCGAAAATTTGGTTCAGCATGAATCCAAATTTTTTTGTGGTTCAAATTTTTCCCTGAAAAGTAAAAACTGTCCTAATCTTTTGCTGTCCTCCAGTCCGGCTAGTCCAAACCTTTCTACGCTAGTCGTCGCAGAGACTGAGCGGTAAGTCACCCACCTTCGATATGGTCTATTGTATTATATGTGTGTTTTTATATGTACAAAATGTTTGACTTATAGATTTTTAATATACAAATTGCGGTGCTCCCACTTTCTGGACTGTGTGTTCCCTGTTTTTTCGATGAAGTACACCTTTATCATCGATTGTATTTTAGGTGGTGCATTCATTTTTTTCTCTTGATTTTTTTCCTCTTATGTTCCCAAGACTACGGACATCTGAATAAATAATATGTTTAAAAAAACAGGTAATTTAAATGCTGTATAACTTTCTCCATATATGTTGCGGGAGCACTGGGTCAGCTAAATTAGGTGTACTGACCTGACCTGTGCTCTGCTGCACAATGATGAAGTAGTAAATGGGTGTTTTACATTGCTGCAGGATGCAAACATTTTGATTAATGAGGCTTGCATGTCAATGTGCACCAGTGAGATGCACGCCAGCACAGCCTGTAGTGTTTGCTAAATTAAGCCAGATGTGCTACCTATATTTAAAATAAACTTTAAGTCTACCCGGTATTATAAACCTATAAACTTAACATCTATTGTCATAACAAATGTTTAGGGGGCTAAAGGTGCTTCACTACATAGACCTACATAAAACTCTATAATATTAGAAGTGACAGCCAACATGTTTTACTAGAGAGGTCCCTAGTTGTATCCCAGGGGTAATAATAAAACTGCTGTTATTTAACTCTTCATAGAGTAAATTATTTAGAAAACAGGATCAATAGTCTGATCTCGGTGTTTGCTGGTGACACAAAAATAAGATAAGTAGGTCAGTAACGTCTACTAAAGTTCAGAAGCTTTAGGCTGACTTGAATAATCTGGGCATCCACATGGCAAATGAAGTTCCATGTGGATAAACTTAAAGAGAAGCATCCTGATTTTAGAAGTTCCCTTCTGTCAGATCTAAAGTCTCTTAGACTTTAGGTGTGATTTCACCCCATTTTAAGTCTTCAACTCCCGGCCCACCTAGAGATTTTGTCACTCTTTGTTGCAGGCCATTTTTCAGCATTTTGTGCTATATATGTTTAATTGTGATTCTTGTAGGAATTTAGAGCAATAATATATTGCTTTTTTGGAAGAGTTTTGAGATTTAACATGAACATTTAAAGATCTATTTTTTAAATTTTGTAGCATTTTTTTTAATGAAAAATTGTACGTTTTCAATAAAATCATATTGTATGTAGAAATACAACCACTATGTGCAAAATCAGGTGTAATGTTTTAAAAAGTGGCATTGCAGTGGCGTGTCCAGAGTGCAGAGGCCAAGTAGACTGCCCCAGGCCCTGAATACTACCAATCTACATAGCCCACATGGGCGGTGGGCTCTTCTGCACCCCCTAGGCTTTGGGGATGCAAGTAATGGGGTGGGGGTTATGGCAAATCTGCTTGCCGGCAGGTGACCTGCCAGACCCTCCTGCCCTTTGACCTGGTATAGGGGTCTCAAGGGTTAAATGTAAAAAACACACACGAAAAGGTCCTCTATTATTATTTATTTTTCTACTTACCGCCTTTCATGCCGATCTTTTATACCAGTCAAGAGAAATAACGTGCTCTCACCTGTATAAAATGCACCTACCTGCAGGGGAGAGTGGCTGTCAGAAGCCACAGTACAGGGCAGAGAAAGATTAAGAAAAAAATAATATTAGTAAGTTGTGCCATGATAGACATTGATTTGAGCAGAAAATCTGAAGTTAAAATAATACAATGTGTGGCTAACTCAGATTAAAAAGGCAAGTTTTCAAAACTTTTGAAGTTTAATCTTCAGACATAATCAGAAAAGTAAATCTACAGAACATGAAAAACAGAGGTTGACTTGCATCATAAATCGCCAAGAATGCATTGCTACTTTTATTGTTGTCGGCTTGATGGTCTATTTAGCTTGACCTGCTTTGAGTTAATAATATAATTGCACATCCCTATACTGCATGTCTATGTTATATCTGGTATTGAATTCCAGATGGTAATTAAACTGTGTGGTGTTTTAGTTCATCCATTTCTGAACAAATCTGCTGAAAGGTTTAACCAAATAGTTAATTGAAATTTCATATTAAAGACTGAATTCAAACTTAATTTCAGATATTGTCATCTTTTGCTACAATGGGTTAGCAGCTAATTGTATAATGTCACATATTGTATAATGATGGCTAGTTTCTTACATGTTCTTACAGTAGCAGTGCAGTACAACACTGCACAAAAAAACTTTCTCCCGACGCAACAAAAAAGAAAGAAGAAAATGAATTATTAACTTAAGGTAAATAAATATTTTTTTTGTTAGTTGCAAAATTTGACACGAGAGTCATTTTCATAGCTATCTATTATCAAAGCTGCTCGGTATACATCACCCACTTAACATTCATAAACCAGAGATTCACATGCAAACAGTTGTCAGGTGTGTTACATTAGACCCATTTAAAATGCACAGCTTTGAGAGATTTTGCTCTCATAAGGGCTTTAAAGGGGGAGTCCAATTTCAATAGCATTTATTAAAGTGTTTATTTTTGGGGGCCAAAAGGATGTTCTCAATATGCTGAGTTTTTTTTTCTTCCTTATGTTAGAAAATATGTGATTTCACTATCCGCAATCTATTAGCAATGGTACACTGTCTGTACACGAAGATGAATAGAGATGAGCGAATCGATTCTGACGAACCCGAATTCGTTACGAATTTCAGGAAATATTCGATTCGTTACGATTCTGAATATCGCCGCGATTCGATCGCTCGAATCACTTCCTTAAAACTGCATTTACTGCTATACAGCCCATCTAAAATGGTGGATCCACATGTCAGGACATGTCCCATGGGCCAAGGAATCCTGGGTAGGTGTCACATGCTACCTATCAGCAGACAGGCTTACCGATGATGTCATTCTGACACTGTATTGCGGCCAGAGCAGATCAGGCAGGGAGAGAGCGAGAGATAGATAGATAGATAGATAGATAGATAGATAGATAGATAGATAGATAGAACAGAAGAAGCTAGGGACAGATAGAGAAGGAGAGGAGCTGTGACAGTGACAGAGAAAGACAGGGACAGTTTAAAGTGTTTGCATTAGCGTCCAAGCCTATTTAGTGTTAATAACACACCTGCCTATTTAGCTTTTCCTTTTCCTGGTGTCATTCTTTAAAAAGCATGCTAGCATTAATATTTCAAGACTACCTGTCTATTAACTGGTTGCATTTTGTAATCAACGTCACTTTTTCGATATCAAAGGAGCCAACCTCTGTATGTGAGGAGGGGGCATCCCAAACACTAGCATAAATATTTCAAGACTACCTGTCTATTAACTGGTTGCATTTTGTAATCAACGTCACTTTTCCACTATCAAAGGAGCCAACCTTTGTATGTGAGGAGGGGACATTCCAAACACTAGCATAAATATTTCAAGACTACCTGTCTATTAACTGGTGGCATTTTGTAATCAACGTCACTTTTCCACTATCAAAGGAGCCAAACTCTGTATGTGAGGAGGGGGCATCCCAAACACTAGCATAAATATTTCAAGACTACCTGTCTATTAACTGGTTGCATTTTGTAATCAACGTCACTTTTCCACTATCAAAGGAGCCAACCTCCGTATGTGAGGAGGGGGCATCCCAAACACTAGCATAAATATTTCAAGAGTACCTGTCTATTAACTGGTTGCATTTTGTAATCAACAACACTTATTCACTATCAAAGTAGCCAACCTCTGTATGTGAAGAGGGGGCATCCCAAACACTAGCATAAATATTTCAAGAGTACCTGTCTATTAAGTGGTTGCATTTTGTAATCAACGTCACTTTTCCACTGTCAAAGGAGCCAACCTCTGTATGTGAGGAGGGGGCATCCCAAACACTAGCATAAATATTTCAAGCATACCTGTCTACTAACTGGTTGGATTTTGTAATCAATGTCACTTTTCCACTATCAAAGGAGCCAACCTCTGTATGTGAGGAGGGGGCATCCCAAACACTAGCATAAATATTTCAAGACTACCTGTCTATTAACTGGTTGCATTTTGTAATCAACAACACTTTTTCACATCAAAGGAGCCAACCTCTGTATGTGAAGAGGGGGCATCTCAAACACTAGCATAAATATTTCAAGGCTACCTGTCCATTAACTGGTTGCATTTTTTAACCAACGTCACTTTTCCACTATCAGTGGAGCCAACCTCTGTATGTGAAGAGGGGGCATCCCAAACACTAGCATAAATATTTCAAGACTACCTGTCTATTAACTGGTTGGATTTTTTAATAAAAGTCACTTTTTAAGCAAACTTTGCCTTTCGCCGGGGGAGCATCCCAAATACTAGCACGTGTCTTTTAAGAGTACCTGCCTACAAACCTTTTGCCTTTTGTATAAAAAAGTCTGGTTTACAAGTTTAAAGCACCCATTGCCTTTCACCGGGGGCCATTGTCAGTGCTAGCACTTATCCTTTAAGAGTACCTGCCCACTAACCTTTGCCTTTTGTATAAAAAAGTCTGGTTTACAAGTTTAAAGCACCCATTGCCTTTCACTGGGGGCCATTGTCAGTGCTACCACTTATCTTTTAAGAGTACCTGCCTACTAACCTTTTGCCTTTTGTATAAAAAATTCTGGTTTACAAGTTTGAAGCACCCATTGCCTTTCACCGGGGGCCATTGTCAGTGCTAGCACTTATCTTTTTCTTTTACCAAAATTTTATTGAAGTTTTTCAGGTTAAGTACAAAGTTTGTCAACATAGAAGTACCTAGTAATAAGTAGAGATGGCCTACAAGGCACTTTCATATATACAGAATCATAGTACAGAGCGAAAGAGCTTATCTACAAAACATTTCGTACGTTCTTAATTTAGTATTGCCACATTATGTAGATCGAAGTGCATCCTTTCTGGTGATATAGTGTTATCTGAGCTGATAATCAGTATCTACAGATTGCCATTGAAAGAATAAAAAGTAAACAGTGGATGAATACAGGTGTGCATTGAAGAAGCGAATTAACATCATTAAAGCCTAAAAACTTCTTTTCTTAATATTATCTAAAGACAGAAACACAAGGGTTTTGGGGAGGGGAGGGATGGGAAGGGAAGGGGGAGGGGGGGGGGGGAGGGGTGCCCAGGTTGGTCTCGGTCTGTACGGTTCATGAAAACTATGCAGCACACTGGTCTCAGACAGGAAAGGTAGGGTCTGAAGGTTTGCTAATTATGTTAATGTGCTCTATCCAGGGTTTCCAGGTAGCATAAAATTTATCATAGGTATCGTTCTTGATGGCTGACATCTTTTCATTAACCATTATGTCCGAGATTCTATTCTGTACCTCGCCCCACCCCAGGGTGGGTGATTTCCAGCCCCTAGCTATGGTCATACGGACCGCCGAAAATATGTGCTGCATCAAGCGCCATTCTTGTTTTGTATAGTCATGTGGTTTCAAAGCAAGCAGGGCCACCCATGGGTCTGCCAAAATAGGTATGTGGAGGATACCAGAGAGCACCCCGCACGCCTTGTCCCACAAAGCCTTTGCCTGTGGGCAGTGCCACCATATATGGGACATGTTCCCCAATTCCTGACACCCTCTGAAGCAGAGGGGAGAGTCAGCGGGGGAGAACCTGTGGACTTGATCTGGTGTATAGTACCATCGGTACATAACCTTATAAGCATTTTCCAAAACGAGGGCGTTATAGGACGTACTGCTCACATTCCTCCACATACATTGCCATTCAATCTCCGACCTAGATGCACCCAGCTCCTGTTCCCATTTGAGCATGTAGTTATGTTTTGTGGGGGGGGGCCCCGAGAGCAGTGTCGCGTAAATACTAGAAATTAGTCCCCTCGCAAATTGGTCACGGCAGCAGCGCTGCTCAAAGTCCGTCATCTTGTAGGGAGGGGGCGATTTACTAAGACTTTTCACAAAGTGCTGCACTTGCATTAGTCTGAAAATTTCTGAGGGAGGGGGAGCCCTCCCTGCATTCAAATCTCGCGGAGGTTTTAGCCCCGAAGGGGTGAGGAGTTTATCAACTGACGTGAGGCCTTTCTTTTTCCACCACTTAAATCCAGATGATTCAGGGAGTCCAGGGGGGAAGGAGGGGTTCCCAAAGAGGGGGGAGGCCGGGAGATGTGGGGAGGAGAGTAGGGGACTGACCCTGTCCCAAAGTGACAGGGTGAAGTTGAGGAAGGTAGGAAGGGATTTTGGCCTTCTCGTCCTGGGGGTCCATAACAGTGCCGCAGGGTCAATAGGCTTGCAGCTTTCGCAGTCATTCAAGACCCACCAAGGTTTGTGGGCAGAAGCATGGTACAAAACTAGAGGAGCCACCTGGGCCGCTATGTAATATTTATGTAAGGAAGGGAAGGCCAAACCGCCCTGGGGTTTTTTACAGTAGAGGATGTTCCTATTAACTCTTGGTTTAGTCTTATTCCATGCGAAGGACATCAGTTTCCGCTGCAGGAGATCAAGTGCTCTCTTAGGGACCAGGACGGGGAGAACCCGAAACAGATAAAGGATCTTGGGGAGGAACGACATTTTCAGAGCGGCAATTCTGCCGAACCATGAGAGCCGTACAAATTGCCAGGATTGCAACAGCTTGTCCAGGGATTTATATAGTTCCGGGTAATTAGCTTGATAGATTTTATCACAGTCAGCCACCAGTTTGATCCCAAGGTAAGATAGTTTATGGGTCCAGCCCCAAGGAAAGTTTTGTTGCAGCAAGCTTTTGGTGTGGGTCTTAAGGGAGATATCCAGGGCTGTGGATTTAGATGCGTTTAGGGAGAGGCCCGAAATGTGGCTGAAGGAAGAAAAGATCGAAGCTACATTGGGTCCTGAGATGTGGGGGGACGTGAGCATAAGCAACATGTCGTCTGCAAATAATGAGACCTTATGTTCTGTGTTCCCCCAAGAGATTCCAGTGATGGAGGGGCAAGACCTCAATTTCTCCGCCAAGGGTTCCAAGGCCAGAATAAACAGAAGAGGGGATAGTGGACAGCCTTGTCTAGTGCCCCTTTTAATCTGGAAGCTTTTGGATGTGAAACCTGCATATTTAACGGAGGCCGATGGGTTAGTATAAATAGCGGAGACCCAGGACATTAAGCCAGGGCCAAACTTCCAGTGTTGAAGGGCCTTATGGAGGTACTGCCAGGAGAGGGAGTCGAAGGCCTTTTCTATATCGAGGGAGAGCAACATTGCCTCCTTTTTTTGCCTCCGAATTCTGTCTATCAGTTGGCAAATTCTTCTAACCCCATCTCCGGCCTGCCTCATGGGAACGAATCCCACCTGGTCTCTATGGATTAAAGTAGGGAGGAGCTCGTTCAACCTGTTCGCTAAGACCTTGGTAAGAATTTTCAGGTCTATATTTAAAAGTGAGATGGGCCTATAGTTGGTCCAATTGAGAGAATCCTTCCCTGGTTTGGGGATCATTACCACTGAGGCCCTAAGCATATCCGGGTCCATGGGATTACCCTTCTTTATCCAATTATAGACTCTTACCAGGCGGGGGGCTATTATGGGGGCCAATTTTTTGTAGAATGAGGCAGTGAATCCATCAGGCCCTGGCCTCTTTCCCGGCTTCAGTGATTTAATGACGCCCAGGACCTCCTCCAACCTAATATCTTCATCAACTTTCTGAGCATGTGTTTCAGGTACGGAGGGGAGGTTAATATCTTGAAAGAAATCTCGAAATCGGGTGTCTGCTGGGGGGGTAGGGGCATCATATAGCTTGGCCAGTCCCGAGGAGAATTCTTCTACTATTTCAATGGGGTTGTTGGAGGTCTGCCCACTCCTCAGTTTAAGTTTAAGGGGTGGCGAATTGTGTTCTTGGCATTTTAATTGGGAGGCCAGGAGAGATCCTGGTTTGTTTGCTGAAATATAATATTTGTTTTTGGATCTCCTGTACCTACCCTCTGCCTCTCCTGACTGTAAAAGATTGAGGCTAGTTCTCGCCTGCTCCAGTCGACGGAGACCCCCAGGACTCGGGTGAGCCTTAAATGATGTCGCTGCCTGTTCATATTGAGACTGCAGGCTGCGGGACAGAGCCAGTCTGTCCTTCTTTTTTCTAGAGGCCAGGGCGATAAAATGGCCCCGCATCACTGCTTTGAAAGCTCCCCAGACTGTAACAGGCGAAACCTCCGAGGTTTCATTCACAGCGAAATACTCCTGTGCTTTATCCGTCGCCTCTTCCACGAGGGGTTTGGAGGAGAGAAGGGAGTCGTTAAGTAGCCACGAGGATGGCCTCTGCTTAAGGAAGAGGGCGCTACAGGAGATCAGAACTAGATCATGGTCTGACCAGGGGATCGCGTGAATCTTAGCCCTTGACACCTGGGGGAGAAAGGTTAGGGGGACAAAAATATGGTCGATCCTGGTGGAGAGTTTATGTGGGGCAGAATAGTGTGTGAAGTCCTTAGCGTTGGGGTTTAGGTCTCGCCAGGAGTCTGACAGTAGGGTAGACTCAATCAGTCTAGAGAAAAGGCCTGCCTCTTTAAGAACCTGGGTGTTCGGGGGGAGGGACCTATCGACATGTGGTTGTAGGGTGAGGTTGGAATCCCCACACATAAAGGCTATTCCTTTCTTATGGTCCCTAAGTAGAGAGCACATGTGGGATAGGAAAGGGATCTGTTTGGAATTGGGAGCGTAGTAGGTTAGTATAGTGACCTCGGAGTCCTGGAGAATGCCCTGGAGGAGGAGGTACCTACCTGCTGGGTCTGCAATTTGTTTAGCACAGGTAAAGGGCACCCCATTTCTAAACGCTATAAGCACCCCCCTCCGTTTCTTATTGCTCATGGCCTGATAGAATTGGGAATATTTGTAGTTAATCTGTTTCGGGAAGGAGCTAGGGGTAAAATGAGTCTCTTGCAGACATACTATGTCAGCCCGTATTGAATTAAAAAACTTGAATGCACGAGACCTTTTGTTGGGTGAATTCAGGCCCTGTACGTTGACTGATGCTATGTTAAGGGACATCCCACACCGTTAGGGGGAGATAAAGCAGATTGGGACAAAGCTGATGAACCAAGGTTTTCTGAGAGAGAGTAAGGGCCAGGACCGAGACCAACGGGGGGGTGAGGGGAGAGGGGAAGTGGGGGTGGGGAAGGGGGCACACAACAGTACAGTAGAATATAACATTGTAAACAGCAATAATTCACAAAACAATTTGTGAAGAATTTTCCAGAAATCAGGGGAGTGAAAGTAAAAAAAAATCTTCCCCTGACTGGAAACTGGAGGGAGCGTGTGGCACAGCGGGAGGCCATTTCTAAACATTCTTATAAGATAACAACCGTTATTAGAGTACTAAACATGTAAACATTAGGGTCGGGCAGTCATGGGTCCCCCCGACCCGGCCCGCCGGGACCCGCCCCCCCCGGACCCCCGGGGGGCGCCCCCCGGACCAACAAACCGGATCCGGGGACGCCCAACCGGAGCCCCGGGGGAGCGGGCCCGCCGCCCACCAGGAGAGGAGGCCCAACCCCGCGCCAGGCCAACGTGGTGGAAAAAAGATTGAACACGGTGGGTAGGCCGCGGTAAATGATTTTTAAGATATATAATATGGACTATATTCAGGTCCTATGTGGGGAGACATCCCAACCACGGCTATGCCTGTTGGTAAATTGAACAGTGTCCACAGTCAGTATACGCAACATCAACCGAAGTCCGCCGGGGCAAACAGAGGTGGAAAAATGGGAGGCGGGAATTTATGGCACAAAAAAAGTCCTACCATCCTTGGGGCTACGGCCCCCATCTGGGCGATGATCCTGGAGCTGTAAGACGGCTAGAGTTCCAGCGTCCTGGAGTCCCTTGGGGGGGACTCTGCGTAGTAATCCCGGCCGGGTGAGCCCGGGCGAAGAGAGAGATGAGGTGAAAAGTGAGGGTTCAAGATTTTTGAACCGGGTGGAACATCTGAGCCAGGAGACGCTTCATAGGCAAAGATTTTTGTGGTGGTTGGTGTGGTTTTGGGGACGGGGTATATTGCTTGTTGCTCCTCTGACCGGGTCTCGGGGTGCGGGGTGTAGATGGGAGCGAGGTGGCCAGCGTTTCTCCTTCTGACGCTCTGAGGTCCAGGGCTTTAAATCTGTCCGCCAGTTCCGTGGGGGTTGATACTTGGACCTGACGACCTTGGTAAGCAAAGGTAAGTTTGAAGGGGAAGCCCCATCTGTAGCGTATGCCCTTTTCTTGAAGAATCTGAAGGTAAGGCTTAAAAGATCTGCGTTTGAGAATGGTGGTCTGCGATAGGTCAGCATATATGGAGTAGCCATGTGACTGAAACGAAAGGGGAGCCTTCTCCCTGGAGGCTCTCAGAACCGCCTCCTTCGTTTGGAAGTGATGAAATTTCACAATAATGTCCCGGGGGGGGCCATCTGTGGGCCGTTTGGTGAGGGCACGGTGGGCCCTATCCAGCTCAAGTTTCTCCACTGGGATGTCCGGGACGAGATCTTGAAGGAGGGCTTTGATAGTGCCGGGCACATCCTCCATAGTCTCGGGGAGGCCACGGAATCTGAGATTGGAGCTGCGGTTCCGATTCTCCAATTCCTCCTGCTGCCCCTTTAAGAGAGCTATTTCTTCCTGAAGATGGGTTAGGAGGGTATCCTGGGTGTCAAGGACCGTGGTGACATCATCTAGCCGTGTTTCTAAGGCATCCGTTCTGCCCCCCAAGTCTCTTATTTCACGTAGCAGGGTATCAGTATGTTTGGATGTTACTGCAGTCACCTCTTCCCTCACAATGGCTCTAAGCTGGGAGAGAATGTCAGGGAGGACTGGCTGTCCCTGCGCTGTGTGCTGTGAGGTCTGAGCTGGGGAGGCTGGAGAGCGGGCCCAGCTATCCTGGGAGTCAGCAGAGCTCTCATCCAGCCTGTCTGTTCTGTGCTCCATATGCGCAGTCTGGCCCTCCCTCTCTGAGGGCTGTGTGACACACACTGCCTCTTCTGACCTCGCGGCCGCCATTTTAGGTCCCGCAGCCGTCGACTTGCGGCCTTCTCTGCTGGCCCTCTTCTTGCCCGAGGCGGCTAACATCGCCTCCCCGCTGGCTCCCCGGGTGGTCCCCCAGCTCACCCGGTGTCGGTGCTGCAGATCCGGCGCCTCTCCTGCTCGTCCGGTTGCTCAGGGCCTCCCGCTGCTGCGGAGCAGAGGGATCAAGCGTCCATCCCCTCGTGCACGCGCGCGCGCTCCCCTGAGCACTTATCTTTTAAGAGTACCTGCCTACTAACCTTTTGCCTTTTGTATAAAAAGTCTGGTTTGCAAGTTTAAAGCACCCTTTGCCTTTCACCGGGGGCCATTGTCAGTGCTAGCACTTATCTTTTAAGAGTACCTGCCTATTAACCTTTTGCCTTTGTATAAAAAAGTCTGGTTTTAAAGTTTAAAGCACCCATTGCCTTTCACCGGGGGGGGGGGGGGCATCCCGAATACTAGCACTTAGCTTTTAATAGTACCTGCATCTTTACCTTTTTTACATTTTGAACAAAAAACACGTTTTAAAACTGCCTGTGGTGCATTTAACTCTGACCAGGGGCATCCTGTGTAAGACCATCTAACAGTGTCTTTTTGCATTAGCTTTTAGCTACAGTCCCTGCCTATTTTGATCTAACTTTTCTACACACCTGCTGTTACAAAAATACTGTTCTAGGTGTAGTGTAGTATATTGTTTTCCCCTCCTAAATGCATTAAAAATGTCAGGCAGAGATGTGCCAGGATGTGCACCGAGGAGAGGCCTAGATTTATCAGGCAGAGGTCGCAGCAGACTAGGGGCGAGTGGCAGCAGGAGTCGCGGTGAGAGGCCTGATCTCCCGGTATCTGCTAGCGGTCGTGTCTCGACCAGCAACGCATCTGCCGCCATCGATTGGTTAACGCGGTCATCGACCTCATCACAAGTGACATCTGATACCCCCAGTCAACAGTCCGTAGGTTCCTCGGACACAACCCCGAGTTGGCATGGCCCAGGAGCAGCCCCTGTCCTTCCATTGCCTCTGTCCTACGCCCCCCCTTCCAGCCGCCGATCTTATGCTTTGGGTTCAGCTCCACTATTCAGTGAGGACGATGTGTTAGAGGACAGTCAGCAGCTACTGCCCAGCCAAGAAATGCAGGAGACATCCGCCGCTTCTTCCGCTAGGCAGACAAACACTGAGGAGGAGAGTGGCATGGGAGGTGGTGTGGCTAGCGTTACGTCTCCTGCAGCACACGCTCTTGTGGAAACCGAGGAGGACATCGGTGATGTGCAGACACAACTCGATGATGATTATGATGAAGCCGATCACACTTGGGAGCCCGGTGCAGAAGGGGCTTCATCATCATCAGGAGAAGAGGGTCCCAGGTTGCCCCAGAGTCAGCAGCTGAGGCAGCAAGGTGGCAGTAGGGTTGGCAGTCAGCATGGTGGCAGAATTGGGATGTCTGGAGCCACACGTGGCATGGGGGAGGGGTAGACCACCTGCTGCGTGGCAGGCTGCCTTCCCGGGAGGTAGTGGAGCAGGGGTTCCTGGAGTTGGCAGCAGTAGCAGTGAATTAGTGCGGACTGTTGGAGGGAAAATTAGCTACTCGGCAGTGTGGCACTTTTTCATCAAGCATCCACAGGAGGGTAACCTAGCCACAAGATGTGTAGACAGAAGGTCAAGCGTGGCCAGGGCCCCAATGTTGGTACCACGGCCCTGCGGCAACACATTCAGCGTCACCATAAAGCGGCCTGGGGGAACCAAGGCTCCAAAGTGGGGGTCCAGCCTGCTGCGTCAGCCAGTGCCACGCCGCTTCCAATTTCACCCAGCCAAGGCTCCAGCACCTCAGCCGAAGGTAGCTGTGTGTCATACCCATCCTCTGCCGCTCCAGATGCTCCTGCTCCTCCTACTAAAAGTCACTCATTCCACCAGCAATCCATCAGCGAAGCCATGTCCAAGAGACAACAGTATGCGCCCACTCATCTTACGGCGCAGAAGCTAAATGTGCTCCTGTCCAAGTTGCTGGTGCTGCAGTCCCTCCCTTTTTCGGTGGTGGACTCTGCACCTTTCAGAGAGCTGATGGCTAGTGCTGAGCCGAGGTGGAGAGTCCCAAGGCGTCATTTCCTTGCAAAGGATGCAGTACCAGCCCTGCACAAATTTCTTGAGCAGAAGGTGGGCCAGTCCTTGACCCTGTCGGTGTGCACCAAAGTGCACGGCAGCGCCGACATCTGGAGCTGTAACTACGGTCAGGGACAGTACATGTCCTTTATGGCCTACTGGGTGAATGTTGTTCCTGCACAGCAACTTGGACAGGTCACACCGCTTCGGACTCCACGCTCCCAGGCCATTTTGCCTGTTAGAGTGTGCGACTCCGCCTCCTCATCCTCTGCCGTCTCCTCAGCCTCCACTGTACGGTCAATTCTCAATGCCCCTTCAGCCTTCTCATGTGTGCAGGGCACAGCGGTGTCACACTGTGCTTCACATGGTTTGCCTTGGCGAACTGAGTCACACAGGGAAGGAGCTCCTGAAATTCATTCATCAAGAAATCAAAAGATAGCTTACTCCGTGAAAATTGGAAATGGGAACCATGGTGACTGACAATGGGAGTAACATCTTGTTTGTGCTGCGACAAGGAAGCCTGAACCATGCGCCCTGTATGGCACACGTGTTCTACCTAGTTGTCAAGCCTTTTCTGAAGTCTTCCCCCCATCTGCAAGACATCCTAACAATGGGAAGGAAACTTTGTATGCACTTCAGCCACTCCTACACCACCAAGCACACCCTTCTTGAGCTACAGCGTCAGAACGGTATGCCCCAACATAGTCTGATTTGCGATGTTCCCACCCGTTGGAATTCCACCCTACATATGTTAGATCGACTATACGAACAGAGAAAAGCCATCACTGATTTCTTGATGATCCAAGCAGATAGGGGGACTCCCCTGTGTAACCTTAATGTGAACCATATCCCTTGGTCCTGGTTAAGGCTATCCCCGGTATGTATGACGAGCATTTGATTATGACCACACTGCTTTTTTTATAAAAGAAGTCTTGCTTCACATTTATTATATCATTTCATAAATCACAAACCACATAATTCCATTGCCATTTCATATACAACAATTGATAACATTTATAACATGATGTCTTTTATCTTTGCTCACGCTTTTCCGAGAATTTCATAGGGTTGGATAAGAAGTCTCCAAAGACTGTCTTAATATCTGGCAACAAACCACATAATTCCATTGCCATTTCATATACAACAATTGATAAAATGTATAACATGATGTCTTTTATCTTTGCTCACGCTTTCCCCGAGAATTTCATAAGGTTGGATAAGAAGTCTCCACAGACTGTCTTAATATCTGGCAAACATGTTTCGCCACACATCTGTGGCTTTCTCAATGCCCTTCTAGGAAAGATGACAATACGTTACGTATGTTTTAATTACTGTAATTAATTGTCACTTCATATATTCGACTTCAAATAGAATTTTAGTGAGTTTCATATTATACCTGTATTGTTGTTTGTCAATATCCTCTTATATTCAAATGGTGGAACACCGGGGAGGACATGGTAGAAACACTGTCATAGGATCTTGCGGGAAATCAGCTGCCCTTTAAAGTAAATTTAAAATTCATTAGATTATTCAAAGATGTCCTTGGGGCCCTACAGACTCCCTCAGCATGACAAGCTTAATACACATTTGCCAGCCTAATTAAAAATACTCTAAATTTATTCAATAATAGTGTTGGCTATACCTGAAACAGACTTGAACTTGTCAGGAGATCCCCCAAGAAAAAAATAATGTGATAGCCAGGCCGTGTCTGAAGGCAAGGATCCCTTATTAAACAGCCTGTGAGAAGGGGACAAAAACGGCACTCAGGACTGTTCATACTCCTGTATTTTTTCTTCCTCCCAGCAGTGCTGGACTATTTGATATCAAGGAGGTGCTAGAAAAAGCGCCGATGTGCGTTATTATACCTTTAAGTGAAAGCTGCCGCACAGGTGCCCACACTTCATTCCACGAGCAGAGACCGTCCCCCGTCTCCAGGCTCCCACATATGTCCCACTGCTGGCGTATTTAAAAGTGTATATGCGCCGCTGCCCATCGCTGCGTTTTATACATTCCAAGGCGCGCATCTCCTCTCCAGCGTCAGCCAGAAGTGACATACCCACTGCGTTCCAAGCACCGGAATACTCGTCGATGCTCTACCCGGATATGACGTGTGATGTTACCACGATACCGACGCCGCGGCTCCATTTTGTTGGAGCCCGACCACCGCTTTCTACATACAGCTGTAGTATGAGACCTATGGATCACTAGATTTTTTTTAGATGTTTCAAAATACATTATATTGTCTTAGGCTGGTATTTCGCCAATCCTATTTTCCATTATTGGGCCGCTTCTGAGATAAATTGCATCTTAAGTCATTGATTCACCGGACTCATACAACTCAATTCGATATATTTGTCTACGTCCCCTCTCCATTTTGTTGAAGTACTGCCCGTACTTTACACTACATTTATTGGGGATCTATGCCCTTTAAACTCCTGCTCTCCTATTTTTTCAAAATGAGCCAGACAGCATGATCTACTTTCATGTTCGTCATGTGTATTATATGGCATATTGTAGTTATTAATAACAATAATTCTATTTCCCCTATATGGGGCCTCCCGGTCCACATTTTGATTTTTATTATGGAACTTTCCGGTCCTTGTTTAAACATGGACAGAATCAGTGAATAGTGGGATCTCCTATTTATTTAGTGAGTAATGAAAAATCTCCCTATTGTATGGATGTATCATACTGTGGGCATCCTCCCCACAGAATATATCCTACTATGGGTATCCTGCTCACACGGCCTGGCAACCACATCCCCTTGGTATCTATAGGGGGCCTTGGAAACTCATATCCAAGTTTCCAAGAATATGATATAGTTCAGGTCACCACCAACAGCCTAGTATAAGTGTTCAATCATGTCCCCCTCAGTTTACATCTTACAATTACATACATGCACAATTATCTTATATATACAGTTTTGACAGGTAAATTGCTATCACCCATTTTAAGTCTATTTATGGCGACAGCCTGGTCATATATGATGACTATTTTATATCCACTCACTACTGATAGCAATCCGAATGTTTCCTAGCATCGATGTGTTTGTATTTTCTGAATAGATATCACCGCTAGATAAATGGGGCAAAACTTAGGCTTTCATTAAGCCCCGGAAATTGGGATGCCCCTAACTTGTATATCCACTTCGTTTCAGCCTGCAAAGTTGCTTTACGGATGTCTCCCCCTCTCTGTGATGGATGTACTCGATCCAGTCCCTGAACTCTTAGGGAGCTAGGGTCCCCAGGGGCGGCCCACTGGGGTTTTTTGGTTCCCTGTTTTTATGTTGTATTGGTGTTCGTAGACATGTCGTTTGAGTTGATGATTTGTTTTCCCGACGTAGAAACAACCACACGTCAGGAGATATACTACATGTATCGACTGACAATTAATATAGTGTTTAGCTTTTATTTCCCCCTTTCCCCGTAGGGTCACTGTGGGGCCTGGTAGCATAAACCCACACATGTTACAGCAACCGCAACGATAAGTTCCTTTTTGTTTGCAGCATTCTTTTCGCCTGTTTGTATTTTGGTGACTGTGTACTAATCGGTCCCTTAAATTCTGGGACCTTCTAAATATAATTCTGGGCTCTTGAGGTAAGAATGTCTTGATATGTGTGTCATTGAGCAGAATTGGCCAATATTTTTTTACTATGTGACGGATTTCGTCATGTGACTTGGTGTAAGTAAGGATTAATGCGGGACCCTTGTGTTCCTTAATGCGTTTGGGTCTGTATAACAATGTCTGTCTATCTATTCTCTTTGCCTTCCTGTAGGCTGCTTTTAGGGTATGTTGTTTATACCCTCTCTCTGACAACCTCCTACGGTTGTTGTCTGCTTCCTTTTGAAATGATTCAAATGTACTACAATTTCTACGTGCCCGAATATATTCTCCATATGGAATGCTTTTTAATAAATGGGTAGGGTGGGAACTTGATATGTGTTCTGGTTGAGTAGAGTCACGAAATCACATAGTTCCTGCCTCGGCCCCTCCCATATGACCAGGATGTCATCGATGTACCTGTGCCACGCAGAAACGTGGCACAGGTACCTGGCCATATCGTCCTCAGTCCACAACCCCCTCTCCCACCAACCCAGATACAGGTTCGCAAACGATGGGGCACATGTTGTCCCCATCGCAGTCCCCTGTATCTGGTGGTAAAGTTGGTTCTTAAACAGGAAGAGGTTGTGGGTGAGGACGAAATTGAGGAGCCGAAGCAGGAAAAGATTGTGGTCGTGTTCCTCGATGTCTAACTCATTTAGAAAGACCTCAACTGCTTTCAAATCCAGCTCATGTGGGATGCTGGAATACAGGGCCTCCACGTCCAGGGTCACCAGAAGCGCATCAGGGCTCACCCATAGGTCGTCAAGAACCCGGACAATATGGCCCATGTCCTTAACATACGACGGCAGGCCCATGGCCAGGGGCTGGAGATGCTGGTCCACATAGCGGCTGGCTTGTTCAGTTAGAGCCCCCATGCCCGAGACAATCGGCCGGCCTGGTGGTAATGTTGCCGACTTATGCACTTTGGGAAGTGCATAGAACGTAGGTATTCTCTGGCATGGGGACTCCAAATAGCCAGCCGTGTGGGCATCAATAACCCCCTGGTCATGGGCCTGTTTGACTATGGCATGATACTCCTGTGCGTCTCTGGTGAGTCTGGACATGGAGGCCCTGGCATACCATTCTTTATTGTTCAGGATTCGTAAGCACATTGTCTGATATTGTTGTACCGACATCACTACTATGTCCCCCCCTTTGTCAGCAGGTTTTACAATAATTTGCTGATTGAGTTCTAAATCCTTAAGTGCTTGTTGTAGGTCAGTATTTAGATTTGACTGCTTCCTTTTACGGGGTAATTGTTTAATTTCTGTTGTTACTAAATTGGTGAAGGTTGCCACATTATGGTTAATTCCTATATTGGGGTAATAGGTGGAGGTCTTTTTCAATTTGGTCTTGTTCGTTTCCGGTATCACTAAACCGGCTACCTCCATAGAAAGATCCTCCATGTCTTTATTTAGTTCTTGCTCAGAGGGTGCGTCTGCCCCTTTTGGTTGTTCACCATCCTTTGGCATGAATTGAAATTTACAAAGCACCTTCCTTGAGAAAAGGTGTACATCCTTAACTGTTTCAAATGTGTCTAAGTTTCTAGGCGGGCAATAGTTTAATCCTAATCTTAGTACATCACACTGTTTATCTGTCAAGGTATATCCAGACAGGTTGATTATATCATTTTGCGTATCCACTTTTTTTGTCTCTCCTACTTCTGTTGGGGGTCTGGGAAGAGTGTCAGTCTTTTCCCTGGTTGCGTGGGATTCGACCGCTCGTCTGCGGTTCGCCCTTCTTCGTATGTTTCTACGTCGGTTCTGTTGCTTCCTAAAAAATCCCTTCTAGAACTGGAATGTATAAAACGCCGTGACGGGCAGCGGCGCATATACACTTTTAAATACGCCAGCAGTGGGACATATGTGGGAGCCTGGAGACGGGGGACGGTCTCCGCTCGTGGAATGAAGTGTGGGCACCTGTGCGTCAGCTTTCACTTAAAGGTATAATAACGCACATCAGCGCTTTTTCTAGCACCTCCTTGATATCAAATAGTCCAGCACTGCTGGGAGGAAGAAAAAATACAGGAGTATGAACAGTCCTGAGTGACGTTTTTGTCCCCTTCTCACAGGCTGTTTAATAAGGGATCCTTGCCTTCAGACACGGCCTGGCTATCACATTTTTTCTTGGGGGATCTCCTGACAAGTTCAAGTCTGTTTCAGGTATAGCCAACACTATTATTGAATAAATTGAGAGTATTTTTAATTAGGCTGGCAAATGTGTATTAAGCTTGTCATGCTGAGGGAGTCTGTAGGGCCCCAAGGACATCTTTGAATAATCTAATGAATTTTAAATTTACTTTAAAGGGCAGCTGATTTCCCGCAAGATCCTATGACAGTGTTTCTACCATGTCCTCCCTGGTGTTCCACCATTTGAATATAAGAGGATATTGACCAATGTTTGTATATTCTTTTGCACACAAACAACAATACAGGTATAATATGAAACTCACTAAAATTCTATTTGAAGTCGAATATATGAAGTGACAATTAATTACAGTAATTAAAACATACGTAACGTATTGTCATCTTTCCCAGAAGGGCATTGAGAAAGCCACAGATGTGCGAAACATGTTTGCCAGATATTAAGACAGTCTGTGGAGACTTCTTATCCAACCCTATGAAATTCTCGGGGAAAGCGTGAGCAAAGATAAAAGACATCATGTTATAAATTTTATCAATTGTTGTATATGAAATGGCAATGGAATTATGTGGTTTGTTGCCAGATATTAAGACAGTCTGTGGAGACTTCTTATCCAACCCTATGACATTCTCGGGGAAAGCGTGAGCAAAGATAAAAGACATCATGTTATAAATGTTATCAATTGTTGTATATGAAATGGCAATGGAATTATGTGGTTTGTGATTTATGAAATGATATAATAAATGTGAAGCAAGACTTCTTTTATAAAAAAAAGCAGTGTGGTCATAATCAAATGCTCGTCATACATACCGGGGATAGCCTTAACCCGGACCAAGGGATATAGTTATTGAGCATGATTATGGACCAACTCCCCATGAGGGTAGAGAGAAATTAGGATTATACAAAGGGTCACGCATCTTTTTCTTAGAGATTAATGTGAACCAGTGGCTGCTCATACGTGACACCTGCCGTTTGCTCAGTCCCTTTGAGGAAGCCACTTTGTCAGTCGCCAGGATTACGGCATGAAGAACGTGATTCCGCTGCTTCATGTAATACAGCACATGTTGGAAACCATGGCTGGTCAGGGCACTGGAGACATGGCGCATACATTTCATGGGCACATAAACCCTGTGGGAGCTGAGGAGGAGCAGCACAGTGAAGCACAGTTTAGTTTTGGAGAAATGGGCGGTTTATCTAGTCATCTGACAGGAGAGGAGGAGCAGGAGCAGCCAGTGGAGCTAGAGGGTTGTGAGGAAGGCCAGACAGAGGACCCAAACACACCGTGGCAGTATGCAGTGGAGATGGAGACAGGTAGTCCCTCCGAGTCACTTGCACAAATGGCACGATGCATGCTCACGAGCTTGCGTAGTGACCGCAGAATTGTCTCCATTTTTTCTGCGGGATGACTACTGGCTCTCCACCTTATTGGACCCTCGCTACCGGCACAAAATGGGGGCATTTTTTACACCCGCTGAGAGGGAGGACAAACTGACCTACTACAAAGACATTCTACGTAGTCAGTTGGCCAATGCCTATCTGCGCCATGGTCCATAATCTCGCAGGTCTGACTCGGGGGGACCTCTGCACTCACCTTCCACTGCCATGGCTGCCGGGGGGGGTGGCAGGAGCAGCAGCTCCGCTGGACTTCTGGGCAGCCAAACTTGACTTGTGGCAGCAACTGGCAGAGTTTGCCCTGGGAAAGCTTTCCTGCCTGGCCAGTAGTGTGCCATCTGAGCGATTCTTTAGTGCTGCGGGGCCATAGTAACACCAAGGAGAACCCGTCTGTCCATGAAAAACGTGGAGAGACTCACCTTTGTGAAGATGAATCAGGCATGGATCAGCCAGGATTTCCATCCACCAATAGCTGATGCACGCGAGTAGCTGATGCATGGTAGCTCCTTCTGCTGCTGCCAACTCCAATGTGTTTTTCAGGCAATATATGAACTCCCTATGCTGCTGCCAAGTCCAGAGTGTGTCTTTCAGGTAATATATGGGCTCCTAATGCTGCTGCTGCTGCCAACTCCAGGGTGTGTCTTTCAGGCAATGAGCCTTCTGCTGTTGCCAACTCCTGGGTGAGTCTTTCAGGCAATATATGAGCTCATATGCTGCTGCCAACTCCTGGTGTGTCTTTCAGGCCATATTTGAGCTCCCTATGCTGCTGCCAACTGCAATGTGTTTTTCAGGCAATATATGGGCTCCTAATGCTGCTGCCAACTCCTAGGTGTGTTTTTCAGGCAATATATGAGCTCCTAATACTGCTGCCAAGTCCAGGGTGTGTCCTTCAGGCAATATATGAGCTCTTTCTGCTGCTGCCAACTCCTGGGTGTGTCTTTCATGCAATATATGGGCTCCCTATGCTGCTGCCAACTCCTGGGTGTGTCTTTCAGGCAATATATTAGCTCCCTATGCTGCTGCCAACTCCAATGTGTTTTCCAGGCAATATATGGGCTCCTAATGCTGCTGCCAACTCCTGGGTTGGGTGTGTCTTTCAGGCAATATATGGGCTCCTAATGCTGCTGCCAACTCTTGGTTGTGTCTTTAAGGCAGTATATGAGCTTCCTATGCTGCTGCCAACTCCAATGTGTCTTTCAGGCAATATATGGGCTCCTAATTCTGCTGCCAACTCCTGGATTGTGTTTTTCAGGCAATATATGAACTCCTAATACTGCTGCCAAGTCCAGAGTGTGTCTCTCAGGCAATATATGGACTCCTTCTGCTGCTGCTGCTGCTGCTGCCAACTCCAGAGTGTGTCTTTCAGGCAATATATGGGCTCCCTATGCTGCTGCCAAGTCCAGAGTGTGTCTTTCAGGCAATATATGGGCTCCTAATGCTGCTGCCAACTCCAATGTGTTTTTCAAGCAATATATGGGCTCCCTATGCTGCTGCCAAGTTTAGAGTATGTCTTTCAGGCAATATATGGGCTCCTAATGCTGCTGCCAACTCCAGGGTGAGTTTTTCAGGCAATATATGGGCTCCCTATGCTGCTGCCAACTCCAGTGTCTCTTTTAGGCAATATATGGGGTCCCTATGCTGCTGCCAACTCCAATGTGTTTTTCAGGCAATATATGAGCTCCCTATGCTGCTGCCAACTCCAATGTGTTTTTCAGGCAATATATGGGCCTCTAATGCTGCTCCCAACTCCTGGGTGTGTTTTTCAGGCTATATATGAGCTCCTAATACTGCTGCCAAGTCCAGAGTCTGTCTTTCAGGCAATCTATGGACTCCTAATGCTGCTGCTGCTGCTGCTGCCAACTCAAGGATGTGTCTTTCAGGCAATATATGAGCTCATTCTGCTGCTGCCAACTCCTGGGTGTGTTTTTCGGGCAATATATGGGCTCCCTATGCTGCTGCCAACTCCAATGTGTTTTCCAGGCAATATATGGGCTCCTAATGCTGCTGCCAACTCCTGGGTTGGGTGTGTCTTTCAGGCAATATATGGGCTCCTAATGCTGCTGCCAACTCCTGGGTGTGTCTTTAAGGCAGTATATGAGCTCCCTATGCTGCTGCCAACTCCAATGTGTCTTTCAGGCAAGAAAGACACTGCTGCCAACTCCTGGGTGTGTTTTTAAGGCAATATATGAACTCCTAATACTGCTGCCAAGTCCAGAGTGTGTCTTTCAGGCAATATATGGACTCCTTCTGCTGCTGCTGCCAACTCCAGGGTGTGTCTTTCAGGCAATATATGAGCTCCTTCTGCTGCTGCCAACTCCTGGGTGTGTCTTTCAGGCAATATATGGGCTCTTAATGCTGCTGCCAACTTCAATGTGTTTTTCAGGCAATATATGGGCTCCCCATGCTGCTGCCAAGTCCAGAGTGTGTCTTTCAGGCAATATATGGGCTCCTAATGCTGCTGCCAACTCCAATGTGTTTTTCAGGCAATATATGGGCTCCCTATGCTGCTGCCAAGTTTAGAGTATGTCTTTCAGGCAATATATGGGCTCCTAATGCTGCTGCCAACTCCAGGGTGAGTTTTTCAGGCAATATATGGGTGACAAATAGACATGATTTTTTAGACAGCGTAGAAATCGCCGGCGGAACCTCAGACGACGAAAGTACAAAAATTCGAATATAACTAAAGCCAAAACTAGAAATGACAGCCACCCAAAAGAAAGGGAGGCAGGGATTAGCCATCAGAATATTGACCAGGGTAATATTATTAATTTGTCCAACACAGAGTTAACTGCTCACCAACAGGAAGTTCTTTCCTTGGGTTTGAACTTTTGTCCGGTACAACAAACCGATAACTTTGAGGTGGTGAAGGATTTGCACCTCTTTGCGAGGAAAGTCCTATGTAAACAAATGTTTGAGAGAAAAGATGATACCATGGACATTCCATTTAACCCTGAACTATTGGAGCAGCAGTTGGAGGAGGAAATCCTTCAGTTGGGTGAGGAGGCTACAGGGATTTCCCCCATGATAGTAACTAAACAGAGGACATTCAAGAAACCATCAAATTTCTACCCCCCCTTGAGTACAAATGCATCACTGCAAACATTTGTGAACACTGTGACGAGAGCAGTTGAGAACATTCCGCACAGATCCAGCTCTAATCTCTCCCCTTCACATCAACGGGCATTAGAGGAATTAGAGAATTTAGGCAATCTTACTATAAAACCAGCTGATAAGGGGGGAAACATAGTGGTGATGGAGAATACATTCTATGAACAAATGTGTTTCCAAATTCTGAACAACGGGGACTGGTATGAGAGGGCCCCCATGTCCAGGCTCGAACGGGCCTCGGAGGAATATCACTCGCTCATCAATGACGCGGTAATGCACAGGATTATCGACGGACCGACTAGGGACTATCTGGAGGCCCCATGCCCGACTATTGCCACCTTCTATGCCCTGCCCAAGGTGCACAAGTCGGTTGTCGCCCCTCCGGGCAGGCCTATAGTGTCGGGCATGGGGTCTTTAACGGATCGGGCCAGTCGGTTCGTCGACCACTATCTCCAACCTCTTGTGCATCAATTACCCTCCTTTCTTAAGGACACGGGTCATTTGCTCCGCGTCCTTGATGAGCTGACTGTGCCTCCGGGGACCTGTTTGGTGGGCCTGGACGTGGAGGCCCTCTACTCCAGTATTCCCCATTCACAGGGACTAGCAGCGGTGCAATACTTTTTGGATGAGCTGGATCTAAGACAACATGATCTCAATTCTTTCATCATGAAACTTTTGGAGTTCGTCCTCACCCACAACCTCTTTCTCTTCAGCGGCCAACTTTATCGCCAGGTGCAGGGGACTGCGATGGGGACTACTTGTGCCCCGTCCTATGCGAACCTGTACCTGGGCCGCTGGGAGAGGGGGTTGTGGGGTGAGGACGAGCTCGATAAGTACCTGTGCCACGTATTGTCGTGGCACAGGTACATAGATGATATATTCATTCTATGGACAGGTCCACGTAAACTGCTAGAGGAATTCATCGCTATCCTGAATTGTAACAGTCTTAATCTAAAGTTCACCCATGAGGTTAGTACAAAACAAATCAACTTTTTGGATCTCACGGTTTCCATCAATTCCCAAGGTCAAATTCATACAAATTTTTACCGTAAGATCACAGCGGCCAATACCATCCTACGGGCATCAAGTGCCCACCCACAACATTTACTCTCGAGTATTCCATATGGTGAATATCTACGGGCCCGTAGAAATTGCACACAAGACAGTGACTTTCAGGCGGCTGCTGATGGCATTAGAGATAGGTTACTGAAGAGAGGATATTCGAGTAACATACTCACAAAGGCCTACAAAAAAGCAAAGGCGAGACCACGTCCCGAGATTCTTTACAAACCCAGGCTTAAAGACAAAGAAAGGCAATTAGCAATTTCAATTACATATTCTGCTGATCAACATCAAATTAAAAAAATTTTCAGACAACATTGGCACCTACTAGCCAATGATGAGTTACTGAAAAATATTGTTCCGTCTCAGCCACAGTTCATTTTTAGGCGTGCAAAGAATCTTCGGGATAGATTGGTACGGAGCCATTATGCTCCAAACAGTCGAAAAAAATGTTGCAAATATAGAGGCACTTATCAGTGCCAAAAGAAATGCAGCTGTTGTAGGTTCATACGTCCGGGGAAGAAGATAATAATCCCTGGTCATGCAGAATTCACCCCTCGACACTTTATAAATTGCGATACCCCGCATGTTATCTACATTTTAACATGTCCATGCGGATGCTTTTATATAGGCAAGACCAATAGACCCCTTAAGAAAAGAGTATACGAGCATCAATATGACATTCGGACAGCCAATATCAAATCTCCCATTGGCCGTCATTTCATTAGGTTTCATAATCAGGACCCGACTGACCTACGAGTACAGGGATTGGATCGCATTCACCCACATCCCAGAGGGGGGAACCTGGAAAAAGTGACGCTACAACGTGAGACCCGTTGGATTAGTAGGACAAAAGCATATCTACACCCAGGACTAAACGAGACTATTAGTTTCGCCCCTTTTCTGTAATTAGTGGGGGGGTAGAGTGTATAACCCAACCTTCAAGGCTGTTCCTTTTTTTTTTTTTTTGTTTTTTTTTTTTTGCTTTATTCTGTATTTATGTGTGTGGTTGGCCTGTCACTATAGGTGATTTATGCATGTCAACTCTGTTCTGAATAAGGGGGGCCCCATGTATCTGGAAACAGGGTAAGAGTCCACATTCAAGAGGACCTACCACCAAAGTTGTGAGGATGTAGGATTAAGGCTTTTTTACTAATGTGAATTCACTAAAAGATATGGGTAAGCCACTTCCCTCTATATCGAGACCGCATAGGGCTCAGCTAACTTAAATATGAGAGGGACTTAATTTGCTGGAGACCGGGCTTTGGATGTGACCTGGGTGGGGAGGGGGTGGGCTCTTGGCTGCAGTATGTCCTTGGGCACTTATGTGCCCGGGGAGTTGGTGCGGGGTGGATGGGGGCGGCGGGTCGGGGCGGGGGAGGAGATACCTGGACAGCCAGCAGGCTGTGTGTGTACGCAGCACTGCCTGTTGTAGATCTAGCGGCACCGCGGGCATTACATGGAGCCCTTTGACAGCAAGGGGCTGCCATGGCAACCGCTGGTGTCGGCTGGCCGTGTCCCCTCCCCTCGCCCCGTCTGTCCGCCCTCTTCTCCCTCGCACCTCCCGTGGCCATATGTTGTCTACCCCTCCCCCACCGCAATGACGTAGGCTGAGACACCGGTCAGCGCGCATCTTCTATGCGTGCTGCTCGGCCTTGTCAGCTCGGCCGCTGACACGTCATGTTACAGCTGGGAGCAGACGCTTGTATAAAGCGCTTCCCGCTGTTCAGGGTCACATCCGGGTCAAGCACACAGCACAACACGTTCCCACGTGTCCAGCTGTGTGGGCTCTCTTCGACCTGCCCGGGACAGCGACCGGGCGGACTGCGCTTTCCATCACAGCCGATTGAGCAGACCTCAAGCCGGTATTCCTTGCTCCTTTTGTAAGTACTATTCTTAACCAGTACATATATTGTTTGGAATGTAGTTTGCCTTTTATGTGGTGCCAATATGATATTATACATATGCCCACAGATGACTGAGAAGTGGAGAACACTACCATATATGGCTGATGCCATTCCCTTTCCTCTGGTGTATGGAGCACTGATCAATTCATGATTTCCAAGCCTTTCCATCCAGGTAGTTTATTAATGCATATTACTGTTTAGTAATAATCAAGTTTTAGTGGATACTGGGGCCTCATAGTCAAAATGAACTATGTGGGTACCCTTAGTACATGGGAATAGAACTTATCTGATTAGTGGCTTATGTTTTTGTCTTTGTGTATGTCTTTATTTGTTCAGCGTCAATCTTGGGACAGTGCACCTGGATATGAGGCCTTTTGCAATAATATTATTAGCCTGGATGGGCTGATCAAGCGCTTTCAAATGCGATTTGGTACTGAAGAAGCCCCCTAGTGGGGGTGAAACTAGTCTACCATTTATCAATTGATATCATCTACTGCCAAGATATGGCCAATTAAATGATTGTACATTGTGTATTGCGAGCCATGTGCAAGTTGTCAAATTGTATTACGCCTAACCAGCGGATTGGTAATTAGATTAGTCGAGAATACATGTAAATATTGTTGTTATATTATAGGATGTATTCCTTTTTTCTAGAATTTGGTGTATATTGGGGAATAGGGGGAAAAGGGGAATTGAATTGGTAGCGTGCAGCACCAAGGACAATCCTCTAAACTCAACCCCTATGTTTGTATTTTAACATGCTATTGTCAATCAAAATAAATTCATGTATTTTATCTATGTAAAAATTGTATTATTCAATTATGATTTAGGCGCGGTCACACTTTGAGTTCCCATTAACACTGGGTCGGTTCATACCCAGAAATACCTTTGGTATATTATACCAATATATGGGCTCCCTATGCTGCTGCCAACTCCAGTGTCTCTTTCAGGCAATATATGGGCTCCCTATGCTGCTGCCAACTCCAATGTGTTTTTCAGGCAATATATGAGCTCCCTATGCTGCTGCCAACTCCAATGTGTTTTTCAGGCAATATATGGGCCTCTAATGCTGCTCCCAACTCCTGGGTGTGTTTTTCAGGCTATATATGAGCTTCTAATACTGCTGCCAAGTCCAGAGTCTGTATTTCAGGCAATCTATGGACTCCCAATGCTGCTGCTGCTGCCAACTCAAGGATGTGTCTTTCAGGCAATATATGAGCTCATTCGGCTGCTGCCAACTCCTGGGTGTGTTTTTCGGGCAGTATATGGGCTCCCTATGCTGCTGCCAACTCCAATGTGTTTTTCAGGCAATATATGGGCTCCCTATGCTGCTGCCAACTCCTGGGTGTGTCTTACAGGCAATATATGAGCTCCCTATGCTGCTGCCAACTGCAATGTGTTTTTCAGGCAATATATGGGCTTCCTATGCTGCTGCCAACTCCTGGGTGTGTCTTTCAGGCAATATATGAGCTCCCTATGCTGCTGCCAACTCCAATGTGTTTTTCAGGCAATATATGGGCTTCCTATGCTGCTGCCAACTCCAATGTGTTTTGCAGGCAATATATGGGCTTTTAATGCTGCTGCCAACTCCTGTGTGTGTCTTTCAGGCAATATATGGGCTCCAAATGCTGCTGCCAACTCCTGTGTGTGTCTTTCAGGCAGTATATGAGCTCCCTATGCTGCTGCCAACTCCAATGTGTTTTTCAGGCAATATATGGGCTCCTAATGCTGCTGCCAACTCCTGGGTGTGTTTTCAGGCAATATATGAGCTCCTAATGCTGCTGCTAAATCCAGAGTGTGTCTTTCAGGCAATATATGCACTCATAATGCTGCTGCTACTTCTGCCAACTCCTGGGTGTGTCTTTCAGGCAATATATGAGCTCTTTCTGCTGCTGCCAACTCCTGGGTGTGTCTTTCAGGCAATATATGAGCTCCCTATGCTGCTGCCAAGTCCAGAGTGTGTCTTTCAGACAATATATGGGCTCCTAATGCTGCTGCCAACTCCAATGTGTTTTTCAGGCAATACATGAGCTCTCCATGCTGCTGCCAAGTCCAGAGTGTGTCTTTCAGGCAATATATGGGCTCCTAATGCTGCTGCCAACTCCAGTGTCTATTTCAGGCAATATATGGGTTCCCTATGCTGCTGCCAACTCCAACGTGTATTTCAGGCAATATATGGGCTCCTAATGCTGCTGCCAGCTCCAATGTGTTTTTCAGGCAATATATGGGCTCATCATGCTGATGCCACCTCAAGGCTCTGTAATTGTGCCGCTCTAATAGCGAATCTAATAGCGACGCCTCTGATCTGCATTTCATACTTCTTTACAATACTAAACCCAGCATGCATCCTATGCATGTTACAACCAAGCAAAACGTTCTGCAACTCTATGGAGGCTCTCAGACGGCCAGAAATAGCGGTTTTTAATAGCGATTCGTCGCAAATAAATTCGTACCGAAACAATTTTTCCCAGAAAATTTGACGAATCGGCCGAATCGAATTTTTCAAAAGTTCGCTCATCTCTATTTATGAACACTGAAATCTTTAGTGCTAGATTGTAGACTGTGTACAACGTTTGCTATATTGTGTTGTATTGTGTTCTACTTTAAAAAAATCTGAATAGCACTTAGGTAAATCTAAAAGCAGGAGACAGCTGAAGGGCCACAATCCATAGTAGGGTTAAATCTGGAGAATTTTATTTTTATTATTATTGCCTTGAATCATTACAGGCCTATTTGTATTGTTAAGCAAACTAGCATTTGAAAATTGTCCCAGTGAAAAAAATCTGTATAAATTTGCTGGATGGCGGTGGGAGGGGTCCAGCTAGGCTTGTTTTTCTTTCTTTTAAAAGAAGGAAATGGACTCCAAAGTGACAGAGCCTGCAACCCTGAGACTCATTTTCTGGTCTTTCAATTGACAGACTAAACCTGTCACCCCTGAACTGTATTCCCACTATGAGAGAATAAACCACAAGCTTGGCAGGCATTTTATTCAGTTTGGGTGTGTAAGTGACCCCTCCTTTATTAGTCGACTAGTTTATATGGATTTTTAATATTACACAATTTCTCCATAGTGCTCCTTTAAATACAAGTCAGTGATATTCTGTGCTGAAATAAGTGTGTTAATAAGTATAACATGAAAGCCTGTTCCAAATGTAAAAGCTTCAGTGGTGACCCATCAGATTCCTCCACCCTCCTCATTTGGGTAAAACAGCTCGATGGTACTTGTGACCATTCAGACTGCATACAGTCTCAGATTAACAGAGCAAAGCATCAGCATTGCATGTCTAGTGTTGTTCCAATAGGATGCACTAAGCATGCAGCACTGGTATATCCAACTGCTTAAAACCATGATACTGTCATGTGCAGCAGCTAGTCAACCACTATGCTTTTAAGAAAAAAAATATTTTAAACCAAAAACGCACCATTACAGACAGTGTGGCATGCCCCCTTTCCTACAGGCCATGTGGGATCCCCCCATTCCATAGACAGTGTAGCATGCCCCCATCCCATTCCCCGTATACCCAGTGTGGCATTCTCCCCCGTCCCATTCCCGTATAGGCAGTGTACACTCCATTATCATAAGCAGTGTGGCATTCCCCCCTCCTATTCTCCATATAGGCAGTGTGCCCCCCATTCCCATTGGCTGTGTGGCATCCCCCCATTAGTATAGGCTGTGTGGCATCCCCTTCTCCCCCCATAGGCTGTGTGGTATCCCCCTCTCCCCCCATAGGCTGTGTGGCATTCCCCCTCCCCCCATTAGTATAGGCTGTGTGGCATACCCCTCTCCCCCCATAGGCTGTGTGGCATCCCCTCTCCCCCCATTTGTATAGGCTGTGTGGCATCCCCTCTCTCCCCATAGGCTGTGTGGCATCCCCCTCTCCCCCATAGGCTGTGTGGCATCCCCCTCTCCCCCCATAGGCTGTGTGGCATCCCCCTCTCCCCCATAGGCTGTGTGGCATCCCCCTTCCCCCATTAGTATAGGCTGTGTGGCAACCCCCTCTCCCCCATAGGCTGTGTGGCATTCCCCCTCTCCCCCCATAGGCTGTGTGGCATTCCCCCTCTCCCCCCATAGGCTGTGTGGCATTCCCCCTCTCCCCCATTAGTATAGGCTGTGTGGCATCCCCTCTCCCCCCATTTGTATAGGCTGTGTGGCATCCCCCCCATAGGCTGTGTGGCATCCCCTCTCCCCCCCATTTGTATAGGCTGTGTGGCATCCCCCTCTCCCTCCATAGGCTGTGTGGCATTCCCCCTCCCTCCCATTAGTATAGGCTGTGTGGCATCCCCCTCTCCCCCCATTTGTATAGACAGGGAGGCACAATAAAAAATAGTAAAACTCACCTCTCCACTGACACCGCTCCGCCGAGCGGTCGGCTCCGTGAATGGGGTGGGCGTGGCCTGCGCCGCATCAGTGTCGGCACAGGCCATGCCCACCCCATTCACGGAGATGGCTGTAAGAAGCAGCGGCGGCCTCAGGTCCCGGCCCCGCCATTGCGATCACTGTCTGTTACCGGCAGCGATGACAGCGGCAGGGCCAGAGACAGTGCCAGCCGCTCCTCCATCTGCTGCTTCTTCCTGGGCACATGCGAGCACCCAAGTCAGGGCAGCAGGTGGGCGTGGCCTGCACCGACTTGGTGCATGCCGCACCCACCCGCTGCCCTGACCTGGGTGTTCGCATGTGCCTCTACACTATTAAAACATGTGTAGGCTTTCTAAAGTAAAAAAAAAGAAGGAATTACTTACTTAGCTGGTGCTGACCGGTCAGCCACTAGCCCTGCTCTTACAGGAGTGCCAGGGATAGTGGTAAAATCATGTCACTTGCCAGTGTCAGCATGTGACATGTCCTTTAAACTGGTATAGAGGTCTCCTGGATCCATTACCTATTCGCCAACAGTAGTAAAATAAAACACCATACAAAATTAACTTTAATGTTCAAAATTTGACAACTTACAGATCCATATCTTCTCACTCTGTTCCCCCACCAGTAAGTGTGCACTGTATCTTGAGGGTCTTATTAGTTGCTTGTATCTTTAATTGCTGCTGCATCAAAGCAGACACCAACCACCACCACCTATTTTGGTAGTGTGTTTATTTATTTTTCAACTTCCTTTGAACTGGTAAGGGGTATAGGAATGCCACAAGCCTGTTATCTAGACTAGTTTATCTTATTATCAAACTAATGTTATAAAAAAAAAACAGGCCATACTCGACTCTATAGCCATTTTTGGAGGTCACAAATAAAATGTCTAGGGATGACTCTACGTTCATAAATGTAAATAAAGCTAGGGAAGATCTAAAACTGCTAACTATAAAGTAATCCATTTACCAAGTCAATAAAATGTCTTTCATAAACTTGAGTAGACGCCCCATGAATTAGCAAGCGATATTAAAGATGTGCAACTCGAAAACTTTATAGAAAAATATTAGCCAAAGGTGAATTAATTAAATGCAAAACTACAGAAATTCAGACCAAAATGTATAAATTATTTGTAGAAGCATATATTGTCAAATTGCAACTCAGATTTAGATATCAGCTACTTCCTAAAGCATAAACCCCCAAATCTACTGATCAAACGGCTAAAAGAATTATAACTTCCGTTCTCAGAAGAAGAGTTAGGTGTTCATTAAGTTAAAAAAACTTTTAAAGAGTTTAAAGTTTTCCTGATTCCATATCAACATGACGAACAGCATTTCTAGTAAGATGAACAAAGATATCAGTAAGGAAATACCCTAAACAATAAAAATCCCCTAATCTGCTCTAATTATCAGCCAATCACTTTAATTAACCTAGATCTGTACCCTGCTATTAACACACTTATTGGATAGAATTCTCAATAAATCATTATGCTACACAGAGGGGTCTTTCAAAACATTTCTAGAAGCAACTCTAACTCAAGTCGGCTTTGGTCCCTGTAGTTGGATAGATAGATGATAGATAGATAGATAGATAGATAGATAGATAGATAGATAGATATCGGACATTAGTACTTAGGAATGATTTCTGCCATAATTTTGGACTTTTGGGCGAATTTCAAAGGCATGGTACGGAAAGGCCATATTTGACTTTATATTGAATCAATTTACATTATGTCTGATTAGCAACAGGATAAGGTGGACAGTAAAAAATTACATTGTCTAAATCATGTATGCTCAACCTTCTGAAAAACGCAGGCAACTTAAATGATTTGAGAACTGGTCACGGGCCACAATGAATAGCTTCAATTTTTTTTTCATTTGAAATAGCATAGTGACTCCACTCATATGTCCTTCCACCACACCCCTACATTCATATATAACAATCCACAATCCAATCCACATGCTAGCAATGCTCATGACGATTGAGTTCCTTCTCTGAAAATAGTCCATAATTCCTAGCCCTCCCCCATCAGTCCCACATCCTAACCATATTTCCAATACTCAACCCATTTAAGCTCCTACCAATGCTAAGCATACAATTATTATAGAAAAGCTATTTTACCAAATTATTCTTCCAAATATTTCATCCAGAAGTGGTGTTGTACAATCAATGTCACTGTGTTCCTACAAGCCACCACTGTCACCTGTTTGCAATTGGCCCCCACTCATATCACCCTTCCTTATTGTACTGCTGTTTAACTACATTTACACCTCAGTTCCTATTTATCCTTTCACCTACCTTCAGCAGGTAAGAAGCCACATTGGATGGCTATGAGGGCCACATGTGGCCCCCGGACCGCAGGTTGAGCACATGTGGTCTAGATAAATATCGTATAGAACCACAGCACAGGAAATGCCATTGTTTAATCTGACCTATGCATTAAGTATGCATAATTAACAGGGGAAAATCATGTTTTATAGCAAATAATGCAACCAGGCTCTGCTTTATCTTAGCTCAAGTGTCATACAGCTAGTGCTCAAGTACGTTCCAGTCTCAGTGAGAAGTATTTATGACAGCTATCACATGTGTGCCAAGAGTTTAGAACAGATCAGAGAGATCTTGATAAGATTTTGGCAAGAATAGAAACCTAAAGGTGTTCTGGTATGTAAGTATCATTCTTTAGGGGCATTTATCACATGATTTATCACTGGTATCCAGGATTAGAAAGACAGAAAGGCTTGAATATATTACGGCAGTTCCTATTACCTCTCCAAATAATACTTGAATTGTTTTAAGTAAGTGGCAATGTCACGAACACATGAAAAGGTGCATTTTGTTGTTAAAATATTTAATAAGGGAAAAATGTTTTTTTAGAGCATATAGTCAAATAAAAAACACACAAAAATCCACACAAATATACACACACAAGATAATGTTAATTCATATTACAGTTTATCATTTATATTTATAAAATTATAGATTACAGCCAATCCCTTTCCCTTCATTCAAATATGATGTGATGTGAACATATAGGTCTTTTTTTCAGTCAAGACGTATGTATTGCTGTATTGGGGCTTAGATGCTCCATAGTCTGCCCTTCATAGTCTGTACTGGGGCACAAGCCCTCCAATGTCTTTACATTGTTGTCTGTACTGGGGCCTACACTCATCATAGTCTGCACTGGGGTCCAGTCCCTCCATCCACTGTACCAGGGCCAAGACCCTCTAATATCTTTACTGGAGCCCAGACCCTCCATTGTCTGTACTGTGGCCCCAGACCCTTAATTGTCTGTACTGGGGCCTAGACCTTTCATTGTCTTTATTGGTGCCCAGACCCTTCCATGTCTGTACTGGGGTCCAGATCCAGTTGTCTATACCGGGGGTCTAGAGCCTCTATTGTCTGTCTGTTTTTTGCTGTACCCTTGTCAACCCCCCTCACCTGTCCCCAGCCAATGACCACTGCTATGTCCTCAAGGAAGAAATTGTCTGTCTGTCTTACTGCTGTCTCAACATAGTTGTCCTTAAAAACTAAGCCATTTCCAAGCCAACAGCAGTGCCTGGCTGCACGTGTGGGGGCCCCGAAGGATGAGCGGTGGACCCAGAAATGGGTTTCCATATGCATTAAAATCTTGCTGTGTATGCTGTATGTATGCTGTGTCAGTAACTTGTCGCTTCAAAATGAACAAATACAGCATGTGAGATAGACCATGCAAGAAACATGAGTCATGGAGGACTGGAGAGCACAAGTTCACTCAGACAAGAAGATAGAATGATCCAGCACAGAGGCGGGACTAGATACATACATTTATAGGGAGCATAGAGGAGGTACTCACACTCAGGACAGGAAGCATGAGGATCCAGGGGTAACCACACAAACACAGCAGACACACTCAACTGAATAGCAGGTGGCAGACTTGAAGAAATTATAGACAGCACACGTTGTCAGTCCTTACACAGAAAGTCTCTGCTACGTACACCAAACACACCAGTTTGTGAACTGTTGCTAACATAAACACACTGTTAATGGAGAAAACGGTTTCTTTTTATAACGTACTATTAACTAGCACACTGAAAGTGTTTTCTCAAAATTCCAATTACCTAAACAACATAAAAGACCTCTTTAGCATCATTACTCTTACACACACAAAATCACCCCTGGCTTCTGACGCAGTAATACCAGGGTCCTAAAGTTTATTGTGACATGGACACCCATTGCTTTGATTTATTATTACAAGGTTTATTATTGGTTACAATTTCTGCCTAGTCCTCTAGGTATCTTTACGTCATACATTTACATTTACATTTATTGAAGGCTTTGGAACACACCCTTTATTGCAGTGAATGGACTGGAATGTGGCTCTTCATAGAGGTCCCAGAGTTTGACAATGAATAGGACCTCATCTTGGGAACTGGCGAGTTTTATACTGCTGGATTAGGACCCATCAGTCGAGGGGGACAATTTTTTCTAACTTGTCTGGACATTCACTTTAAGTATTTCAAGTGACTCATTTTGTAGAGTACCTGGAGATTTGTATGGTACAATGTAATCTTGTAGATTGTGCTAAAAATAAATCGTTTTTTTATTTGATAGATTTTAAACACCTACATTTAAAATTGTAAAAACAAAATGTTGTAGCTTTTTGAATTTTAAGAATGCCTAGATGTTAATGTGAACAAACAGAATTTGCCCTAGATGTTCACTGTGGCATGTTTTAAGCTGCTGAGCTGATAGCTACACAAAAACATAAGCACTGCAAGGTGCCACCAAATGGAAAACTGCCCCAGTGGCCCCACACTTGCAGATCACCTGGCACCTCTTTATGCAAGAGCCCTACTTGGCAAGGGGGCAGTTTATTATTCAAGTGACTGAAGGGAAGCTTATCAGTTGTCACATACAGAGGCAGCCACTATCCTTGTGCAGTACAATGTAACAACATTGAAAAGGGTGGGAAGCTCCCGGCTGTGTTAAATTTTAATAGCCAGGCACATCAGGTGTTAAATTTGAAATTCAAATACATTTTGAAGTTGTTAGTTAATGGATGTGCAAAGAATATCTACTAGACTCAGACAAAGAATATAATACATACAAATGTGAGGTTGCAAGGCTATAAGGGTAGAGCTGCAGACAACCCCTTAGAAACTATCACCTTTAATGTTTACAACTAGCACTATTTATACTACTGGAACTTAGATTAACATATCATAAATGTTCAGTCATTTCTTCTATTTGTCCACATAGGAAAGAACACGATGATCCCCCTAGACTAAGACCAGGAGCGTCTGGCCAGTGCCATCAGACAGTCTTGTCAATTTCCAGTCACTATTCACCAACGTTAACCTGGGTTGTCTCAGCAGGAGAGCAGGGAAAGCACATAGGAACAAAATTCAAATCCATTTATTAGCTTGTACCAAATCCTACCAAGAAGTAATCTCTCAAATAACTCAGTGGGAGAAACTAAGATGTTTTTTCAACATCTCAACACCTTATAAATAATGGTCAGGGAAATATTTTGTATTGGTCTCTGCTGGAAGGCATGTCCATGGAAAGAATGATACTTCTATTTTTAAACAGTTTTTATTGATCGTATTAAAGTACATTTTCAGTCAAAACATTAAAAAGCTATACTCACCTTGTCTCCCACACAGACTGTCGCTCCTAGTCTGGGGCTGTAGTGCTTACCTGAAAGACTTCATCCAGGTCCCTCGGTGCATTAGCACTTTCCGCAGTGCTGCTCTCTCATTGTGCTTCACTTCCTGTCTCTCTCCATGTGGCGACGCCCCTGTCATCAGTCACGGTGAGCTGCCATACCCCTCCCTGCCCAAAATGGGGTAGGGAAAGTACTCCAAATAATTATGGCAGTCTGTGTGGCAGAACAACTCCTATCATCCCCCATAGAAGACCGTGACATCACTCTATAGCAGACTGTGTTGCAGAACAACCCCCATCACCCCATAGCAGAGCCCTGCTTCTATAGCAGACAGAGAACTGTGAGCGATTGCGTGCTTGCTGGCCAGGCGGGACGCTGTGTCCCAAACTGTGGCTGCCCCCTTTTTTGGCCTGGCCATACCTACTCACCTTCCTGTTTGGTTGTGGCTTGGGCATGAGCGAGATGGCGAGCCTGCTGACCTACCTGATTGGCTGTGGGGAGAGCAGAAGCTGGTCAATGGGATGCTCAGCGGCCCATCAACCAGCTTTAGTGTTGATCCAAACCCCGGCATGGACATCTGATTAAACTTTGCGGTTTGGGTGCGTCCAACACTAGAAAAGAGCAGTTATCACTACTGCCAGTGCGAAAATATGATGTCCGTGTCTGGATATAGTGTATCAAGTCTGTGGTGCTAGTTTTGTTTTGCTCATGACAAACCCAGCACTAGCATTTAATATATTCAAAGTCTTCACTACAACCCACTCTACTTCTTTTAGCTCCAAGCACTAAATAATATTATAACATATAGGCATTACTATCCTCAAATGTTTCACATAGCCTGGTCTAGATTCAAGTGCAGTCACAGCAGAAGAAGATACATAATATCAATCATATTTCACAATCTGTACAAATTCTTAGCTATTTTTTATCAAAAATGATAGGGGGGGTTGGAAAGCACAAGAGTGGTGAAAAAACTTCATATACTAGTTCTTTGACTTTGTATTGCTACTATGACAGTAGGACATGTAATAAGAGACAATGGCCTCGATTCAGTAAGAATTAAAAAAAATTATCATGGTGGTAAAAAAAAATCACTTTACAAAAAAAAGCCAGATAATATCACTGTTGCTGAATCACCATCTAGGAAAACAGCAAAAGTCAATGGCACTTTTTACTACATTGAAAAAAGGAATATAAAGTTCACTACTTTTCTTAGGAAAAAAGTACCATTGACTTTCAGTGTCTTCCTAGCTAGTGATTCAGCAACAGTGACATTCTCAGGCTTTTTTCTCATAAAGTGAATTTTTTTATTGCCATGAGAATTTTTTTCAACTGAATCGAGGCCACTGTTTTTAGACTTTATTCATATTTAGGAACCAAGGTATGCATCTACACTGGGTATAAACTGTACTCTGACCATAGTTGTTTCTAGAAGCTAAAAAAAATAACAATTTCCTTACATCTCTGTATGTGATATGCTAAATGAGAATAATTCTCCTCTCATCTAACAATGTTGAAATGTCAAAACGCAATAACCTAAATTCACAGACTTCAGTTAGAATATTTTTGAAAGACATGTTACACTAAACTCATTTTGGAGATTATGGGCCTGATCTACGATGTTCCATTTTCCTCAGTGCGCCAAGTGTGCGTCGTGTGTTCTGTGATTATAATTAGAGCAGCAAACATAGGGACAACTAATTATTAGCTGGGTTTTTGCTGGGTTTTCACCGCACTTTACCTGGCGAATTTTGGATGACCCCCTCCCCCAAAAGGGTCTTGGTCCACTTTAAAGCTTATTTCATCATGACAGTGGTCTCAAAATATAAGTGTCAGGTCTATGTAGTGTCCAGGTTCTTTTAAATAATGAGCTTTAAACAAAGCGTTATATATATAATGAGAAAGTAATCTGAAAACATTTTATTAACTGTTTTTCCAATACTAGTTAACTACTTGAAGTTCACACCTGAAATATCAGTTAAAGATGCAAAATGACCTAAAGACAATCTTGCCTGAAATAACATTGAATTCTATGGGGTTCACTGCTAAAAGCTAAAGAACTGAAAAGGTGTTCACCAACAATCGCCAAGCTACAAGTAAATACTGAATACATGGACATCACCTGTTGAACATGCCAAATTTTGATCAGTTAAGGTGACAAACTGCAAAAATCAGTGATTACCTTGCAAAACTGTTTGTGTGTAAATTTTCCCATATATGTTATGCTTTTTATCTAAAGACAAGTTTTGGAACATTGCTTTGCCCGAGACAATGATCTCGGTGTGAATCTTCTTTCAAGCTAACTAAATAGTCACTACATTTTAAGCATACCATGTGCATCATCAGTTACATAACTAAAGGGGGACATATCCGCCATAATGTGTTGCAAACATTCCTTTTTTGAATATTTTATTTAATGCTAAGTTTTTACTATTCCCACATGTGGAGGACACGTGCTGGATATAAGCCACTGCTAGCAATGCCACAGGAAGTATATTGTAGCTGTCATGTGTGACTGACATAAACGAAGATTTATTCATTGTTCATACTGCACAACTATCATATCTCCCGTTCAGGCCTTGAGATTCTTGCACATATGCATTCTTGTGCTTTCCCATACAGTTACATGCAGACTCAAAGGTGAATTATCCTGATGTTTAAACGGCTGGTGCCAATTTGGTTTTGGACACCCTGCTCCCATACCCAAGAGGTTGCTGCTGTGCAACTTCCTCTTCTACTTAATTATATACAGTTCCTTGTGACAGGTTGTCCATGAAATCTGATATGGTAACAGAAGGTAGTGTCATGTACCTAGTAGAGGAGTGGACAGCAGGAGAATCTGGACAGTTCCAGCAATGCATCCCCAATGCTGACTCCAATAGTGACAACACATCAGGGAGGAAGGTATGACTGGCAATCTGGAGGACATACTCAGATGAAGTGGGTGTACTATAGATGCTGATTCAGGTATTACAACACCAGTGCTGTAAGTCAAGCAGCCTGGTATTCAGAGTGGAGCAGCAGCTGCAGAAGTAGACAGGCAAGGCGTCTCTTAAGGAACAGGTAGACTCTGGATAAGCTGAGGGTCAAGCCAAGCAGGTGGTCATTCAAGCCAGAGCTAAAGACAAAGTGGTTAGTCATACAAGCAAGGGTCAAGTGCCACAGGAGGTCAGCCAAGACATGGGACAATCCTCAGACAAGCTGGGTTGTACTCAGTTAGAAATGTGGATCAGAGGATGGTAAACATTACTTCTAGAAGATCTGCTAGTATGACAGGTCACACAAAGCACGTACAGTATGTATATGCAAATTTACCTGCAGTTACTACAACAAATGTATTTCTACAGTAAAAAAGAAGATCCTTTAACTATAGTACAACAAATGGATTTCTAAAGTGAAATAAGCCCCCAGGGGTGCTACAAGGTGTTGTAGCAATGCTCCACAGCAGTCCTACTTCCTCTGCTGGGCATGCAAACTGCACAGGGCAAGGGCGTCGATGCTGAACCACGGATGCACTGTGGGTCTCCAGATCGAGGTGAGTGTGCATGGATCCATCTATGTCAGAATGTATCTATTCCAATTGTTGAAATTATTTAAGTGGCTATTTATACTGTATACATTTCATGCACTTTAAATGGCTGTTTTGTGTATTTTAATGCATTTTAAGGTGACTGACAACCCACATGTACTACCCAGGTGGTACTTGACATAATTAGAAAATGGAATGTGGTTGGGAACCCCTGGGCTAGAGGGATTTTTGTGAAACATGGCTGCTAAATCCCTGAATGTAATTTCTTTCCATTGAGAGCCTACATTTAAAGTATGTGCATCCTGTCTGTGAAATGTCTTGGTTTAACAGGTCGAAGAATAAAGACTGTAATTCTAGATATATATCAGCCTTGCTTAAACTGAAACAAACACACAAACAAGCAAAGTCTATAACGTATGTAAAATATTGTGTATTGTGTAGTAGCAAGCTAAACTGTGCTTAGTGTCATGGATCAATGCAGGAGATCAAGGAGTTCTAGCGCCATCTGTTGGTAGTATGCAGTTATGTTTAGTATAATTTAGTATCATTTTCCAGTTGGAAACCATTTGTACAAATTACTTTAATTCCAAATGAAATGATATGTCCTAAATGTAGAATATTTTATCCTATAACCTAAAATCACATATAGTGATTATGATAAAAATATGGAATGTATCAAGGACTCTGGAGTAAAAATCAATAACGAATAGAAGGGCACTATCTGAAATATTTGCGTGCATTCTTTGTTGCTGCAAGCCCCTGTAAACATACTAAAATGTCTTACTATAAGAGAATAGAAGCTGTGGTTTATCTAAGTACAAACAAATGAAGGGCTTGAAAAAAAAATTGCACAATATAACACAACAAATATGATGACGTCACATAACATATATAAAGGATCCGTCAGCTGTTCCACCATAACAGTTCTTGGCATATACTAAAGACCATGTTGTCTTTTAAGAAGAGTTCCATACGCCAATTTGGGTTAATAGAGTAATTGTAAATGGAGCCATCTTAATTGGTACTGTGTGTACTGCTCATAACACGTAGGCTGATTCATTTATCTAGATGTATCAGTACTATTTATAGTGTGTCCTTACTTGACTGCAGCTCTATGGTCTATGGCGTGACCAAGACCATGTTGTCTTTTAAGAAGAGTTCCATACGCCAATTCGGGCTAATAGAGTAATTGTAAATGGAGCCATCTTAATTGGTACTGTATGTACTGCTCATAACACGTAGGCTGATTCATTTATCTAGATGTACCAGTACTATTTATATTGTGTCCTTACTTGACTACAGCTCTATGGTCTACGGTGTGATAATTAATCCAGATTAATAGAAATGAGTCAGCGGTGCCTTCAAGAAGATATAAGGAAACACACAGGAACACATAGCCCAGAGGCCCAGGCCTGAGTAGAGGAGTGCATATCTAATTATTCGGCTCTTTCCCTCGTTCGTTTTACCCCATAGTGTGTCAGTGACATCACCAGCCTCTCCAAAGGTTTTATTTTAGCAGAAGATGAATTATTTTATTCCACAACTCTGCATTGTGCACTCTAAATCAGGGGTTTGCAAACTTTTTTCATCCAGGGTTACATTTAGGCACAGCTTTTTTATTTTATTTAGAATCAAGGAAAGTGTTCCTAACCATTTCAATATCCTGTGTGACCCCATTGGATATCTGGCCTCACGTTCGGTTTAACAGACAAGTTAGAATAACTGAAAATTAATAGCTGTCATTAGTAGTTATGAGCCAAATCTGCATCTATTCTGTTCTTGTACAGTTCTTCCAAATAGTTTGCAATATTCTGGCTCTGCCTCACCTGAATCAGAATCACAATAAAGAATATAAGGCAAAATCTAGGCTGTGTATTTGGTTCTCTGGAAAGCAACTAAAGAAGCCAAATGTCCCCTAATTGCATGATAGGAAGACCACAGCTTCTGTGTTTATTGAAACACAGCCAACCTTAGCCAAGTAATGTTTCTTGGTATTAAGCAAAAAGGTTCCTAATAGGCTATTACTGCAACATGTTTCTTGGTGTAGGAGACAAAATCTCCCTTTAACTCCTTTAGAACTTCTGCATTAAAAGCTAGAGATTTCTGTGTGCACACACAGCTAGAGCAGAGCAAGGATGTCTGCGCCCCCAAGTACCCATGTGTGAACCCCCAAACACACATGTGTGCACCCCCAGATGTACATGCACTTACTCCCCGACCCAATGTGCACTTGCGCACCCTCAGACCCCCAGATGTAAATGCACGCAACCATAGATGGGTAGGTAGGTAGGCAGGTTAGTAAGTAGGTAGGCAGGTCGGTAGCTGGGTCAGTAGGCATGTAGATGGGCAACTAGGTCCCCTCAGATGCACATGCTTGCACTCATAGACACGCATTCAGGCATCCCCAGACATACATGCGCTTTCCGACATTTCCACCCCCCAAACACACATGCGCACACTCCCAATATGTGCTTGCACACTCCTAGATGCACATGTGTGCTCCCACATATCAGTAGGTAGATATGTGTGTGGGTAGACAGGTAGATAAGTGGATAGGTCAGTAAATAAGTAGGTAGGTAGGTAGGTGGCTTAGTAGGTAGGTTAGTAGGTTAGTAGGCAGGTAGGTAGGCAAATAAGTAGGTAGGTGAGTTAGTAGGTAGGCAGGAAGGCAGGTAGGTAGCTGGACCAGTAGGCAGGTAGGTGGGCAAGTAGGTGGGTGGGTCAGTAAAAAGGCAGTTAGGTGGGTGGGTGAGTGAGTACGAAAGTAGCCACCTACTTACGTACTCACTCACTCACCCACGTAGGCAGGCAGGTAGGTAGCTAGGTACGTGGGTGGGTCAGTAGGCAGATAGGTTAGTAAATAGGTAGGTGGGTGGATAGCTAGCAGGTTAGTCAGCAGGTAGGTAAGTGGGTGGGTCAGCAGAGAGATAGATCTCCAGCTCACATAAGAACGTGACACAAGCACTCTGACTGGCCAGCATCATAGACATCATCATGTGGTTTGCAATGGGTAACAGAACCGCCACACACAGGGGGGTCTAGCTCACGCGTGTGGCTCTGGATGCTTATTGCCGGAGTATACATTGGGTAGTTGGCGGGTCTGTCCTTGTTGGTGGCAGTATTGATGACATCATCGCAACCAGAAAACAGCCGCACCAGTGGCAGGTTACAGCCCTGGCTTTGGCAGCACACCACCATACAGCCCCTAGCTCAATACACCACTGGTAGCCTGGCCAGGAGGGTGGCACTGCACTCCATTGGCGAAGCCCGGTGTGCTGCGCGTCAGTTGGTCCAGGCATGCCTGACTGTGCGGTTCCAGGCAGTGGCATCCAGCAGCAGCCAGCATGGCGGCCTACCAACTGAGTTCTGCACGGTAGGTTTAGCACCGGGAGCAAAGACGTCGACAGCACCCGATGCTTCGAGGAAGCTGGACAAAGAGCATGTATTCTAAGGAAGAGCAGGGGTGTCGGCATCTCTGCAGCATCTTATTAGAACTTGGAGGTGTCTAGAAGTGCTTTGTCCAAAATAATCTGGAAATAGTTTATTATTATCGGTGGCGGGCCTACGCATAGAAAGTGAAACACGTGGTGTTGTGTAGTAGGAGCTCTAAAATCAAAGCATCTATTTTTTATTGGACTTTTTATTTGTATTAAATACCCAGTAACTGCTATGCAGATGGGCACAGATGACTTGGGTGGGTGGGTCAGTAAAAAGGCAGTTAGGTGGGTGGGTGAGTGAGTACGAAAGTAGCCACCTACTTACGTACTCACTCACTCACCCACGTAGGCAGGCAGGTAGGTAGCTAGGTACGTGGGTGGGTCAGTAGGCAGATAGGTTAGTAAATAGGTAGGTGGGTGGATAGCTAGCAGGTTAGTCAGCAGGTAGGTAAGTGGGTGGGTCAGCAGAGAGATAGATCTCCAGCTCACATAAGAACGTGACACAAGCACTCTGACTGGCCAGCATCATAGACATCATCATGTGGTTTGCAATGGGTAACAGAACCGCCACACACAGGGGGGTCTAGCTCACGCGTGTGGCTCTGGATGCTTATTGCCGGAGTATACATTGGGTAGTTGGCGGGTCTGTCCTTGTTGGTGGCAGTATTGATGACATCATCGCAACCAGAAAACAGCCGCACCAGTGGCAGGTTACAGCCCTGGCTTTGGCAGCACACCACCATACAGCCCCTAGCTCAATACACCACTGGTAGCCTGGCCAGGAGGGTGGCACTGCACTCCATTGGCGAAGCCCGGTGTGCTGCGCGTCAGTTGGTCCAGGCATGCCTGACTGTGCGGTTTCAGGCAGTGGCATCCAGCAGCAGCCAGCATGGCGGCCTACCAACTGAGTTCTGCACGGTAGGTTTAGCACCGGGAGCAGAGACGTCGACAGCACCCGATGCTTCGAGGAAGCTGGACAAAGAGCATGTATTCTAAGGAAGAGCAGGGGTGTCGGCATCTCTGCAGCATCTTATTAGAACTTGGAGGTGTCTAGAAGTGCTTTGTCCAAAATAATCTGGAAATAGTTTATTATTATCGGTGGCGGGCCTACGCATAGAAAGTGAAACACGTGGTGTTGTGTAGTAGGAGCTCTAAAATCAAAGCATCTATTTTTTATTGGACTTTTTATTTGTATTAAATACCCAGTAACTGCTATGCAGATGGGCACAGATGACTTGTATTATATACCCAGTAAATTATATGCAGATTGGTACAGATGGGCTGTGTTAAATGCCCAGTAAATGCTATGCAGATGTTCACAGATGAGTTGTATTAAATTCCCAGATGTATTAAATGTGCCCCAGCAGTTGCCCGTCCTCTGAGTACATTGAGGACAATAGGCAGATGTGTTTTTATGTGCCTCCCTAGCTTTGCCCCCAGCCACCACTGCTGACTCTCCCTACCTAGCTGTCAGTTTTGTCACTTCCTCACTGTCCTTCACTCCAGCAGCCTCCTCACCCTAACGATTTGTCCTGAAAAAGAAATTTTTTTTTGTCTTCCTTTAAAACGAAGCCTTACTCAGCAGCAGCAACCTCTCCCGATCTGCACACTGATGATATGGCGTCTGGAGTCTGGATGCATGAGCCCGCCTTTTATACAGCTGGGTCACGTGTCCCATCTGGCCAATCACAGCCATGCCCAGTATGGGTATGGCTGTGGTTTCTTGCCATAGTTGTTGAGCAACCAATCAACCAGCTTTCCAGGTATCCAGGTTCGGCTGAACCACGAACTTGATCATGGACTTCTTGCTGAAGTCCGTGCTTGGATTCCGATATGAGACCAAACTTTGCAGCTCAGGCTCGTTCATTACTAATTACGAGTAATAGCTCACATTTCTAATATCTCTATCAGGGCAGTTTCTAGGCTAAACGGTTCTCAGGGTGGGGAGGAAACCCCCCCCCGACCAACCTCTAGTTACCCCCAAAGAAAATACAGTGCTAACTCACAAGGCTTTTTAAGGATAGCTATTTTTACTATAGTGTTACAATGACCACATAGCTTATACATGGGCAAGTTTATAAATGTAAACTAAATATTAACTCTCCTTGTCCCTACTATCCCCCAATAAATATTCAGCAGATGAGATGATACCGATAAAGCTCAAATAAATGGAGTGCAAGCAGGTCAGGTTGTGGTATACAGTACATGCATGTGGCTGTAGGTGGGGCATTGATAAATTGAGCTGGTCTACAGACAGGGACAGAGGTTTGCAAGGGTATCTTACAGATCAACTGACTGCGGTTAAAGTGGACCAAAACTGGACCTAGAGTGTATAAGATTCCAATTTGTGTTGCATTGCATTATACATACCTCATCAGCGTTCCCATGGCCCATTTACCATTTCAATGTTCTTAGAAGATATGGCCTCTTTCTAACTAAAACGTGTTAATTAGAGATGAGCGAACTTTTGAAAAATTCGATTCGACTGATTCGCCGAATTTTCCGACAAAAATCGTTTCGACCCGAATAAATTCGCGACGAATCGCTATTAAAAACGGCTATTTCTGAGCCTCCTAGAGCCTCAATAGGGTTGTAAACCATTCAGCCTTGCTGTAACACGCACAGGATGCGTGCTGGGTTAGTTAAATAATACTTTGAAGAAATATCACATGCAGATCAGAGGCATCGCTAATAGAATCGCAGAGCGGCACAATTGCAGAGAGTTGAAGTGGCATCACTATGAGGGGCAGAAGGAGCCCAAATATACACTGGAGTTGGCCTCAGGAGCCCAAAAATTGGATGAATCACACCCTGGAGTTGGCAGAAGTTGGCAGCAGCAGCAGCAGGAGCCCAAATATACACTGGAGTTGGCTTCAGGAGCCCAAAAATTGGATGAATCACACCCTGGAGTTGGCAGGAGTTGGCAGCAGCAGCAGCAGGAGCCCAAATATACACTGGAGTTGGCTTCAGGAGCCCAAAAATTGGATGAATCACACCCTGGAGTTGGCAGGAGTTGACAGCAGCAGCAGCAGGAGCCCAAATATACACTGGAGTTGGCTTCAGGAGCCCAAAAATTGGATGAATCACACCCTGGAGTTGGCAGGAGTTGACAGTAGCAGCAGCAGGAGCCCAAATATACACTGGAGTTGGCCTCAGGAGCCCAAAAATTGGATGAATCACACCCTGGAGTTGGCAGGAGTTGACAGCAGCAGCAGCAGGAGCCCAAATATACACTGGAGTTGGCCTCAGGAGCCCAAAAATTGGATGAATCACACCCTGGAGTTGGCAGGAGTTGACAGTAGCAGCAGCAGGAGCCCAAATATACACTGGAGTTGGCCTCAGGAGCCCAAAAATTGGATGAATCACACCCTGGAGTTGGCAGGAGTTGACAGTAGCAGCAGCAGGAGCCCAAATATACACTGGAGTTGGCCTCAGGAGCCCAAAAATTGGATGAATCACACCCTGGAGTTGGCAGGAGTTGACAGTAGCAGCAGCAGGAGCCCAAATATACACTGGAGTTGGCTTCAGGAGCCCAAAAATTGGATGAATCACACCCTGGAGTTGGCAGCAGCAGCAGCAGGAGCCCAAATATACACTGGAGTTGGCTTCAGGAGCCCAAAAATTGGATGAATCACACCCTGGAGTTGGCAGCAGCAGCAGCAGGAGCCCAAATATACACTGGAGTTGGCCTCAGGAGCCCAAAAATTGGATGAATCACACCCTGGAGTTGGCAGGAGTTGACAGTAGCAGCAGCAGGAGCCCAAATATACACTGGAGTTGGCCTCAGGAGCCCAAAAATTGGATGAATCACACCCTGGAGTTGGCAGGAGTTGACAGTAGCAGCAGCAGGAGCCCAAATATACACTGGAGTTGGCCTCAGGAGCCCAAAAATTGGATGAATCACACCCTGGAGTTGGCAGGAGTTGACAGTAGCAGCAGCAGGAGCCCAAATATACACTGGAGTTGGCTTCAGGAGCCCAAAAATTGGATGAATCACACCCTGGAGTTGGCAGCAGCAGCAGCAGGAGCCCAAATATACACTGGAGTTGGCTTCAGGAGCCCAAAAATTGGATGAATCACACCCGGGAGTTGGCAGCAGCAGCAGCAGGAGCCCAAATATACACTGGAGTTGGCCTCAGGAGCCCAAAAATTGGATGAATCACACCCTGGAGTTGGCAGGAGTTGACAGTAGCAGCAGCAGGAGCCCAAATATACACTGGAGTTGGCCTCAGGAGCCCAAAAATTGGATGAATCACACCCTGGAGTTGGCAGGAGTTGACAGTAGCAGCAGCAGGAGCCCAAATATACACTGGAGTTGGCTTCAGGAGCCCAAAAATTGGATGAATCACACCCTGGAGTTGGCAGGAGTTGACAGTAGCAGCAGCAGGAGCCCAAATATACACTGGAGTTGGCCTCAGGAGCCCAAAAATTGGATGAATCACACCCTGGAGTTGGCAGGAGTTGACAGTAGCAGCAGCAGGAGCCCAAATATACACTGGAGTTGGCTTCAGGAGCCCAAAAATTGGATGAATCACACCCTGGAGTTGGCAGAAGTTGGCAGCAGCAGCAGCAGGAGCCCAAACATTACTTTAAACAGACCCTGGGGTTGGCCTCAGGAGCCCAAAAATTGGATGAATCACACCCTGTGGAGAGTCATGTGGAGAAAAAGTAGCTTAGTTAGTAATATCTACATAAAATTATGAATAAACAAATGCAAAAGTTTGCCAAAGTGAAGTTTTGTTTGAGGGTGTGTTTCCACCTTTTAATTAAATCAGAAACAAGAAGGTGTCATTGCCTCTGACTAATTAGCCCTCAAAAATTCTTGGAATTTTTAATCTGGAATCATGTCTGATCCGTCTTATCCGAAGAATATTAATAAAAAGTAAGAGTAACGTAAAGGATTTTTTATCAATACTTACTTGTGGTCCGATGCGGAGGAATGTCTGTAACTTGAGAGCAGCGCCTTAAATCTGTTTTGCACGATCCATCTTTCTTGGTCTGGCCCCGTCATCAATCTACTGGAATACATCAGGCATTGTTGGGAGGAAAGCTTGGCTGATCCATGCGCCATTCATTTCCACGCAGGGCAGTCTCTGGAAAAAAAAAGTCTGTATAAACCAGGGTCTTTTTCATATAAAAACAAATGGTTATTCTTGCTTTTCAACCATATGTTCCACAGCTTTACCAGTCATTGTGTCAGCCAATGAAGCAACTTTGTCTGGAAGTGCTGCAAAAGCAGTCCACTGCATCACAAGTGGCATCTGACACCCCCAGTCAACTGTCTGCCTGTTATGCTTTGGGTTCAGCTCCACTATCCATTGATCTGATATCCAAGATCTGATAATCATAAAATTCAGCAGCTACTGCCCAGCCAAGAAGTGGAGGAGACACTCGCCTCTTCTTCCACTATCCGGCAACTAGTGATGAGGAGAGTGTCGTGGGAGGAGGTGTTGCAAGCCGAGGTAGTGGAAGAGGGTCCCTGGAGTCTGCGGCGGTGGCGGCGGCAGCAGCAGCGAATTATTGCGGACTGTTGGTAGGAAAAATCAGCTACTCAGCGATGTGGCAGTGTTCCATGCAGCATCCTGTGGAGAAAAAGTAGGTTAGTTAGTGTATATACATAAAATTATGAATAGACAAATGCAATAGTATTGCGAAAGTGAAGTTTTGTTTGAGGGTGTGTTTCCACCTTGCAATTAAATCAGAAACAACTAGCTATCATTTGCCTCTGAATAATTAGCCCTCAAAAATTCTTGGAATTTTTAATCTTGATGTCTGAGGGATTTCTCCTCTCAGACAGCGTCACCATAAGTCCAGCCTGCTGCATTACCCAGTGGTGGACCTTTCAGAGAACTGATGGCTTGTGCCGAGCCGAGGTGGAGAGTCACATGGCATGGTTGTTGAACAGAAGGTGGGCCAGTCCTTTAGCCTGTCAGTGTGTACCAAAGTGCACAGTGTTGTCTACGCCTGGAGCTGTAACTATAGACTCATGGTGGACAATATATATCCTTTTAGGCCCCCTTGGTGATTGTGGTTTCACGCTGTTCTTCACATGGTTTTCCTTGACCATCAGAGTCACACATGGGAGGAACTACTAAAAATGAGAACTCAATCCATGAAAGCATTGCTTAATCCACGAAAACTGCAAATTTGGACCCATGGTGACTGACACTTGGAAGAACATCTTGTTTGCGCTGCGACAAGGAAGCCAGAGTCATGCGTCCTGACATGGCACACGTGTTCAGTCTAGTTTTGAAGTCATCTGAAAGACATCCGAACAACAGGAAAGAAAGTTAGCATGCACTTCTGGCACTCCTACACCACCAAGCACAACCTTATTGAGCCTCAGCGTCACAAAGGTGTACCCCACCATAGTCTGATTTGCGATGTTTCCACCCGTTGGAATTCCACCCTCCATATGCAGGATCCACTATAGCAGTGGTCCCCAACCCTGTCCTCAAGGCCCACCAACAGGCCAGGCTTTGCAGATCTCCACAAAGATGCTCAGGTGGAGTAATTAGTGCAGCTGCAGAGCAATAGAGCTGGCTATTTGGAGATCCAAAAAACATGACATGTTGGTGGGCCTTGAGGACAGGGTTGAGGACCACTGCACTATAGGAACAGAGAAAAGCCATCACGGATTTCTGGATGATCCAAACGGATAGGGGGACACCCCTGTGTAAATTCAATGTAAACCATTGGCAGCTCATACGTGACACCGACCGTTTGTTTAGGCCCTTTGAGGAAGCTACATTATTAGTCAGTTGCCAGGACTATGAGATGAACGATGAGATTCCACTGCTTCATGTACTACAACACATGTTGGAAAGCATGGCTGGTCAGGGCACTGGAGACATGGCACATACATTTCACAGCCACATGAAGCCTGTGGGGGCTGAAGTGGAGGAGGAGGAGGGGGTGGGGCACAGCAAACCACAGTTTAGGTTTCACAAAATGACCATTTTATCTAGTCATCTGACAGGAGAGGAGGTGCAGCCACAGGAGCTAGAGGGTTGTGAGTAAGGCGAGACAGAGGACCCAGACACACCATGGCAGTTTACAGTGGAGATGGAGACAGGTAGTCCCTCCGAGTCACTTGCACAAATGGCACGATGCATGCTCACATGCATGCGTACTAGTGAGCGCAGAATTGTCTCCATTTGTCAGCGGGAAGACTTCTGGCTCTCCAACTTATTGGACCCTCGCTTCCGGCACAAAATGGGGGCATTTTTTACGCCCACTGAGAGGGAGGAAAAACTGACCTACTACAGAGACATCCCACGTAGTCAGTTGGGCGATGTCTATTTGCGCCATGGCCCATACTCCCGCAGGTCTGACTCTAGGGGAACTTTGCGATCACCTTCCACTGCCATGGCTGCTGGGGGGGTGGAAGGAGCAGCAGCAGCTCCATCAGCAGCAACCTCAGTCTTCAGTCGCTAGTGAGTAGCTTTCTACACCCGCATAGTGAGTCTACTCATGAGAAGCAGGAAGACCTGGAGCTGGACCTCAAACAGCAGGTCATGTCATACCTTGACATGACCATGCCAACACACCTTCAAGATCCACTGGATTTGCTGGGAAGCCAAACTTGACTTGTGCCCGCAACTAGCAGAGTTTGCCCTGGAAAAGCTGTACTGGCCGGACAGTAGTTGATTTAGATGGCAACTGGGCTGCTCTATATAACGAAGCAAAATGGCAAATTTACCTCACTATATAAGCTATTGCCCCTCAGATTTACACAGGGGCTGCTCTATATTATGCTGCAAAATGGCAAATTAACCTCACAATATAAGCCATTGCAGCTCTATATAAATAAAAATAAATAAATAAAAAAAGGGCCTGTAGAAGCTTATTTAGTATAACAGATAGGGTGACATGTGCTGGTTTGGGATGCCCATATGGGCTAGTGTTTTGGCAGCAGTACAAAAACCAATGCAAAATGCAATAGCTTAATAAAGCTGATGCTGATCAACGCTTATTTAGTATAACAGATGGGGTGCAACATGCAGGTTTGGGATGCCCTGCGGCCTGGTGTATTTAAAGCAGACCAAAACCAATTCAAAATGCAATAACTTAATAAAGCTGAGGCTGTAGATGCTTATTTAGTATAAACAGGTAGGGTGCAAGGTGCAGCTTTGGGGTGCCCTGCGGCCTGGTTAAATGAAAGCAGTCAAAAAGGAAGTGCAAACTGAAGTAGCTTAATGAAGCTGATGCTGATCAACGCTTATGTTGTATACCAGATAGGGTGCAAGGTGCAGCTTTGGGGTGCCCTGCGGCCTGGTTTATTAAAATCAGTCAAAAACAAGTGCAAACTGAAGTAGCCTGATCAACGCTTATGTTGTATAACAGATAGGTTTAAAATAGCATGTGCCTTGGGATGCCCGTGTGGCCTGTTATATTTCAAGCTGAACAAAAAGTAACAATAATCCAAGTATGAGACATCATTTTGACCTTCTTCACAGCGCCATACTTTGAAAAAAAAAAATTAATTTCATGCCGATCAATCCAAAGGTCAATGCCCCTAACAAAAATAGTGTTCGGCATAAGTTTTCCTTCTGGAAGGACGTAACCTTTAGTTTACATGGTTGGGGTAGGTTATCTTACAAATTGGGATACCCCAGGCAGCAGTGTCATTGAAAGAGACAGATTGTAATGCAGGCCATACGCAAGCAGAGAAACTCAGGCTGCAACAGGCCTATTTAGTTTACATGGTTGGGGTAGGTTATCTTACAAATTGGGATACCCCACTGTATATGAAACCGAATATAAATGCACACCCAAAAGTGGACACTCAGCCTCCAAGAGGCCTGCTTAGTTTAAATAAGAGAGCTGCTTAGTATGGTAGGTAGGTTATGTTATGTTACAGAATGGGATGCCCCAAGCAGACTTGAGATCAGTATATATGCACACAGCAGCAGTGTGTTAGCAGGCTCATACAGGCCAAATTTCTTTAAATAAATGTGCAGCTTACAGTAAATGCAGAGGCTAATGGTATGTTACAGAATGGGATGCCCCAAAGCTGACTTGAGATCAGTATATATGCACACAGCAGCAGTGTGTTAGCAGGCTCATACAGGCCAAATTTCTTTAAATAACTGTGCAGCTTACAGTAAATGCAGAGGCTAATGGTATGTTACAGAATGGGATGCCCCAGAGCTGACTTGAGATCAGTATATATGCACACAGCAGCAGTGTGTTAGCAGGCTCATACAGGCCAAATTTCTTTAAATAAATGTGCAGCTTACAGTTAATGCAGAGGCTAATGGTATGTTACAGAATGGGATGCCCCAAGCAGACTTGAGATCAGTATATATGCACACAGCAGCAGTGTGTTAGCAGGCTCATACAGGCCAAATTTCTTTAAATAAATGTGCAGCTTACAGTAAATGCAGAGGCTAATGGTATGTTACAGAATGGGATGCCCCAGAGCTGACTTGAGATCAGTATATATGCACACAGCAGCAGTGTGTTAGCAGGCTCATACAGGCCAAATTTCTTTAAATAACTGTGCAGCTTGCAGTTAATGCAGAGGCTAATGGTATGTTACAGAATGGGATGCCCCAAAGCTGACTTGAGATCAGTATATATGCACACAGCAGCAGTGTGTTAGCAGGCTCATACAGGCCAAATTTCTTTAAATAAATGTGCAGCTTACAGTAAATGCAGAGGCTAATGGTATGTTACAGAATGGGATGCCCCAAAGCTGACTTGAGATCAGTATATATGCACACAGCAGCAGTGTGTTAGCAGGCTCATACAGGCCAAATTTCTTTAAATAAATGTGCAGCTTACAGTAAATGCAGAGGCTAATGGTATGTTACAGAATGGGATGCCCCAAAGCTGACTTGAGATCAGTATATATGCACACAGCAGCAGTGTGTTAGCAGGCTCATACAGGCCAAATTTCTTTAAATAAATGTGCAGCTTACAGTAAATGCAGAGGCTAATGGTATGTTACAGAATGGGATGCCCCAGAGCTGACTTGAGATCAGTATATATGCACACAGCAGCAGTGTGTTAGCAGGCTCATACAGGCCAAATTTCTTTAAATAACTGTGCAGCTTACAGTAAATGCAGAGGCTAATGGTATGTTACAGAATGGGATGCCCCAGAGCTGACTTGAGATCAGTATATATGCACACAGCAGCAGTGTGTTAGCAGGCTCATACAGGCCAAATTTCTTTAAATAAATGTGCAGCTTACAGTTAATGCAGAGGCTAATGGTATGTTACAGAATGGGATGCCCCAAGCAGACTTGAGATCAGTATATATGCACACAGCAGCAGTGTGTTAGCAGGCTCATACAGGCCAAATTTCTTTAAATAACTGTGCAGCTTACAGTTAATGCAGAGGCTAATGGTATGTTACAGAATGGGATGCCCCAAAGCTGACTTGAGATCAGTATATATGCACACAGCAGCAGTGTGTTAGCAGGCTCATACAGGCCAAATTTCTTTAAATAAATGTGCAGCTTACAGTAAATGCAGAGGCTAATGGTATGTTACAGAATGGGATGCCCCAAAGCTGACTTGAGATCAGTATATATGCACACAGCAGCAGTGTGTTAGCAGGCTCATACAGGCCAAATTTCTTTAAATAACTGTGCAGCTTACAGTAAATGCAGAGGCTAATGGTATGTTACAGAATGGGATGCCCCAGAGCTGACTTGAGATCAGTATATATGCACACAGCAGCAGTGTGTTAGCAGGCTCATACAGGCCAAATTTCTTTAAATAAATGTGCAGCTTACAGTTAATGCAGAGGCTAATGGTATGTTACAGAATGGGATGCCCCAAGCAGACTTGAGATCAGTATATATGCACACAGCAGCAGTGTGTTAGCAGGCTCATACAGGCCAAATTTCTTTAAATAAATGTGCAGCTTACAGTAAATGCAGAGGCTAATGGTATGTTACAGAATGGGATGCCCCAGAGCTGACTTGAGATCAGTATATATGCACACAGCAGCAGTGTGTTAGCAGGCTCATACAGGCCAAATTTCTTTAAATAACTGTGCAGCTTACAGTTAATGCAGAGGCTAATGGTATGTTACAGAATGGGATGCCCCAAAGCTGACTTGAGATCAGTATATATGCACACAGCAGCAGTGTGTTAGCAGGCTCATACAGGCCAAATTTCTTTAAATAAATGTGCAGCTTACAGTAAATGCAGAGGCTAATGGTATGTTACAGAATGGGATGCCCCAAAGCTGACTTGAGATCAGTATATATGCACACAGCAGCAGTGTGTTAGCAGGCTCATACAGGCCAAATTTCTTTAAATAAATGTGCAGCTTACAGTAAATGCAGAGGCTAATGGTATGTTACAGAATGGGATGCCCCAAAGCTGACTTGAGATCAGTATATATGCACACAGCAGCAGTGTGTTAGCAGGCTCATACAGGCCAAATTTCTTTAAATAAATGTGCAGCTTACAGTAAATGCAGAGGCTAATGGTATGTTACAGAATGGGATGCCCCAGAGCTGACTTGAGATCAGTATATATGCACACAGCAGCAGTGTGTTAGCAGGCTCATACAGGCCAAATTTCTTTAAATAACTGTGCAGCTTACAGTAAATGCAGAGGCTAATGGTATGTTACAGAATGGGATGCCCCAGAGCTGACTTGAGATCAGTATATATGCACACAGCAGCAGTGTGTTAGCAGGCTCATACAGGCCAAATTTCTTTAAATAAATGTGCAGCTTACAGTTAATGCAGAGGCTAATGGTATGTTACAGAATGGGATGCCCCAAGCAGACTTGAGATCAGTATATATGCACACAGCAGCAGTGTGTTAGCAGGCTCATACAGGCCAAATTTCTTTAAATAACTGTGCAGCTTACAGTTAATGCAGAGGCTAATGGTATGTTACAGAATGGGATGCCCCAAAGCTGACTTGAGATCAGTATATATGCACACAGCAGCAGTGTGTTAGCAGGCTCATACAGGCCAAATTTCTTTAAATAAATGTGCAGCTTACAGTAAATGCAGAGGCTAATGGTATGTTACAGAATGGGATGCCCCAAAGCTGACTTGAGATCAGTATATATGCACACAGCAGCAGTGTGTTAGCAGGCTCATACAGGCCAAATTTCTTTAAATAAATGTGCAGCTTACAGTAAATGCAGAGGCTAATGGTATGTTACAGAATGGGATGCCCCAAAGCTGACTTGAGATCAGTATATATGCACACAGCAGCAGTGTGTTAGCAGGCTCATACAGGCCAAATTTCTTTAAATAAATGTGCAGCTTACAGTAAATGCAGAGGCTAATGGTATGTTACAGAATGGGATGCCCCAGAGCTGACTTGAGATCAGTATATATGCACACAGCAGCAGTGTGTTAGCAGGCTCATACAGGCCAAATTTCTTTAAATAACTGTGCAGCTTACAGTTAATGCAGAGGCTAATGGTATGTTACAGAATGGGATGCCCCAAGCAGACTTGAGATCAGTATATATGCACACAGCAGCAGTGTGTTAGCAGGCTCATACAGGCCAAATTTCTTTAAATAAATGTGCAGCTTACAGTAAATGCAGAGGCTAATGGTATGTTACAGAATGGGATGCCCCAGAGCTGACTTGAGATCAGTATATATGCACACAGCAGCAGTGTGTTAGCAGGCTCATACAGGCCAAATTTCTTTAAATAACTGTGCAGCTTACAGTTAATGCAGAGGCTAATGGTATGTTACAGAATGGGATGCCCCAAAGCTGACTTGAGATCAGTATATATGCACACAGCAGCAGTGTGTTAGCAGGCTCATACAGGCCAAATTTCTTTAAATAACTGTGCAGCTTACAGTTAATGCAGAGGCTAATGGTATGTTACAGAATGGGATGCCCCAAAGCTGACTTGAGATCAGTATATATGCACACAGCAGCAGTGTGTTAGCAGGCTCATACAGGCCAAATTTCTTTAAATAAATGTGCAGCTTACAGTAAATGCAGAGGCTAATGGTATGTTACAGAATGGGATGCCCCAAAGCTGACTTGAGATCAGTATATATGCACACAGCAGCAGTGTGTTAGCAGGCTCATACAGGCCAAATTTCTTTAAATAAATGTGCAGCTTACAGTAAATGCAGAGGCTAATGGTATGTTACAGAATGGGATGCCCCAGAGCTGACTTGAGATCAGTATATATGCACACAGCAGCAGTGTGTTAGCAGGCTCATACAGGCCAAATTTCTTTAAATAACTGTGCAGCTTACAGTTAATGCAGAGGCTAATGGTATGTTACAGAATGGGATGCCCCAAGCAGACTTGAGATCAGTATATATGCACACAGCAGCAGTGTGTTAGCAGGCTCATACAGGCCAAATTTCTTTAAATAACTGTGCAGCTTACAGTTAATGCAGAGGCTAATGGTATGTTACAGAATGGGATGCCCCAAGCAGACTTGAGATCAGTATATATGCACACAGCAGCAGTGTGTTAGCAGGCTCATACAGGCCAAATTTCTTTAAATAAATGTGCAGCTTACAGTAAATGCAAAGGCTAATGGTATGTTACAGAATGGGATGCCCCAAAGCTGACTTGAGATCAGTATATATGCACACAGCAGCAGTGTGTTAGCAGGCTCATACAGGCCAAATTTCTTTAAATAACTGTGCAGCTTACAGTAAATGCAGAGGCTAATGGTATGTTACAGAATGGGATGTCCCAAAAACCAGAGAGCACCTGGCAGGCAGCAGTAAGACTATGCACAGCAAAAGTGTCTTTATCATGCCTAATTTCAATTAGAATAGGTGCAAATGGTTAGGTTCTTAAATAGAGGCTGGTGTAGTCACAGAATGGGATGCCCTAAAAACCAGCAGTAAGTACACCTGGCAGGGACAAGTAGTGCTATGCCCAGCAAAAGTGTCTTTATCAGGCTAATTTCAAATATGATAAGAGCAAATGCTTATATGGTCTTAAACAGAGGCTGCTTTAGTCACAGAATGGGATGCCCCGGGCAGGAATCGAGCTGCCAGGGTACAGTAGTGCTTTGGCCAGCAAAAGTGTCTTTATCAGGCCTAATTTCAAATATGATAAGAGCAAATGCTTATATGGTCTTAAACAGAGGCTGCTTTAGTCACAGAATGGGATGCCCCGGGCAGGAATCGAGCTGGCAGGGTACAGTAGTGCTTTGGCCAGCAAAAGTGTCTTTATCAGGCCTAATTTCAAATATGATAAGAGCAAATGCTTATATGGTCTTAAACAGAGGCTGCTTTAGTCACAGAATGGGATGCCCCGGGCAGGAATCGAGCTGCCAGGTTACAGTAGTGCTTTGGCCAGCAAAAGTGTCTTTATCAGGCCTAATTTCAAATATGATAAGAGCAAATGCTTATATGGTCTTAAACAGAGGCTGCTTTAGTCACAGAATGGGATGCCCCGGGCAGGAATCGAGCTGCCAGGGTACAGTAGTGCTTTGGCCAGCAAAAGTGTCTTTATCAGGCCTAATTTCAAATATGATTAGAGCAAATGCTTATATGGTCTTAAACAGAGGCTGCTTTAGTCACAGAATGGGATGCCCCGGGCAGGAATCGAGCTGCCAGGGTACAGTAGTGCTTTGGCCAGCAAAAGTGTCTTTATCAGGCCTAATTTCAAATATGATTAGAGCAAATGCTTATATGGTCTTAAACAGAGGCTGCTTTAGTCACAGAATGGGATGCCCCGGGCAGGAATCGAGCTGCCAGGGTACAGTAGTGCTTTGGCCAGCAAAAGTGTCTTTATCAGGCCTAATTTCAAATATGATTAGAGCAAATGGTTATATGGTCTTAAACAGAGGCTGCTTTAGTCACAGAATGGGATGCCCCGGGCAGGAATCGAGCTGCCAGGGTACAGTAGTGCTTTGGCCAGCAAAAGTGTCTTTATCAGGCCTAATTTCAAATATGATTAGAGCAAATGCTTATATGGTCTTAAACAGAGGCTGCTTTAGTCACAGAATGGGATGCCCCGGGCAGGAATCGAGCTGCCAGGGTACAGTAGTGCTTTGGCCAGCAAAAGTGTCTTTATCAGGCCTAATTTCAAATATGATTAGAGCAAATGCTTATATGGTCTTAAACAGAGGCTGCTTTAGTCACAGAATGGGATGCCCCGGGCAGGAATCGAGCTGCCAGGGTACAGTAGTGCTTTGGCCAGCAAAAGTGTCTTTATCAGGCCTAATTTCAAATATGATTAGAGCAAATGCTTATATGGTCTTAAACAGAGGCTGCTTTAGTCACAGAATGGGATGCCCCGGGCAGGAATCGAGCTGCCAGGGTACAGTAGTGCTTTGGCCAGCAAAAGTGTCTTTATCAGGCCTAATTTCAAATATGATTAGAGCAAATGCTTATATGGTCTTAAACAGAGGCTGCTTTAGTCACAGAATGGGATGCCCCGGGCAGGAATCGAGCTGCCAGGGTACAGTAGTGCTTTGGCCAGCAAAAGTGTCTTTATCAGGCCTAATTTCAAATATGATTAGAGCAAATGCTTATATGGTCTTAAACAGAGGCTGCTTTAGTCACAGAATGGGATGCCCCGGGCAGGAATCGAGCTGCCAGGGTACAGTAGTGCTTTGGCCAGCAAAAGTGTCTTTATCAGGCCTAATTTCAAATATGATTAGAGCAAATGCTTATATGGTCTTAAACAGAGGCTGCTTTAGTCACAGAATGGGATGCCCCGGGCAGGAATCGAGCTGCCAGGGTACAGTAGTGCTTTGGCCAGCAAAAGTGTCTTTATCAGGCCTAATTTCAAATATGATTAGAGCAAATGCTTATATGGTCTTAAACAGAGGCTGCTTTAGTCACAGAATGGGATGCCCCGGGCAGGAATCGAGCTGCCAGGGTACAGTAGTGCTTTGGCCAGCAAAAGTGTCTTTATCAGGCCTAATTTCAAATATGATTAGAGCAAATGCTTATATGGTCTTAAACAGAGGCTGCTTTAGTCACAGAATGGGATGCCCCGGGCAGGAATCGAGCTGCCAGGGTACAGTAGTGCTTTGGCCAGCAAAAGTGTCTTTATCAGGCCTAATTTCAAATATGATTAGAGCAAATGCTTATATGGTCTTAAACAGAGGCTGCTTTAGTCACAGAATGGGATGCCCCGGGCAGGAATCGAGCTGCCAGGGTACAGTAGTGCTTTGGCCAGCAAAAGTGTCTTTATCAGGCCTAATTTCAAATATGATTAGAGCAAATGCTTATATGGTCTTAAACAGAGGCTGCTTTAGTCACAGAATGGGATGCCCCGGGCAGGAATCGAGCTGCCAGGGTACAGTAGTGCTTTGGCCAGCAAAAGTGTCTTTATCAGGCCTAATTTCAAATATGATTAGAGCAAATGCTTATATGGTCTTAAACAGAGGCTGCTTTAGTCACAGAATGGGATGCCCCGGGCAGGAATCGAGCTGCCAGGGTACAGTAGTGCTTTGGCCAGCAAAAGTGTCTTTATCAGGCCTAATTTCAAATATGATTAGAGCAAATGCTTATATGGTCTTAAACAGAGGCTGCTTTAGTCACAGAATGGGATGCCTCACAGCAGACTTAAGATCAGTTCAGTATATATGCACAGTTAGTTACTATAAGCAGCCTGAAAACGCTAACAAAGGCTGGATGAAAAAAAAAAAATCTCCCTGTCAGCCAGCTCCGTTTTTCCTACCTTTCCCTGGCTTTCTGTCTGTCTCCTGTCTGTCTCCTGCCTGTCTCCTGCCTGTCTCCAGCCTGTCCCTGTCTGTCCCTGTCTCCAGCCTGTCTCCAGCCTGTCTAACTGCCTCAGCTACACAGCGTTCTGTCTGTCTGTCACGAATGCAATAGAGAAATGAGGAAAAGCAAGATGGCCGCCGTTAAATACCGCTGTGTGACGTCACCGGGCTTGCTGGCTGCTGATAGGCTGCATGTGACTGCCCCAGCTTGCACTGGCGCGGGATACATGTCCAGACATGTCCCGCCCGCCATCTTAGAATGCCTGTAATGTAAATGAATGGATGTTAAAGGAAAACTTCGAGTGATCGAATCGCGGGGAAATTCGGATTCGATCCGAATCGAATTTTTCCTGAAATTCGGATCGAATCCGGGTTCGTCCGGATCGATTCGCTCATCCCTAGTGTTAATAGCACAATGTATGAGATCCCTGTTCCTCTCGGGCCCCTATGCTGCCTTTTCTATAAACATTCTGTTTGGTCAAAGCTGACAGGAAGTCAGTGGGATAATAGCTGGCAAGGCAAAAACAAAACCTTTGTCTGATGTTGGGCTTTAAATACTGATTCATTTTACCATGAAAGCAAATATTATCCATTATATCCTCCCATTACTGGAAGTATTTTCAGTATGTCTATTGTTCAAAAAGAATGAGCTGTAGCAGTTAATTATGCTCTAGATATTTGTGTCGCCATGTATAAATAGTTTGCCATAGCAGAATTGTATAAAGAAAACTCAACATAAAGATTTCATTATGAGCGGATGACCTGCATGAGATGTTATGTGCTGATTTATTATGTGGATTACTGCGCCAAAGCTTACAAAGCTTTGCACTGTGATCTGTAGAGCTTCACTCTATAAGTCACTTTAACCTCTATAATAGTCAGTTTGGATCATTATAAATGATTAGTAACCCATTCTAAATACACATTCTTTCAGTTGGGTAAGAATTATAACCAATTTAAAGGGCCAAACAAGGCAATGACAATAGTAGGGCAGAGGCCTCCATTTCCTGCAGTATGCTGTAGAAGCTGTAGCAGGGCTCCAAAGTTTGCCTGTCCTGTCCCTCAGCGCTCACAGCTCCCTAAGCGCGACCACTGTGAATTTAGAACTTTTGGATGGGATGGTGCATCCGAGATAACATAGTAACATAGTATGTATGGCTAAATAAAGACTTTAGTCCATGCAGTTTATCTCCTTCCAGTGGTCTAGAAGCCATAGCTGGAAATGTTATTACATGCCAGGAAGGCATCCAGCCCACTTTTGAATGTTTTTACTGTATCCTTCATAACTACCCCCTCTGGCAGCGAGTTCCATGGTCTCTTACAGAGAAGAATCCCCCCTATGTCGGTGGAGAAAGCACCTTTCCTCCAACCTTAGTGGATGCCCTCGGGTTATAGTTACACTCCAGATTGTGGGACAGATCTTTGTATTGACCGCGAATATATTTATACGTGGAGGCTGATTCATTACTAATGGCAGGTATCAGCAGATGAGCGTCTGTATAGCAGCGCTTAGAGCGACCGCTAGTAAACACTGTAAGCGGGTATCGAGCGCTGTAACAGAGCGCCTCAGTCGCTCTAGTAACCTGGCCGACATTGATGAATGTGATGTATGTTGGGCGCTCTATCACCAGTACAGCGTTGCAGGGAGCGAGAAGTAGCGCCAGCTCAGTGCGACCGACTCTCAGCGACTCACCCCATACTTATCAAAAAACTACACACACACACATCTTCGGCGCTCTAAATCTGGTCGCTATATTAAAGTCTGTTTTTGAACACATATACACCAGTAACAAAGCAAAAACACATGGAATGACATTGTTGTAACATTGTGACATTAATACTTTAATGCCAGACCTACAATTCCGGCATAAAAAAACAAAAAATTCAAGTTTTCAAAAATGACTCTTTCTAGACCAGGAGAGGTCACACAATTATTTGAGAGAAAGAATAAATAAATAATAAAACCCTGTTTAAACAGAAGAAAAGGAACGTCCATTGAAATGTATGGGAGAGCAACAGGTAGCGACAGGTAATACCCGACGCTCTGGAAGCTAGAGCGCCGGCGCTATTCGCTGAGCCACCTTCAATGATGAATCACATGCTACATGCCGCTGTTAGAGTTGCTCACCAGATTTGCTTTCATAAATGTGGTTTTGCGTACAGCGCCAAGCGTTCACTAGGTGCAGCCTGCCGCTACAAGGCACTGCCTGGCGCTATCCCTTGATGAATAATCCCCATAGTTATTAGATAACCTATCAGGCATCTTTTTTCTAAACTAAATAAACCTAGCTTGGACAATCTTTCCGGGTACTCTAGCCCCCGCAATCCTTTTATTAACTTTGTTTCCCTTCTTTGAACGTGCTCCAGTTCTGATATGTCCTTCTTAAGCACAGGTGCCCAGAACTGTATACAGTATTCCATATGGGGTCTGACCAGTGACTTGTACAGGGGTAAAATGATGCTCTGGACATGAGCACCTATGCCCCTCCGGATGCAACCCAAGATCCTGTTTGCAGAGAAAAAGCATACATTAGTGTGAATTATTTGCAAGGCACAGCTAAAACAAAAAGCATAGACAAAGTGAGTAAATCACTTCGTGATTCGTGATTAAAGGGGTCATTTTCTGGGCTGTGAAGCTAACCAATGCTAAATCTTGGAATAAGAAATGTTCTTAAAGCTGACCTCCAGTAAAAAAAGTTTAGAAAATTGCTTCCCTAAGAAAAAAAGAAAGAACCAGCTTTAATGCCTCATGTTTTAAGAAAGCTCTTAAAACATTGTATCAACATTGTAAACAACCTTTGCAATGCTGTGCTGCAGCCAAGGCCATTGACATACATTACATTGATACATAGTTACTCTAATCCCCTCCAGCAGCTGGTGATTCAGTGAGTGTAGCATGACAGACATGCATATCCCTTTTCTAAAGAAAATTTCTCTCTCAGTTTGATGTGGGCTTCTTATAACAACACTGGGGAAACAATATCAAACAAACATACTGCAGCCATGCTGATCTTCAATGCAGCTGGCTAGAGAAGGATTTCTTCTACCATTCTGTGTGGAAACAGATACAATCTCTCTCTGGCTGGCTGGGCTGATCATAAGGAAGCTCCCAGTTCAACTGCAGTGTGTCTGTGTGCTAGCAAAGGCTCTCCCTCACCCCCCTACTAATCAGGGCTCTCAGGCTTGATCCAAGATGGCTGCTCCCATGTAATTCTAGGAGTGCAGCTATTCCATAACATCTTCATGGGGTTAAGCACTCCTAAATAGTATACTCCACTGATCGTAAAAGGGGGGCTCTAGGGGGGCAAATTGCTAAAATGTATTTTCTAGAGGTCCTCTTTAAGGGATCTGCACCCATTTTGTATAAAACGAGTGTTGCTATGGTAAAAGCTCTGGTATTTCCTATTTGTATTTTGTATTTTTGCACTGGAACATTTTTCATTTTTCCTTATTCCCTACCGTGTTCAGTGTACCATAGAACCATTATATGTACCAATGTACAAAGCTCATTATGCCCATCTATCATCTCCCCTTTCCCATCGCAGTTTTGCTTTGGATGCTGCAGTAACCTGTCATTGACAGTTATCTCAAATAGTAATTTCTTGGCTGCTCATTTCTTCTAAGAATCCCCTAATGCAAATAGAATGTGTGCTCAAAACTGCTGCAAAAGGCAGCCGCAGTCTGGAGGGGGAGTTCTAATACCTGGACCACCCCCTTGGATGCTTCCCTGACTGGAAGCATCTGATTTATCTTAAGGCCCTACAGACTATGTGTCACGCTCCAGGTACCGCAATTATCCACTTGGATAACTTCAGCTCTCTTGGTAAGGACCTCAACCCCCAATCTCCGCAGCCAGCTTCACCTATAGGAGCCCCCGCTTGCCGAGACGCAGAACACACCTGCTCGGGATCGGTTGCCCCCAGGACTTCTATGGCTCAAAGGATGAAGCCTTACTGTACAGAGGACTGGAGAACCCGCGGCTGGAAGTGGAATTGGGTAGCCCGAATTTGAGCGTAAGACGGAAGTCCAAGGACAGGCTGGAGGTTGGCAACAGTAGATCTGAGGTGGCGACAGAACAATAGCAATAGACAGATCGTGGTCTAGGTTCAAGGCAAGGGTCGGCAATAGGAGTGTAGATCGAGGATGGTCAAAGGCAGGCAAGGGTCGGCAACAGGAGTGTAGATCGAGGATGGTCAAAGGCAGGCAAGGGTCAGCAACAGGAGTGAAGATCGAGGATGGTCAAAGGCAGGCAAGGGTCGGCAACAGGAATGGAGATCGAGGATGGTCAAAGGCAGGCAAGGGTCGGCAACAGGAACACAGATCAATATCAAGGTAAGTAACAAACGAGGGTCTAAGCGCTATAACAGGCAATGACAAACTGACTGGGGTGAGGTTATATAGGGATCAGGCATCATTGGCCCCGGAGAATCAGTGTGGTGATTGGTGCAACTTATGAACTTCAACAAGATTGGTCAACATAGGGCGTACAGCCCAGAACTCCAAGGCAGGCGATTGGCCCAGTCCCTGTGGGGCACTCCCTCTAGTGCAGCTGGGCCTTTAATTTAAATTAACCTTCCTCCGGCGGCCACGCTGAGAGCAGCGCCGCCGGAGGGTATAAACTGCGCGAGCACGAGAGACGACGCTGGAGCCGCCGGCTGAGGAGGGAGGCGCGTGCGCGCCAGCCGGAACAGAAGCCGCCGCGGCCGCCGGACAGGTGGCTGCGCAGCGGGAGCGGGCGGCTGAGGACCCGAGACGCCGCTGGAACGGGAGACCGGTAAGCCGACAGTGACACTATGGAGGTCATGATAATTATTTGGTAAAGCATGGTGCACTAACTGTGTGTCCTGTGATGTGAATTGCAACCTGCATCTCAGTGAGCTTTTACATTTCAACAATCAAGAATGTGCAATAAAAAATGTTGGTTCCAGTTTTTCCCCAAAAATCCCCTGTACCTGCAATGAAGCATTTTTACAGATGAGGTACATGCTGTTTGTTTAGGACTTAAGAAACAACAGGGTATTCAGAAAAATGTGTTTTACCTAATCGAAAAAATGATATCCCTCCCCTTTATAAATGCCCCATTGCAGGTACAGGTGATATTTCTGGGGAAAATTTAACAAAAAACATTTTATTGGACTTTCTTGTGTGTTAAAATTAAATAGCTCAGGTTTGGTTGGTGCAGGTGCTGACCTTAGTGTAACGGGTGCTTAAAGGAGGCACTATCGCAAAGTTGTGTATCATTAAAAATCCATATAAAAACACCGGCTAATGAGAGGAGGGGTCACTTATACACTCAGATTGAACAAAACTCCCAGCAAGTGTGGTTTTCTTCTCCTGGTAGGAATAAAATTCAGGAGTGACAGGTTTAAGTGTGTCAGGGGTGGATATTTCCTGCTGACGGGTGTATAAATGACCTCTCCTCCAGCCATCCAGCATACTTATATACATTTTTATGATTGGGCCATTTTTTCGCAAACGTGCTCCATTAAAGGAGCACTATCGCAAAATTGTGTAATGTTAAGAATCCATATAAACATTGGCTAATTAGAGAGGTCACTTATACACCAAACTGAAAAAATCTGCTGATCATAAGGAAGCTCCCAGCTCAACTGCAGTGTGTCTGTGTGCTAGCAAAGGCTGAATATTTCTTGATGCCGGGTGTATAAGTGATCTTGCCTCCCGCCATCCAGCATATTTATATGGATTTTTATAATTGGGCCATTTTTTCACGATAGTGCTCCTTTAAGGGTCCTCCTAAGGCTGACAAAGTCCTCCTGACTATTATCAAGAGTAGTTTATGATTTTAAATGTTTTATTGTAAAAATACACTGTTATGTATTGCTAGGAAAGCTATGTGGACCGACTACGTTTACTATGTTTCTTTTATTAGAAGTTTACATGCTAAATTTCCTGACGGATAATAATTTAGCAAATCATTAACTAAGAAAGTCATATACTGATCTCCTTGGTACAGTACCCCATCCTATTACTTAATGCTCTCTTCAGACCTCAGACTGGACACCTATGCTTACATTCTTTTCACTTAGGAGGATTTCCATTGACACTTAAGTTGTCTATATATAGATTTGATGCAAATTCAATTATCCTTCTAAAAGGAATAGGAAATCCCTTAAAGTCAATGCAATTACCGTATCTAAGGTTAGGAACTGTTCTGTAGTGAGCAACCATATAGCCCTTGCTGAATGGTAAAAAATATCCCAATGTATTTGTTTTGTGGACCTGAAGAATGATAATTAGAATGATAAGATGCTGTGGGTGAAATCTACTACACGTATGTTGCGTGACAAAGAGTGTCATGTACTTGTACTACCAGAACACCCACTTTCACAAATGTATAGTTTCTAGCGCTAGGTGGCATCATAATTGCCAGTGCCTCCCTGTGCATTAACCCTGTTATACCTGACTTAACTTTCTCCTTGATCCCCCAGTCAAATCAAGTGCTGCGATTGGCTTCAGCGGCCACATGTTCATTACAGCCTGTGGACCACGTGACGCAACCTTTTGTGAACTAAAATTAAATTCAGCTAACAGTTTGCTTGTCGGTTTTGTTTTACTTTTGAAAAAAAATAAAAAAGCTGCTTCCAGTCCCTAGGCTATAGACTGTAACGCCATGGTCTGACGGCTACTACAGTGGGCCATTAGCCATGGCATAAATAGCAGCACATATGCTACTTTGCACTGGGATTGCTCTTCCTCGGACCCAAATTCCTCTACAGACTTTGAAGTAGACATGAATCCTTCATGGAAACACTTTTCCAGGGAGGATCCTGGTAGATAGAGGCATTAAACTAACTTCATTTACCCATCTCATGCCATCAGCAAGCCTTGCACTAGACAGGTATTCACCTCAAATCAGCATGCGCCAGGAGGAACTTTGAAAAGGGACCTAGAATCATTTTTTTAATTTTTAGATCAGCTTAACCCTTTAACTGCCAGCCTACCTGGAGATTTTGTCACCCCCTGTTGCCAGACCATTTTTCAATATTTTGTGCTGTACATGTTCACTGTGATTTCTGAAGGGATTTCCAGGGACTTCGAAGGAAAATTATATATTGTTTTAGTCTGGGCTTTAACATGAAATGTCTTGTTTGGCCTTGTTTAGTGTATTCTCAATGTTTTTAGGGTGAAATATGTGCAAAAAATCTATTTTATAAAATGTGTAGTGTTTTTTGTAATAAAAAATATAAATTTTCAATAAAATCATATTGCGTGTAAATGCCCGATTTCATCCGGTTACAACGGTACCACATATGTATTGTTAGACACCCTTTTCTGCCCAGGATACTCCCCCAGACCCCCCCCCCAACTCCCAGGAAGGAAGCTCCCAGCTCAACTGCAGTGTGTCTGTGTGCTAGCAATGGCTCTCCCTCACACCCACTACTAATCAGGACTAGGTTTGATCCAAGATGGCTGCTCCCATGTAATTCTAGGAGTGTAGCTATTCCATAACATCTTCATGGGGTTGAGCGCTCCTAAATAGTATACTCCACTGATCGTAAAATGGTGTGCAGTCCCCCCCTACCCAGCACAACCAACCAGAACAAGGCGCAGAGGGCGAGCTTTGGTGGCCCACGGCCCTGCAAGGCTACAAGCCCGCACAGCCTAAATGGCCCTGGGCTTGTCTTCCCCCACTCGATCACCGCATCTAACAACTGTCAGGCCGGGAGTGGGATGGCGCCTTATTCTGGGCCCTATCTTTAAGCCAGAGAAGCCCCGGAGGGGCAAATTAGTTTTTTTCTTTCGGCCGCTAGCAGGTGTTAAAGCCAGGCACATCAAATTTATGTGGCTGGCGTTTAATGGTAGGAGAGGTAGCTACATAAATGTTACATGGCTAGCATTAGAATGGTTAAACACTAGCCACACAAAATGTATGTGTCTGCCTCTCCTACAGTTAACTGTCACCCACATAACCCCCATTTGTGGCCCAAGAGGCAAAAATGCCCATTCTCTTACCCGCATGTCGCTCCCTGCATCTCGCCAGCTACAGCAAGGAGGGGCATATATAGGAGGAGTGATATGATTAGAGATGAGCGAACTTTTGAAAAATTCGATTCGACTGATTCGCCGAATTTTCCGACAAAAATCGTTTCGACCCGAATAAATTCGCGACGAATCGCTATTAAAAACGGCTATTTCTGAGCCTCCTACAGCCTCAATAGGGTTGTAAACCATTCAGCCTTGCTGTAACACGCACAGGATGCGTGCTGGGTTTGTTAAATAATACTTTGAAGAAATATCACATGCAGATCAGAGGCATCGCTAATAGAATCGCAGAGCGGCACGATTGCAGAGAGTTGAAGTGGCATCACTATGAGGGGCAGAAGGAGCCCAAATATACACTGGAGTTGGCCTCAGGAGCCCAAAAATTGGATGAATCACACCCTGGAGTTGGCAGAAGTTGGCAGCAGCAGCAGCAGCAGGAGCCCAAATATACACTGGAGTTGGCTTCAGGAGCCCAAAAATTGGATGAATCACACCCTGGAGTTGGCAGAAGTTGGCAGCAGCAGCAGCAGGAGCCCAAATATACACTGGAGTTGGCCTCAGGAGCCCAAAAATTGGATGAATCACACCCTGGAGTTGGCAGAAGTTGGCAGCAGCAGCAGCAGGAGCCCAAATATACACTGGAGTTGGCCTCAGGAGCCCAACAATTGGATGAATCACACCCTGGAGTTGGCAGAAGTTGGCAGCAGCAGCAGCAGCAGGAGCCCAAATATACACTGGAGTTGGCTTCAGGAGCCCAAAAATTGGATGAATCACACCCTGGAGTTGGCAGAAGTTGGCAGCAGCAGCAGCAGGAGCCCAAATATACACTGGAGTTGGCTTCAGGAGCCCAAAAATTGGATGAATCACACCCTGGAGTTGGCAGGAGTTGACAGTAGCAGCAGCAGGAGCCCAAATATACACTGGAGTTGGCTTCAGGAGCCCAAAAATTGGATGAATCACACCCTGGAGTTGGCAGGAGTTGACAGCAGCAGCAGCAGGAGCCCAAATATACACTGGAGTTGGCCTCAGGAGCCCAAAAATTGGATGAATCACACCCTGGAGTTGGCAGAAGTTGGCAGTAGTAGCAGCAGGAGCCCAAATATACACTGGAGTTGGCCTCAGGAGCCCAAAAATTGGATGAATCACACCCTGGAGTTGGCAGAAGTTGGCAGTAGTAGCAGCAGGAGCCCAAATATACACTGGAGTTGGCTTCAGGAGCCTAAAAATTGGATGAATCACACCCTGGAGTTGGCAGAAGTTGGCAGTAGCAGCAGCAGGAGCCCAAATATACACTGGAGTTGGCTTCAGGAGCCCAAAAATTGGATGAATCACACCCTGGAGTTGGCAGAAGTTGGCAGCAGCAGCAGCAGCAGGAGCCCAAATATACACTGGAGTTGGCCTCAGGAGCCCAAAAATTGGATGAATCACACCCTGGAGTTGGCAGAAGTTGGCAGCAGCAGCAGCAGGAGCCCAAATATACACTGGAGTTGGCCTCAGGAGCCCAAAAATTGGATGAATCACACCCTGGAGTTGGCAGGAGTTGACAGTAGTAGCAGCAGGAGCCCAAATATACACTGGAGTTGGCTTCAGGAGCCCAAAAATTGGATGAATCACACCCTGGAGTTGGCAGAAGTTGGCAGCAGCAGCAGCAGGAGCCCAAATATACACTGGAGTTGGCTTCAGGAGCCCAAAAATTGGATGAATCACACCCTGGAGTTGGCAGAAGTTGGCAGCAGCAGCAGCAGGAGCCCAAATATACACTGGAGTTGGCTTCAGGAGCCCAAAAATTGGATGAATCACACCCTGGAGTTGGCAGAAGTTGGCAGCAGCAGCAGCAGGAGCCCAAATATACACTGGAGTTGGCTTCAGGAGCCCAAAAATTGGATGAATCACACCCTGGAGTTGGCAGAAGTTGGCAGCAGCAGCAGCAGCAGGAGCCCAAATATACACTGGAGTTGGCTTCAGGAGCCCAAAAATTGGATGAATCACACCCTGGAGTTGGCAGGAGTTGACAGCAGCAGCAGCAGGAGCCCAAATATACACTGGAGTTGGCCTCAGGAGCCCAAAAATTGGATGAATCACACCCTGGAGTTGGCAGGAGTTGACAGTAGCAGCAGCAGGAGCCCAAATATACACTGGAGTTGGCTTCAGGAGCCCAAAAATTGGATGAATCACACCCTGGAGTTGGCAGAAGTTGGCAGCAGCAGCAGCAGGAGCCCAAATATACACTGGAGTTGGCTTCAGGAGCCCAAAAATTGGATGAATCACACCCTGGAGTTGGCAGAAGTTGGCAGCAGCAGCAGCAGGAGCCCAAATATACACTGGAGTTGGCTTCAGGAGCCCAAAAATTGGATGAATCACACCCTGGAGTTGGCAGAAGTTGGCAGCAGCAGCAGCAGGAGCCCAAATATACACTGGAGTTGGCTTCAGGAGCCCAAAAATTGGATGAATCACACCCTGGAGTTGGCAGGAGTTGACAGCAGCAGCAGCAGGAGCCCAAATATACACTGGAGTTGGCTTCAGGAGCCCAAAAATTGGATGAATCACACCCTGGAGTTGGCAGGAGTTGACAGCAGCAGCAGCAGGAGCCCAAATATACACTGGAGTTGGCCTCAGGAGCCCAAAAATTGGATGAATCACACCCTGGAGTTGGCAGGAGTTGACAGTAGCAGCAGCAGGAGCCCAAATATACACTGGAGTTGGCTTCAGGAGCCCAAAAATTGGATGAATCACACCCTGGAGTTGGCAGAAGTTGGCAGCAGCAGCAGCAGCAGGAGCCCAAATATACACTGGAGTTGGCTTCAGGAGCCCAAAAATTGGATGAATCACACCCTGGAGTTGGCAGGAGTTGACAGTAGCAGCAGCAGGAGCCCAAATATACACTGGAGTTGGCTTCAGGAGCCCAAAAATTGGATGAATCACACCCTGGAGTTGGCAGAAGTTGGCAGCAGCAGCAGCAGCAGGAGCCCAAATATACACTGGAGTTGGCTTCAGGAGCACAAAAATTGGATGAATCACACCCTGGAGTTGGCAGAAGTTGGCAGCAGCAGCAGCAGCAGGAGCCCAAATATACACTGGAGTTGGCTTCAGGAGGCCAAAAATTGGATGAATCACACCCTGGAGTTGGCAGAAGTTGGCAGCAGCAGCAGCAGCAGGAGCCCAAATATACACTGGAGTTGGCTTCAGGAGCCCAAAAATTGGATGAATCACACCCTGGAGTTGGCAGAAGTTGGCAGCAGCAGCAGCAGCAGGAGCCCAAATATACACTGGAGTTGGCTTCAGGAGCCCAAAAATTGGATGAATCACACCCTGGAGTTGGCAGGAGTTGACAGTAGCAGCAGCAGGAGCCCAAATATACACTGGAGTTGGCTTCAGGAGCCCAAAAATTGGATGAATCACACCCTGGAGTTGGCAGGAGTTGACAGTAGCAGCAGCAGGAGCCCAAATATACACTGGAGTTGGCTTCAGGAGCCCAAAAATTGGATGAATCACACCCTGGAGTTGGCAGGAGTTGACAGTAGCAGCAGCAGGAGCCCAAATATACACTGGAGTTGGCTTCAGGAGCCCAAAAATTGGATGAATCACACCCTGGAGTTGGCAGAAGTTGGCAGTAGTAGCAGCAGGAGCCCAAATATACACTGGAGTTGGCTTCAGGAGCCCAAAAATTGGATGAATCACACCCTGGAGTTGGCAGGAGTTGACAGTAGCATCAGCAGGAGCCCAAATATACACTGGAGTTGGCCTCAGGAGCCCAAAAATTGGATGAATCACACCCTGGAGTTGGCAGGAGTTGACAGTAGCAGCAGCAGGAGCCCAAATATACACTGGAGTTGGCCTCAGGAGCCCAAAAATTGGATGAATCACACCCTGGAGTTGGCAGGAGTTGACAGTAGTAGCAGCAGGAGCCCAAATATACACTGGAGTTGGCTTCAGGAGCCCAAAAATTGGATGAATCACACCCTGGAGTTGGCAGAAGTTGGCAGTAGCAGCAGCAGGAGCCCAAAAAATGGCCTAAAGACATAAATATGTTTTGCACCATTTGTAAAGTGTAAAACGTGGCACCATGCTGAATCTAGTCGCATGCATCAGGCATTGGTGGGTGGAAATCCTGGCTGATCCATCCCTGATTCATTTTGACAAAGGTGAGTCTCTCCACATTTTTAGTTGACAGACGAGTTCTCCTCGCCGTAACTATGGCCCCCGCCGCACTAAACACCCGCTCAGATGGCACGCTACTTGCCGGGCAGGACAGCTTTTCCAGGGCAAACTCTGCTAGTTGCGGCCACAAATCAAGTTTGGCTGCCCAGAAGTCCAGCGGATCCTCAAGGTGTGTTGGCATGGTCATGTCAAAGTATGACATGACCTGCTGGTTCAGGTCCTGCTCCAGGTCTTCCTGCTGCTCATGAGTAGCCTCACTATGCGGGTGTAGAAAGCTACTCATTAGCGACTGAAGACTGAGGCTGCTGCTGCTGATGGAGCTTCTGCTGCTGCTGCTGCCAACCCCCCCAGCGGCCATGGCAGTGGAAGGTGAGCGCAGAGGTCCCCTCGAGTCAGACCTGCGAGAGTATGGACCATGGCGCAGATAGGCATCGGCCAACTGCCTACGTAGAATGTCTTTGTAGTAGTTGAGTTTGTCCTCCCTCTCGGTGGGTTTAAAAAATGCCCCCATTTTGTGCCGGAAGCGAGGGTCCAATAAGGTGGACAGCCAGAAGTCATCCCGCCGACAGATGGAAACAATTCTGGGGTCACTACGCAAGCATGTGAGCATGCTTCGTGCCATTTGCGCAAGTGACTCGGATGGACTACCTGTCTCCATCTCCACTGCATACTGCCACGGTGTGCCCGGGTCCTCTGTCTCTCCTTCCTCAAAAACCTCTAGCTCCTCTGGCTGCTCCTGCTCCTCCTCTCCTGTCCGCTGACTAGATAAACCAGCCATTTCGCCAAGCCTAAACTGTGTTTCGCTGGGCAACTCCTCCTCCTCCTCTTCCTCCTCCTCCTCCTCCAGTTCAGCTCCAACGGGGTTCATGTGGCCGTAAGATGTAAACGCCATGTCTCCAGTGCCCTGACCAGCCATGGTTTCCAACATGTGCTGTAGTACATGAAGCAGTGGAATCACGTCGTTCATCCCGTAATCCTGCCGACTGACAAATAAAGTGGCTTCCTCAAAGGGCCTGAGCAAACGGCAGGTGTCACGTATGAGCTGCCACTGGTTGACATTGAAGTTACACAGGGGAGTCCCCCTATCTGCTTGGATCATCAGGAAATCCGTGATGGCTTTTCTCTGTTCATATAATCGGTCCAACATGTGAAGGGTGGAATTCCAACGGGTGGAAACATCGCAAATCAGACTATGTTGGGGGATACCATTCTGACGCTGTAGCTCAAGAAGGGTGTGTTTGGCGGTGTAGGAGTGGCTGAAGTGCATGCAAAGTTTCCGTGAAGTTGTTAGGATGTCCTGCAGATGGGGGGAACACTTCAGAAACCGCTTGACAACCAGATTGAAGACGTGAGCCATGCAGGGGGCATGGGTCAGGCTTCCTTGGCGCAGCGCAGACAAAATGTTCTTCCCATTGTCGGTAACCATGATTCCCATTTTAAGTTTTCTCGGAGTAAGCCATGTTTGGATTTCCTGATGAATACATTTAAGCAGTTCCTCCCCTGTGTGACTCCGTTCGCCAAGACAAACCATGTGAAGCACTGCGTGACACCTCCGTGCCCTGCACACATGGTAGACTGGAGGGGCACTGAGACTTGAGCCTACAGTGGAGGGTGAGGAGATGGCGGAGGATGAGGAGGCCGAGTCGCACGGTGTCACAGGCCCAATGGGCAGAGAGCGCGGAGGCCGAAGCGGCGTGACCTGTCCAAGTTGCTGCTGCAAAGGGACCACATTCACCCAGTGGGCCGTAAACGACATGTACTGCCCCTGACCGTAGTTACAGCTCCAGATGTCGGCGCTGCCATGTATTTTGCTACACACCGACAGGCTCAAGGACTGGCCCACCTTCTGTTCAACAAAAGTGTGCAGCGCTGGTACTGCCTTCTTGGCAAAGAAATGACGGCTTGGGACTCTCCACCTCGGCTCGGCACAAGCCATCAGTTCTCTGAAAGGTGCAGATTCCACCACCTGAAAAGGGAGCGACTGCAGCACCAGCAACTTGGACAGGAGCACATTCAGCTTCTGCGCCGTAGGATGAGTGGGCGCATACTGCTGTCTCTTGGACATGGCTTCGCTGATGGATTGCTGGCGGGATGCATGACTTGGAGGAGGAGGAGGAGGAGCAGGAGCGACAGAGGATGGGTGTGACGCACAGCTGCCTTCGGCTGAGGTGCTGGAGCCTTGGCTGGCAGAAATTGGGAGCTCACTTGGTGAGGAAGCAGACTGGACCACCCCTTGGGAGCCTCGGTTCTCCCAGGTCGTTTTATGGTGACGCATCATATGTTGACGCAGGGCCGTGGTGCCAACATTTGGACCCTGGCCACGCTTCACCTTTTGCCTACATATCTTGCATGTGGCCATGTTACCCTCCTGCGGATGCCTCAGGAAAAACTGCCACACTGCCGAGTAGCTACTTTTCCCACCCCCTGGCCTCACTGATTCACTGCTGCTGTTGCCAACTCCAGGAACCCCTGCTCCACTACCTCCCGATAAGGTAGACTGCCGCACAGCAGGTGCTCTACCCCGGCCCCGGCCCCGGCCGGCTCCAGCCTTTGGAATTGTGCCCCCATGCTGACTGCTACCACCTTGCTGCCTCAGCTGCTGACTCCGGGGCAACCTGCGCCCCTCTTCTCCTGATGATGACGATGAAGCCCCTTCATCACCCGGCTCCCAAGTGCGATCGGCTTCATCGTCATCATCATCATCATCACCGGGTTGTGGCTGTACGTCACTGATGTTCGTGGATTCGTCAACAGTGTCTGGCGCAGGAGCTGGAACGCTTGCAGCACCCACGACACTGTCCACATCACTATTTGTCTGCCTAGCTAAAGAAGCCACCTCCATTTCTTGGCTGGGCAGTAGCTGCTGACTGTCCTCCTGTATCTGATCGTCCTCCTCACTAAAGAGTGGAGCTGAACCCAAAGCATAGGATACGTCGCTGGGGGAGGGAACGGCGTAGGACAGAGGCAATGGGAGGACAGGGACTGCTCTCGGGGCATGCCAACTCAGGGTTGTGTCAGAGGAACCTACCGACCCTAGACTGGGGGTCTCAGATGTAAGTTGTGATGATGTTGTTGATGAGCGCGTCAGCCAATCTACCACGGCAGATGCGTTACTGGTGGAGACCCGACCGCTAGCAGATACTGGCAGATTAGGTCTCTCAGCGTGACTCCTGCTGCTACTGGCCCCCAGTCTGATGCGAGCTCTGCCTGCGGAATCTTGGCCTCTGCCACTCCTCTTTTCACTTCCAGGCACTTGTCTGCCCGACATAGTCTAACTGGCGTGGTAGTAGGTGATATTTTAAGAACCCCCAGGCAGCAGTGGGTCTATATAAAACAGAATATAATGCACACCAAAAGTGAGCAGTAACACTCAGCCTCCAACAGGCCTGCTTAGTGTAAATAAGAGAGCTGCTTAGTGTAAATAAAGAGGGGTATGCTATGTTACAGAATGGGATGCCTCAACAGAAGTGCACCTGGCAGGCAGCAGTAAGCCTATGCCCAGCAAAAGTGTCTTATAATATAAATATAATAAGAGCAAATGCTTATATGGTCTTAAACAGAGGCTGCTTTAGTCACAGAATGGGATGCCCTGGGCAGGAATGGACCTGGCAGGGTCCAGTAGGGCTTTGGCCAGCAAAAGTGTCTTTATCAGGCTAATTTCAAATATGATAAGAGCAAATGCTTATATGGTCTTAAACAGAGGCTGCTGTAGTCACAGAATGGGATGCCCCGGGCAGGAATCGACCTGGCAGGGTCCAGTAGGGCTTTGGCCAGCAAAAGTGTCTTTATCAGGCCTGATTTCTATGAGAATAAGTGCAAATGTTTATTATGCTATTAAATAGAGGCTGCTTTAGTCACAGAATGGGATGCCAGTGCCACAAAAACCAGAGAGCATGCACAGCAAAAGTGTCTTTATCAGGCCTGATTTCTATGAGAATAAGTGCAAATGTTTATTATGCTATTAAATAGAGGCTGCTTTAGTCACAGAATGGGATGCCAGTGCCACAAAAACCAGAGAGCATGCACAGCAAAAGTGTCTTTATCAGGCCTGATTTCTATGAGAATAAGTGCAAATGTTTATTATGCTATTAAATAGAGGCTGCTTTAGTCACAGAATGGGATGCCAGTGCCACAAAAACCAGAGAGCATGCACAGCAAAAGTGTCTTTATCAGGCCTGATTTCTATGAGAATAAGTGCAAATGTTTATTATGCTATTAAATAGAGGCTGCTTTAGTCACAGAATGGGATGCCAGTGCCACAAAAACCAGAGAGCATGCACAGCAAAAGTGTCTTTATCAGGCCTGATTTCTATGAGAATAAGTGCAAATGTTTATTATGCTATTAAATAGAGGCTGCTTTAGTCACAGAATGGGATGCCAGTGCCACAAAAACCAGAGAGCATGCACAGCAAAAGTGTCTTTATCAGGCCTGATTTCTATGAGAATAAGTGCAAATGTTTATTGTGCTATTAAATAGAGGCTGCTTTAGTCACAGAATGGGATGCCAGTGCCACAAAAACCAGAGAGCATGCACAGCAAAAGTGTCTTTGTCAGGCCTGATTTCTATGAGAATAAGTGCAAATGTTTATTATGCTATTAAATAGAGGCTGCTTTAGTCACAGAATGGGATGCCAGTGCCACAAAAACCAGAGAGCATGCACAGCAAAAGTGTCTTTATCAGGCCTGATTTCTATGAGAATAAGTGCAAATGTTTATTATGCTATTAAATAGAGGCTGCTTTAGTCACAGAATGGGATGCCAGTGCCACAAAAACCAGAGAGCATGCACAGCAAAAGTGTCTTTGTCAGGCCTGATTTCTATGAGAATAAGTGCAAATGTTTATTATGCTATTAAATAGAGGCTGCTTTAGTCACAGAATGGGATGCCAGTGCCACAAAAACCAGAGAGCATGCACAGCAAAAGTGTCTTTATCAGGCCTGATTTCTATGAGAATAAGTGCAAATGTTTATTATGCTATTAAATAGAGGCTGCTTTAGTCACAGAATGGGATGCCAGTGCCACAAAAAACAGAGAGCATGCACAGCAAAAGTGTCTTTATCAGGCCTGATTTCTATGAGAATAAGTGCAAATGTTTATTATGCTATTAAATAGAGGCTGCTTTAGTCACAGAATGGGATGCCAGTGCCACAAAAACCAGAGAGCATGCACAGCAAAAGTGTCTTTATCAGGCCTGATTTCTATGAGAATAAGTGCAAATGTTTATTATGCTATTAAATAGAGGCTGCTTTAGTCACAGAATGGGATGCCAGTGCCACAAAAACCAGAGAGCATGCACAGCAAAAGTGTCTTTATCAGGCCTGATTTCTATGAGAATAAGTGCAAATGTTTATTATGCTATTAAATAGAGGCTGCTTTAGTCACAGAATGGGATGCCAGTGCCACAAAAACCAGAGAGCATGCACAGCAAAAGTGTCTTTATCAGGCCTGATTTCTATGAGAATAAGTGCAAATGTTTATTATGCTATTAAATAGAGGCTGCTTTAGTCACAGAATGGGATGCCAGTGCCACAAAAACCAGAGAGCATGCACAGCAAAAGTGTCTTTATCAGGCCTGATTTCTATGAGAATAAGTGCAAATGTTTATTGTGCTATTAAATAGAGGCTGCTTTAGTCACAGAATGGGATGCCAGTGCCACAAAAACCAGAGAGCATGCACAGCAAAAGTGTCTTTATCAGGCCTGATTTCTATGAGAATAAGTGCAAATGTTTATTATGCTATTAAATAGAGGCTGCTTTAGTCACAGAATGGGATGCCAGTGCCACAAAAACCAGAGAGCATGCACAGCAAAAGTGTCTTTATCAGGCCTGATTTCTATGAGAATAAGTGCAAATGTTTATTGTGCTATTAAATAGAGGCTGCTTTAGTCACAGAATGGGATGCCAGTGCCACAAAAACCAGAGAGCATGCACAGCAAAAGTGTCTTTATCAGGCCTGATTTCTATGAGAATAAGTGCAAATGTTTATTATGCTATTAAATAGAGGCTGCTTTAGTCACAGAATGGGATGCCAGTGCCACAAAAACCAGAGAGCATGCACAGCAAAAGTGTCTTTATCAGGCCTGATTTCTATGAGAATAAGTGCAAATGTTTATTGTGCTATTAAATAGAGGCTGCTTTAGTCACAGAATGGGATGCCAGTGCCACAAAAACCAGAGAGCATGCACAGCAAAAGTGTCTTTATCAGGCCTGATTTCTATGAGAATAAGTGCAAATGTTTATTATGCTATTAAATAGAGGCTGCTTTAGTCACAGAATGGGATGCCAGTGCCACAAAAACCAGAGAGCATGCACAGCAAAAGTGTCTTTATCAGGCCTGATTTCTATGAGAATAAGTGCAAATGTTTATTGTGCTATTAAATAGAGGCTGCTTTAGTCACAGAATGGGATGCCAGTGCCACAAAAACCAGAGAGCATGCACAGCAAAAGTGTCTTTATCAGGCCTGATTTCTATGAGAATAAGTGCAAATGTTTATTATGCTATTAAATAGAGGCTGCTTTATTCACAGAATGGGATGCCAGTGCCACAAAAACCAGAGAGCATGCACAGCAAAAGTGTCTTTATCAGGCCTGATTTCTATGAGAATAAGTGCAAATGTTTATTGTGCTATTAAATAGAGGCTGCTTTAGTCACAGAATGGGATGCCAGTGCCACAAAAACCAGAGAGCATGCACAGCAAAAGTGTCTTTATCAGGCCTGATTTCTATGAGAATAAGTGCAAATGTTTATTATGCTATTAAATAGAGGCTGCTTTAGTCACAGAATGGGATGCCAGTGCCACAAAAACCAGAGAGCATGCACAGCAAAAGTGTCTTTATCAGGCCTGATTTCTATGAGAATAAGTGCAAATGTTTATTGTGCTATTAAATAGAGGCTGCTTTAGTCACAGAATGGGATGCCAGTGCCACAAAAACCAGAGAGCATGCACAGCAAAAGTGTCTTTATCAGGCCTGATTTCTATGAGAATAAGTGCAAATGTTTATTATGCTATTAAATAGAGGCTGCTTTAGTCACAGAATGGGATGCCAGTGCCACAAAAACCAGAGAGCATGCACAGCAAAAGTGTCTTTATCAGGCCTGATTTCTATGAGAATAAGTGCAAATGTTTATTGTGCTATTAAATAGAGGCTGCTTTAGTCACAGAATGGGATGCCAGTGCCACAAAAACCAGAGAGCATGCACAGCAAAAGTGTCTTTATCAGGCCTGATTTCTATGAGAATAAGTGCAAATGTTTATTATGCTATTAAATAGAGGCTGCTTTAGTCACAGAATGGGATGCCAGTGCCACAAAAACCAGAGAGCATGCACAGCAAAAGTGTCTTTATCAGGCCTGATTTCTATGAGAATAAGTGCAAATGTTTATTGTGCTATTAAATAGAGGCTGCTTTAGTCACAGAATGGGATGCCAGTGCCACAAAAACCAGAGAGCATGCACAGCAAAAGTGTCTTTATCAGGCCTGATTTCTATGAGAATAAGTGCAAATGTTTATTATGCTATTAAATAGAGGCTGCTTTAGTCACAGAATGGGATGCCAGTGCCACAAAAACCAGAGAGCATGCACAGCAAAAGTGTCTTTATCAGGCCTGATTTCTATGAGAATAAGTGCAAATGTTTATTGTGCTATTAAATAGAGGCTGCTTTAGTCACAGAATGGGATGCCAGTGCCACAAAAACCAGAGAGCATGCACAGCAAAAGTGTCTTTATCAGGCCTGATTTCTATGAGAATAAGTGCAAATGTTTATTATGCTATTAAATAGAGGCTGCTTTAGTCACAGAATGGGATGCCAGTGCCACAAAAACCAGAGAGCATGCACAGCAAAAGTGTCTTTATCAGGCCTGATTTCTATGAGAATAAGTGCAAATGTTTATTGTGCTATTAAATAGAGGCTGCTTTAGTCACAGAATGGGATGCCAGTGCCACAAAAACCAGAGAGCATGCACAGCAAAAGTGTCTTTATCAGGCCTGATTTCTATGAGAATAAGTGCAAATGTTTATTATGCTATTAAATAGAGGCTGCTTTAGTCACAGAATGGGATGCCAGTGCCACAAAAACCAGAGAGCATGCACAGCAAAAGTGTCTTTATCAGGCCTGATTTCTATGAGAATAAGTGCAAATGTTTATTATGCTATTAAATAGAGGCTGCTTTAGTCACAGAATGGGATGCCAGTGCCACAAAAACCAGAGAGCATGCACAGCAAAAGTGTCTTTATCAGGCCTGATTTCTATGAGAATAAGTGCAAATGTTTATTATGCTATTAAATAGAGGCTGCTTTAGTCACAGAATGGGATGCCAGTGCCACAAAAACCAGAGAGCATGCACAGCAAAAGTGTCTTTATCAGGCCTGATTTCTATGAGAATAAGTGCAAATGTTTATTGTGCTATTAAATAGAGGCTGCTTTAGTCACAGAATGGGATGCCAGTGCCACAAAAACCAGAGAGCATGCACAGCAAAAGTGTCTTTATCAGGCCTGATTTCTATGAGAATAAGTGCAAATGTTTATTATGCTATTAAATAGAGGCTGCTTTAGTCACAGAATGGGATGCCAGTGCCACAAAAACCAGAGAGCATGCACAGCAAAAGTGTCTTTATCAGGCCTGATTTCTATGAGAATAAGTGCAAATGGTTATTATGCTATTAAATAGAGGCTGCTTTAGTCACAGAATGGGATGCCAGTGCCACAAAAACCAGAGAGCATGCACAGCAAAAGTGTCTTTATCAGGCCTGATTTCTATGAGAATAAGTGCAAATGTTTATTATGCTATTAAATAGAGGCTGCTTTAGTCACAGAATGGGATGCCAGTGCCACAAAAACCAGAGAGCATGCACAGCAAAAGTGTCTTTATCAGGCCTGATTTCTATGAGAATAAGTGCAAATGTTTATTATGCTATTAAATAGAGGCTGCTTTAGTCACAGAATGGGATGCCTCACAGCAGACTTAAGATCAGTTCAGTATATATGCACAGTTAGTTACTATAAGCAGCCTGAAAACGCTAACAAAGGCTGGATGAAAAAAAAAAAATCTCCCTGTCACAGCCTCCGTTTTTCCTACCTTTCCCTGGCTTTCTGTCTGTCTCCTGTCTGTCTCCTGCCTGTCTCCTGCCTGTCTCCAGCCTGTCCCTGTCTGTCCCTGCCTGTCTAAGTGCCTCAGCTACACAGCGTTCTGTCTGTCACGAATGCAATAGAGAAATGAGGAAAAGCAAGATGGCCGCCGTTAAATACCGCTGTGTGACGTCACCGGGCTTGCTGGCTGCTGATAGGCTGCATGTGACTGCCCCAGCTTGCACTGGCGCGGGATACATGTCCAGACATGTCCCGCCCGCCATCTTAGAATGCCTGTAATGTAAATGAATGGATGTTAAAGGAAAACTTCGAGTGATCGAATCGCGGGGAAATTCGGATTCGATCCGAATCGAATTTTTCCTGAAATTCGGATCGAATCCGGGTTCGTCCGGATCGATTCGCTCATCCCTAGATATGATGTCTTCCATCCAAGCCCGTGACCCTCAAGTGTTATGTGAGCTTGTAGCCTTCAGGGCCCTTAAAAATTAAATTAAATCACACATATATTTAAGCCAAAACTATTAAGAAAGCACTGAAAAAATACATTTTATGTTAAAACCCAAACTCTGGTGAAAAAAGACAATATATAATTTCCCTGGGAAATCCCTGGACATTCCTTCAAAAATCACAGCTAAACATGTAACTGGGGTTACAGAGCAGCTATGCGAGGAAGGGCACTGGTACCCGGGATGCACTGGGCTGCAATCAGCACCCAATTTGTATTTAATGGGTATTCGTTTGCATTAACAAATGAACAGCAAGACAATTCGAACAATAACATTTACTCATGTGAAGAACTTTTTCAACCATTGCAAACTTCTCCCTCCATTAACATGGATATTATGGAACCGATATTGTGCCAGGGGTACTTATGACTATGATTTCTGTGATGCCTTTGACTTTACCATGTAGGCCTCCCAGACATAAAATCTAATTAAATCCAACACTTTATTACTTCAGCTAAAATTAGGGTATATTTTTCATAACTGAAATGACTGTCATTTTATTATAATAAAATGCCTGTCTAAAATCTGTATACTAAACCTTCAGTAAATCTATTCTTATGATGAGAAGTAGGTACCATGTGTTAACGTAAAAGTCTAGTCTGCCTTTAAAACAGGAAGCCCCCAATGATACAGATACCAAAGTGGGAGGCTATGGACAGGCATTTCTTTGATCATTATGGAATATGTTTAGTCTAATTGATAGGTTAGGGGATTTCTGCTGAAATCTACAGCGTATTTCTAGGAAGATAAATTACTGTGTCAGACACACACACACAGAAATAACAGTAGACTTATAAAATTAAAAAACATATATTCCAGGCAATCAGTAACAATGACGCAACCAAGGTCTAGTTCTACAAGGAATGAAAATACATTACAGATGTTAAGTGTCCAGTATAGTGATTAAAAAGGGTTTCTATTAACTTGATAGTGTATGGATTACAATACAATATTTCAGGAAAATGCTTAAAGAAGGCTCAGCAAACTAATTTGCTATGTTTACACACTGTAGTAAATTATGTTGGCAATTTACTAAATACCTAAAATGGAACAAGCATTAACCTAAGCTTGATTTAGCTATGCATGAACCTAAAGATTAAATATATTGTACAGTACCCTGATTGTATCAAATATATTGTACAATACCCTGATTGTATCAAATCTATTGTACAATACCCTAATTGTATCTGCTAAGTTTAGAGACGTAAGAGAATTTTACAGTTCTGGGGGGGGGGGGGGAGTGACTGACTTTGTAAAATTACAAGGATTAGACGTTAGTAAGCAAAAATATATGTATTGTTTTTGTATAAGCTGAAGGTTTGATCTTGTCAATGGCATATTAGCTTTTGGCACAAAAACATTTTTTTTATCAATGCAATAATAAAACAAATGGGTGTTAATCACAGATTGCCTCCAGTCTTCTTCCAGATTTCAGTCCTCCAAGGGAACTCCAGGCCGAATAACCATCGATGACAAATCATGGGGTTTGGTCTCACCAAGAGAGAAAAGGGGAGGAGAGTGACGTTAAGAAAACTGGGCTTGAAGCGATTAATAGGTTCCAAGTGGTGGTAGAACAACAGTTGATTGATCTATTGAAAAAATCAGATCTGCATCGATCACACCACAACCTAACAAGAAAGGAGCAATTGGCCTTGAGAAATCTGGAGGAAAATTCTGCCTTGGTCATTAGAAATGCGGACAAGGGAGGCTCTATAGTGGTCATGGATCGGGACACTTATATTAGGGAGGCCGAACGCCAACTGAATGATACTGAAACCTATATACAGTTAAGGGGTGATCCTACACAAATGTTCACACATGAATTAGACGTAGTATTTCAAGAAGGAATGGCAGTGGGTATGTTTAGTGCAAATCTGGTGGAGAAAATGAAAATTGAGCACCCAGTGATTCCCATTTTCCACCATTTACCAAAAATCCATAAACCGGAGAGACCACCACTAGGGCGACCTATCGTCGCTGGAATAGGGGGCCTCAATGAAAGACTCGGGCAATGGTTGGATTCAATCTTACAACCTATTGTGAAGATGTTGCCGGGGTATATTAAAGACACAAGGGAAGTGCTCAAAGCAATCCACCAATTAAGATGGCCCAAGGATGGTATGTGGATTTCAATGGACGTATCGTCACTGTATTCCTGTATCCCCCACCAGAAGGCCATTTTGGCTATCGACCTTATGTTACGGAAATATACCAGTCTGGAAGATGATAAGATCCAGTTTCTATGTTTGGTATTGGATTACCTATTACGCCATAACTATTTTCTATTTGAAGATAAGTTTTATCTCCAGAAATGTGGAGCATCGATGGGCGCACCGTTTTCTCCATCACTAGCCAACATTTATATGGGCTGGTGGGAGTTGGAATTTATTTTTACAGAAAAGAATCCTTTCCATGATCAGATTTTTTGGTATGGGCGCTATATCGACGACTTGCTCTGCATCTGGGGGGGAACACGTGACAAAGCGGAAGATTTCTTGGAATATGTCAATAAGAATGAGTTCAATCTAAAATTTTCAGGGAACATTCAAACCAACGAAATAGAATATTTGGATCTAGTTCTATCTTCACCAAAAGTTGGAGCGAACATTGACACAAGAACATTCAGAAAGTCAACCTCAGGCAATTCGACACTACATGCCACAAGCTGTCATCCACAACACACTAAAAGAGCTATTCCCTATGGCGAATTTGTGAGGGCAGTGCGAAATTGCAGTACACCAGAGACAAGAGAGGAAGAATTCAATGTGATACAGTCTCGATTGTTAGAGAGGGGATATAATCTCAAGATGATCAATCGAGCAAGAGAAAAAGCCAGTTCCCTTGAAAGAGAGAATTTACTATACAATCCTAAGGTTGTGTCCTCCAACAGGCCCAGACCCTTAACAATGGTCACCAAATACTGCAGACAATTTAATCAAATTAAAAAAATAGTGAATTCTAATCTGACCATCCTGAAATACGACTCAGATTTACAACCTCTGATTGAGCAAGGAGGCGTTCAGGTGGTGGCTAGACGGGCTCCAACTATAGCCAGTAGGCTCTCGCCATCTCTGCTAAGAAAACGGGAAGTGAAATCCCCGACATGGCTGCTATGCAAGGGATCTTTCGCGTGTGGTCAATCGCGCTGTGCATGCTGTAAATTTATGACCAAAAGCAGCACTTTTATATCTATGACGACCGGGAAAAGATATACAAGCTTTGGATTTTATAATTGCAATTCAAGAATGGTGGTCTATCTGGTCACCTGCATGCAGTGCAAACTCCAATATGTGGGATGCACCTCGAGAAAGTTGAAAGTGAGGTTTTTGGAACATATCTACCAATGTAGATCACAGATACCCAAGTCTAATGTAGCTAGACATTGCCAGAGTTTCCATAACGGAAATTCTTCCACATTGACAGTTGCAGTTCTTGAGAAAGTCGAACGTAATATTAGAGGTGGGGATCAGCAGAGAGCCTTATTACGAGCGGAAGTACGATGGATCTTGAGACTTGCAACTCGTCTTCCAGAAGGACTCAATGACAGAATGGACCTCTCTCTCTTTATAGATTGAAAAATGTCAGATGTGGGCCGTGTACATCGTTGCCCTGTGCTACCCATTTTTTCCTAGAGTTACATGTATTGGCAGTAGCTGCTTTTAATTTCGGTGATATTTTATGATTTTCTACTCATGGAACGAGCAAGTTGTCCTTCCCTTTATTTCCTCCCCTACTGTAGTATCAATTTTCCAGTAGCCCCCCCCCTTTTTTTGACTTTTGTAATATCCTACTTTAATAGGTTGGGGGGTGGATAATTATTAATTATTATCCTTTATTTTATTATAGCTATTTTTGACAGTAGTGATAGGAGGCCCAAGAGTACTTTGCATTTGTATATATCATTATGATATTTTTGGTACTTTACTATATACTTTAGAATTTGTGGTCTCCAGGGGCCTAGCTTTTCAACCAAATGGGGTTTATTATTGGTAGAATTATGGGGGTGCTTTAATTTTCAATATAAGAATCATACCTGCAAGGCAGAGAGTTATTATAGGTGTTATTGTGTATATATTTGCCATGGCGAGTTCCCTTATTTATATTTTTTGTATGCTTATTATATGTATTAGAATAGTATAGGATTTTATAGTATAGGGTGGTAACAGTATAGGTTTGCTGCAGTTTTTTATCCAGCACTGGGTGTAATAAATTCCCTTTTTTCCCCAGTCCGCAGCGTCATCTGACGCTCATTCATAGATTTGTAGCGTCATTTGACGCTTGCCTAGACATGCAATCCTATTGGTTACGTGGCGACCAATGGTCACGGAGCACGGTGTGTTCTTCCGTGTCTCGGCTGTCGGTGGACAGTATGCTCATATGTTTATGTACCACATATTCCCCTGAATCTAGCATTAATAGACGCTGTGATTACAAGCGTTTTGTCCTGGCCGGTATATGTCCGGGGCAAGGGACTGCTGTTTTCTCCTTTACTATCAGCTGGGTGTATCTTCCCCAGCCCCTAGGTTCATTTGACGCTCATTCATTCATAGACCGGCAGCGTCATTTGACGCTCATTTATTCACAGACCGGCAGCGTCATTTGACGCTTGTACAGGCACTCGATCTTATTGGCTCTCAAGTGACCAATTAGACAGCAGTGAGCACGGAGTTCTCTTCCGTGTCTCGGCCCGTGGCGCCCTCGGCGGCTATTACATCTATTTGCTTCTGCGTTCAATTACCTACACGCTCATTACTAGAAGATAGTCGGCATTATCTCCGTCCGGGTCACAGGTTCATCAGCTCTCCCTTGCTGGCGTTTTGGCGGGAGGTAAGTCTCATTTTTTCCCCCCTTTCTTCCCCCCTTTCAGATTGGTTAATTGCTAGCTTTGCTCTATACTTAAGGACCTCTTGCTCGCCCCATTAGTTGTATGACTAAGGGCCTACCCGGGCCTGAAACGCGTAACGTTTCCCTGCCTTCATGCTTCAGGCCATCTACACCCGATTTTATGGATCTGGATTTTAATGAGTCTTCAATAAAGGTTATATAGATTTTTATGGATACGCTGGACAAACCTGCTTTGGACTTTACTTATTTTTGGAGGAGTTGATACAGGATCTCCCCTGTCCGTGCGCATATAAGGTTGGTGATCTGGCTAAACACATATCACATCTCTTGATGTGGGTGGTATTTGCTTGGAGGTGGGCATAATCAATTGAAATGACCCCCTACTCTGCGATCAGATGCAGAAACGCCTGTTTTATTTGATCATTCTATCTTGAAAGTAGTCTAATAGTAAATATCTACATAAACACTCTCTAGATAGTAGGAGGTGGGACTACTCATACAACCCATGTGAAAAATATTCCCACTAACTTGTTGTTTTTCATTATTATAAGAAATGTAATTTAGGGCGACAGGTTTTAAATTTGGGGAAAAAATTCCAATATGTGCGCAAGCATACTGTGGCCTTATATGGCCCAAAAAGTCAAACCAGGCCCATTTACAGCAGGGGCAGGGACTGCTGGATTCCATGTTGTCAACTAACAAGTTGCACAGGGGTATTTTTTTTAACTTCCTATTGCTTAGGTGGCTGCATCAAGCTTCTACTCACACTATGGAAAAAAAGCACTGTGAAGAGTAGTGAATCCTATACACACAGAATGATGCTTCTGGGCATGTGCAAGGGCTCCCTCCTCGGTGAGCCCTCCGTTCATAAATTGTTCCAAGTACTGTATTCTATATTATATAAATATATACATAATTTTTGGGGGTAGGTCCAGTTTCTTGTTTTTTACATGTCTTATGTTGTAGCTTGTGTACTTTGTGGTTAATGTTTTGGAGCAAATTTTTGTCAAATAAAAAATTTTGGATTTATTATTTATTTTTCATCAGTGGTGCTCCTTTGTTGGGGTGGCATTGGGTCCACACATCCTCTTTGTGGAACAAATGAAAATATAGTAGTAAAGAAAAGGTTATTGAAGGGCACTACAAAATAGCTTTGATCATTAGAAGATTAGCCGCACCCTGATTAACGATTCACAGGCTGCACTTCGCAGTTCAGTTATAGGTCATCTGCCTTTCTAAACCTAATGTGCTTAAACTGTCTCCATGCTTACTATAGGGACAGTAATCTATTTCAACTGGCTTTGTATAATCTCCTTTACAGGAAACTGGCTGAGCTGTGGAAAACTGGTTACTGGAATGAAATGTGTGGAACTTGCAGTTAGGATGCATGTTTAAAGCGGAACTTCAATTAAAATTGACCCCCCTGTCATTCTACCCTGGTGCTGAGACAGGATGGGGGGTTACAAAGAAAAAAAACCCTTACCTTAGCCAGGCGTCCGCGCCAATCCTCCGGCACTCCGTATCCTGGGCGCCGCCATCTTGCCCAGAAGACAAAAAGCTGCATCCCCCAGCTCCGAGTGTGCTCCTGCCCACCTATTTAAATGAATGGGATGCGGCTTTGCTTCTTTTCCTGCAGCTGCCGTAGAAGCCCTGGGGGGCGGTCTGGTGCCTGGCTAGGTAAGAGTTTTTTTCTTTGTAAGCCCCCTGTCTTGCCTCAGCGCCAGTGTAGGATGGCAGGGCTGGGGGGGTCAATTTTAACTGAAGTTCCGCTATTGAACAGTCAATAAAGGCACTTTATCCACCACCTCCACCCCAGTATTGCTGTGTTAGGCACTGTGATTCAACTGTTGAGCAAATCAAAATCAGCACTACCAGTGCTTCCCATGTATTGCATCACAGCACGCCTAAATCTCTACATGCCTCACCCCCAAGTGTTGAACGTGGCCTTTGAAATGAATCTCCCACCATTTCTTTGCAGTTTGGCTGTGGTCACATCCTGCATTCTATTTGGAATATCCCATTTAGGCATATCAGCACATTTGCTTATTGTTAGAAATAAAGACATTTACACCATTTCCCATTTAGCAAATATATTTTATAACAGAACAAAATACAAAAACAGCTTGTAATAGACAGTGAAACATATATTTTAACAAATCAGAAGAAAATAGTACTAACTTGATAAGCTAATAGGTGACATTTATTCAGCACACAGTTTCACAGTTCACTATATATATATATATATATATATATATATATATATATATATATATTATCATGGGCTGATACAATGCAGTTACATAAACTTATATTAAATACATTTGCCCCGTGGATGTTACCACCTTACATATATATATATATAGGGTTAATGATTGACTTGAAAGCACCCCATAGGGGGAGTCAATGTAAACAGTAATGTATAGATGTAACTCTATAGTGTCTTTTGAATACCACTGTTCCTGCTAACATAACCGAGTCACGATCTCAGGTTCAACAGCTGGAACTGTAGGTAAGTCCCATTACCACATGTTCAAAACATCATCACATCTACTGGGGCAAAGACAATTTTTTTGTTTATCCAAATCAAATATATAGGCATTCATGAAGTGCACCCTCTATATCTACAAGGCACACCTTAAAGGGAATCACAAGCTAATCTGCAGTGTTATATGTACCAGCAGTCAGGGCCTTTCTATTCACCAGTCCAGTTTTGATACTGACAAGCCTGGAGTCATGCTGTAGACTCACCTCCTTCCTGGTCCAAGCAAATTATGATGTAGAGCAGCCACATCCCCGCTCTCTCCAATTTACTATTAAATGAGCAGAGAGAGCAAGGATGGGGCTGTAAGTAAACAGTACTGTAGAGATATTCCACTGTAATACGTTGATGTCATATGTGATTGCCACTCGAATCCAGAAAAAGGTAAGTCCAGAATAGGGCCTCCTGCTTGTCAGTATGCATTTCCCAAATAGGGTTACCCCTTAGGAACTAATGGCAATAAACCAAAGTCTACTAAGACTTTAGGTCCATTTTCAAATCTAGACGTGTTTACACTCCTTATCACTTACATGCTTATCAATTTAGTTGAATTTCAGTCTGAAACTTTATCATAAAACTTTATCATGAAAAACATTAAAGTTGAAGTTGAAGAAAATCTCTGCTCAGGTGATTTGCATATGCCATCTGTTCCAACTTTATCATAAAAGGTTGAGACATTTATACAACTTTCCAGGTGGGTGGGGCCTTAATATACTGCATGTGTTACAGGCAATGTGTACAAGGCCAGCACTCTATAGAATGCCTAGGCAATATATCTTTGTTGCATTTTGGGCAAGTGAGAAAAATCTTAGTTGTCTAGATGTGCTTTACCTAGGAATTGTATGTAATACCTAGGACCATTGTATGTCATGCATGGGCATTATGTAGAATTCCAAATGTTCTATATAAAGCCTAGGCAACACATAGAATGCCTGGTGTGCTAGGGCAAAGTATGAACATAAGAACGTAAGTCATCTTTCACATATTTCCTAGGCATGCCATGCAATGGCGAAACACAATTGTGGCAAAGTATGAAAGATCTACATGATTTGGAAAGATGACATAGGCTTTTCACAGGCCTTGGATATCATACCTATAACTTGTCTAAACATTTGGCATTGTATATAATGCATGACATAAAATGCCCCTAGGCATACAATGCTTAGGTAAAGAATATGTATTCAACCAAGAAATTTCGCACTTGTTCACAAAAGTGTGCACACGCATACAATGGCCAAAGAATATATGCACAAAAAAATAAAAAAATCTATTCAGTGCCTGCCTTCAATACATTGCTTGTAACATATTCATTGCTGTTTTATGTAGAGAATGGGGTCAATTCAGAACCTGGTGAGAAAACTGACTTCTTTTTAGGAGAGAAAACTGACATTCACTTTAATTGTCTACCTTGGGGCTGATTCAGAGCCAGGTGAAAATTTACACCCGGTAGACAAAAAAAGTAAATGGCAGTTTTTCTCCTAAAAAAGAAGAGAGCTTTCTCACCAGGCTCCGAATCGCCCCCGATGTGCCATTTTAGAAGGTTAGACTTGTTGATATGTGTATTTTAAATCTGGCTGGTAGCGCTTAAGAAGCGGTAGCTTCTTCATAAAACATCTGATCAGAAAGTTAAGGGGGAATGGTCGTATACTGGACTTAAATCACACCTAAAGTCAAAAAAGAAATAAGCCCTGATAATTGTTCTCTACACACTAACATGTTTTGGATACTGAGAAATCCCTAAGTATTACCAATTCTTGCAAAAACAATACAGGAAGTCCCAGTGGGGATGCAGAAAGCATAGCATAGTTATGTATTGATCAAATGTTGTTATAATGATATCTCATCCAGTCTCATTCATTCAGTCAGCCCTTCTGCTGTATGTATACCAAAATAATTTTACAATATTTCATGAAGAGAGAGCTCCTAGTAACTGATGTGCCAAGTAATGACAATGTCCCATTCACTTATTTAAATACACACAGAAAAACAGACAATTGTAAAAAAAAATGCATTGGGTAGTGCCCAAAAACAGGTTGCAGTTTCATTTATGAGAATTGCCATTAATTACATTTCTTTGGCAACTCTTGACACTTTTAAATTAATAAAACTCTCACACTGTAAACATGCAAATTACAGTGATAACTACTGTACTAGTTTGTTCTTTCCAGCATGTTTTTTTATATGTAATACAAACTATTTCTAAATGCTATGTTAAACAGCAGAACCAAAGAACATCAAGAATTAAAGTTGCCACTATTTAAAATTTAGAGAGCCTTTGAAAAATGTGTTATCATACAAGACTGTTGACAAAGAAACTATTGTGGAATTATTTTCCTATTAGTGAAAGTTTTAAATAATATATTGCTTATGTGTAGTTAAGTTAGGTGTTTGCCTTCACTCTATTTACAAAAAAAGGCCACGCCAACCAAAACTGATATTCCAGTTTTGTTAAGGCATGGGTGAGTTAGAAAGAGTCTGCTGGCTGTTTACCTCTCTCAATGACTCAGTTAATTTTATCACAGTGGATTGTTGCCACCAGACACACAACCCCCACACACACACACACACACACACACACACACACACACACACACGCACCCCACACACAGACCACACACACAGAACACACAGAACACACACACACACACACACAAACGCACACACACGCACACACACGCACACCCCACACACAGACCACACACACACACACAACACACACACACACACACGCACGCACACACACGCACCCCACACACAGACCACACACAGACCACACACAACACACACACACACACACACACACACACACACACACACACAGCCATAGCAAGATACTGTATATCACTCTATTGCATATTAACACCACAATAATATATTATGTACGATCAGTATGGGGGAGGACACTATAAATAGGCTTTGTGATGTCCACAGCAGAAGGGCACAAGTTGGTGATCTAATATACTGTAGATAACCCTCTACTTGAATACTTGAGCAGTTAAAGGGGACCAACACCCCGCATGATCGGCCACGGGGAATTCAAAATCAGGATGCCCCGCAAAATCGGGATGCCTCCTTGTAAAGCGGGTCAAAACACACACAGCCGAACCCTGGAATCTAAATGATTCCATAATTGGCTGCTAGCCTGCCCCCAGGGCATCCTACATTGGATGCCCCACTGTGTGAAACCCCAAGGCGCTGGTAATCTTACCTAATGCCAACGGGTTCTGCAACACAATCTTCCCCAACGGCCGCATCCCCAGCTTCCCTGTAGATGTGCGCACCCCCATACAGATAGGTTGGGTGCAGGGGGCGCACTCACGGCCAAACAGTGAGCTGGGGATGTGGGAAACCGCTGGCGCAATCAAGCAGCACCACTGAAGTCAGCATAGGCGGCTTCCCAGTCGATGTGCGCATCCCTAATTAAGATAGGCTGGGGGCAGGGGTGCACTCCCGACCAAACAATGAGCTGGGGACGCGGGCCGCGTCTGTCAAAGACAAGCGGCACAATTGAGATCAGCCAATCGACAATCTCGATGCAGCCACGGGCTATGGCTTCTGCGGTGCCAGCAGCATCAGTGGAGGACCCAGAATTGAGTTTCCATTTGCTTTGAATGGACCCCCCCCAGCAACTTTGTGAAGGAGGGTTCTAGTTAAGGGCTGCACTGTAAGTGAACTCAATTGCCACCACCCCCCAGTCCATTGCCTGATTTGGCTCATTAAAATAACAGCCAAGCCTTGACTTGACCAGTGCTAACAGCTGCTCCCCTGCCTAGACTAACTGCCAAGTCAGCCAGTAATCCGTAAGACTCATTCCTGGCTGGGGCAGTGACTTAGAACACCTCAGCTCTGCTCCCAGTGCGAGAATAGGTGGACGTGTCTGGTAAGGTAAGACTTTTGATTTCAAATGTCAAAACAGGCTCAGCACCATGGGTTGGACGGCAGCAGCAGAGTCAAGTTGCACTGGCCTTTTCTTCTAGGTGGGAAGTGCCAGGTTAGTTTGCCAAGGACCAGGACCCTCCCAGGTACAAAGTTGCCAGGTAGAGTTTAGATGAGCATTAAATATACTGTATGTTATTACATAATATATCCAAGGACATTACAATAACTTTAAATACAATAGAGCAATACAAGCAGGTAAAAATCCACAATCACCATTTCCTTGCATTCATCATACATCTGATAAAGCATTCAGTATACACTATTTGAACACTCAGTTATTTACAGTCTTGTAGGACCTGCTGAATGTATCATGAGGTAACTCATTTCTAATGTAATGGCAAAATGTGACCCTCACAGTCTTCCACTAAAATCTCTTCTTCCTAAAATAAAAAACAAAGAAGCAGATGTACATAAGATGAAGTTGTACATAACTACATTTGCAGCTTCTAGTACATCAAAATAGCTCTTACAGCTTTTACATTAAAAACACATACTCTTTAGTATAAAATATAAACTTGTGCGTCTTGGAAAAAAAATTACCCTTTTTCTGTGGCATAAGGAAAACAAATGTTTAACTTGACGGAGTGGGTTTCCCGACATTGTCCACAGACCTATAATCACAAAAAAAAATATGTTATCCAAGCAGATGTATTATGCTAATAAATGGGATGCATCCACTATGTGCCTGGCCTTAATATTCTCAGGTCAGACTGCCTTGCCAGAGAACCAGAGGTTTCCTCAATGCGCCCAGCAGTAGGCAGTGAGGAGCTGGATGGTGTGTGGTGGGGCAGTGCGAGGTAGGACATAGTGTGTGGCTGGGCGCCTGGCAAGGAGACACAGCACAAAATGACAGGAAGAGAAAAAAGGCAATTAGGGTGGATTTTAAAGCAGGCTTAAACTCTCCCTGCAGTGAAGTGTCAGTAAAAGTCTTTGTCTGTGGGCACCCTAACTCCTCTCAGCACTCAAATTAAAGCAGCAGTCAAAAAAAGACCACCAGAGGATTGCCTCCACTGGAGGCTACATTAGTAAGCAGCAGTAGGACCTGGCTCTACAGTAGTGGTATCTGGCTCAGTTATAATGGAGCCTGTGGAAGAATAACTGCACCAGTAACTACCCTTTTTTGTTCCATTTCATTGACCCTACAGCTCGGATTATAAGCCTTTAAACTCATCTGTTGCCTTTGGTTTGCAAGCAGTGTGGTTATGCCTCCAGGATCTGCAGTCACTTTCCTTCTTTTTAACCACAGCCAGGGCAAATAATGTCTTTAATGGGCTGGGTTGCACTTGAGGGGGGTATTTTTTACTACTAGTGGGGGAATTTAAATCTAAATTGGTCTGTATTTTTAACACCATCCTTACATTCCACTGGTTCGATCCGATGTAGTCCTGAGTTGTGCCGCTTGGTTGTTTCCAAGCTCTGAGCTGGTGTGAATAGCAATTTGTGGTGCATGTCCCTGTTACCAGTCATAGGGAACAAGATTCCTCATGGATTGGATGCAGGGGCACACAGCATAAGCAGACATGGCTCAGCATGGTCTGAAGGTAACAGTGCACTGTCAGCAGCAGAGCAGACAGAACTAAAATAGAGTCGCAGGACCCAGGACTATGATAGATCAAGCCAGTGGAAGCACAGGTAATTCTGGAGCTAAAACTAAATAAAAAAATAAAATGTACATATTTTAATGCTGTTTGGGAGATATTTAATTTTTGCATGTGGAGGTTATATTATTTTTTTATTATTATTATATTATTTTGTGGACAGGTGTTATTTATTACATCTGTGAGCTAGGGGGTTATTTATTTATTTCTGGGGGCTTGGCTAGCGGTGTGTTAAGACTTGAGTGTAGTGGTTGAACCCTGTGGTATGGTAACATGGGGACTTTTCCTTGCTTTGCTTTGGCCTATGAGCAGCTGAGCACACATGCAGTGTGTGCAGTGCTCCAGTAAGGAACTCAGTCCCTGTCATGTTTGGAGCTACAATGGGGAAAATTGCACTCTTCTGTAAGGCATGCAGGTGACAGGAGGTGGCAGATAAAGTTCCTGCAGTTACAGAATTCCACCTGGTACACAGTGGGCAGGGAGGGTTTAGGTCTGCCTTTAACCATGGTTCTCACAATGGTTCTTGGAAATCTGGTTACCAAGGCAGGGACCAATCATGTCATATGAGGTGTCTAGCTATAATCAAAGGATAAACTATATTAGCAAAGTAAAACTTGTGTTTTCGTCTGTATAAAAATCAAAATCCACCGCACCTGTGTTAGGCAATTCTTTATGTGAAAGGCTGATAATAATTAAATAAGCAGATATTTTTTTCAGAAGTATGGAGATAACAGCAACCTATGTGGAATTCAAACATCTGCTAAAGCAGCTCAAAACTGTCTGCGTCCAGCCCTAGAATCTAAAAGACTCCAGGGCCAGCTGCTAGCCTGCCCCCGGGGCATCCTATCCTGGGATGCCCTGCTATGTGAAACCCTCAGGGTCACCAGTAGCACACATTTCACAGAGAAACAAAGGATGCGGCCACTCGACTATTGCACATCACCCGGATGCCTTGAGAAAAGCCAATTTGCGATCTCAAAACTACCTATGGGTGTGCTTCGGCTGTGGAAAAACACTTTTTTTTTTTTTTAAGCTGGCAGCTCGGGGCCTGGGGGTAAAAAAAAAAGAGTTTTGTTTTGCTTTAAACTGCTCTATCACAGGTGCAGGCTGTCACATGGGCTTCCTCTGCTGTGACAGTATGGGGGGCATCTGAAGATCACAACCTGGATCTCTTGAAAAGACACGACCTGGAGAAATGATCTGCTAAATAAGTGTGAGTATCCTATTTTTGAATTTTATATGTCTGCAGATGTTTCATAAAACATAACAATAAATATACTGGGATAAGAACACAATCTTACATTTGATGCTGCCTCACAAACTCAGCAAATTGTCGGTCTTTTGCATACAGCTCTATTATTCGTATTCTGTCCTGAATTTCCTATAGAAAGAAAGAAAATCAATTAGTATTTTTACATAGTTAATACTGTAAAAAATACATATGTCCATCATTTTCAACCAATTTTTCTTCTAAAAATATATCAGATATTGATGCTGTAACAAGATTCTGTGGGAGGCTGTTCCGCAGATTTATAGTTCTTATAGTAAAAACTGAATCTTTTTTCCCAAAAAGTTTTCCCCATATTTTTGGTATTGACCATTTATATATTTATACAAGTTATTCATGTCCCCCCTTAGACAGCTCCTCTGTAATTTCCGTAATCCTTCTTTATATTTAAGATACTTCATTCTTCTTATCAGTTTCGGGTTTCTATTCTGCACCCTTTCCAACATTTTCAATAGACTGCACTGTGCTACATATCTTGGTGTCATCTGCAAAAATATGGTGTCATCTGCTATCTTTTATATCATTTGTAAACAAGCCCAGCACTAAAACATTGAGTACCTTGCTTACATCCAGGGACCATTTAAAGTAGGTATCATTAACTAGAACTCTTGGCACATGTTTGGGGTATTGCTAGCAGCGGTATAGCCTATATTGGCTCCTTGTTTCTCTTTTGTGTACACAGAGCTATATAACCCATTTAGCAACTCTGCCTTCTCTTGATCCCCAGGGAACAATCCCCCATTACCATTAGTTAGGGCACCTACCTGTTCCAATTTAGTTTTCTTTGAACTTATATATTTAAAGAAACCTTTAGTGTTGGCTTTGCTTTATTTGGCCACCTATTTTTTCATTTTGTGTTTTTGCCAGCTTTATTTCTTTTTTTCATGCTTTATAAACTGCTTTATCATTTTCCGATGTTACTACTGAGAGCTCAGCCTTGTAATATTTAAATGCTCTTTTTCATTCTTTAACTGCAGGTATCAGCCAGGAGGGGTTTAATTTTAGTTGCGTATAACTATTACCTATAGGAATACATTCTGCAATGTTGGTACTCGCAACTTATTTAAAACACTTTCATTTGGCATCTATATCCGTATTCACCAACAGATGCTACCAGTCTATGTCCTGGAGTGCAGCCTTGAACCTGGGGAAGTTGGCATTAAAATTAATGTTTTTGCCTACCCTTTTTGGTATTTCTTTTTTTTGCTAAATTAGTTCACAGATAAAATTTTGTCATGTCAGGCTGTTCTGAAAAGTAACCCTGTAAATAAATCAAATGACTACTTTTAGACTCACAGACATGCATAACATGGGGATATTCAACTCAATCTTTAACCCTTTAAATGCCAAGCACGTAGTTTCTACGTGGTTGCTTCTCCTACCGTTAAGTGCCAAGCACGTAGAAACTACGTGCCTGGCATTTCCCCCGCTAGTTAATAAAATAAAAATAAACAATACTCACCTGACCCCTCGTTGGATCCGGACGGGTCTCCTCTTTAATTTGGTGCCATCCGATCCCCCGCGGGGGCTCGGATGGCTTCAGGATAGCCCCTGGAATAGCCCCCCCGCTTCGGCAGCAGCAGCTGCTAACTGTAAAAAAAAAAATTAAAATTAAAAAGGACATTTACTTACCTGTGGTCGTGCTGCCTCCCAATGGGTCTCCTCTTCACTGGGGGGGCCTCCGATCGCCCCCCCTGGCACTTCAGCTTCAGGGGAGAGCCTGAAAGGGCTCTCCCCCTCCTCTCCCGACGGGCGCCCCCATCTTGCCGTTAAGCCGCGCCCCTATGGGGCGGGGCTTATGACGTTACTCCCGGGTGTCTTCCCGACTCTCCTCGGCTCAGCTGTCAGATGCCCTGGTGATCGCTGGGCAGAGCAGTGGAGGGGCAAGGGATGCTCTGATCCCCTGCCCCCCCCTCCTCTGGCCAGTGATCACCAAGGCATCTGACAGCTGATCAACACAGGAGCTGACAATCGGGTGAGGTGAGTAAAGTTTTTTTTTTGTTTTTTTTTTTTAATAAATGACATTTTTGTGTCTGTTTTTTTTACTGCTAACCCTTTGTGAACTGGTAAGGGGTCCATGAGACCCCTGTACCAGTTCACAAGGCTGGGGGCTGGCAAGTCACCTGCAACTAGTGGGTGACTTGCCATTAAGCCCCGCACCCCCAATTACCTGCCTCCCCAAAGCCCAGGGGGGGCAGAAGAGCCCGGGCCCACACAGGGTATGTGGGCTTGTAGGCTGCAGGGTGGGGGCCACAAAAGCTGGCCCCTCCACTCTGTTCCTACAAGCCCCCATAGCAGGTCCCGGGCTGGTTATGACGGGTAAGGGGGACCCTAGGTCATTTTTTTTTTTTTTTAATTTTAAGGGTTAGGGTTAGCCTAACCCTTAAAATTCAAAAAAAAAATGCCCCCCCCCCCCCCCCGGGAGGGGGGACCCTACGTCATTTTATTTTTTTATTTTTAAGGGTTAGGGTTAGCCTAACCCTAACCCTTAAAATTAAAAAAAAAATGGGCCCCCCCCCCTCCCGGAGGGGGGACCCTACGTCATTTTTTTTTTATTTTTAAGGGTTAGGGTTAGCCTAACCCTAACCCTTAAAATTCAAAAATAAAAATGGGTTCCCCCGCCTGGGAGGGGGGACCCTACATAATGTTTTTTTTTTTTTAAGGGTTAGGATTAGCTTAAAATTCCCAAAAAAATTACATAGGGTCCCCCCTCCCCCATTTTTTTAAATTAACCCCTTATGTTTATAGTGTGGATAGTAGTTGTATTTTTTTTGTAAATGTTATAAAGTGCTCTTTTCAGTTTGGGGGGTCTCCAGGGCAAGAATGGGGGGGCTACCGATACATATGTGGTAACGTTGTAATCGGGAGAAATGGGGCTATCACATGCAATATGGTTTTCATTTAAAATAAAGGAGACAATTGTCTAAAAAATATTATTTTTTTTTGTTTTGTTTTTTTAGGCAAAAATATTCAAAAAACAGTAGAACAATTTCAAACAAGACATTTCATGTTAAAGCCTAAACTCTTCTGCAAAAAATATGTATATAATTTTTCTGGAAATTCCAGCAAAAATCACGGTTAAACATGGCGCAAAATGGGGAAAAATGACCTGTCAACAGAGGGTGACAAAACTTCAAGTAGGCTGGCAATTAAAAGGGTTAATAGTACCTATGCATGTGGGGTATTGTTCTCCTCGGGGGACCTTGCGCTTTTAGATTTAGCTTGTTTTTTTCTTGTTTGCATATTGATATTTTAGGAAAACATGGTTTTTATTCTGCTTTTTTATCATTTTTTTTTTAGGAAAACTCTGTGCAACCTAAGAATTCTTCAATGGATTACTTCCAGAAAGATGAGCCCACTACAACAAGCTCAGTACGCTTAGAAAGCTTAACATGTGTACTTTCAGGGAATATATGGTTTATGGGGGATATTCCAAATGTAAAGGGTTGTTTTGGTTGAAAAATCGCAAGGTGCGCACTTTGTCTGCAGAGCTGAAATTTTCAAGTAAAATTACTGTTATGCGCACGCTTTACTTTGGGGTGTTTGCCAACTCTTCCCTTGACAGTACCTATGCATGTTGGGTATCGTTCTGTTCAGGGGATGTTGCTTTTTCAGATTTTACTTGTTTTTTCTTGTTTGCATATAGTTTTTTTTAGGAAAATGTGGCTTTGATTCTTCTTTTTAATTCTTCCAGGGATTACTTCCAGAAAACGCCCATGTCAACAAGCCTGGTACGCCTAGAAAGCTTGAGGTGTGTACTTCCAGAGAATATATATAGTTTGTGGGGGCCATTTCAAATGTAAAGGGTTGTTTTTCTGGAAAAACTGCAAGGTGCGCTTAGCGAGTAGCATAGGTATTTTATCTGAAAATCTCCTAAAGCGCTGTTTCAGTTTGGGGGAGTCTCCTGGAAAGGCAGGAAAGGGTGTCTACCTATACATATGTGGTAACGGTGTGACCGGGAGAAATTCGGGTTTCACACGTAATAAGATTTTATTGACAAACTTACATTTTTTATTACAAAAAACACTACAAATTGCAAAAAAATAGATTTTTTTTAGTTTTTTGCACATATTTCACCCAAAAGTATTGAGAATATACTAAAAAAAGGCCAAACAAGACATTGTATGTTGAAGCCCAGACTCTGCTGAAAAAAACAATATATCATTTTCCTGGAAAATCCCTGGAAATCCCTTCAAAAATCAAGGTTGAACATATGTAGCGCAAAATAGTGAAACGTGGTCTGGCAACAAAGGGTGACAAAAGCTGCAGGTAGGCTGGCACTTAAAGGGTTAAAGGGAAACAGTATAACAAAAGCCTGTGTAGTCACAGTATAACAAAAGACCAGTATATGGCTTCAACTGGTCACAGGGTTCTTAGGCCTCATTTATTAAGAGCACTGGCTCTAAGTCACTGAACGCTTTCTTGCTTGAGGTTGCTGACTGTTTCCCTGCAGCTTAACAGATTCCTTTGGTCAACTATGCCTCGGCATTAATCTTGTGCAGACTACAGTATTTGCAGACCTCCACACGGCTCAGATCCTGGTGCTTCCTGCACATGGCCAGCCCACTCTGCAGCACAACTGAAGGCCTCTTTACAGCCCATTCAACGCTGTCAGCTGTTGTCTGACAATTATGTGCCTCTTTATTGGTCTCCTTGCCTGAAGTCCTAGATTGTGAGGAGTAGCCAGCAAGATCCACCCAGGTTCCCCTGCTGGTCAGACTCCATGTCCCTTAGGTGTCTTACCGGCAACCTCTTAAATGGATGGTAACTTATTGAAAGGCTCACTTTTCTGAGGTCCCTTTCACTCACAATTCAGTATTCAAATATCTGATAATATATTTCCTTAAAATTTCCCAGCATCTTGGTGTAGTTGTGATTGCATCCCTTGCCTCAGCCTATTATCTTTTAGAGTGTAAACTAATTTAGGCAGACAAGATTGCACAACATGATCGCATCTTGTTTTTAATGTCTAACCTTTGCATTTCTTTTGCCCGGTTTTCAACCTTTTTATGCCAAGTACCCCCTAGTGACAAGAAGTTCCAAACAAGTACCCCAAAGGGGGTGATTAATTATATATAATACCAAAATAAGTAGGCCATGAGCATCGTGGTACTTTTAACGCAATAAGTGATTTTTTTCTGTAAGATAGAGGAATTAGTGAATGTTATATTTTCCATCATTACGGTTTAGCAAAGAAATTCTAAATATACCTCTTTAGTGAGCTCACTGTTTTCATAAATGTGCCGGATTTCTTCGCTGCTGAAGTCTGTAGATGTCTCTGGACTTGTGGAACTGGTTGACGGAAGCTGTGGATATCTCTTATAATAGTGACTGTATCCCGTCACATCACTCTCATACATAGGATTGTACTTCACAGGATTCTCAATAGATGACAGGCTGTCACTGGGTCTCCTAAATAATAGACAACATTACAAAAACTGTTAAATAAAACATACATGTATGAAAATATCTATTATAGCAGAACTATCTGTACAATGACTTTCCCTTATAATTTACTGAGTCTCTAACACACCTCCTATGACCAATTAAGTACGACAAAACTAGGGCAACAGCAAGCTTAAACAGCAAAAACAATCAGAAAACATTAAAGCTCCATGCAATTAGTGCAGTCAGCCTCCCGTCAGCAATGAATTTCTTATTTGGCCATACAAAGTTACATTTTATTGACGTTTATTAATTACCTGGTATATAGACCTGGCTACTAGTTACAATATTAGAAATTAACATATGGATTAATATTCATGTTTAGTGGTATGCAGTGGCCATGTACTATTGGGAAGCTGGGAATGTTCTATTTTAAAGATAAATTTGGATGTAAACAAAGCAAAGGGATTTAAATTAACATAATGAAAAGTCAAAGCCAGGGTTCAAATACAATGTAGGTCTACAGTTGAATACTGGGAAACTAGACTAGAATCTAGTAATGGAGTCAAAAGGAACACAGTGGGATCCCATCTTGGTTTAGGTTTAGAGTTACCTAAGGGACACTGGACCAACCATTGCACTTGCAAAAGATTAGGATAGCCTAAGTTATGATCTTTATTTTAAAATATGACTATATGTGAAAATAAACCATATTAAATAATAATATTATTAAATATAATGTGTTTATTTAATTATATTTATATTAGCTAAAAAAGAAATATGGTGTTTCTCTATAGTTATAGAAATATGCCCAATAGGCAGTGAACCTACAGTGACCTGTATTGAGTGTGCATCTAGGGTCTCAGTATGAATAATTTCTTATTGCATACTCACCCTCCGGATTCCTCAGAATCCCCCCTTTGAACTCTGAACCCGAAGAGTTCTGGCTAAGAAGAATATAATAGCAGAAGCCACAAGAAGAAACCCTGCTACAGATGCAATAGCAATTCCAACCACAAGTGGTTCTGAGACATATTCTTCACAGTGCTCGCCTCGGTACCACCAGTTTTCCCCCACCCGACACCTGAAAGTAAAGTAAACAATTTGCTGAGTTGTAAGAAGACAATAAAGACACACTATTATTGTTATTATTATTTGATTATATAGCACTGTCAATATAAAACAAAAGAAGCATAAGGACATTAAAAAAAATGTCATTAAAAAAAAATCAGGGCCACATCTGAAGCAAAAGTCAGAATTATGGCTGATCTTATAAGGTCAGTTTTAATTTTGCATTTGAAAGCAGGGAAGACTGGTTTAAAAAGAACATCAGACCTAAAATAATAAGGGGTCGATTCCCCCCCCCCCCCCATTAGACTCTACTTACCTTTTGGATGTCGCCGCTGCAGGCTGTGACGACATCCGGCTGCCTCAGGGCTTGATCCTCACCCCCCTGCCCACCTAGCCTAACTGACAAGCCTGCCTTTATTTGTGCTTTTTAATGGCCCACAGCGCAGCTCTGCAAAGTCTCGCAGGATTTCGGGTGGCTCCATTGCATCCCATTCATCGGCACTGCTCAGATCGGGGGCCGCACGCAATGCCTGATGGGATGCAAGATGGCGCTGCCCATTGGGAGGCTGCCTGGAATGCGAGGGACCCAGAAGATAAATCCCCCAGCCAGGTGAGTAAATACTGCCCAATTGTGAAAGTGGAGGGGGGGGACAGTCCGGTGAGGTTTGGGGTTTTAACCTCCCTTGATGTTTCCCTTTAAGCAATGAATGACTTAAAGAAATAGTTCCAAAGAACAGAAACCTGTGAAATCCTGGAGAGCACATAGCACGTAGAATCAGAGTATACATCTAAGGTGGTATATTAAGATTTAGGTTCTGTGAAGCTTTGCTGGAAATATAATGCAGTATATTAAAAAAAAGCATGCGTTAAAAAGTAAATTTGGCTAAAAAAAACAATTAGCTTTTGTAGGAACATACAAGTCACGCAATTAGCGAGCCTATAGAAAAATTGACTTTTCTACCCAATGTTTTAATACCTAACTTATGTGATATTATCCACTGTCTTATAGTTGTTTTATCATATTATTTACAATACAGTAATAACATATATGCATTTTTATTCTAAACAGCACCTGCAAATTGCTCCTTGTCCAGGTATGATGTCACATTTGCCATCATTTTGACAGAATTCAATTTCCAAATCACAAATGCTCTGACAAGGCAATCCGTCAACGCTTACATATCCTGGTTTGCAAACGCATTCAACTTCACTGCTCCACTTATTAACAATACACTCAGAGTATTCATTGCAAGACTGAAATTTGCAAGGGTCAGCTATGTCCCCTGAAATAAAACAAGATGAAATAATAATTCACATACCAGTAGTCCCTTCATATAATGGGTTTACACTATTTATGAGCAGTTCCATTTATTTACCAGGAACCAACATCTGTTAAATATTATCAAAGGGGAAATATGTGGCTAAGATATGTTAAATATGTTAAAACGAGAAAACAGAAAGCCTAGAAAAGAAGTTACATTTTCAAAACAAGGTTAATAAACACTTTCAATTAAAATATTTATTATACAAAGGCATTTGTATAATTGAAAAATCAGCCTCTGCCTGGAAAGATATATGAGGCTGATAATTCTAGTCTCCTTAGAGAATAGAACTTCTGGCTTCCATGTTGCTCAATGTTCGGTCATCTGTACCAAGACTCTGATTTGTTAAACCTTTTTTAAAATATCTCCTGAAAAATACTGTATTCATGCTTTATTTAAGAGTAAGGTGTGTTTTTTAAAGCGGACCAACACCCAGGGGGGATCGGCCCAGGAATCTATAAGATTCCCGGGCCGATCAGATCCCTCCCCGTGGGGCATCCAAAATCAGGATGTCCCGTGGGGTGAAACCCCCCAGGAAGCCCACAATCCTACCTTTTCCACGTTCCAGCGGCGCATGCGCGTCCGCCGCCGCCTCTAGCAGGGCGCGCTCCCGTTTGTGAATGGCCGGCGCGGGTGCGCTCCCTGTAAGAGGGATGCGTGGGAGGCGGCGGCGGACGCGCTCTGCTTGTCCGGCGCTGCCTCTCGCTTGTTCGCCGGCGGGGATTGGCTGCAGCGGTCACGTGGGAGTGGAGAGAGGTGAGTTTTCGGGGCTTTCTGGGGGGTTTCACACAGCGGGGCACCCCCGATCGGGGTGCCCCACCGAAGTGGACCAAAACCCAGGATAGTCAAAATCCTGGGTGTTGGTCCACTTTAAAGGGTTAGTCCAGCCAGACTGTCAATGGACATTTTGTTTATATTTTTTGAGCCAAAATAATATTCTCTTTCTGTTCAAGTTCTGACCTGATTTAGTATTTTTGTATTTTTTCGTATGTTAACAAATGTGTGTTTTATGGAAGCAGTTTTCACTACATGCAATCAGTTGCAAGTCTGTACACTAAGAAGAGAGAGGTGAGCCCTGTACACACAGAACACTGCTGTTGCGCATGTGTAAGGTTGAGTGAGCTCCCTCACCTCAGCAGCCGCCATAGCAGCAGTGTGTACAGGGATCACTTCTCTTTTCATAAAGATCTTGGTGTATATTTTCCAATAGTAACATACTCCAGGTACTGCAAACTGCTTCAATAAAACACAAATTTGCTAACATAAGAAAAGTTAAATAAATATATAGAAAATACTAGATAAGCTCAGCACCTTTAAAACATCCTTTTGACATATAAAATACCATCAAAAATTGACTTTTCCATTTAAGGTCCTCTGTAAAAAAATGAACTGCAGGTCTACTTTAAGTAAACAAAAGTAGATATTAATATATGCCCCATAAGAATACAAAAATAACACATGGATAAGAAAATAATACATTTACCATAGAAAATGGAGTGCTCTGATTGTTTGATCAAATTTTGGGGGAAAATTAATATGAGGACACACTCTACCCTTCCCCTTCTGGGATTACCTAATGATTAAAATTAGTTGGCTATGGGCCTATCATTATAGAGAGAGGTAAACAATCAGGGTCAGCTGACCTAAAGAGGAACTAAAGTCAATTCAGTCAGTGCTTACCACTTCACCTTTCAAAGTATGGCTGTGAATCACATGACTGGCGGTGTTGTCAGTGTTTTATTACATTTGTATATACAAATATATACATTAATTTATATTACAGTATTACTTGTATTTTCTTAATTGTTGCTTATTTATGGGGCCACTAAAGTGACTGTTATAATGTTTTTTTATAGTCAGGCATTGGGAAGACGTCTTTGTTGGAATAGAAAACCTGAATGCATGTATAGCACACTGTTGGGCTCTACTCTATGGAAAGAAGAGTTCTGTATCTTCAAGGTAGAAGCTGGGGTTAGTATGGCTCATACAGACCAGAAGTAGACAAACCATGCTCTCTGTGTTTTTCTCACTGGATATTTTAAATTCTCTGGCCAGCACCTGAGCATTTCCCTCTAGCCAGTTCCACTGTCTTTTTATTAGCTGCATGCATGTCATATGCTTTTTCTTTCAGCTATATTCTATGTAACTCACTAGATATTAACTGGCAATGGTAAAATTAGTTTTGACGGCACATGGCTGGCACAGCAAGGCATTCCACTTTGTTCCAGCATTTCAGTACATTTTTGCTAGTCTTACGTCTTTCGGTTCCCAAATCCTGTTCTAAATTCGACTGTGAATTAACTTTGCTAAACCTGATATTGGCTATGTATATCAATGTGTCTGCTAGTGGCTTCCTATATATCACTTCTAGTGAGCATCCACCAGAGATGATCCTCAGTGTAGGTCGTTTTTGTTGTGATTTGTTGTGATGGTCCAGAGGGTCTGCTTTTCCAGATCCGAGAAACCTAGCTGTCACTGTTACTGTTATAGGAAAAGAATTAGCCACATTCAAGCTAAATAGATCATATTAGCCCAAGGCCAGATTACCATTGGTGCAAAGGAAGACCTTCCCATTCGGGACACTTAAAATGAAGACCCCAGACTAAAAATAAAAAACATCAATACTTGCCTTTTTCTTCCCAGCAGACATTCCATACTAGTCCAGTTACATAAAATGTACTGGGTTCCGAGATCAAGTCTTGCGGCATGTAGCCCTGAAATCTTTCAGGGGTGAGCACTGTGCCATACAACTCCCCTCCCCCTAGGCCAGTCTCCAAGTTTGATCCTCCTCTTCCTCCCAGTCCAGCCTTCCCTGTGATCTTCCTCTCCCCCAGTCCAGCCTCTCAGTGTGATCCTCCGCTCCCCACAGTCCAGTCCCCCAGTGTGATGCTCCTCTCCCCACTGTCCAGTCTCCCAAGTGTGATCCTCCATTCCTCATAGTTTAGTCTCCCAGGGTGACCCTCCTCTCCCCAAAGTCTGCCAGTGTAACCGTGCTCCCCTCCCAGATCCCCCTTTTATTGAACTTCTCCGTACCATGGACACCCTTAATCTGGCCCTGTATAAGCCACATATGACTCTACAATAATTCCATGCACCGAACCAGAGTTGTATTATAGAATGGGCAAATGGGGCTCTGGCCACTTACTATGGCATTGCAATCCAGTTGCTGAGACTACAATTCCTGGTATGCTCTGCTGCCTTCACGGGCTCTCTTCATCCAGCATGTAAAGCAGGGATGCCAGGGCTGAGTTGCACGTACAGCATAGGATCCTAGAACAATGCGAGTATATGTTACCCCAACCCCATAATGGGGTTGTTTCTTGCCCCCTGTCAGATGGAGCCCTGCTAGAAAAGGGGGCTATCTCTCTAATGCTCGTCCTTGTGGACCAGGTTTCAGTTGCACTTTATCTATGTATTTTTATACATGCTGTAGTCCCTCATACGATAGATGCACCAGGGTATCCACCTGTTATGTCATATAATTTTATGGAGGTGCAAACATGCACACTTACACAGGGCTGTTTTTATGGGAGGGTGAGCAGGGCGGCCAGTGGTGCAGGCCATAAGACAGGCCCCTCATCCCCTCCCCCCATATTGGACTTAGGAGGCAATGTCTGCTGCTAAGAAAGAGGTACAGCATGGCACACTTATATACAAACTTATATCTGCTATTTTTTATGGAAAGCTTTTTGAAATATATTTCAATACCCCCCCCCCCCCCCATGATCTTTACAGCCAGCTTTCAAAGTGACTCAAGCAATACTTTAGTTTAATGGGATACAAGTAGTTCTAAATTATTATAAGTGTTAGGCACTAAGGATTGTGAGTCAATGTAATAAAAGTCAGATGAGGATTTTTTGGAACAATACCTGATTCGACATCCAATGAGTATTTATCAATTGCTAGGTTCATAGTTTGGTAAGCAGTGTTGCAAAAGTCCTCCAGTATAATGTAAACAGCATTTGTTACATTGCGTGGAACAGGCTTCGCAAACTTCATTCTGCTGTTTACAATGATGCTGCCATTCCGGAAATTCAATATTTCAAGGTTTTGAAACCCAGTCAAGTTGGATTGTAGATATGGAACCAGCTGTAACAAAGAATTCAACAAAAGTAATCTGTACAAAGGGAATATTTTCAGTTCTACTTCTACTTTGTGAACTTTAAACTGCATATCTATGTTAGATGCTGTAAAGGCAAAAGCCCATAACTGGATAGATGGATATTCTAAGTAGTTGCATGTAGCACTAAAGTAAATCTCCAGCTTTTTTTCTAAAATCCCCCTGGGTGTACTACAAATTTTCCAATGGCTTTAGCAAAACAGTTCTGGAGGTCATAATACAACCAATTTCCACGGACTGCTGAAAAGTAAAAGCCAATTTGGAGGTTGTGTAGGAAGGATGGGGAAATCATCAGTGATAGCGTATTTGAAAAAATCCACCATCAGTCATTTTTGCCTTCAGGCTGTCACATGTGTATGATACAGAATAATTAGTACAGCAAATTACCAATAAATATATATTTTATATTTTATTAATAACTGATCCTGTGTATATGCATTATTTGCAATGTAAAGCTTGTTTCTGAAACAAAGCACACACATGTCATGGGTGACTTTTCTTTTCAAAGAGGTTTTCATCGACTAAAGAAGCACCATAAAAATAGACTGATATGCTCAGTAGTTAATGCATATCCCAGTTATGAGTTCATGTATTGGTACAAGGGGAGCAACAGCAAAAATAACATACGTCTATGATTTTTCTAAAGCATTAGCAGATTACTAAGTGTTTATCGTATTTGTTGACTATAGCTGCCTTGTAATGACTGTATTTTAAGCCTTCTACTTGAAACAAGAATTTTCATTTAAAGCATATCCACACTCTCAGAATAAACAAGCTCTGGAAAACCCATCTCCCAAAGCTCCCATCTCCTCTCGCATCTGCTTAAGCTTCTGGTCCTTCTAAAATGGCAATTGATAGCTTTCCCAAAAATAGAGACTTTAAGGACCACAAATCTTATGGTGGGATGTACAGTAAGTATAACATCCTGTAATTATATTTTCTATCTATAAGATGTAAAATGTCATTGTTTGCAGCATTGTCGGCTGCTGTGTTATTGAACAAAATTCATATTAAATAATATTAACTGTAATTGAATTTACCTTTTTTATTTTGAATGTAATTGGACATATTCAGCTATGAATAAAATAAAATGTTTAATGCAGTCCTATGACCATTTTATAGAAAATGGGTGTTGGGCCCCTATGTGATAGTTGCAGGGGTCCAACACCTATGATGCCCCCTCATCTAGATTGCTGGAACCACTCTCCGCAAACCCCAGTTTCACTTACCTCTATTGCAATCTCCCAGCGAAATCAGGCCCCACGACTAGATATGGGTTTTCATGTGCAGGCAGAAAATCAGTAGAGAGGTTTGCACAAGGGGGGCTTCAGTGATCTGGATGCACCCCCCAGCTGTCACATTGGCGCTTACCAGTTGTGTTTGCTTACAATACGTAGATTTTATAGCCCTTCTTTGAATTAAACCAACACCCATTTTTAAGAAAATGGGTGTTGGTTGCCAAAGTACTAAACCCCATGCAAAAGTGCCCCAGACTGGACAGCCAAAGGTGGGGTCAAAGGTTTCGGTTGGAGCTGGGTGCAGGTAATCAAAACCAGGGTTTTTTGGTGGTTATGCTCAGGTGCCCCCTCGTGCTTACTTAAAATTAAAGTATGCTATAATTTACAATTTATACTTACCAGTTCCAGAAACCTTTGTTCCAGTGATTTATATTCAGCAGAATGTTTATTGAACAAGTCTTCTGAAAATATCATATTAGTTACACGTAAGCTGAAGAATACCAAGAGTGCTCGACCTGGTGTAGAGCCATTCATGTTGCTTTCATGAGTGGAGAAGACAACACCAGCCAAATCTGTAGAATCCACATTTTTTGCCACCATGCTTCTCTCTTCTGCACTCATGTCAGGATGAAAATATACTGTGCTCATTTGATCTAACTCTAAAGAAATGTCCTGAACATCGAATGTGAATCCTTTATCTTGGATCAATAAACCTGTTGGGCCTTCAGATGTCCCACCTGGATGTTGGTCAAACTGCACTGTTTCTGAAACAGCTTCTCCTGTTTGTATCATAGGAATGACATTGAGTATATTTTCTTCACCATCAGTTTCTAAGTGACTGTCTGGAGGTAATATTTTAATTTCCAAACCAGGAATAGTATTAGAAAATTCATCTTGTGCATTGCCTGGGGACAGTGATGTAAACAGAGAACTATTTGTAGAGCTAATATGATGGTCACTTACGAAGGCTGTGGGAGATTCTGCTGATGATTCTTCTGTTTGTGCAGTCTCATAAGTTGTTTCAGAATCTGATGCTAAATATGTGAGTGAGTTGTCTAAATCTGTGTTGACAGTTACATGCCCGTTTACATCAAGTGACTGTGGTGTTTGTATTGGCAAGTCAAAGTTATTGTATTCTACAGACTTTGTTGAGGTCTCAAGTTGGACCGGCCAATCTGTCTTCTCTTCTGTAGCTGCTATGCTGTGAGAAATAACACTATCTTTTGAGTTCAGGGTTCCAACTGCTTTTTTTGTAATGTCAGTATAATAGTCATTTACAAATATTGTATAAGATAGTGGCTCTGCTGTTTGTACAGACTGAGAATTGTCCTTAGGATCTGGAGCTAAATGTTCTAGTGAATTATCAGTAGGACCATCTGCTTTAGATGGATGCATTTCTTCCGTATATGATTTTGCTGTGTGCCTTAGCAGTTCAACATTCCAGTATTCTAAAGGTTTTGTTGAGGTCTCAAATTTGGAAGGTACATCTGTGTCTGGATTTGTAGCCACTGTATTAAAAGGTGGCAGAATATCTAATTTACTACTAAAATGCTCCTTTACAACTGGCAGTGTGGGTGGTTGCACTGTCATCTCAACATCCCAGTACTCCAGAGTCTTTGCTGAGGCCTCCATTTGGCCAGGTTGATCAGTCTTCAGTTTTGTATATACTGTGCTATGAGAGAGTGTAATATCTGCGTCGGCAGTTACATACTCATTTACAGTAGACAATGTAGGTGTTTTCCCTAAAAGCTCAGCATTTCCGTACTCTAGAGTCTCATTTGGGGAAGGTGTATTTATTTCAGTAGCAACTTCACTATAGGAAGATGCCATATGTGACTTGGTAGTTACATGCTCATTAACAACAGATAGCTTGCTGTGTTGTTCTGGCAAATCAGTGTTCAAGTATTCCAGAAGCGTTGTTGTAGTCTGAAAGTGGTCAGTTGGATCAGTCTTCAGTTCTGTAGCTACTGTGCTTTCAGTAGCTGCAATATTTTTTATATATTTCCCCAGAATTGTATCTTTTTCAGTGACAGCCATACTGATAAAATTATCAAATGTTTTGTCGGTGAAGTTTTTTTCAACAAGGTCTACATAGCTTCTTGTTACCTCAATTAAATCTATATCCATTGATTGTTCATTTAATGATGAAAGAGGTTCTATTGTCGTTTTTGCCCATGACCATGTAATAGGTCTGTCATTTTTGGTCAAAACACCAAAACCTGAGCCAGAACCTTCTTCAGAGTGAATTCTATTCTCAGAAGTTGATTTAGTGGGCAGTAGATTATCCTGTATAAATACTTTCTCAGATTCTGTCTTGCCATTAGAAGCAGCTTTTGGTGATGAATTTTCAATTTCTGTATCAATGCTTTCTGGATTGTTTGGTGGAATACTTAAGGTGGGTTCAATTGAAGTAGGTTCTTCTGCAGCTTTGACAGATGTAACAATATCTGCATAGGGCTCTAACAATGTATACATAGTAGGAGTTGGAATATCTGTAGCAGCAACGACTTGGTCATCTTTAGATAACAATACGTCCTGAGAAACAGGCGGAATTAAAGGAACAACAGTAGAATATGTGTCCAGTAACATGTCATTGTCCCCAGATTCCTCATGAATGTCTGAGTCTGCTGGGTTGTCAGTAACTAGATCTATTACAGATTCCACTAAACTTATGGAAGAACTTTGCTGGAAGGTCCATGTCTCAAATGTAGTAATGCTGTATTCTGAACTTCTAGAAAAATCCCCTTTGAAACCATTATCTTCTGTTACAATAGAACTTTCTGCTTCCAGAGCAAACTGGGTTTTTGAAGTCAACTCTTCACTACTTTCTGTGGATTGAATCATGCTTCTTGTAGTTGAAAAGGCAGTGGGTAGCCATTCAGCTTGCAAAGCGTTAGTCTAAAACACACAAGGGCAACATATAAAATAACATGCTCATGAATTTTCTTTAGAGTTTAACATACATACAGTGTATACTTTGTGGCCATATATTGGGTCACTTTGCAGTCTTATATGCAAGGTTTCAAATTTATATTAGAAAAAAAATACATGAACTACACAGCTAACATTTTCAGAATTTTTTAACGAAAAAAATAGGAGCTATCCATGCTTATCTTTTTAGGGAATAAGTGGGGGTTTTAGTTTACAACCATGTCCTTATTTTGGAGACACATGAGACACATCAGTAAATAAGATACGGATTGCACCAGGAGGGATTTGCCATGCTACAACCTTGTCCTTTGTCAACTCTGGCTGTTCTATTCATAACTCCACTGCCAACTGCTCACTCTGCAATGACGGAACCAAAGAAAACTAGATATAACAAGGGTGCAGGTTATGCCACCCATGGCACGTCAAGAAAAGGATTTAACAATGAGTACTAAAATCTCCTTTTCATTCCTATTGAATTACTATTCATTATTTGGGAGACAGTAGTTAAGAAAGTTGTCCTAAAGCAGCATGTAACTAAGGCTAGGAAGGCAACCACACCCATTGTAAAAACAATAAAGGCTCTCAACCAACAAGAGCTACTGATATTCCAGCCTAACAAAAGCCGAAATTGTTACTTGTAAACATTGTAGTCAAAATAAGATTCAGCCGACACCAAAAAAATGGACTGAAAATCACACATCTGAATTGCACTGATCGAATTGCCTGATCTACTGTGGCTCAAGTGAAACAACATCTAGTAGAAAAGACAGAAAGTAAGGACCAATCACGTTAAATCACTCTCTCCAGGATAATAGGGTGTCAGTAAGAATGTGACATTGATTGCTGTGGAAAGTCCACTTTGGGGAGAAACCCCTGGCTAAAATGAAACATCCCCTTATAATTGTTAAAAAAACAAATAGGGTGCCTTATCTGACAATGTAGCCCTAAAGGTGTGTACCCCCCCCCCCCACACACACACACACACACACACACACTTAAGCCAGTAACTCAACCCACTGTTACACTTGTACCCTGTGTTGTGGGGTCAAATAAATCTCCTGCAAGTATTTGAGGACTTCTGAAGAAGGACTTCTGAATAAGTATCAACAGGGCCAATGCCTAGCCATAGACAGCAAGGCCTTTGTTTAGACCTGACTTCATAAAACCTCAGAACCCAATGGACTGGTAACAATTTAGGAGAGAAATCCATGACCTTGCACATCTTTAAAAAAGCGCTTTTGTATCTGTGGTTCATCCAAATAACAACTGAAGAGAGGACCTTCTTTTCTAACACACTGGTTAAAACAGCCAGCCCATGACTGTAAATTGAAGTCGTAGAGGTCCTTTAGGCAACAGGTCTTGATACATTGCCATCAGTACCATAAACTACCAAGCTTAATATGTCTAGGTACCAGGTCATTCTTAGCCAGTCTGGGAAAATCTGGATGCTTCTGCTTATGCATATCATGGAGTCCCTGCTTTTTGTGCTACCCTGATCATTGATATATACCACTGCTCTGACTCACCACTGACCAGAGTCCTTCATCCAGTGCTAATAAGCACCATAATACTAGGTCTTATCATACATGTGAACTAATACCTCTACCTGCCTAGAGAGTCTCTGGCATCACCGCATTATGTCTGACATACTTGCACAATCAGTGCAGTACATGTGCAAATGGCCTGACGCTCTGCACAGTTGCAGAATTTTGTGTGCTTTCAGAATTTTCTGCTAGGACCCAGACTATTTGATTACACTTTCCTGTTTCTTCCATACATGCCGCCTCTAAGTTGAAAACCCTGCCAGCACCTGGGCTTGCCCCCTGTCGAAGCAGTGTTTGGATAAGCATCAGAATTTCCAAGCATTCAGAAATAACTACCTGCTTTTTTTGACTTTAGCATTTATCATTTTCCTTCTCATGTATGAAACACTATTAGGAAAACCCAAACAACTTCTTACTTCAACTTCTTATTGGGCCCTTTCAGGAATGGTGTTTATACAAGTCTCTCTGGCAGGGCCGCACTCATAATAAGGCAATGTTGCCCAGGGAGTCCTCAGGAAGCGAAGCAGACCACAGATTGTCACTGTACTATCACCCCCACCCCCTGGCCCTATTGAGCCATTGGGCACAATTTAAAGAACCCATTTTATAATACCGATATCAGTGTAACAGAAACATTAAGTTTGCCCTTATATCTGAGCAATTTTAAGTGACACTAAATAATCTGAGCTACATATAAATACACACTTGACACACTTACAACATCTGCTATAGAAGGGATAGGGAATGCTGGTTTCTCAGTGATGAAATTCCATTCTTTGTGAAGCTGTGCAGGAAGATTTTTTACTAAAAATGAGATAAGTAAAGACACAACTCAGTACAAAAAGCAACATAATTCCATAATAAAAAATATAAAAGCATGCTTTCATTACAAAGGTTTCAAGAATTGGCATAAAGCATACATGGCACAGTACTTGTCTTTACCCAGTATGTACTGTTACTCTAAAACCTATAAGCTACAATCTGACAGTAACAGCTGTCTAGATAATACAGTATGCAAAAGATAAAACATGGTTTTGTCCATTGTCTCAGAGGTGCAGTGGGTTTCATGCACGATGCAGAGGAAAGCAGGTGTGTTTCTTTCTCTTTTATATAAAATAGGTCTTTTCGTGTCCCTTTCTAATTTCAAGTGCCTGCATTTCATTACGATACAAAATGGGCTACTCAGAGCCATGCTATCTCCTCCCTGCACTGCCCCCCCCCCAAACTCATCTACAGTACCTTGTGAATTTCAGTTTGGAATAGCATGTCTAGGCCTTCACACTTGTCTCTCTGCTTCTCCGAAATGCCCTTCTCCATATAATTTGACACTCTCCCATACATTAAAACCTTCAAAAGCATACTCCAAATCCCTCTATTTAGACAATCTTACTACACTGCTACCCCGAAAGAACACGGCCTATAAAAGGCAGATTCTGATATATCGTGGTCCAACTTTGGATCCCAACATTTTGAAATGCAATGTACTTATCCTCTATCTGAGATGTCTGTGCTCAATATAAAGCGGTTTCAGCTATAACACAGTCCCGTTTATTGTGCCAATGTGTTTTGTTGCATCTGACTCATAACACTATGTAAAAATACCATTTTGTGAGTACTCACCTGAAAAATGGATATTGTTGGTGTGCCACACACCCAGCTTCACCTTTAATATTCTTCACGATTGGGTTAACTCACCGCCAGGTGACGCTGTGCAGAGAGGAAGTCTTGTAACGAGCCACCTTCCGGCCTATATATACCTGGTACCTCCCATTTATCACCAGTGTATTAAAAAGCAGAAAGACAAGGTACCAGTATTATAACGGTAACCTCAAAATAAATCAATATAAACAAAGGCTTCACCATATAAAGGATTCGGAAATACCGAAAAGGGTGGGAGTGAAGCGGGGTGTGTGGCACACCAACAATATCCATTTTTCAGGTGAGTACTCACAAAATGGTATTATTCTTGGTGTGCCACACACCCCGCTTCACCTTTAATATTCTTCACGATTGGGACATCCAAAAGCAGTGTCCACAAGGGATGGGCAACTCAAGGCCAGGTGAAGCATAACTTAAATGACTGCAGTCTGCAGCACTTTGCAGCCAAAAACAGCATCCGCTGAGGCCCGCACATCAACTTTGTAAAACTTAGAAAAAGTATGAACAGAAGACCAAGTGGCGGCCTTACAAACTTGTTCAACAGAAGCTTGGTGCTGAAAAGCCCAAGACGCCCCAATGGCGCGAGTAGAATGAGCAGTGATACGAAAAGGGGGAACTTTCCCCTTAGCAGAATAGGCTGCAGTAACGGCCTGACGTATCCACTTGCTAATGGCAGATTTGGCTGGTGCCAAACCCTTCTTAGGCCCATAGGGCACAACAAAAAAGGAATCCGTCTTACGAAAAGGAGACGTGATAATCAAGTAGTACTTAACACAGCGTACTACATCCAAACAATGCAAAACCCTCTCTTTGTCAATCTTAGGATTAGGACACAAGGAGGGAAGAACAATATCCTGATTTAAATGAAAAGCAGAAACAACCTTGGGAAGAAAGTCTGGCTTGAACCGAAAGACCACTTTATCCTGATGCCTCTCAAAGTAGGGCGCCTGGATAGACAAGGCCGCCAACTCCGAGACACGCCGGACCGAAGTGATAGCTACCAAGAAGACAATCTTCTGAGTCAGGGTAGACAAAGCAATATCTTGCAAAGGCTCAAAAGGAGGAGCCTGAAGAGCAGAAAGAACCAAATTCAAATCCCCAAACCGGGAGTAATGGTTTCCTGGGAGGCCGCACATGCGTAACCCCCTGCAAAAAAGTTTTAACTAAAGGCTGAAGCGCAAAACGCTTCTGAAAAAAGATAGATAAGGCAGAAACTTGCCCTTTCAACGTACTTAGCTGAAGACCAGAGTCCAGCCCTGATTGTAAAAACTCCAGAATCCTGGAGACCGAAAAGACCCTACAAGGAAAAGATCTCATCTCACACCAAGTGATGTAGGCTTTCCAAGTCCTATAGTAGATGATAGAAGAAGACCTCTTCCGGGCACTGATCAGAGTCTTGACAACTGAGTCAGAAAGCCCCTCCTCCTTCAAGATGGAGGTTTCAGCAGCCAGGCCGTCAAACCCAGCGCTGGTAAATTGGGGTAACACAACCGACCCTGAGTGAGCAGATCGGGCCGAAGAGGCAGGACGAACTGGTCCACTGCCAGCCGAACGATGTCTGCGAACCACACTCGCCTTGGCCACCTTGGGGCCACGAGAACGGCGGACACCTTTTCCAGAGCCAACTTCCGAAGCACCCTGCCCAGCATGGGTATTGGAGGAAACAGGTATAGAAATCCCAGATCCCCCCAGCTCAGGGACATGGCGTCCACTGCCAGAGCCAGAGGATCCTGGGAGAGCGACACAAATTTCGGGAGCCTGTGATTGTGACGAGAGGCAAACGGGTCCACCTCTGGTGTCCCCCATCGGAGACACAGTGAGCGAAACACCCGAGGATGGAGAGCCCATTCTCCCAGACGGGGAGAGCCCCTGCTCAACCGGTCCGCTTCCTGGTTCTCCACTCCTGGAATGTATACCGCCGAGAGACAAGGAACATGGGCCTCTGCCCACGTCAGGATCAGGGACACCTCTCTGAGAGCACTCAGACTGCGAGTCCCTCCCTGATGATTGATGTAAGCAACCGCTGTTCGATTGTCTGAACGCACCTGGACCGGAAGGCCCAGAACGTGCTGAGTCAGGAGAGCAAGCACCCGACGGATGGCTCTCAGTTCCAGAATATTGATGGGTAAGTGGGCCTCTTGAGGTCTCCACTGCCCCTGGAACTGCAGCTCCTTCCAGAATCCGCCCCAACCCGACAGACTGGCGTCCGTGGTGACAATTTCCCAAAGAGGGGTCAGGAAAGACCTGCCCTTCACAAGATTGGTCGAGACCAACCACCACTGGAGGGACTGCCAGACCCGGGAGGACAACTGGAAGGGCTGATCCAGCGACCGAGGCTGCCGGTCCCAGGACGCCAACAGATAAAGCTGGAGCGTCCTCGTGTGAAATTGAGCAAAAGGAACTGCCTCGAAAGAGGCGACCATCAACCCTATCAGCCACATCCCCAGACGGATGGACGGCCGAGGATCGGAAAGTAGGACCCGAGCCAATTCCTGAATCAGATGAATTTTGGACTGGGGGAGAAACACTCTGTGTTGAAGAGAGTCCAACTGCATCCCCAGAAAGGACACCACCCTGGCCGGAGCGAGGGAGGACTTGGGGAAGTTGATCACCCAACCAAAGCTTTCCAGCGTGGAGACCACCAACCTGGTGTCTGTCTCCGATTAATTGAGCGACGGAGCCATGATGAGAAGGTCGTCCAAATAAGGTACGACACGAATGCCCCGAGATCTGAAAATGGCCATGACCCCTGCCAGCACCTTGGTGAACACTCTTGGAGCTGAGGTAAGGCCAAACGGAAGTGCCACGAATTGATAATGCTGATTTTCCATCACGAATCGAAGAAAACGTTGATGAGCGTGGCAGATGGGAACATGAAGATAAGCATCCTTGATGTCTATGGACGTCATGAAGTCCCCTTGCCAAAGGGAACCGATGGCCGTACGCAAGGTTTCCATGCGAAACTTCCGAACACGGATGAACCTGTTGAGTAATTTCAGGTCCAGGACTGGACGGACTGACCCATCTTTCTTGGGGACTGCGAAAAGATTGGAATAAAACCCGAGGCCCATCTCTAAGCGCGGTACCGGCCGGATGACCGCCATCTCTAACAGATTCTTTACCGACGCCAGGAGCCCTTGTGCGGCCAAAGGATCGATGGGCACCCGAGACCGAAAGAACCGTGAAGGAGGGCGAGAGTCGAATTCCAGTTTGTAACCGGACGACACTACCTCCCGGATCCATCTGTCCGGAATCTCCTGGTCCCAAACCTGGGAGAAGTGTTGTAATCGTCCCCCCACCCTCACGGGTGAGGGCAGCCCCTCATTGCTGAGCGGGTTTACCAGCAGGCTTGGGCTTGGTGCCCCAGGACTGAGCGGGACGGCCACCTGCCGAGTCCAACCTGCACCTCTGGTAGCGGGAAAGGAAGCCCCCCTACCCGCTCTGAATCCCCGAAATGAAGGCCTACCAGAACTTGCCCCCCTAAAGGGACGACGAGGCCTCTTGCGTTGCGGCATCTTACCACCCTTTGCGACTGAATCAATTTTCTCACCAAACAGACGCAAGCCCAAAAAGGGGAGAGCTGTGAGCACCTTTTTAGAAGCTGAGTCCGCCGACCACTGACGCAGCCATACTGACCGACGAATAGCCACCAGCATTGCAGCTGTCTTGCTACTCATAGCCAGCGCATCGTCCTGAGCGGATAGAACATAGGAAACAAAAGATTCACACTGCTTGAGCGCAGTAAACTCTTTACAAGTGGGATCGAGATCCCCATACAGCTCCTGAATTACAGACCTAACCGCCAATAGAAGAAGGGCCGAAGCACACACCGGGCGCATCGTTGACCCAGCATAAATAAAACCATGGCGAGCATACTGGTCAATCCGATGATCCTCCCCAACTTTAGGGACAGTGGTCTCAGCAGACTGTACCATAGCCGTGCTGGCGAGCCCTAGCACAGGGGTATCGACGTCAGGAGGGACGGACCAAAGCTTCACCAATTCTGGCGGAAAAGGATAACGCTTTTCCCAACTGGAAGGGATTCCAGATAACCGCGTGGGATGTTCCCATTCCTTAAGCACCACCCTCTCAAAGTGATGTTGTCTGGGAAAAACCCAACGCGGCTGAGGCTCTTTAAACAACTGTCCCTTTGGCAGGGTGACAGCCTCAGGCGGATCTAAATTCAGAATTTCAAACATTTGAGCCAGAATGGAGGGGGTGTCAAGGGAAACCCCCGCCGACCAATCCCCAATAGCATCAGCCTCAAGCTGATCTGCAGGCTCATCTGACTCCAACAGGAATTCTCCCTCGTCCGGGGAGCCATCGGACCATTCCACAGGCTCACATACCTCATCCTGTGAAGCCGAAGGTATCGGAGTCAGGTGCTTCTGTTTTGCAGTGGCTTTTGACCCTGCTTTAACGGACACTATTTTCCCGAGGCTGGCCAACCGCACCGCCACCTCGGATTGCGAATCCCCACTCTTGACAGTGTCATGCGGGGTCCGGAACAGGGAGGGAGAGGTAGGAGATGATGGAAGTTGCGACGGGCCAGCAGCCGGAGCGACGGACTGACGCGCAATACTCTGCCTTGCACAAGGAATGCATACAAAGACATCATCAGCTGGGAGCGGAGTCCCACATCTTGCGCACCCCCTAGATGGCCCAGAAGAACCATTTCCGGTAATATCGGAAGCCTCCATATGGTGATTTATGGTATTCGCAAACTTTTGGGTTTTAAGTCATAAGCCACCCGGGATGCCCCCTTATTGTAGGAAGGGAGGATTTAATTCATAAAGAAGATCCCCTTAATAATCTATATATAAAAATAGATTATATATATATATCTTTTTTTTTTTTTAATATATCAATATATATATATATATATATATATATAAAAATGTCCCAATTTTCCTTTCTTCTTTTTTTTTTTTTTTTAAAAAGAAAGACTAGCCAAGTAATATAGAGCCGGGAGGCCGCTTTAATCAGGGATTCCCGGGATCTGTAGGGGAAGAAAAAACCAACAGTCAGATCCCCAAACATGTGGCAACATGCAAACATACTTATGCATGGCACCAAGGTGCCTTTAAATAAGCAAAGGAAAAAACCCTTGCCCTCAATAAGGATAATCATGATGCATCCCCTTAAAGATCTCTCCCCCCTATGTCTAAAAAACTATAAACATTATAGATTTTAAATGACACTCAACGGCCCCACACAAGGTGGGGCCGCTTACCTGCAAAGAACCGAGAGCGGCCGCAGCAACAGCATGGACGACGCAGCAGCCAGCAGCAGCAGTAGGAGCCAGAAAGGTAAATAAACCCATGTGCGGCAGCGAGCCCCCCCCCACGTGACTTCCTTTAAGCCAGGAAGGAAGGAAGTGAGGCTGGGGCCGGCCGCATGACGCTGCCGCCGGCGCCACGCCCCCGTTTCCACATCACCGGAGCCCGCCCCCCTCAAGCCCGATCAGTGCGGCCAATTCATCAAGGGATTACTACCAGATGAGCCACTACAACGGGACCAAAACACAAAGGCGGGAGGAGGGGGGAGGAGGAGGGAGGGAAGGGAAGGAACAGCGCAGCCGACGCTGACAATGCGGCGGCCGAACGGCAAGGAGACCAGCGGGGGAGGGGGGAGGGGGGCTGTGATATCCAAAGGCTCAGGCAGCAAGCCAGCCTGCCACAGCGCGGCCGCCCCAGCTGCCCCTAAAGCTGACCTGAACACTGACCAAGCCGGCCAGTACTATTTAAAAGACCTGCCCAAGGAAGCTTGTAAGAGGAACAATCAGACCAAGTGCACTCTTGCGGTGCAGGCTGATAAGTGCACAAAAGTAAAACACATATGTAACAAAAGTCATACAGTGAAATACACACACAATACACAACCCTCTAACCCCCCCCCCCCATAGTGAAGGGAGAAGGGACCGTAATGGGAGAGTAAGGGGCTAAGGGGACCCTCGGGACAGGGGCATCCCATTTCCGGATCACCATGCCGGATAGCCACATTGCCCCCAAAAGAGGGGGTCGAGCGGAGGAGATAAGCTCCTAGGCACCTATAGTGCCGTCTACCAATTGCCCAGTGAGCAGCCTAGGCTGGGAGGCTTCCATTCCACCATAAAGGTATAAACAATCAAAACCGGGCAGAAATAGACCAAAAGGGGGTGCCGGGGTAAGACCCCGGCTACCTGTAAGCAGGAGACTTCAATCTTCTGTCTTGTCGTCAAGCAGAGAGAAAAATACTGGTGATAAATGGGAGGTACCAGGTATATATAGGCCGGAAGGGGGCTCGTTACAAGACTTCCTCTCTGCACAGCGTCACCTGGCGGTGAGTTAACCCAATCGTGAAGAATATTAAAGGTGAAGCGGGGTGTGTGGCACACCAAGAATATACACATTTGTTGTCATATCAGTTATATACCACTCATAATGTAATTCTAAGTTAATGTTATTTGTCCCACTCTCCTGTAATTTAGACTTTCTATAGCACCACAGAATAAGGTGGTGCTTTATAAATAAACACTAATAATAGAAGTAATAATAACCCCACAGTAAACCTCTCTGCTTGGAAAAACAATAAGGTGCAGGGAAGTACATTTTTTAACGAACTAGAGCTATTTATTCAAGTACAGTGCTGATCGAATATTTGGAAAAATGATAATACAATGCCCTCCTTTACCTAAAGCCCAAGGCACTGAATAATGCCTAATTAGTGCCTGAGATTTGAAAATGTTCCAAAGTGTAACATGGTTTGGGTTAGTGGGTGTCCTTGTACATTAACTGGTCATTTGAGATGTCTGTACTTCATAACTTAGAAGATTGGATATTTATCAGTTTAGCTACTTTCACATGATAGGCTGCCCTGGGCACCTTCCCACTACTCATTTTCCCCTCCCACATCCCTTCTTTCTAATTGTTCCTCTATTCTTCTCTTTACGTTTATGCCAATATTGTGGAGTCTCATTTTTTGAGAGGATTGACCATGGAGTTTGATAAATCCATAAGTAAGCTTGTATTTGGTTATACATATGGGTATAATTAGTGAAACGTGCTACAGTACATGTCTTTTGTCTGCTACTGTGTGAAACACAAAGATCACATGACTACCCGCGATCAGTCAGAGAGCATTGCAACACAGTGTGTGATATGCAAAAGTGTGCCACATTGTGCTGTGTTATACTCAGCACATTGTGTACAGGGACCCTAAACACACTTGTCCATCTTCTTCATGATAATGAGGATGATAATTTCTATAAGGGAAAAAAACACACAGTAGCAGGTCTTTTTATTTCAACTACGGCATCCAACTCTGTTTCAACTCAACTTATTTGTCATGTTTCAGTACATCTCCCTATACTTTCTTAGAACACCATAATAAAGCGTATATGGAAAGACTATAAATATTTATAGCTTATAAAAAGATGCAGAGGTCCTCTCATAAAATGGATATACATAGCCTTCAAAGGACTAGAAAAATATAAAGCATAGACATGTTTTTTTGTTCCACTTGCTGAGTCATACAGAACACATCATCATTTCAACTGATCTTTTTATCCGGCAATAAATTTGAAATATTATTGGGTATTTAAATCATTCTTACCACTGACAATTTGAAGAGAGTCGGGGTCAAAATCCAGTGAATATTCTCCAGTGTATACTTCTTTGCTTAGAGCATCTAAGATATAATTTCTAAAACTACTGACGGCATAAACTGCTGTTGGATTATCTTCAATATCATGAAGAGACGTGTCTTCGATTTTATTGGAGTGCAGATTCATCAGATCCAAAGTTGCATGATTTACCGCATCAGAATCCCCATCAAAGATGACAGCAAACTTAACTTGCACAGCAAGCCTGCAGTATAAACAGATTACATAATCACAAAAAAACAGTTCCATTGTAACATAAAATATATAGAATTAAAATTCCAGGCAAGCCACATAATTATCTCTAGAAAAGTCATAATTTCCTGGTAATCAGTAACACAGTAAAATGAAATAATCAAAGGAAAATTCCAGACTAACCAGAAACTCATTCTGACAAACCCCATCATTGCCTGGTAAACATAGTCACAGTAAAAATGTATTTATAACATGTATGTTACATCATACTATTTTATTTTATATTTGATACAAACATTTGATGTCAGTTTATATTTAATCGAATGGGATGTTCAGATCAGTAGTGATCGAGATATTGAGTAACAATCATACAATCAATTAAGAGGCTGATTTAACACTAGCGTCATGTACTGCCATTTGTGCGTTTATGTAGTGGCGATTAGAGCGTCCGCAAGAGTACACTGCAAACAGGTGTCTGGTGCTATATTGTAGCTTTGGCGCTGCACAAGTGACGCTATAGTATTATGACCAGCATTGATAAATGTGATGTCTGGAGGGCGCTGTATATATGCTCTCCCTGAATAAATGCATATGTAGTGGTCCGAGGGAAAGGCGCCCAAAGTGACACTACATATAACAACAGGACAATGCTGCAATCGATAGGTAGCGCCAGTTAAGTGCGCCTGACGCTCATCGCTGAAGCCCATATGTAAAAAAAAAACACCAGCGCTATAAAACTGGATGCTCTAGCGTCAACTGCCGGGCGCTATATAAAAAATGTCTGTTTCTGAACACATATACACCAGCACCAGAGCGAAAACACATGGAATGACATTGTTTCAACACTGTAACACTGACACTGCAATAGCAGACCAACAGATACCTTTCTGACAAAAATAAAAAAAATTTATATGTGACAATATAAGTCTTTGATTGGTGGCCAAGGAGAGCCAAAACAATCATTATATGATAAAATAATGGGAAAAAGTGGATCCAAACTCTATTTAAACACAAACAAATTAAAGACCATTGAATTGTATGGGAGAACGCAACTGAGCGACAGGTACTACATGGCGCTTCTGAACATAGAGCGCCAGCCCTTTAGGCTGAGCAACCGCTAGTGATATGTGATGCTACATGACGCTATAAGAGGCGCTCACCAGTTTGACTTTCATATATATGGTTTTCACATACTGTGTCCGGCGTTCACATGATGCTATGTGGTACTATAGGCTCGATTCAGAGAGACACAAAAAAACTTTCGCTTTGGTGCCGACGTCGTAAGATTTTCAAAATTTCCCGCTCTCGCATGAACGTTCGAGCGATTCTATGCATGCTTCGTAAACCTTCCGTAGCGCGTCCGTGTGCTCGTATGCCAGAGTACGCAGACGAGGCTGTCATTTTCCTTCGAAAATGTTCAGATTCATTTTTCACAACTACCAACGTAGCCTTTCGTTTTTGCCCTTTTCCCATCGTATCCTCACACGAATCCTATCATTTTCCCGCTACATCCTGCTTCATTTTTTCCTAAAATATCTGGCCAGACGAAATTCTTACGATATTGCGCCTGCGCACTACAAACTTCTCTCATTAAAGTGCTCGCCTACATAATTTCACTTCCATCACTAAACTCACCCTAACCACTTCGCGCTATCCTGCCTTTTCCCTTGAGGTCCCTTAAAGCTCACCCTAACCACTTCGCGCTATCCTGCCTTTTCCCTTGAGGTCCCTTAAAGCTCACCCTAACCACTTCGCGCTATCCTGCCTTTTCCCTTGAGGTCCCTTAAAGCTCACCCTAACCACTTCGCGCTATCCTGCCTTTTCCCTTGAGGTCCCTAAAACTTACCCAAATCACTTAGCGCCTTGTTTCTTCTTCCATTTTCACACCCTAAAACTTACCCAAATCACTTAGCGCTTTGTTTCTTCTTCCATTTTCACACCCTAAAACTTACCCAAATCACTTAGCGCCTTGTTTCTTCTTCCATTTTAGGTCCCTAAAACTTACCCAAATCACTTAGCGCCTTGTTTCTTCTTCCATTTTCACACCCTAAAACTTACCCAAATCACTTAGCGCTTTGTTTCTTCTTCCATTTTAGGTCCCTAAAACTTACCCAAATCACTTAGCGCCTTGTTTCTTCTTCCATTTTCACACCCTAAAACTTACCCAAATCACTTAGCGCTTTGTTTCTTCTTCCATTTTAGGTCCCTAAAACTTACCCAAATCACTTAGCGCCTTGTTTCTTCTTCCATTTTCACACCCTAAAACTTACCCAAATCACTTCACGGACATCACAATCTTGATTTTCAAATATGTCATTGGCCCCTTGTTTTTGTTAAATGTATGTGTGCAAATAAATGGGACAACATGTTTTTTTTTTTTTTTTGATTTATTGGGCAATTGCCATTTGGTGTTAAAAGTTTTGGCCCAACTTTGGCCCTAAAAAATTAAAAACTATATCCAAATTTTTTGTTGGTTATTAAAAATATATACACTAATTTTTGATAAAAAACTTTAAAAACTATATACAATAAAAACTTTTTTTAAAAAATTAAAACTATATACAAAAAACTTTGGTGTTTAACCAATAAAACTATCTACAAATAAAACTATTTACAAATCTACAGGGCCAGGAACCAGGACACTAGTCTTCCTCTTCTGTTGTCCCCAACGTGTCCCGCATCGCCTGCAGATCGGCCACCAACTCAAGGACCCTCCGATTCATATCAGCAAGTCGCTGTCTTGTGGTCCCTGCCAAAAAAACAGAAAAACAAATTATTCGGAGAACAATACATGTTTCTCACCTGTGGATTTAATGTATTTTAAGAAACAAATTACCTATAATGCACAGATGTCATTAATGACAGGAATTAAGGTTAGGAAGTGGCCACAGGTCATTAAGCTAATTCAGTGGCCACAGGACAGTTGGGCAACTAATTAAGCTAATTCAGTGGCCACAGGACAGTTGGGCAACTAATTAAGCTAATTCAGTGGCCACAGGACAGTTGGGCAACTAATTAAGCTAATTCAGTGGCCACAGGACAGTTGGGCAACTAATTAAGCTAATTCAGTGGCCACAGGACAGTTGGGAAACTAATTAAGCTAATTCAGTGGCCACAGGACAGTTGGGCAACTAATTAAGCTAATTCAGTGGCCACAGGACAGTTGGGAAACTAATTAAGCTAATTCAGTGGCCACAGGACAGTTGGGCAACTAATTAAGCTAATTCAGTGGCCACAGGACAGTTGGGCAACTAATTAAGCTAATTCAGTGGCCACAGGACAGTTGGGAAACTAATTAAGCTAATTCAGTGGCCACAGGACAGTTGGGCAACTAATTAAGCTAATTCAGTGGCCACAGGACAGTTGGGAAACTAATTAAGCTAATTCAGTGGCCACAGGACAGTTGGGCAACTAATTAAGCTAATTCAGTGGCCACAGGACAGTTGGGCAACTAATTAAGCTAATTCAGTGGCCACAGGTCCCTCTTATATTGGCATTGACTAGGGCATTATGTGTTTGGGGGTTCATGGGAATTTAGACAGAAATCTTTATAATGCCATGACTACTTACTTGGTTGGTGGCCGAGAGATGGCTCGTTGGGGACAACACCCTGAGGTCCTGGTTCCTGGCTCTGCTGTGAAGAAGTGCCTGTTGAAACATGGGCCAAATGGTTAGTTTGGATGTCTGATTCCGCAGTCCTCAAATGTTTTTAGCTAAGTCTGGGTCACATCACTCACCTTCTCCAGGGTCTTGTGGGCTCCTATCTGCTGCCTCCTCACCCACTACTTCACCCGCAACAGAAACATCTACAAAGACAGAATAAAGGATTCAGTTTGGTGATATCAGGAGCTAGCAATTAGATGTTTGGGTGTAGACATGAAGAGTGACATACCAGAGGATCCCGCATGCGTGGCAGGGTACGACTGCCTGCCCACGCTGTGCCGCCCCTCCTCTGTGGTAAGGTCCAGGGGCTGGTCTGAGGAGGCCACAGAGGAGGGGTCGGCCCGTCGCCCTGGAGATCCACCACCTTCACTCCCAGCTGCAGAATCATGCAGCACTGGTCGGCCTGGGCGCCGCCGGGTGCGGCGAATTCTGTAATCCATTTCCAACACTACAAAAGAGAAGGCATTCTAAATAAAAGGCCTAAAATCTGTCCTAGTTACATCTTGCATGCAAGCGCTATGTACTTACTTGGGAAATGGATTGCAAAAAACCTCCGCACCCGGGGCATGTGCAGTCGCTTCAGGTCCGACCAATGCTGCATGATCTGTGTGTGGGTGAAGGTGGTGTCGGTCTGGTGTTGTATCTCCGAGATGATCTCCAGGGCGACGTTTCGTTTGGCAAACGAGTTGGGCAGGTAGTCGTACCTGCGCTCCAGCATGGTCTGCAAAACAAAAAACAAACATAGCAAGAACTCAGAAATGCATATGTAGAAGAGGCAACAATACATTATTTGGTTCAATCACATGAACACATACACACACACACTTTTAGCCTAAGTTAACTTTCAAATATGGCAGCACTGTCGTTTGGCACGTGTGTGGTGTGCGCTTGGTTGTGCATGTAGTCCAACCAAAGCTTTAACAAAAATATAACTTTTAGCGCATCCTTAACATGTAGAGCAACAATTAACAATCCAAGCAAAGTCGTTAAAAGACACTTACAAGCATGATTATCTCTTCTTGTTGGCGGGTGAAGATAGTGGGCGCCATCTTTCTTCTTCTTCTAGGCAGCAGATAAGCACGGCCCCAGCGGTTTCCGGGTTTCGCACGGCCGTGCGAACGGCCGGACGTGCGCGTAAGCGAACGCGTAGGCGTCACACGCCGGAGACCTTATTTAAAGGTCCCTGCACACACAGCTCATTCTCTTTGAGAGTCCACACAAAATGGCACCAAAAAGACAACTTCCAGCTAAGAAGCAGAGCAAGCAGGCTGAGCAGGGCGTGGGTCCGCAAACACGGTCGCAAGAGCCTAAAGCCCGACTAAGGGCTACCACCAAGGCTGCGGCAAAAAAGGAGGTTGCAGCACCACCACAACCAAGGGGCAAGGTAACCAAGGCTGCTAAAACTCCTGGCCCACAGATGGGTAAGAGGGGACGAAGCCCCACCCCACCCTGCCCCACATCACCCCCCCCACGTGGCACCAAGGCCATAGGCAAAGGCCAAAAACACCGGGCCAGAAGCCGCAGCAGGGGCCGAACCACCTCCCGGTCCAGAAGCCGCAGCAGGGGCCCAAGGCGCCGCAGGGGCCGAACCACCTCCCGGTCCAGAAGCCGCAGCAGGGGCCCAAGGCGCAGCAGGGGCCGAACCACCTCCCGGTCCAGAAGCCGCAGCAGGGGCCCAAGGCGCCGCAGGGGCCGAACCACCTCCCGGTCCAGAAGCCGCAGCAGGGGCCCAAGGCGCCGCAGGGGCCAAACCAGGACACGCTCCAGAAGCCCGAAAACCCGCCAAAGGCCAACGGCCCCCTCCCCCCCCGCACGTGGCTCAAAAACGAAGGCCAAGCAACCCACCTCCAAGGCCCCACAGACCCAGCAGACCACCTCCAAGGGCCCACAGCCCCAGCCGACCACCTCCAAGGGCCCACAGACCCAGCCAACCACCTCCAAGGCCCCACAGAGCCACAGCAGCAGCTCAAGGTCGCCAACACCCTCTCTTGCTCGCCCACATTATCCTCCGGCACAGGTTGGCATGCATTCACCCTATGCCACATCTACACCTGCAACTTCAGGGTCCACCCAGCCAAGAACACCCAGTCCCTTCCCAAGTCCAGTAAGATCAACAGCCAGCCTCCAGTCCTTGAGGTCTCCTCCATCCCCCCAGGCCAGAATGTCACCCCATTTGCAACCAAGCAGTGAGGAGCCACAACCACCCCGAAGAGGGCGCAACTTGCGCAGAGGACACTTGGGTGGCCGTTTTGCTGAGTCCCAAACTCTGGCATTGGCTACTGGTCTCACCTTACATTTTGATGAGCTATATGGTAGAAGATCAAAACACACCAGTAAACAGCGCAAAACCGAGATTTTTGAACAACTCACCAGGCAAGTCAATGCAGCGGGTGAGGAACGTAAAGATATGGACCAGATTCAACGGAAGATTTCGGACCTGAAATATGCAGTGCGGAAGAAAGAGAATCTACGGCGGATGCACAGGTACATAGCTAAGGTTTGGGTTTTTATTATTCTTGTCTGTCCATCAGTGCGCTTAATTATGCTTACTATGTTTTTCAGCGAAACAACTGGCGGAGGTTTCCCAACCAAAATGCGCTTTACACCGGCTGAGGAGATGGTGCTGTCCTTATTACATCCCGTGGCCTTAGAGGGACACTCAGGCCAGCAGGACACCGACAACCCACCAATTCCTGCAGGTTAGTAATGTCTGAATGACCACACAAATGTATAGAAACATACACATACGCAGCACGGGCTAGCTAAGCACATGGCTGTAGGGGGTGTGAGCAAGGGCTAGCTAAGCACATGGCTCTAGGGGGTGGGAGCAAGGGCTAGCTAAGCACATGGCTGTAGGGGGTGGGAGCAAGGGCTAGCTAAGCACATGGCTCTAGGGGGTGGGAGCAAGGGCTAGCTAAGCACATGGCTGTAGGGGGTGGGAGCAAGGGCTAGCTAAGCACATGGCTGTAGGGGGTGGGAGCAAGGGCTAGCTAAGCACATGGCTCTAGGGGGTGGGAGCAAGGGCTAGCTAAGCACATGGCTCTAGGGGGTGTGAGCAAGGGCTAGCTAAGCACATGGCTCTAGGGGGTGGGAGCAAGGGCTAGCTAAGCACATGGCTCTAGGGGGTGTGAGCAAGGGCTAGCTAAGCACATGGCTCTAGGGGGTGGGAGCAAGGGCTAGCTAAGCACATGGCTGTAGGGGGTGTGAGCAAGGGCTAGCTAAGCACATGGCTCTAGGGGGTGGGAGCAAGGGCTAGCTAAGCACATGGCTCTAGGGGGTGGGAGCAAGGGCTAGCTAAGCACATGGCTGTAGGGGGTGGGTTTGTTAGGAGTGCTCACTTTGACTAGGGAGTGTCATGGGTGTGGCCTGGTAATGTGCAAATTGACATCCACATACATGATGTTTAATGAAATGTGTGACAAATATGTCACTTAGAAGTGTCAAAAAGGAATGGGTGCTATGTATTAATTGAGAAGCACACGCCACAATAACATCTTTGCCTGTTGGTCAATTTGTTTGGAGCTGGTTTAGTTGCACAACTGATTAAGATGGTTTTCTAGGAAGGGTTTATGCCATACAAATGTTCCCCACCAGAATCATATTGTAAGTGCTTTTTCCCACCTTAGTGTGTTAACTTCCTCCCCTTAAGGGGATGTTGCAACTCACACATCAGCCATTCTTTGCATGTTTGGTTTGAGACACGTGATGTGTCTAGTCTGGTTTAACAATCCATGCACTAATGTAATGGGATTCCTAGCGAATGCCAAGTGGCCACGTTGTGGGAGGGGCCCTTACTGCTTTGCCACGTTTCTTGGATTAGCATATGTGTTCTTAATCATAAACTATGCATAGTTGTGTGTATTAATCGCTGTTTTTCTTCCAAACCAGGCCAGCATCATCCCTCAGCTAGTGGGGACTCCTCTGCCATGTTACCGCGTCCGTCTTCTTCCGCGCTGCATAGGACCCAGGATCCGATGTCTACGGTAAGTGTATTTTGAGGGTGTTGTGTATGCATGTAGCTTGCCATGTTTGGCTTGTGTGGTTTTTATAGGTATTCCACACACTGAACCTGTTTTTTTTTACATGTCCCCAACAGAGCCACACACTGATGGAGCAAATCCAGGAGCAGGAGGAAGATGGAAGCTTCATAGGAGATTCTGAAGATCTTCCCCTGGGACAGAATCTGCAACTGTCCCAAAATGTGTCTCCGCCAAATCCACAGCAGCAGAGTGAAGCTGGCTGCATGCTGCCTGCACATCGTGGGCAGCATGCAGAGACTGACCCTCCAGTCCCCAGTTTCAGATCTGCTGCTGAGGATTTGGCGAGCAGACCTGTGGCTGTTGGGGGTCCTCGAGCCACATCATCTGCACGCCCCACAACCCGGGGAATTGGGCGGCGTACTCAGCAACGTCGCCCAGTTTCCCAGGGGAGGGGCGTGCAGATGATGGAGTCAGCATGGCACCATGAGAGGCGCCTTTTTCGGCGCCAAAACCAACAAAATCAGGAGCATATTAGGGGCCAATTAGAGTCCCTAAATACTACCTTCAGTGCCGTGCTGACTGAATTGAGGACCCATAACAGCCACATGGCCAACTTGACTTCAGAAATTAGGTCAGGCATGGCCGAAATGCACACTAACCAAAGACACATTTTGGAACAGTTGCAGATTCTGAATGCCACACAGGCCCATGTTATGGCCCCCCCCCACACAGGGCCACAACCTGGGTTCTATGGGCATCACACATATTAAGGTGTGTTAGGCATGAATCTGGTCCATATCTTTGCAAAACCTACCCACTGGATTGACTTGTCTGGTGAGGGCTAAAAATCACACATTTTGCGCTGTTCTTGCTCGGTTGCTTTTGATTATCCACCATATAGCTCATTCAAGGCCTGAGGTAGCCCAGTAGCCAATGCCAGAGTCCCAGACTCAGTGAATCGGCCACTTAAGGTGTTGCGCGCCTGCCCTGGCCACAATAACATTTGTGGTGGCTCCTCATGTTTGGCGGCATGATTGGGTGACATTCTGGCCTCAACATCAAAGACCTTGGACCCTGGCTGTGATTGTACTGGATTTGGATTGGGACTGGGTGTTCTTGTTTGGGTGGCCCACTGACTTACAGGTGTAGATGTGGCATAGCTAGGATTGCTTTCGACCTGTGTCGGTGGAAAATGTGGGCAAGCAGGAGAGGGATTCATTTTGTGCTATTTATTTTGTGTACAAATGTATTGAACATAATTGCATGTACAGGTGTGGTCCCAAAGTATGTGAGGGGCACTCACCTCCGATTCTGTTTGGCTCACATATACCTTTTACTAAGTAGTAAACATTTTGTTTTGAACAAGCTCATGTGTGTGGTGTTTTGATATAGAAAGATGAGTTCAAGTTGGGACGAAAACAAACAAGAACCAAGGTCTCCAAATAAATACTCCAACATATTTTATTTTTTGGGTTGCACAAATTCATTATTGTTTACTTCATAATGAAATTAAACATAGCCAAAATTTTGTAAAACCAAAAAAAAAAAAATAAATAAATTAGGAAAAATGTGTGGCTATTAAATTTGCCCGCACGGCTTGCCCAGACGAACTTTGCTGGCCCACATAGGCGTCGTCTGCCTCATCGGAGGGTGGAGAGGGTGGGCAATCCAGATATCGGGGGACCCTTTGCATAATGGCTAAATTATGGAGCGCGGCACATGCCATTATAATGTCAATGACCTTTTTCGGGTCATACTGCAGGGAGCCCCCAGTGTGGTCCAAGCACCGAAACCGGGTCTTGAGGAGTCCAAAGGCCCTCTCCACCACTGCCCTGGTCTTTCGATGTGCACGGTTATAGGCCTCTTGTGCTGGAGTTTGTGGCCGGAGGACCGGAGTCATGAGCCACGGCAGTAGTGGATAGCCCAAATCTCCTAAATAACCCAAAAAAAACCAAAAAAATTAATAACAGGAAATCATACATTGCCACGCAACATTACTACTGCAATAAAAATAAAAGAGGTATGTGACATTGTCACACAAACATGAGCATACAGATTGCAGATGCTAAAACAAGAATTAAACATATGTGATAGATGTGGGTCCAAAGTAGGCAAATAATACTGGGGATGTTGGGCATTCAGGCAGACTGTTAGCAGATATTGTTTCCTGCCTGTGCTGCAGAACAATGTAGTATGGTCTAACTTGAGCTGCCCCTTTAGAATTCTTGCCTTACTCCCAAACCGGTGTAAGCCTGCCCCTGCACTTTATCCCGCTCACCTCTACTCAGTAAGTTAAATGCATGGAAGCAAAGATGGCGCTGACTCTCTGGTAAAGTCAATTACAGATTTAGAAAGAAAATTGTTTCGAAGGCTGTTTCAGACTTGGCCTCACATTACACTTATTAATTAAAACAATGCAGGCAAAACAATTTTGCAGCAAATGGAGTTTGTCTAAGCTAATGGTTCCAGTGTGCTTACACATGTTCACAAGGTGAGGGGCAAGGCAGCGTTTCTGAAAGGTAAATCCAACATCAAACTTGGCCATACATATAGAATCCAAAGCGATAATTTGAGCCAACTTACCAAGGAGCCATGCACCCGCAAATTCCCCTGACTCAAACCGGCGGAATAATCCAGATCTGCGCAGGATATACGCATCATGGGCTGAGCCAGGGTAGCCTGCCAGGACGCTCAGAAAGCGCAGGTCCTGGGCCACCACCGCTTGCACATTCAGCGAATGGCCCATTTTGCGATTTCTGGTGAAAAAGGAAACAGAAACCACCCAAAAATTACGTTTAGTAAACAAATCCAACGCACACTTCAAACAGCCTATGTCAAAATGTAACATGTAAAAGAAGAACACTGTTTAAGCCTTGACAGTCTTACTTGTTCTATTAAAAGGACACTTACAAATGTTTTACTTTGAAATAACTAACTTTGGGACTAATTTATAAATAAGGGCCGTTGGTGCACATACACTCTTGGCAAGGAGGGAGCATTAGCAAGGAGGGAGTGATTGCAATGAGTGAAGATGTAAAATCTGAGTGTATATTAACCTAGAGGGACTAAACAAAAGGAGGGACTATTGGCACTGAAAGTTACTACAAATGGCGAGATTAGTCACAAGGAAGCTTTGCAGGAAAGGAGGGACTATTGGCAATGAAAGTTACTACAAATGGCGAGATTAGTCACAAGGAAACTTGGCAGGAAAGGAGGGACTATTGGCAATGAAAGTTACTACAAATGGCGAGATTAGTCACAAGGAAGCTTTGCAGGAAAGGAGGGACTATTGGCAATGAAAGTTACTACAAATGGCGAGATTAGTCACAAGGAAACTTGGCAGGAAAGGAGGGACTATTGGCAATGAAAGTTACTACAAATGGCGAGATTAGTCACAAGGAAGCTTTGCAGGAAAGGAGGGACTATTGGCAATGAAAGTTACTACAAATGGCGAGATTAGTCACAAGGAAACTTGGCAGGAAAGGAGGGACTATTGGCAATGAAAGTTACTACAAATGGCGAGATTAGTCACAAGGAAGCTTTGCAGGAAAGGAGGGACTATTGGCAATGAAAGTTACTACAAATGGCGAGATTAGTCACAAGGAAGCTTTGCAGGAAAGGAGGGACTATTGGCAATGAAAGTTACTACAAATGGCGAGATTAGTCACAAGGAAACTTGGCAGGAAAGGAGGGACTATTGGCAATGAAAGTTACTACAAATGGCGAGATTAGTCACAAGGAAGCTTTGCAGGAAAGGAGGGACTATTGGCAATGAAAGTTACTACAAATGGCGAGATTAGTCACAAGGAAGCTTTTCAGGAAAGGAGGGACTATTGGCAATGAAAGTTACTACAAATGGCGAGATTAGTCACAAGGAAGCTTTTCAGGAAAGGAGGGACTATTGGCAATGAAAGTTACTACAAATGGCGAGATTAGTCACAAGGAAGCTTTTCAGGAAAGGAGGGACTATTGGCAATGAAAGTTACTACAAATGGCGAGATTAGTCACAAGGAAGCTTTGCAGGAAAGGAGGGACTATTGGCAATGAACCAAACGAATAATGTGATTGAGCAAAGAAGGGACACACAAATATTTAGAGACAATGGAAGCCAAAACTTGCCTGTATATATACTCGTCGCTTGACGGAGGGACGAGGGCAACGTGGGTGCAGTCAATAGCACCCATGACATTGGGCATGTCGGCGATATTAAAAAATGCCAGCTTAATGGCGTTTCTGGCTACCATATCCTCAGGGAAACAAATATATTTCCGAGTTATGGTAGCCATGCCTTCCAAAAATTGGGATAGCGCGCGGCTCAGCGTAGGCTGTGAAATCCCCACGGAGAGGGCACCCAGCCTCTGGAACGAGCCGTTCGCCAAAAATTGCAGGCAGCCAAGCATCTTGGTCATACCTGAAATTGCTTGCCCCTTCCTTGTGGTGCGGGCTAACCATGGCCGCAGCTCACTATATAATTTATGGAGGGAAGCGCGATTAAGCCTGGTCAGCTCGAACAGCTCAGTGTCATGCATGCTATTGATGTCCATGCGTCGCCGCCGGTGCAATCTGGTCTGTGCCCTCCGGACGATCTCAATGCCCATGAGTTGCAGATCCTCATGCTCCTCAAAGGCAGTAGCCTCGTCCATGGCTGGCTCGCGCTCCCGTAGTCAAAAAGGTGCCGGGAATGTTTTTGCCCTGAAACGAATTTATGAGGTGTGGGACCATCGGCAATCAGCTCTCTGAATTAATCGCAAGCCCATTGCAATAACGAAAAAATTCTGAACGGACGAAACATTTCCGATTTGGTGGGAAAAAGCTCCCGAAGTAACGAAAATCTTCCGATTTTGGCACCATTATCGAAAGAGCATATACGCATGTTCTCGAACGTTCGTACGAGTGGAAAATATAACACCCACCAAAACTTTCACAGACAGCTACGGAAGTCCGGACGAATGTGTCTCTGAATCGAGCCTTATGTGGCGTTAGTGCTTCTAAAATAAGACCCTAAATAATGCAAGGGCAAGGGCATGTAACAGTCTGCATAAGAGCTGTGAATTTATAACATTATTGATTCAATATTCTTGCAAGTGCAGAAATAAATATGTGCAGTGACAAAAATAACTACAAAAAAAGTAACCAACAGTATGTGTTATATACAATATTGGCTAAGGCGCTATTAAATTATAAGTAGGAGAAAATGCATCGAGTAGTAGAGGTTCTTCCCTGTTTCACATGGAGACCCCAAAAGGGCTGATAATCATCTTGTTTAGCAAAAAAAAAAACCCAACCATCATTTACTTACTGGCTCCATTCATGAGGCAAAGATATAAGCCAGACAACCATGGCACATGCAGCCCAACTCAAGCTCTACTACTTGTGATCCTGCCCCTTTTGTCTCCACCCCAATCCTTTAGACTGTAGCAGGACTTTCTTTCATATTGTCTCCTGTACTCACAACACTTGGTTTGAACTTTGTAGCATCTAGTTTGCATTGGTCCCTGTACCATATAATTTACCTTGTCTATAATTATACTTTGTAAAGCGCTACGGAAGATGATGGTGCTATAAGAATAACAGTAATAATAATAACCAATTGCCTTGTCAGAATGGGAACTGATGAGGTGTTAAGGCAGTTCCTGTTCTTAAGGTAACCAAGGAGTTTTCTGGACTCACTGATTCTGGTAGTCAGTCCAGAGGCCATATTTTCAGCACCAGCAATATAATAATAGTTTCTAAATGTATAAAGCCTAAACTTGATATATTTGATGTGTATATGACCCACATCGTTTTCAGTTACTTTCTAGCAGTTCTCTTACAGCTAGAACCCACATGCTTAGTATAGGCATGTCACTTTTAATTTAGGTGATTCCAATGGAATAACTGTCATCTCTCCATGATTAATGTAATAGGTGTTGTGAGAGATGAATTATATTAATTTAATACTATATAAACACTCTAGCTTGTAGATGATAACTCTAGGGAGAGCTTTATTTATTTTTTACCTCATACCTTGACCTCGGAGAACTGGTACATGGGATTGTCTTCTAATGTACAAATCACCACCAGCCAATAGAACTACAAACGAGGCTTACACTTATCTGCTAACACTTGGCTAGTAAAGCCCATTCCATATTTCCAAAGTAATCAATGTCAAAATCAATAACATCATCTAGAATTCTTACTCTTTCCTTCATATAACCTTACAGAAACATTATTCCTTACTCAGGAAATTGTTAATAAAGAGCTTGTACTATACATGTATGTGAATGTTTAGAAGACTTGCAGAAAGACATTTTAAGTATTAGACATATGTGACTAAGGGGATCTCTGTAAATTCCAATCAATGGAACACATAATCAAGTGCAACTAAAGGATTTACATCTCACAATAAATGAATATATATATATATATATATATTTATTTAAAAAATGGTACCTGTCATCCAGAAGTGAAGGGCTGAAACATAAAGAAAAAAAAATTACAAATCAATTACAAAAGTTGATGAAATGTTAAATAGGATTTAAAAAGAATAATGCCATACCTGAGTTTCTGCACTATTATCCATTTGTATCCGGGCAGTGTCTGAAGTACACTTTCCATCTAGTAATAGTAATAGTTATAGAATAGTTACAGTACATCTCCTCTCTAAGTAAAACATCATATATGATGAGAAAAGGAGAAGGACAGGGAAAATAACAGATAGACAGAGAAACAGATTTACCTCTGCAATGAACTTCAGAGTGAATTCTTTGTACTCCTCTGTAGATTTGTCACTTAGTTCGGGGTTATATGGTTCATTTAGAATCAGGATACTGAATTCAACCATTTTGTCTACTGGCTTTGTTGGCTTCTCTGTACTTTTAACAATCTCATTATCCAGCTGTTAGGAAATAGAATGATATAAATTAGGTATACCTAGCCTATTCCTTCTGGTGTATGCAGTAAGCCAGTTTGGGAAGTGGCACCAGGCATAGGGTCGGGTAGCCCAGAGTCATGCAACCTTCCCCCAAGCATAGGGTATTGGCATGCAGGCAAATGACTTGCTACCTCACCCACTATTTGAACTGGTAGGAGGGGTCTTAAGAACCCCTTATCATTTCACAAAGAGTTATAATAAAAAAAAACAGTGACATCAGGGGAAAAAAATGATTAATCAACATTATACCTCCAAAGTCTGCTTGCAATGGTGGATGCTGTCCTTCTCCTTATGATGTATAGAAACATAGAAGGTTGACGGCAGAAGGAGACCATACGGTCCATCTAGTCTGCCCTTATGTGTATACTGTATGTACTCTTTATCTCTTTATCCTAGGATAGATGTGTGCTTATCCCAGGCATGTTTACATTCAGTGACTGCTAATTTTTCAACTACCTCTGCTGGAAGTTTGTTCCAAGCATCTACTACTCTTTCAGTAAAATAATATTTTCTAACATTGCTCCAGATCTTCCCCCCGACTAGCTTCAGGTTGTGCCCCCTTGTTCTATCATTAAGCTTCTTCTTAAAAACACTTCCCTCCTGAACCTTATTCAATCCTTTCACATATTTAAAGGTCTCAATCATGTCCCCACTCTCCCTTCTTTCCTCCAGACTGTATGTTGTCTTCTTTAATGTAATGCATTGATGGCCTAAGTGGCCACTCTGCCAGCATTTCAGCTGCAGTGGGAATGCCCTGCCACCAGGGAGATAGCCTATGGTGAGTCCCCTGCATGCAGCTGTGCATCGCTGTGTAGAGGATGGGTATGGAATGGGAAACTCTGCTGTACAATCACTCACACCCCCACTAGACAGGGGGTGCAGGAGAGTTTGGTGTCCAATTTTGGAAAAAAAAAACATACATTGGAAAAATCTCAGTTGTTATATTTTGTAGTGAGGTTCAAGCAACTGCATACAAGTAGATTCAGTACAAGGTGAGAAAAGTGTCCTACTTTTTAGGAGAGAAAACTGACATTCCTTTTCATTGTCTGATTCAGCAGCAGGTGAAAGTTTACATCCAGTTACTGTATCAGCCCCCAAGGTGGACAATGAAAGTGAATGGCAGTTTTCACTCCTAAAAAGTAGCACACCTTTTCTCCTGGTGCAGAACTGACCCCATAATCACCAGGACACACAACAGGAGAAAAAGAATAGGAGGAAAAAATGGAGCATTTAATAATGTGAGGATCTATTTGGCATTTAAAGGTGTCAGATCCCTTGTCTGACTCAAATGAAATGTGTTACTTACTTCTGCAGTTGTCCCTGGGTCTAGAAAGCTGGTTGGTGAATAGCTTTCGATGGAAATTTCATGTGATTGTGGTACATTAGCAGCTGCATCTATTAAGACACAAATACCTCAATCAACAATTTTGGCACACATAAATATCACCTTTCATAACAAGTCTCATTGCTGAGGATTACATGTACCACTTGGGTAGTCTAATGCTGTTAATGGTTAGTTTATGTTTCCTATGATAAAATATAATTCACCAAACTTCGCTAGCAAGCCATTGCTTCTTCACTATAAGCACCGGAGACCTTTGAATAACAGAATATAGCATAATATAATAATGTACTCCGTATACTAATCCCGTGATTGGCCGCCCGGAACGCACATGAGCAGTGGCCACCAGAATGTCCTGCCCATGTGAACGCCAGCAGCCAATTGCGGCGCTGGATTCTCGTCGCTGGACCGATGTTAAGATGAGATTTACTGGTGTTCTGGGGGGTTATGTGCGAGGGGGCTCCAGCATTCTGGATGCCCCCACCCCAGACTGTAATTTTGCGGCAGGGACCAACACCGGTGCCTTGTAGGGTGTCGGTCCACTTTAATTAAACTCCGTTCCTAGTTCATTATAGGAGGGGGGAATTTCTACACACTATGCAGATATTTCCTTTAACTAGAGAGCAGCTTGCTAAATAATTTGTCGATTGTAGCTAAGCCCATGGTTGGGGCAATTTCAATTATTTGACACAGTTATTGTGTTTTAGGTTGTTTGTCTTTTCACAGAACATTTAACTTCTTGTGATTGATAATTGCTATAATTTGAAAGCAGTTTTAAATAGAATGGAATGTTATATTGCAATAGTTTATTCACTATCAAGCTTATTGTTTTGAATGTTGAGTATAATATTTCTTAGAAATACTAGACTTAGAATACTGCTGAATTATCTTGCCCAATACTTATCCTAGGGCCTCCAAGGCTACAATCATAGCCTCCTACTCTGGCAACCAACTGAATGCATACACAATGTTTGCCACAGGGAACCCAATGCCTGTTGGTGGTCACATGAGGAGCAAGCGCAGCACAGCAATGCTAAGCAGTTAATAGAGAGTCCCTCTTTAATATGCAGCCGTGTTACAGCCCGGATTGGGCTGCCCCAACAGCCTATCAGTGTGGCCGAGCACATTACTGTGCATTACTGTGCAGCCGCTGGTCGTGCAAGCTGATAGGCTGAGCAGACCTACAGTTTTATAGGCCCACTTTTTTCAGCTAGATTTCAGTACTTGAATCAAAGAACATATGAAGGGATAACACATTCCATTTTAAGATTTTTTAAAAAACATTTTTAAGCCAAGTCACATGTTAAGAATGATCTGGGAATATTTGTAGACCACAGGCTAAATTATAGTAGACAATGGCGAGTCCATCAAGATACTGTCATTCAATATAAGTGTAAGGAACTTACCTTTACCAGGGGGCCCGCGGTGAGTGTCTGCTGAGCGGCGCGACGCTCGCCAGCTTCCTGCTGCCCGATGCACCTGCCGTTCTCGAGATGACGGGGCGCGTGGCACGCCACTCCCGCCGCCTCCCTTGTTCCTCTGTAGCTGTGCGGGCACGCGCTCAGGTGCGCGCCCCGCAGTCCAACATGTATGCCACCAGGAGGAGCTGCGCTGCTAGTGGCAGGTGGCGCAGCCTCCTTCTCACCTGCTTTGAACTGACCAGCCCCTGGAAGTTGTTGCACCAATTACCAATCACAATTAGTATTGCACCAATCAGCACATGCACACACCCCCAGGGCGGCCATTGGTCAGTTCCCCAATAAATATGGAGCCAGCCCAGTACTTGTGATAGTCTCTTGTGATTAGGGTGTGATTTCATTAGTGATAATCTGTTTCCGACCCGCCTTGATCGACCATCCCCATCCGCTGCCAGTACCGACCTCTGCTTTGTCTGACCTTGACTCTGGCTGCCCCTTTGGATACCCCGCTATCTCTGACCTTCCGGCTTGACCCTTCGGCTACCCCTGACTATGCACCTGTCTCATCCCTGTACTCTGACGGACTGTCTTCCCATATATGACCTGGACTTTGGGATACCCTCGCGGTTCATCGACCTTCACCGTAAGCAGACATCCTTTGCGCCTATTAAGACCTGGGGGCAACGGTGTCCGGTGAGGCATTCCTAGCGTCCCAGAGAACGGGGGCTTGAATATAGGCAGAAGCGGTGGTGGAGATTGGGGTTGCCTGCTTACAGAAGGCTGGTGTCCCAATGGGCATCACAATAAGAGGCATAGAATCGCGGGAAAAGGATGAATCTTCCCCCTTTACAAGGCACTGGTGTGGCCTAGTCTAGAATATGCTGTTCAGTTCTGGGCACCAGTTCAAAGAAAGGACACCCTGATTTTGGAAAGGGTACAAGAGAGAGACACACAACTGAAAAGGGTAGAAAAGGACCTTAGTTATGAAGGATGATTGAGGGACTTAAATGTATTTAGTCTTCAGACGCCATAGGCAGGGAGGAAAGAACTAACTTGCATAAACATATAAATGGCCAATACTAAAATACTTGGAAGCACAGTTTTCAGGTCCAAACCTGAATCTTTATTTTAACATTTTAACAATACCTCGAAAAGTTGTTGTTTCTGGCACTGGTGTCACTGGCGTTACAGCTGAACTGAAAATATAAGACATGACTGAGTCAAAATGACAGATATATAAAAAGTATGTCCAAAGCTTTGCTGTCCGTATCAGTATCAGGCCCTTTAATTGGTAACAGAAGGCTAAATAGATAAAAGATAAAATAGAGGGATGCCCAAAACGACGTTGCTTTGCTAGTTAATGTGTTGAAGGCAAAGGCCAACAATGTTGGCTGTAGGTATGAGAATAAACAGGTTGTGTACATTTTAATTAAATTTCAAAATATGCATATTGGTCATATGAGTAACATTATCCTTTTAAGGGTGTCACATATATAAAGTGTTTAAAAGGAAATCCCAAGCGCAATTTTGTACAGACCAGGAGTGCCATGCCTCCCCTGCTTACCCACTGCCACTCTATCATGTTCCTGCACCTCAGTATCGGGTCCCACACTTCTAGCTTTCTTCTTGCCTCAGGGGTTCAAAGCTCATTCAGGAAATAATCTGTGTCTCGGTCTGATCTCTTGAGGCCCGAAAGCCAGAACTGATGCTACAGGAACAACGATAGGTAGGCAGGGGAGGCTTGTGCTTGTATGGAACACTTGACCTAAGGTCTCTGGGAAAGTCCACCAAAGTGAATTTTCTCAGCATGCATGCCAACACAGTGTTACAGATTCTATTTCAGAGACAAATGTTGTGCAGTCATTTTTCACATGATTGTGCGCTATACTGTACCTCTCAGACTTATACAGTATGTGCAGGCACACCTATAGATAGCTTACATTCCAGGTATCCTATGTGTTCTCCCTATCCAGCTTATAAAGCAAAGACTTACGTATGCCATGTTTTATCAACTGCTAATGTATTTCATTTTTTTAACCTCTTTGATAATATATGAAAATTATAAAAGCGTTTTTTTCCAACTTAATCACAGGTTCCTTGCTTTTGAAGCCTTTTCCATGAGCACATTATCTCTGAAGAATCTGTTAAGCCCGGATATAGTAAAAAATGCCTATTTATCTGTTAGACTTAGAATGGCGTAAAACAAACATAATGTTAGACGTTTTCTTTCAACTGTAAAATGATGTCACTTCTTTTGAGGAAATTAGTTTTATGTTGATAATAAGCATTGAACAATGAATGAACGAATTATAAATAAGAATTGACTATGTCAGGAAATGCAGCTTTGAAGCCAATGTTATCTCTGTCATGCATGTGACACCCTAATTATTATAGTAATTACAGCAATTATGCTGTCTTAATTTCTCCGCTATGTACATTACAATATGGATTTCCATGCATTATGAATGCTTTTAGAGAGTGTTACATAGTTATGGGTTTTATTATACTGTCTCTAGGGTTCATCAGAATAACTTCTGCTGTGGCATAATATAAATAGTCAATTAATGGCAGTAAGAAGAGCAAAGTGCAAGTCTTAGAGTATGAGGTAAGGTAAATGTGTGCTAATAAGACAAAGCATTGAGTAATCAGTGCACTCAGAATCCTAACATGTGACCAGTACATTTCAGTTACTCTAGGATGTTCTAGGATTGAATAGAATAGGCAAGGATTGAATTTCCAGTTATTGCTCTTTAATGTGCCATTGAATAAATATACTCTCACTTAATCTAACAGACAATCTTAAGCTGTGTCCCCTACGCAAAAACCCCATACTGTGTTGGTGACATCACTTGGTGCCACCCAAAAATGTTCAGTTCTGTTGACATTGTTTTGGCACTAGATACAAGGAGTAAATTTAAAGGGTAATTTCACTTTCTATGGTATTTTTAAAAGTGTGCATTAATGTGTGCCAAAATAAGGTTCCTAAAGTCCCTGTCCACCTTTCCCTTTAGGAACAGTGTAAAAAGGCAGCAAGCAGCTCCCCTGATGCCTGTCCGCTTGTGCCTCTACTCTATTTCCTGCATTATAGGTTAAAATCCATAGCAGGGCTCCAAAGTTTGCCTTCCTTTTAATTGTATTACTCCAGGACCACACAGAGCCACTTTTGTCCCTTGGAGCTCTCAGTGTGAGTGAGCATGTTAAGCCACAGTTGTCCTGCGTCTGTATGTGACCACAGCAGAGCATGCTCATGGCTCATAAAGCCGCCCCGTGACATGCTCTTTGCCTGCTTAACCACAACCATAAAAATGGAGTTACAAAACCGCTTTTGCCTAGATTACATTAGGCATTTAGGCTGCCAGGATGACAGAAATCATCTGCGCGAGACTATAGGTTAGTATATATTGTTGTTTTTTTGGGCCTGGCAGGACTATCCTGGGCATTGTTTCTCTCCAGTGGGGCATCCTGATTTGGGATGCCTTTCTGTGGGAAATCCCTCAAATCTCTGTAAATCTCCAGAATCTCGCTTTGGCCACCAGACAATCAGTAACTAATGCTCTAGTTTTTACTGGCCGCTAAGCTGTAAGCTGTAAGGTGCTGCATATGCAATCACTTAAAGCCACTGTTTTAAACACATGGTAAGCAAATAAAAATGCAATGAAATCAAGCCTTCAGAAATAAGCCCTATAGTCTATTACCTAAAAGCACACTAAAATCTAAAAATGTATTCTTGTATGAACTTTTTCCTGCTTACCTGCACAAGTGAAGCCATGGCGCAACACCTTTGCTAAATATGATGTAAAATAAAACAGAAAGGACCAAAGTTGGAGGTACTCCATCAGTTACACAGTATTTCATTGATGGCTTTAAAATTATTCTCTGCAAGCTTATATGAGTTCCTGTACCTACTGGCAGGGTTGCTATCTGAAATTTCGAGGCATCATATTGCAGCAATGTCCAGGCCCATCTTATGACCAATGTGTGATGGATTGGCCCCTAGTTTAAACTTAGCCTCTGGCCCCAAGGCAACCAGGCTTACCTCAAAATCCAGACAGACCATACATGAAACCAAAACTTTAGGCGCGCAACCATCTAATTATAAACATTGGTGCTGTTCTGATTTAAGCAGAGCTAATAGCAATATATGGTTTTGACTTAAAGGAGGTGTATCGCAAAATTGTGTAATATTAAAAATCCATATAAACCCATGGGCTAATGAGAGGAGGACTTATACTCCTGAACTGAATAAAACTCCAACCAAGCTTATGATTTTCTTCTTCTGGTAGGAATAAAATCCAGGGGTGACAGGTTTAAGTGTATCGGGGCGGGGGAAGAACATGCGTCCCATTTCCTCTTCCATCCATTATTCTTGATGCCGGGTGTATAAGTGACTTCTCACCCCACTATTCAGCATATTTATATGGGTTTTTATCATTGGTCCATTTTCTTTTTCTACAGGGCCTCCTCAGCAGCAAATTATGTCTCATACATGTATGTTTTAACCTTAGGATCGCTCTCAGAACTCTATTGGGGGCTTCAAGGAGCAAGGTCTATGGGGTTTATCAGGGAATAGAAAGTGCCTGGGAACAAAAGGTGCAGCCCCTAACAGCCAGAATGGGGCAAGCAGAAAGCAGGCTTATTTAGCCCTTTGTCTGGAATGTCCCTTTAACTTAAATAGTAAGTGTTACTAATGAAAAGATTTTTGAGAAAAAAAATGTTCCTCAACGTAAAATTGCAAAGGTGAATATCCCACCATCTACAGTAAATAATATTATCAACGATTCAGAAAATCTAGAGAAAGCTGTAACACCCATGACCATTATTGAATGTGCATGATCTATGGATCATCGGGCAGCACTGCTTTAAAAACAGACATGCACCATGAATACTGTGAAATCATTGTCTGTGAACACAGTTCACTGTGCATGGCATGCAAAGAACAACACATATAGCAACACAACCCAAAACTACTGCTGCCTTCTCTGTGCCAAAGTAGATTTGAAATAGAGTGAGGCAAAATAGAGAACTGTTCTGTTGTTGTCAAACAAATTAAAATGTGAAATTCTTTATGGAAAACACAAAAGCCATGTCCTGCAGACTTAAATGGTGGGAGACCGTCCAGCTTGTTATCAGTGCACAGTTCAAATGACTGCATCTCTTATGGTATGGTGTGGAATTAGTGCCTATGGCATAGACAGCTTACACATCTTTGAAGGCAATATCCATGCTGTGCAGTATTTAGAGGTTTTAAAACAACAGTTCCCATCCAGCAACATTTATCTCAGGTAATGTCTTACATATCTCAGAGGACAATGCTAAATCACATACTGCTTCCATCACAACAGAATGACCTGGGTACTGAACTGATCTGCCTGCAGTCCAGACATTTAACCAATGAAATTAAATCATGTCTAACATGCGTTTTGTGTTCTATATTGAAAAATGTATTGTTATTTGAGTTTTCCGAATTATTGCAATCTTGTGTTCTTTACATTTTACACAAAATGTTTCCCAATAATTTTATTAGAGAGGTAGATAATTCTGAGATAAATATATAATAGGACACCAGTGTTAATGGGATTGGTCACCCAAATAAATAACTAAATCAAAATGGTATTCACCATTAGTCCCTCTAAGCTTATCAGTCCTACTCTGGTGATCAGATACTCACCTGATCGCTGGATCACATCTCAGGCCAGCGAGGCACGAACTTCAATCACTGTCACTTCCGTGTCGGACTTGCGATCCCCCGCCATCAGTCACAGAGGCACTGCCACAGCCATCGATTCACTGTGATGGAGGGTTTGTGCCGAGGCCTGATGTGCCTGTTCCATGGTACTGAATAAAGAGGACAGTGGGCTGTGTGAGGCCTGACAGCTGCAAGAGACAAAAGGTGAGTACTCTTTTGTTTTTGTTTTTTATTTGGGCAGTCCCAAATGATTCAGTCAGTAATAGGAAATGTTCTTTTTTTTTAATTTATGTAATGTTTACATTTTTATTTAAGATCCAAGGCAAACTCATGGATTTACAGTTACGGTGAAACATTACAGTTCCAAAGCTGTTTATGCTGCTTGGCTTGTAGGGTTCCTGTATAACTGAGGCATTCTGTTCCTAATAAAATAAAAAGTTTTGCTTTATCTTAGAGTAATTTCATAAAGTGTCTCAAAGCTCATCTTTTTGGCTAACTTTCCCAGCATTCCTCACCCACCCCAAAGGGGGTACCCTTTTGCATGGTTTGGCTTTCTTGTCTTCCATCCATTTTGAGCAACAGGTCCAGCATTTTCCCCAAAGTCCCAGACTGCTGGAGACTAGAGTGGTAAGACCATCAATTGGGTTGCATCATGACCCAGCAAATGAAAATATGCTGTTGTTCAAATCTCGTGGCACTAGGTCCTCTTTCATTATGTATGAAATGCCTGCCCTTGGGAACAGGATCTGATAATGTAGGGCCAGAGAATAGAACACCAAAGACAACATGTCAAGGTAAACCAAAATAACAATTTAGTCTTCTATTTCTTTGGAGAGGACTATTGGCGGGAAGAGTGTCAAATTGGATTTTGCAACACTGGGTGGTTTTTGTTTGCTTTAAGACCCATATAGTTAAAAAAACAGAACTCTGCTACAGGTAGGGTTTCCCCTTTTAAGATTTTAAAGCTATCAAGGAGAAATGTTTAGGCAAATGTGCTCTCACCACGGCCATCAACCACTGTGTTTTGTCTAATTCAGGGAAAATTATTATATTTCCATGTGTGCTCAATCTTTTGACAAACGTGGACCACTTAAATGATTTGGAAACTGGTCACGGGCCACAATGAAATAGCTTCAGAATTTTTTCATAATGAAGAATTTCTATAACAGTCAGGATACCCACTGTATCCACAAACTCCACCTATATGTTCTAACACCACACCCCTACATTCTTATGTAACAATCCCCATAAGCTAGCAATGCTCATGCCGATTGTGTTCCCTCTCTGAAAATAGAGGTCTATAATTTCTAGCCCTCCCCCATCAGTCCCACATTCTAATCATATTTCCAATACTCAACCCATCCAAGCTCCCATTAATGCTAAGCATACAATTATTATAGAAAAACTAGTTTATAAAATTATTCTGCCAATTATTTCATCCAGGGGTGGTGTTGCACAATTAATGTCACTGCATTCCTCCAAGCCACCACTGTCACCTCTGTTTGCAATGCGCCCCCTCCTATACCACCCTCAGTGCAATTGCTCATCCTATTGTACGATATAAATGCATTTACACCTCAGTTCCTATTTACCCACCCACTTTCCACAGCAGGTCAGGAGCCACACTGGATGGCTCAGAGGGCCACAGATTGATCACGTGTGATATTAGCCCTATGGGAAGTAACTTTTTTCATTTTTCTTCCTGTTACTCCTGGCAAGCGAGGCCCTAAGTCTTAAAGTACTCAAGTACTCAAAGCACTCAACCCTGTCAGCTCAAAACCAAACCCATAAACAGTCTTTAAATCTGGTTAAAAACAGAGATCTTGGTCCACACATACCTGCAGAAGTATGCTAAAGCTGCACCACCAAATGCCACAGCGGCCCTGTGCAGTTGCAGTCCTAACTCTAATCTATGGGGCATACAATGCAATGGATACGTTTGGAACAGCTTACCTGAGGTTTCCCTATAACCTTGAGTGAAGCACATGGGGAGCAAGTGAGGCCTTAACCCTATCAGTGCTATGGGCTGGATGAATTTATAGAAAAGTGGAACTCACATTTTTATCCTGGTATAATTTGACAACATTGCTATTTGCCATGTTGTAAACCAGGGATGTAGACCTTTTGAATAGCAGGGGCCACCTAACATTTTAATTTTTAATTAGGCAGAAAAATAAATTGGATTTTATCATGGAAGGGAATACCGGAATGTTATTTACATAGGACTGGCTTAGATTTAAGGCTTTTAAGTGTAGGCATCTGTCACCGGTCCCACCATCTTAGTTATGAAACAGATGGTGGGTTCTTTAGCACTGGATTCTTGTATCTTTTTTGACAAGTAAATAGCAGTTAACCCAGACTTAGTCCTTTAGCCAATTAGACTCATTTCTGGTAAAGGATTTGCTGAGCCTGTCTCTGTAGTAATGCGTTTTTGTCTTCACATGTAAACATGTACTAATCTTTTAAATGTAATGAAGAAAGGTATTATTGTTTATGCATTTGTGGACTCAATAGATGCATTAAGAGGAAGTATTGCAAACACAGGTAATTTAAAACCTACAATTATGTTTCTTAGTTTAGTCATTGTATTTTTTTCTGTCTCTCTGTTTAATACTAAAGCAAGGTAGTGCCTTGCATCAAAGACAAGTTGAGGGTTTAGAGCTTATAAGTAGGTAGGCATGGGTTCTAATGGCACAGCCTTGGATTTAAGGAATTATCAGCATTCTGATGTATTGTTAAATGTATTGGTCCAAGAAGAGCCAATGATAACTCCCTTAAATGCTCTTGTATTTTCTCCAACCAATTTAAAAATAATTGCCATCATATTCTACCATAACCCAGGGCCGGATTATAAAGGGGGCGCGCACCCCGGGGCCTCCACCACTTGCCTTGCAAAGGGGGCCTACACCAACTTTTGGGTTATGGTCTGGTCCTGGAGACGTTTCAGTCTGTGGTCTGACGGGCTGCAGGGCCAGCAACAAAGCTATCGGGGACCGTGGGGCCCCCCGCGCCTGGGCAGCTAAAGCCACCACAGGCCAGGACGGAAAGTCTAGAGCAGCAAAGCCGCAGTCAGCAACGCTACAGTGATAAGTGCGTGCAGAACTGTCACTGCACATAAGTCCCCAAGCACAGTCGCTGGCAGCTCAATGCAGGGAACTGTTTTCTGCTGGAAATGCTGGGGGTGACTGCACTACCCCCCACCCAGAATGGCAAAGCAGGAGTCCCCGAGCAGCACGCACCCACACAAGGGTGGCACAAGGGTCTCGATCTGACATTGCAGTAAGTAGGCGGGTGCCAGACAACCACCAATCAGTTACTTGGCTGGACTATTATTTTTAAAGTAAAAACAAAATACTGTATCTGTGGCCTCCACCAGATTTTGTGCCCAGGGGCCTCCAGCACACTTGATCCTGCCATAACCCATATCTGTTTACAGTCATTTGTACTGCTTTTTGCTTGAGAGAGCAAGGCAAATGTTTCAGCAAATCATACACAGAAACATTTAGAGGGTTATCTATTCACTTTTTTAATCTATGGAGCTGCCTCTCTGTTAAAGAGGTCCCACGCCAGTTTCCTAGCTAACAGGTGTGAGACGGCATTGTGACAGGCTCAGGGGGCATCCTAATTGCTGGAGCCCCCCTTCCCCACACAATGACCCCTACAACCCCCCAAAAATCTCACCTTAACCTCGATCTGTGGCCAAAATGTGGTCATGCAATTGGGTGCCAGCGTACACATGGGCTGCTCTTTCCCAGCAGCCGCTCAAAGCCAGCCTATGTGATTGCCGGTGGCTCATTGCAGGACTGTATTTTGGCCGAGGATTGAGTTTAAGGTAAGGAGCAAGCAGTGCCCTAGTTTCCCAAGTATGTACCTAGAATTTTCCCCAGTTTCCAGTCAATTAAAAAATAAATAAAAAATAAAAAGGATCCAGGATTCAACCCATTCCTGGCCCTGTGTGATAGCTTCTGTCATCTCGCTGGTTGTCACAGGGAGGGGCTTTTTATACCAGCAAGTGTGAGGTGGCAGGAGTCATCAAAAGTCTGGTGCGGGGCAGTAGAAAAAATAATAATAAAGTATTTTTTCTGTGTGTGTATGTGTGTGTGTGGTTTTTCTTTTTACACTTTAACCCTTTTGAACTGGTAAGGGGCCCTTAAGACCCCTATATCATTTCATAAGGCAAGAGGGGCCGGCATGTCACCTGCTGGCAAGCGGGTGACTTGCCATAACCCCCGGTCCCATTACCTGCATCGCCAAAGTCCAGGGAGGTGCAAAGTAGCCCACATTTTATGTGGGCTATGCGGGCTGGTAGCCTTCAGGGTCAGGAGACGGCTGCGCTGCCCCATAACTGATGCCCGGGCTGGTTTTCCTGTTGAGGTGGGACCCCATGCGTTTTGTTTAATTGTTTGGTTATTTTTAAGGGTTTAATCTGTAAGAATTAGAAAAAAGGGCATGGGGGAACCCCCCGCAAATTTTTTAGGGGTTTAACCCTTCATAGTGCGCATAGTAGTTGTGTTTTATTTTGAAATTTCATTAAAAATTCTTTTTAGTTTGGGGTGTCTCCTGGGCAGAAACAGTTGTCTGTGTGGTACCCTTTTAATCGGGAGGAATGGGGCTTTTACACACAATTCTATAAAAAAATGCTACAAATGAAAAAAATAGATTTCCAAATATTTCACCCAAAAATATTGAGAAAGCACTAAAACAATTAGACATTTCATGTTAAAGCCCAATTACTGCAGAAAAAACAAGATATAATTTTTCTAGAAATGCCTGCCAAAATGACAGTTAAACATACATAGTGCAAAATGCTGAAAAATAACCTGGCATAACCTGACAACACCTCTAGGTAGACTGGCACTGAGAGAGTTCAAGTGTGTGGAGAATCTTCATGTCATTGAAGAGTTTTTCTGTTTTGGTTTACCAGTATTAGACATACAAGTCATGTCAGGAGCTAGTGACAGGCCTGCCTTGCAGCTAGAGCTGATGGAGAAGCAGTGGGGGTGGTAAAGGTCCCTAGTCTAAGGCTCCTACAGACTCAGCTTTACTACCTATGCTTGCTGAAAACCACAGTATGTGAGCTAGGGCATCTAAAAAATAACAAGAGGTTGTCCAACTGAGACAAGGAAGGTTGGCATGTTTTCATTTTAGCTTTACTTACATTTTTTTTTATCAGAAAATACGTGGTCATCATCATGACCACATAGTCATGGCTTCTCTATAATGTGATAACCTGAACGCAAATGAACATGACCATCAATTACATTGCTTACCTGCTAAACCCCAGCTTAGTTTGGTCATCCAGGTACTTGCTGATAATCACTAACATTGCTACCATAAATATACTTTTTTCATTCCAGTACAAAGCCATACCCTGCTTGCTGCCAAGTTGTCTGGTTCCTGTCTTTGACACAGTTCTAGTAACCTAAATAACCATCAAACCTTCTTTCAATTGCTTCAAAAACATTTTTCAGATGCCCTTTTTGACCTATTTCATTTTATGTTGCTATTATGCAAACAGTGCAGTATTGTGCAGGGGCATCCTTTCTGCTAATGAGGACAATTAATTATATATTAGGAATGTTGTGTTTTTGCTGCGAAATAATGATGTTAAATATAGGCTGTATACATGTTTGAGCACTATTTAACTATACTGGTTTTAAGTTAAATATGGTAATTCTGGCTGCTGTTACTATGAAAAATCCCTCTCTCTCTATATATATATATTATATATATATATATATATATATATACACATATATTTAATTATATATCATCCTGCTTGAATATGTGTTTTGTATAAGTTGATCAGTTCATGGATACAATAGAGTTATAAAAATACCATAATACCCAGTTTTGTATATGAACAGCAAGTATGGAGATATTGATAGTTATCCACATGACTTTTTTAGGAAAGGGTGGGTTTTGAGAGGCAATAAGTGCTTTTCTCACTCTGCGCAAAGTAAAATAAACGTAGGTATCTACTATGTAAAATCAAAACCCCATTAACATTTCAATGGTCAGTTCCACAGACAATGTGAAGATTAGTTTGAATGGGGTAGATATTATATTTTGGACGTTAAAAAATAACAGCAGGATATAGGTAATCCAAACAAATTGGGGATTGAAGGTTTAGTCTCACAATACAGTGAGTTGCTCAGTCCCAGTGTAGGACCGATTAGTAAAAGGTGAATATGCCTAGACAGTCCTTTAAAACTGCCTGTCACCAAATCTGACCAGGCACTGTAGCAAAGAATGAAGTTGATATGATTATTTGAAATGTAAATGTCACAAACACAGGGCCCTAACACATGCAAGCACTGATGGGTGTAAGCACAAACATATTTAATGCCAACGCTGTGTGAACCCAAATAGCTGCAATGAAAAGCTGACTGGCAGGCCTCTTAAAAAACGTAAAACCACAAATCGGTTTGTTTACCCAGAGGCTGTGAAGACTAAGAAATGGCGCAGCAAATATTTCAGACCAATAAAGCATTAAAATAAATTGAAACTGTGAGTTAGTTGACACCACACTGTACTTACCCACAGGTCCAGTCAGTGCAAGAACTTAAAAGAGAAAATAAACCATAAAAAAACTTTTCTTTTAAATTTGCATTTAACATAAATTCAACTTCAATCAATTATATTATATGAAGCTTACCTCTTTGATGCATGTTTAGTTAGAGACAGTTTCTGCAAGAAAAAAATATTATCCCGTTCATACAGTATATATTATTACATTTAATATAAATAATATACAAAAAAAGTATATATAATAGCTCCACAAAAATATCAAACACAAAGGTCTTAGTTATGTTTACAATTTTACAGCTGTATTATTTAGCAGAGGATAATCATTTACTAAGTGTTAGAAGACATTCATTTGCCAGCTGCCAAAAGTACCTGTTTGACTAATTTGTGATGGTCTTCAGACCGGCTGAAATTTTCCCCTATTTCAAATGCGGGTACAATGCCTTCTTCACATAACTGCATCCATCGCTGATATTCAGCTTGATCTGGTAGGCGGTCCCAGAAGATCTTGAACACCTCCCAGATAGTTTCTTGGCACACTGCATGAACAAAAATGCAAAAGGCAATATTAGTATTTTATTTTATGTCATATACATCATATGGATTGATGTCTAATAATGAATCAATACAAAGGGAGTCATTAATGAGGTTAGGCTTGAGAGGCAGTGAAAGCTTCCAATGGGCACCAGGCTCTTTCACACCCTTGGTGCCCCAAGAGAGGGTGTGGTTAACTGGGCAGCGGTAATGGCATATCACATGCCAGTTTTGGCTGGCAGGTGGCATGCTGGTCCCCATACCCTGTGAACTGGTATAGGGGTTCCCTGGACTAGTTCACCAACAGTAGTAAATAAAAAATACACCACACAAAATACATTTATTACTCTACTATTTGACTACTTACCGCTCTGTATCTTCTTCCTTTTGTCCCCCATCGGCAGTGGCTTCTTCTTGGGTCTTCTGGGTCCCTCGCAGGAGTCTTCCTCCATGTTACTATCAGCTTCACAGGAAGCAATGACTATAGTGCGGGGATTCCAGAGAGTCTGTAGTATAAGTTCACATGCGCAAAAATGTACACGGGCAAAGCATCCTTTTCAACGATAAATTCTCCTGGCCCACTGGCAGCCATTTTGGTCAACATCCTTGTGCCTGCTCCTGGATCTGTACCCTGTGTTACATTGTGACTCAGACTTGATCTTACTATGCTTTGTCCCTCTAGATTCCATGGTGTGGCCTTGCCCTGCCCTCTGACTACCCTTGGGCTGATTTTCCAGTTTGGATCTCTGGCTTGGACTTTGACTCTACAACTTTGCTATCTACCCTAAACTCAGATAATGTTTATAGACTTCCTATGTCTGCTCCTTGTCTGTAACTCACCTTGGTTTCTACATCTACATTCTCCTGCTTCCCACAGCTAGAGCTCTACCTAATTTCCTGGTCCCAGGGCACAGAGGTGATATTCCAGCGGTGGCACTGGGAGCCTGGAGTCTCATGACTCAGCCTCAGTGGTTTTGGCTCTTACTGCATAAGTCCTGGTGCCAAGCCTGACAGAATGTCAGTAATCCACTTGTTGGTGGAGCCGGGTACAATAAGTTGAGGGAGCTTGTCCTGCAGCAGGAATGGGATTATGGTATTAAAGGGTTCACTCTGCATGGCGACTTGCACAATAAATGCAGACCCTATACGAAAACCTGTTGGTGGGGAGTGGGGAAAAGGAATGGCCAGATGTGGATGCAGCAGCTCATCCCAAAAGTGTATTCAGTGGTTCCATATCTTTTTTATATCTGGGGAACTCTGTACGTGAGATAATTTAACATTTCAAAGCATCCATGACCTGGTAATCCTCTAATGTAGTGACCTCCCTGGTCCTTGTCTGTTTTACTCATGTTGTTTTCAAGTATCAGGTCATGTACGGCCACACAAACTCCTGAAGGTAGAGGTGAAAGCGCTGATCACTGATGGTTCTGTGGTGCCATGTTCTGTGCAGTTCTGGCTGTCCCTTGGATTGGGCGTCTGCCAAAGCTATTTATTCCTCTGCTTATCTGGGCTGACCAGGTTACCAACAAATGATCTGTCTACTTTCACAGATGATTATGTAGTAATGACCTGCTTATCACGACATTACGACACGCATGCATCAGGTCAGTGGCACATACATTCAGCATTTGTGAGCATATAACAGACCTATATGTCTGATCTGAAAACAGGTTCACTTTAGTTAGCTATTTAGATTTCAAGATTTATACAAAAATATTTTGCTAGTTCACACTATGTAAATAGATTGCTGACGGAAATTCACCATTTCTAGCGATTAGTTCTAGCACTATAACGATGGTGCACTAGACAAACTCTTTTTTTCCAAACATTACAAATATGAATAATATAGAATACTATCATCATAAATTAATTAATACTATCACTAAATGCATAGAAAGAGAATTAAAAAACATACTGACTGGACTGCCTCCCTCTCCCCAACAAGGTCAGCAAAATATGGAACAGCCAGCAACTCAGTTTAAAAATACAAAGAAATATGCAATCTGTGATGCTAATAAGCTATAATGTTATCTTTTCTTTTATTATTTTATTATATAGCCTTTTTCCATAGCACTGTGCAAAACAATAATTACAGACAGAGCCGAAAGTGAGCCAGAGTGAAGCCGTTGCTAGCGCCACATACATTGTGAGCTTGTTGGCGACTGGGGGTGTTACACACAGTGGATGCCCCAGGGGTGGAATGCAAACCGGATCAAGAGTCTTATAGATGCTAGGTCTGGTTTTGGTCCACTTCTTGGGTGCAGATAAAGAGATCACAAGAAGCAACATGTCCCCAGTGGAGGATGTAAAATCTAAACCAGATTATACAGGCACTCCACTCTACTCACTCACCCAGCCTGAGTACCTTGGGCAATGTGGATGGATCGACGGTGGCCGAGGTCACAACCGCCTGGCGTTTTTTAGATCACTGAATGGCTGATCTAAAAAATGCTGTCTGATATGCATAAACCAGCTAGCCACATTCCTGCATTCCCGAAGGATGGCACCTTGGATACAAGAATGTGGATGTGAGGAGCAGAAGCACTGCTGGCAATGCCAGTAAAACCGAGTTTACTGTTGAAACACAGGGTTTCACACAGCGAAAATTTAAATCAGGCTGCCCTGGGGGAAGGCTAGCAGCCAGTCCTGGTTTTACTGCCGCTTTAAGCACGGGAGAGCATTCCAGAGAAGTGATGGTGCATGTGAGAAATTCTAGAGGTGAGATTTAGAGGAAAAGATCAGGATAGAGATATCATTGGATTGATGATGAAATTTAGATTAAGGTTAGCAATTTAAACTGGATTCTACATGAGGATGACAGCCAGTGGAGGGACATACCTTTGCACTAAAGTAAATAAATCCCATGACAGACTATGACCAGAGCAAGCATACACTAATATTTTAGCAGTGTCAAGGGAGAAGAAGGAACAGATTAAGGAGATTTTTTTTTTCAAATTGGAGATGGCCATTGGCCATGATAGCTGGGGATGTTGCAGTTATTGTAAAATGTTAACAGAAATTGTGTTAGAAATGGGAGGGGAACAGGAAGGCGGGAAAATAACCAGCTCCATTTTATCTAGTTTCAGTATGAGGGAACAGGACTACAGAAAGCTGTTTTAGAGCTTGGAAGGCAAGATAGGTGGGAAGAAAGATTCTGAGCCAGAGATGGACTGTTTATTTGAGTGTTACCAGCATAAATTAGATTTTAGAAGGCTAGAGAGGTTAAAAAAACAAATGGAAAGGAAAGTAGGGGGCCTAGAACGTAGACTTGTAGAACACTGACAGGCAGTTGACAAGAAGCGAAAACAGTGTTTAAGTAGGAAAATCCATTGTAAAAATATAAGGAGAGCCAAGACATTACATGACCTTGATTATACTGAATAGCAGGGAATGGTTGGCAGTGCCAAAGTCTGAGGATAGATCAACAAGAATAAGAATAGTGCTGACGATGTAGAATAGTTGTTTGGGATTTTGGGCCTGTGCAGAAATGAGAGAAGAGCTGATTTCCTGAAGAGCATATTTATATTACACAAAGTTCTCAATGGATTTGGTTTTATTTCACTGACCTTAGCCAACTCAAGAGAGATGTTTCAGTGTTTGTATTAAGCCAGAGATGGCATTTTTTGGGAAAGGGGCAAAATAGACTAAGGCAAGTGTATTCCGGTTCTGCTGTGAGGCTGCAGTGCCTAGGCCAGTGAATGAGGGCAAGTTGTGAAAAGATTATAGTCAGAGGGATATAAACTGGAGATCCAGGTTTCTTAGGTTACTGTGTTAAATTGCATGTTTGTGTGCTAAGGAGTAGTCAGAAGAGAAGAGAGCATCAGTGCTTGTTGCCAGAGAAGGGGAGTGAAGATAAATACATTACAAAAGAGGAGGTCAAGAGCAATGTTCCCTCTAAGCTTCAGCAGCTGCTGAACGGGGATGTTGGGAAACTGGGCTAGGCTCCATTAAAGTGGTCCCACACCTATTCCTGAGTGAACGGGTGCAGGGTCGCATAGTGACAGGCTCGGGGACATCCAGATGCTTTAGCCACCCCTCCCTGCACAATACCCCGAAATTCTTACCTGACCCTCAACCCCTGGCCAGAATATGCTCCTCTGATTGGCCGCCAGACATCATGTGGGCCGTGTGTCCCGACCGCCGGTCAAGGCCAAGGCCCATCCATGTAACATCCGGTGGCCGATTAAAGGAGCGCATTTCAGCTGAGGAACAAGATTCATGTAAGAAATTTGGGGTATTGCAGGGGTATTGTGCAGGGGGGCTCCAGACATTTGGATGTGGGACCACTTTAATGGTGGCCAATCTAACAAACTAACTTAGAAACATTGGTACATCAAATGGTCAAAATAGTGTAGTAAATAAAAAACAACCATAATATAGCATCAGACCTGGAAGCCCCCAACTCCCTACAACAGCATCCCACCCCTGGCCTCATCCAGACAGAAAAAGAAAGAATGAACTAACATTACATTGACTAGTAACAGATATATAGAGTGATAGAATTAATAGATATATAAAGTCCATAGAAAGAAGGAATAAATGAAAATAAAGAAAAATAGATAAGAAAGAGGAGGGATCTATTATCTGAAGGGGAGGAGTAGCACACAGCTCTCACTGGTTATGAATGTTGGCTATGCCTCCTCCCTCCTGTGTCCTGGAGTCCTGCGGGCTCAGAGCCTTATTGTCCTGGTGATGAATTGAATAATAATACTCACAAGCAATTTTGGCTTCAAAGCAAAAAAGTGGGGGAAAATTAGGGGAAAATTGAATTTTCTTTGTTTGTAGTTGGATCCTGGGATGTGACTAAATAGTATACCTCCATGTGAGAGGGTAGCAGGTGAGTCTGTGTCAGAGGGAATAATCTATGTTACTGTTACTGTACATGTATCAACTCCCCTTAGTGTTCTGATAATGAATTGGATAAAAATACAAACAATTTTGGCTTCAAAGGAAAAATTGGGTTAAGGGAAAATATTTTGGCTCTTAGCATCTAGCACTATTTTCAATAGCTTATAATTGCCCCCAGCATGAGATTGCGAGGAGGGGGGGGGAGGTAAACAGCAAGTTTGGAACAATGGTATCCTATCAGAAACAAATGGCATACAATGGCCATACCTGGGAAAAATGAAGAATGAAATCACTATAACAGGAATACCAAACAGCTTTGAGGGAAGAAAACACCCAAACACTAATGTGTCTGGGGCGGGGGAGCAAATTGTATTGAGTTGTTTTGGGGGGTTTTGGTCCGCTTTAAGTTACAAAGAAGGGCAGGTATCGTGCAGCAGTATATTTTGGAGTTTAGCAACGAGAAAGTAATGTTAAGTATGTTATTTAAAACTCAACTTTCCATGTCATGCATACTAATGTAATATATATATATTCTGTGAATAATAAATGTTAAATGTATTTTATAATACAATTTAAGCCAAAAATATAAGCAGGTAGCATATTGTTTACTCAATTTCACCAAGGTTATACGAGTTACGTAACATGCATCGCACTGTTTAGCACTCTGAATAATCACTTTTAAATCCTACGTCTTCCATCGATGACCAAGCCAGTTCATTATCCAGCTTAGTTTAAGAATATACCATGGTCTTAGGAATACAAGCAGCATAGGTTTGCTCACAGTGGATGTAGTAATTAAACCTCCATGTCATAGGTGCTAAATTGTGTATAAACAACAATCATTTTTTATATATAGATATATATATTCTGTGCAGCTAATACAGCAAAAGGGCCAGGGGCTTATCTATAGAGAGTGCAGGGGGTGCAAACGCATCAGGGCCCAGAAAGTCAGGGGGACCCATCATGGTTTCTCTTCTACATTATTTATCATATTTATGCTCACTTTGCATCATTTATAAAAAAGTAACAGCATATGGCTCTGCTATCTCTAGTTGTCTAACTGCATCCAGTTGAGTGAAAAACGGCCTTGAAGGGCTCCATTTAATATTCGCATCAGGGACCCATCACAAGTAGTAGTTATGCCACTGAACAGGGCGGTGGAGACCTTTCACAATATGTTTGAACCATTACGTACAAGTTGAATAAAAAGAAGCATGCCACACACAAAATCTAGCCCCTTCCAAATTGACTAATTCATCTCATCTTCCTTGATGAAGGAGATGTGGCATTATTCATGGGTTACGGCATGAAAAATACCCAGAAACTCAAAACAATTCTAGCTTATGTTATTGTTCTTGACATAATCACAAAAAAGATTTGCAGTGCAGTGGATATAGAATGTCTGCAGACCCTTTTTAAAATGTGTCATGTAAATGTGTCAAGAAATCAGGCCTGATCACGGACATATAGGCTCTTATAGACAGGGTCGTATTTAGGATTTGTGCTGCCCTAGGCACTTTTTGGTCATGAGCCCCCCCCCCCCCAGCTGATTCAGGATGCCTCACTGTGTGCCCCCCCCCGGTAGGCCCCGCAATCACCTACGTTTCCTGTGGTCCAGCTGGTCGAGCCAGGGAGACTGGGGATGCGGTCCCTCCTATTTCCTTATGCCGGGTATGTATGGGGCAACACACACTCATCTGTCAGCTGCCACCCCCCGGCCTGCACAAACTCATTAAAGTGGACCAAAGCCAAGCCGAATGGCCCAGGAATCGATCGACCAGGTCGCCCCATTCACTTACCTTGTTTCCCAGTCCAACGGCGCATGTGTGAGCCGCGGCCGCATCCCTGCAATCCCTCTAGCAGGGCATGTGCCCAATCCAGGCACTTGTGCATGGCCGGCGCGGGAGCACTCCCTTTTAGAGGGAAGTGGAGGATGCAGCCGTCAGCACGCTCGGAGCCGCTGCTCTTAGATGCGCTGTGGGATCGGGAAGAGGTGAGTTTGTTTCGGCGACCTGGGGGGTTTCACACAGCGGGCCACCCCCCGATTAGGGTGACCCGGGGGAAAGGACCAAAACCCTGGATAGCCAAAATCCTGGGTTTTGGCCCACTTTAAAAAGAAACAACACACTCGATTTTCACTTTTCGGGGGGGGGGGGAGTTGTTCCTCTCAGTGAGGGCATCCCAAATTGGGATGCCCCACTGTGTGTACCCCCCCAGGTTGCCCTATTTACTCACCTTCCTGCTTCCTGTGGGGCCAGAACGAGCGCACTGACTGATAGGCTGAGTGGCCTGCTCAACCAATCAGCGTGCTCACTTTCACTTGGCTCCCTTTGGCGCTTCTGATGGCTAAGCAGCCAAGTGGCGCCAAAAGGAGTAGAGTGCACATCCAGCCACATTCCCCGCTCACCTACCAGCCATTGCATGTGCGATGGGTGTGTGGGTGGTGCACCCATTCAGAAAGGCCAAGTGCGGGTGCGTTCAGAGGTGAGCCGGGATGTGGGGTTGAGTCCTCTGGGACAAGGTGAGTGAAATGGGGCTTCTGGGGGGGGGGTTTACACAGCGGGTCATCCCAGTTCAGGATACCCCACGGTGTATAACTCCCAAGAAAGTGCAGTAAACACTTACCTTACCTGGATTCAACAGGTGCATGTGCGGGCTCTGGTCCAATGAAAGCCGCTCACCGTCACTGTGTAATTCAACAGGTTGGGATCCCCATTAATTCTAATGAGAGCCACCTGCCGAATTACCTAGTGACAGTGGCTGGCTCTCCTTGGACCAGAGCCTGCGCATGCATCGTTGGACTGGGAAGAGGTGAGTGTATTTCGGGGGCTGGCCTCTGATCTTCCCTCCCTCATCATCTATTTTTAACTTTTTTTTTAAATATTAACATATAACTTTATAACATATATATATATATTAAACAATTACTTTATATTGGCTCACCTTTTCTTCCGGGGTCCTCAGGCTGCAGTCTGTCTGTCTCACTGGCAGGTGGGCTGCGACTCAGCAGCTCTCATGTCCCGCGCCGGCACTGCTTCCTAATGGGGCGGCTCTGCCAGCCTGCCTCATGATTGGCCAGCTCGCCCCGGCCAATCACGAGGCAGGCTGATAGAGCCGCCGAATAGGAGGCGGGCGTGTGTGGGCGACGGAACAGCTGACCGAGCGCTGGACCAGGGCTGCTCCGGCAAGGGGGAGGGGTGTGGTGTTGCAGTCGGCCGGAGCAGCTGATCGAGTGCCGTACGGGCTGCTCCACCGGGGGGGGGTTGGTTTGTGCGGGGGCGACCGGAGCAGCTGATCGAGCGCTGGACAGGCTGCTCCGGCAGGGGGGGCGGGGGTTTGCGATCAGGCTTATCTGCGGACGGGCACGCGGGAGCCCCGCGTGGTTCAAACATGCAAGTGAGCACCACTTTGAACCATGCTCAGAGAGCCATTCCAGCCAGTGAGCGTCATTCCTCATTACAGCCAGTGAGCGGCATCCCTTATTACAGGCAGTGTGTGGCATCCCTCATTTCAGCCAGTGAGCATCATCCCTCATTACAGCCAGTGAGCACCATCTCTCATTACAGCCAGTGAGCGGCAGCCCTCATTATAATCAGTGAGCGCCATCCCTCATTACAGCTAGTATGCGGTATCCCTCATTACAGCCAGTGAGTGGCATTCCTCATTACAGCTAGTGTGCAGCATCCTTCATTACAGGCAGTGGGCTGCATCCCGCATTACAGTGAGTGAGCGGGATCCCTCATTACAGCCATTGAGCGGAATCCCTCATTAAAGCCAGTGAGTGACATTCCTCATGACAGGCAGTGTGCGGCATCCCTCATTACAGCCAGTGAGAGGCACCACCTTCCCAATCGCATGTATGAGGAGAGAGCACAATGGAGGAACAGCAGGCAGGAAGCAGATAAACTTACACCTGCTGCCTGCCAGTCCTCCAACGCCCAGTGCTTCCCACACACAAATAACACACACACACAAAGACACAGACACACATGTAAAGGCACATGCAGCCACACATGAATACCGACAAAGACACAGACACACACATCCACAGACACAGAGACCCATACACACACACACCAGCAAATCTGCAGGGCCCCAGCAGCTGATTTCCCTGCTTTATGGGTGGCTGGAGCATATTTATAGGCCATGCCTGTGATTGGATGCCAGCTGTTCATAGGCTACACCCACTCGCACGTATGACATAGCCCCACACCTAGGCCCCGCCCACCTGCCACAGAAGCAATGTGAGTGCCTGTTTTTTTTTTTTTTTTTACAGGAGCATTTCCCCCTAACTTTTGGGGGAAAATAAGTGTGTCTTATGGGGCAAAAAATATGGTATGTCCAGCACTCTTATCAAAGCTGCGTCAGTTTATAGAGGCTCTGTAGGTTAAGATCCCAGTAATACAGTAAGAACTGTACTAAACTGTACGTAGGTGCTCCAAGGCAGAAGCGTATGCCAGCAAAATGACGCTAAAGGGCGTTCTTCACAAAGCTGCCAAAAGCATGTTGGGAAATCAGGTTGTGTTCTGATGAGAAAGATAGGATAGAACATTTCTGGTCATACTTAAAAAGGTATGTTTGACGCAAAGTCAACACAGTGCATCACACAAAGAACTCCATATCCAAAATGAAGCATGCCAGAGGCAGAATTATTCCTTGGGGTTGTTTTTCTGCAGCTGGAACTTGGACTTTACTTAAAGCGGACCTTCACTCTGAATAAGAGTCTATCTTATATGTTTCCCACACCCTGTACATACAGATTGCTCACATTAAAAATCATCCTACCTGCATCTACTGCATGTTATGAGCCTTTAAACACCCAAGATGGCAGCTTATGGAAGCCGCCATCTTATCAGGCAGCCTGCAAACCGGAAGTGCCTCCTGACTGTGCTGCTCTGCATTCTGGGACTGCTGACCTTTTCCTGACCCCAGCTCTGCTCTGTCTGAGCAAAGCACAGCTATAACCCGCCCCCCTGTACCTTATCCCACTCTCCTCTCCTCAGTAAGTATGATGCTTCTGAGTCAAGATGGCGGCGCCCGTATCCTAAATTCCTGAACAGAGTTGCAGCCCAGTGGGGGAAAAAAATAATAAGTTAGTGACTAAAAACGTAAAATATGTAAATTTTAGATGCTGGGGAACCGTTTTTTAAGAGTTTGGGCTTTTCATTAAATCACGCTGAAGGTCCGGTTTAAGGTGGAGTGAATTTTAGAAAAATAATCAGTACGTTTTGGCACCAAAACATTAGGCCTTTGGTATTAAGGTGAAAATGAAATTCACCTTTTAGCAAGGCAAAGACACAAAGCATACCTACACCTCAACAAAGAATGGTTTTGCCAAAAGCACATCTAAGTTTTGGAAAGGTCCAGAACTGAATCTAACTGAAAATCTGTGAGTTGACCTCAAAACCAACCTGACAAAAGAGTGGACAAGATGGCCGAGCTAAAATGCTGATAGACTCCAAAAAACGGAATGCTGTCATGAATTCAAATGGTCATTAAACAAAGTATTAGTTTTAGGGTGTGCACATTTATGCAGCCACATAATTTTACTTCTTTATTTTTATTTTTTCACCCTAAAAGATAAAGTATTTTTAAATGAATTATACAGAAATGACATTAAAGGTGACATTAAAGGAGGAATCATTTCTGAAATGACTCCTCGTGGTCTGATTTTGACCTCACATATTTAAGGAAACATTGGTCATAGTTAAAAATCACACGCTTTTAATTAAAAGCCCACTCTGATGCCAGCACTTAAACACACACACACACACACTAGTCGTACAAAGAATTTAGACTACTACTGCATAACTATCGGGCATGCAGAGGCTGCGACTGAACCAGGGCCCATAAGGTCTGGGGGCCCCATCATTGTTCTCCCTCCACCTAATTTATTAGATTTGTGCTCTTACAGCATATTTATTAAAAAAATGCTGCATTTGCCTCAGCTGTTTTAGTCTTTAGTTATCTAGTTGTATCCAATTTACAGGAAACGGGTTATTGTATGAGCTTCAATGGGCCCATACCATGTTTGCACCGGGGCCAGTCACATTTAGATACGCCACTGACACTACCAGCTGATTTTATTGCTTAGGGACAGTTCCCTTCGTAGGCTCTGTTCACACATCTCCAGTACTTTAAGAGCATTTTGTAAGTATATCATGGGTGCAATGTATAAAAACATATGCTGCAATTTTGATGTGTTAGCAATGTGTTTGCATTGCGTTTAAATAAAAAATGATATTGCACGTTATGTAAATGGTAAAGGCTATAGCAATGCAAACATAGCGCAATCGCAATGCAGGTACACTATTGTACATGCATTGCCATAGACTTTGATTGACTTGTATATTTTTCTAGATGGGATCGTTCACACATCTGCGCTGTGGCACGCAACGCTTGCACACAATGGCAACTATTTCACTATTATCATTATTATCACTACACTTTTTTTGCATTGATAAAAGGGTCAACTACCCCGGAATGCTTTTTTATTTTCTGTATAATGGCATGATTTGTATGTAAAAATATTTCAATTAATAAACTGCCTGTATTTGGGGTTGTTTGAAAATTGCATAACACACTTCTGCTCAGTTGATGTCATTAGCGAGATGCTAATTAGGAGTGTTGATATTTTCAGCTTTAGACTGGCAAATCCAATAAACCAGTAACACATCACTCCAGACATATGTCTAATCTGCCACGGAAGAAAACATGTGCTTTTGTGAACATGTGACAGGATGCAAGATAAATAAAAGACATTAAAGGGGACCTCATGTATCCTCATGCAAGAATGATTTGAGGGTCAACACGCAATACACAATTACTGTTCTTTAAAAAAAATTACAAGAAATAATATTTACAAGCACGTCTTTTCATACAGCACACTTTGTCTGATCTTAAAAAGGAACTCCAAACTTTTCTAACCTCGCAACCACCCCCCCTCCCTGTGTGCTAAGCCTAATTTGGGCAATAAAATAATAAAACAACTCACCTGATCACCACAATCCTCCCATGATTCAGGAGGGGCAAGACTCTGAATGTTAGCTTTATACCTGAGTGACAGTTGGACTTTAGTGAATGACCAGTACCAGTCACACTGATGAACAGGATTAGGTGACTAACCTGTCACGCTGCGCCCAGGACCCAAGATGCTGAGTATACGCTACCATGAGCAATGCTTAGAATTCCTCTACAATAAAGCAACCCCTTAGTTCCCATAGTCCAGACCCACCCCTGACCAAAAACCAAAAGGTCCAAAACACACTGATGCTGGTTTATTGTGCAAACCTAGAGCATTACATTTAATCATGATTCAATACATTTTGTATTGTTTTATTTTTATCTCTTGCTAACTATTGAATATTTGGGATGTCTTGAGTGATTACTGCCATAGTTTTGCAACAGTTATCACCCTTTACGTTGGTGATGGTCACCAACATTTAGATCCAACTATTTTCAGCTAAAATCCCTAAAGAACAATACATTCATATTAAAGTACCTCCATTGCCAAATCTGTCCAGAGGCAGGAGGCAAAACATGTTAGATTGTTGAAAAGAATCAAGGATGTGATCAACACAGGAGTCTTATTGAGTCTGGGTCCCCAAACCCGAGCACAGATTGAAATCCGTGTGCACAGATCAGCCTTCTTCCTTCACTCGGTGGAACACATGACCTTACTGTATAAAAGCCGGGGTCTATGTAATGCCAACGTTGGTGCTCAAGTCTGTGTAGTTAGGGAAAGGTGCTGCTGGCTGCTGCAGCGGCTGAAGGACAGATAGGGCTTTCTATTTATAAATAAATATGGCCTTGTGTGGACATTTATATAGTGAAAGTGGCTGGAGTGAGGTAGGTTGGGTGTCAGTACTCTGTAATAGCACCTGGGTGTCAGTACTCTGTAATAGCACTTGGGTGTCGGAACTCTGTAATAGCACTTGGGTGTCGGTACTCTGTAATAGCACTTGGGTGTCGGTATTCTGCAATAGCACTTGGGTGTCGGTATTCTGCAATAACACTTGCTACAACCACTTGAGTGTTGATACTCTTTAATACCAATTGTTATTGGAGTGTGCACTGGGTAAGGGCAGTTACGGCCCTCTTGAAAACATTTTTGTGTTGTGTCCCTTGGCTTGGGTGTCAGTACATTTTAAAAGCACTTGCTCCAGCCACTGACATGTCAGTACTCTTTAATACCAATTCTTATTAGAGCATGCACTGGATCAGGGCAGTTAAAACTCTCTTTAAAAAAACGTTACTTATGTCAGTACTCTTTAAAAGCACCTGCTCCAACCACTGGTGTGTCAGTACTCTTTAACACCAATTGTTATTGGAATATGCACTGGGTCAGGGCCGTTAAGGCCCTCTTGAAAAAAAAAACATTTTTGTGTAGTGTGCACTGGCTCAAACCACTTGGGTGTCAGTACTCGTTAATAGCACTTGCTACAACCACTTGGGTGTCAGTACACTTAATACCAATTGTTATTGGATTATGCACTGGGTCAGAGCAGTTAACCCTTTCGCTGCCAGCCTACCTGCAGCATTTGCCACTCCCTGTTGCCAGACGATGTTTCACTATTTTGCGCTACACATGTTCAACTGTCATTTTTTAAAGGATTTCCAGGGATTTCCCAGGAAAATGATATATTGTTTTTTTCAACAGAGTCTGGGCTTTAACATGAAATGTCTTGTTTGTATTTTTTAGGTGTATTCTCAATATTTTTGGGTGAAATGTGTGAAAAAAATAAAAAAAAAATATTTGTTTACAATTTGTAGAGTTTTTTTGTAATAAAAAATGTAAGTTTGTCAATAAAATCTTATTGCGTGAGAAACCCCCGGTTACAGCGATACCACATATGTATAGGTAGACACCCTTTCCTGCCCAGAAGCCTAATTAAAAAAAAGTTAATTAAAAAAAAAAATGACATAGGGTCCCCCTTCCCGGGGAGGGGGACCCCATTTTTTTGGGATTTTTAAGGGTTAAAAACCCTTAAAAATCCAAAAAAAAAATGACGTGGGGTCCCCCTTACCCAAAGTAACCAGCCCGGGACCAGCTATGGGGGCTTGTAGGCACAGAGTGGGGGGGCCAGCTTTGGTGGCCCCCCCACCCTGCAGCCTACAAGCCCACATAGCCTATGTGGGCCCGGGCTCTTCTGCCCCCCCCCTGGCCTTTGGGGAGGCAGGTAATGGGGGTGCGGGGGTTAATGGCAAGTCACCCGCTAGGGCAGGTGACTTGCCACCCCCCCAGCCTTGTGAACTGGTATAAGGGGTCTCATGGACCCCTTACCAGCTCACAAAGGGTTAACTGTTAAAAAAAACCACCACACAATAATAAAAAGTATTTTATTAAAAAAAAAAAAAATTTTTTTTACTGTACTTACCTTCGATTGCAAGCTCTTGTCCCTCGCCGCTCAGCTGACAGATGCCGGTGATCGGCATCCAGAGAAGGAGAAGGCAGGAGATCAGAGGATCTCCTGCCACCTCCTTCCCCGGCGCCGATCACCGGCATCTGAGAAGCTGAGAAAGCTGAAGCCCGTTCGGGGCCGGGATGACGTCATAAGCCCCGCCCCCAAGGGGGCGGGGCTTAGAGGCAAGATGGCGGCCGCCATCGAGAAGAAGAGAGGAGAGAGCCTCCCAGGCTCTCTCCTGAAGATCGGTAAGTCCTGGGGGGGGATCGGAGGCCCCCCAGGTGAAGAGGAGGGACAGCGGGAGCCAGCGCACACACAGGTAAGTGAATGTCATTTTTATTTTATCCCACGGGGGATCGGATGGCACCAAATTAAAGAGGAGACCCGGCCGGATCCAACATTTTTATTTTTATTTTTTAAACTAGAAGCGAGGAAAGTCAAGCACGTAACACCTACGGGCTTGGCACTTAAGGCCCAGCCAAGCCAGCACGTAGGTGTTACGTGCTTGGCAACAAAAGGGTTAAGGCCCTCTTGAAAATAAATTATTTAGTGCACACTGGTTAAAACCTCTTGGGTGTCAGTACTCTTCAATAGCACTTGCTCCAACCACTGGTGTGTCAGTGTGATACCAATTGTTTAGGACACTTGGGGGTCACTGCTCTGTAATACCAATTGTTAAAGCCACTTGGTAATACCAATTGTTATTGACAAAAAAACACATTTTTGTGTAGTGTGAACTGGTTCAAACCAATGGTGTGTAAGTACACAGTGTAATAACACTTGCTTGATCCACTTGGGTGTCTGTACTCTTTAATATTAATTGTTATTGGAGTATGCACTGGGTCAGGGAAGTTGAGGTCTTCTTGAAAAAAATGTGTTTAGTGTACACTGGTTCAAACCTCTTGGGTGTCAGTTTAATAGCACTTGCTCCAAACACTGGTGTGTCAGTGTAATACCAATTGTTCAGGACACTTGGGGGTCAATGCTCTGTAAATCCAATTGTTCAAACCACTTGGGAGTCACTGCTCTGTAATACCAATTGTTCAAATCACCTGGGGGGCACTGCTCTGTAATACCAATTGTTCAAACCACTTAGAGTCACTGCTTTTAATGCCAAATGTTCAAACCATTTGGGGGTCACTGGCTTGTTTACCAGTTATTCAAACCACCTGGGTCATTGCTCTTTAATATCAATTGTTTAAACCACTTGGGGGTCACTGCTCTTTAAAACCAATTGTTCAAACCACTTGGTGGTCACTGCTCTGTAATACCAATTGCTCAAACCACTTAGGGGTCACTGCTCTGTAATACCAATTGTTCAAACTGCTTGGAGCTCACTGATCTGTAATACCAATTGTTCAAACCACTCGGGGGTGGCTGCTCTGTAATACCAATTGTTAGTGGAGTATCCACTGGGTCAGACCACTTGTGTGTCAGTGCTGTTTAATTTAATTATACTCTTTTGAGCCCTCTTGGGCTTTGATACACCAGTTACTTGTGGGCACACCTTGCATTATATTTTTTTGAGCTTTGATAAACTAATTGTGGGCACTCCTGGCATTACGCCCTCTTGGGGTTTAATAAACCAGTTATATTGTTGGCACACCTTGGCACACCTTGCATTATACAAAGAGGCACAAATGAAGTCTTCAGAGTGCATTGTTATATGTAGATGGCAACATAAACATACTGTTCACCCATAATGCCTTCAACATGGATGCCTGATGCTAAAATATACAGACACCTAATGTAGGGAAATCATATATACCAGAACAGTGCCTTGAATGTAAAAAAATGAGTACTTAAGAATAACTTAACTTAATAGTCACACGCCTCCATTAGTATGCTCGTTTACAAATTACATTGGCATTTTTTGTTCGGTTTCTTTATTTCCCTAAGCCCCTCATTTGTCAAAAGTGGTTTATTCCAAAGGAATGAATTGCTGTAATCCAAAAAAATCCTTCTTCTATAATCTGAAAGTTGGATTGTCTATAACTATTACATTTAGCAGCTCCACAATTTTGACAAAGTTCAATAATTTCACAGGAGATCTTCACCAAATCATAGACATAAATATGGAAATTGTCATCAAACTTGATGAGGTACACTGAAGGTTTGGCTTTCACTCTATGAATTACCATGCCAATCCTTTATGAGTCATCTTCTTTCTGCTGGTGTAGAATCATTGGAGTCAGGCATGGTGCGAATATCTCCTTCTTAATCGTCATCTCAAAGCTGATATATTTATAACAGGGACTGTTTCATATGTTATATAAAACCATGTGTTCATGATTGGTTCTCTAGCTAAAACCATCCCTTGCCATTCATCTTTGGAATCGTCTTCCATTTCAACCATATGTTCCACAGCTTTACCAATCATTGTGTCACCCAAATGGGCATCGCTTATCCTGGATGAAGCAACTCTGTCTGGAAGTACTTCTACACCCTTTCATCCTTGTGGAGTTCTGGTCCATAAACACAGTCAAACTCATCATACTTAATAAGGTAGAGGGAAGGGTTGACTGGTACTTGAGATAAAACTTATCCTTTCCCTTGTGCTAATGGGCCATTGCCTTCTTTCCCACCATCCTGCAGCCAATGATGTTTCTCCCTGGCTGAGAAATTCTTGTGATGTTTCTTATGAGAGGTCCTTTTCTTCATAATATTTGTCGAAAACACCTACATGTGCCACCTTAGCTCCTGATTGCTGTGTTGCAGCCTTTGCCAAAGGAGTCTTTATTCATCTACATAAAAGGGCAGCAAGGCAGCCACATTAGAGAGAAATCAGATCACCCTTAACCTGTGTTAATTGTGGTTCATTAAGCAATATAAAATATTCTATACCTTCCACCAGTCCATGTGTTTTCTGCTAGGTAGGTGGAAAAGATTGAGGTAGCCAACACTTCATCCGCTCGCTCAGGTGCTGTGTTTTGGCTGTGGATAGGTGGATTTTCTTGTCGGTGATAACACCCCCCTGTGGAGCTGAACACACATTCTGATAAAACACTTGCCACAGGGCAGGGCATCACCTCCAAAGCATAAAGGGCAAGCCCTTGCCACATGTCCAGTTTACTTACTTTCCTGACAGTCTCAGATGCAGTGATCATGGAGTGAGGGGTTGAGGGGCAACCCCTCCCCACCCCCTCCCTCCAATGATCACCACATCTGTCATTGGATCAGCGAAGGGACAGAAGAGATCACAATGGAAGGTAAGTAAAGTAAAAAAATGTCAATGATGTGTGGGGTTTTTTCCAGTTAACCCTTTTTGAAATGCTAAGGGATCCTTGAGACCCCCTATACCAGTTCACAAGGCTCTGGGTGATTTGCCATTAACCCCCATCCCACCAATTACCTGCCTTCCCAAATATCAGGAGGCAGAAGAGCCCGGGGCCACGGCAGCTAAGCAGGCTTGTAGCCTGCAGGGTGGGGGACCACCGATGCTGGCCCCTGTGCCCTGTGCTAGAAGTCCTGCATAGCTGGTCCTGGGGACCCCCCACCATTTTTCTTTCATTTTTAAGGCTTTTTAACCCTATGTCATTTTTTTAATTAACCCTCAGCAGGTATAAAAGGCTTCCAGCAGCAGCAGGAGAGCAGAAACCAGAGTGATCGGTGTGGGACACAGGGGTGGATCGATAGGAGGTAAGTATTAAAAAGAAAATTACATTTTTTTTTCTGATGGGTTTGTGTGTGTTTTTATACATTTAACCCTTTGTCAATTGGTGAGGGATCCATGAGACCCCTATACACACCTGCAGCTAGCGGGTGACTTGCCATTAACCCCCAGCCCCCATTACCCGCCTCCCCAAAGCTCAAGGGGGGGGTAGAAGAGCCTTGGGGGCAGCAAAGGCTGCGTGGGCTTGTAGCTTTTACGGCCAGGCCCACCGAGGCTGAACTCCATGCCCTGGTCTAGAAGCTCCCATAGCTGGTGCCTGGGCTGGTTATGCTGGGAAGGGGAGACCCCATGTCATTTTTTAAACACAAATATAAAGTGCTCTTTTCAGTTTGGGGGGTCTCCTGGCCAGGAATGGGGGCTACCAACACATATGTGGTCATAGTCGGGAGAAATGGGGCCTTCACATGTAATATGGTTTTCTTGAATAAAATAATTTTTTTTAATTTAAAATAAACTACAAATTTAAAAAAAACTATTTTTTTTTAAACATAGTGAAAAATGACCTGTCAGCAGAGGGTGACAACACCTCAAGTAGGCTGGCAGTTAAACATGTTAAAAGTAACTATGCATGTTGGGTATTGTATTGTTCGGGGGACCTTGCTTAGCTTGTTTTTTCTTGTTTGCATATTGATATTTTATGAAAATGTGTTTTCTATTCTGCTTTTTTATACATTTTTTAGAGAACCCCTGTGCAACCAAAGAATTATTCAAGGGACTGCTTCCATAAAGATGAGCCTACTACAACAAGCTGGGTATGCCTAGAAAGCTTAATGTGTCAGGGAATGTATGATTTGTGGAGGGTATTCCAAATGTAAAGGTTTGTTTTGGTTAAAAAGGTGCACACCTTGTCTGCAGAGTTGACATTTTCCAGTAAAATTATGTCACGGGGACCACGCACTCACCTGGCCTTCGGTCCCACGACGGCTGCGCTCGGTCAGCCGGTGCGCAGGCTGGGCGGCGTCTCCGCCAGGCGGCGGCTCGACGGCCTCTGTTCCCGGCCGCCGCTCGGCTATTTCCGTCACGAGCAGCCGCTCGGCTGTTTCCGTCGCGAGCGGCTGCTCGGGCGGCTCCCTCTTCGGCGGCGTCTGGAGCGGCCGCGTCCCTGACATTGCGGCGCGCTCCTGACGTGCAGCACCGCGCTAGCGCGCGTGCGCAAGCATTCTGTACTTATGCCCTCCGGCGGCGCTGCACACAGTGCGGCCGCCGGAGGTAATTAGTTCTGGGCCAATGAGCCCAAGGTTTCTTAAGGTGGAACGCCTTTCTGGTTTGAATGGGACAATCATCAGGTTCCTAGTTACACCAATCATGTCCCTCTATCTACTCGGTCACTTCCTATAAAGGTGTTCCTATTGCAGTTGATCCTTGCCCGTGATAGTGTGCTGCTGGGTGTGAATTGGTGTCTGTTTCGTTACGTATCTTGCCGTGTATGACCATCCCTGATTGCTGCCTGGACCGACCTTTTGCCTGTTTTTTTACCACGATTTCTGCCTGCTCCTCTGTACTGCGTATCTCTGATTCCCCGGTGTGACCTTTGGCTTGACCTGATCATTCTTCTGTCTCATCCACCTGTACCGTGCCTCCTTGGATTGATCTACCGTGTATGACCTTGCCCATTTGACCCTACCCAGTCTCGTTCCTGGTTCGTTTGCCTTCCCCTGCATAAGTCTGCATCCTTTGTGCTAACAAGTCCTGGGGGCAACCGTGTCCGGTGAGGCGTGCTCTGCGTCCCAGCAAACGGGGGCTTGTCTATAGGCGAAGAAAGCAGCGGAGATTGGGGGTTGCAGACTTATTGGAAGGTGGGCGTCCCACGGGACCTGACAAATTACCATTAAGAGCATGCTTTGCTTTGAGGTGTTTGGCAACCTTACCCTTGAACGTAGCTATGCATATTGGATATTGTTCTGTTCAGGGGACCTTGCTTTTTCAGATTTAACTTGTTTTTTCTTGTGTGCATATTTTTTAGGAAAATGTGGCTTTGATTCTGCTTTTTTCTTTTTTTTTTTAGGGAAACCCAATAATTAATTGAGGGATTACTTCTAGAAAACGGTGCCCACGTCAACAAGTCTGGTATGCCTAGAAATCTTAAGGTGTGTACTTCCAAAGAATATAAAGTTTGTGAGGGGCATTTCAAATGTAAAGAGTTGTTTTTCTTGAAAAACTGCAAGGTGCACATAGCAGTTGTATTTTATCTTAAAATCTCCTAAAGTGCTGTTTCAGTTTGGGGGAGCCTCCTGGGAAGAAAATGGAGTCTACCAATACATACGTGGTACTGTTGTAACAGGGAGTGATGGGGCTTTTACATGCAATATAATTTTACTGAAAAACTGACATTACAACAAAAAAAAACACTGCAAATTGTATAAAATAGATTTTTATTTTTTATTTTTTTTGCACTTATTTTACCCCAAAATATTGAGACTACAGTAAAACAAGGTCAGACAAGACATTCCATGTTAAAGTCCAGACTCTGCTGGAAAAAAAACAGTATATAATTTCCTGGGAAATCCCTGGCAATACCCTCAAAACTCACAGTTGAACATGTATAGCACAAAATATTGAAAAATGGTCTGGCAAAAAGGGTGAAAAAAAGACTCAGAATGGCAGTTGGACAACATCTAGGTCCCTATTGGAATAAACAGACTAGTCTGACTTTTTCCAGAAAAACTGCATGTGGAGGCGGGGTCTTTTTTGAAAAAAAAAAGGCAGAAATACTAACCGTACATTAGGACGTGCTAAACATTAGAATATGTGCGGTTTCCAAAAGGAACAGATTAGGTGACGGAGGAACTTTTAACATTTTGTTAAAACATTTGCAGACAACAGGGTCTAGAACAAATGCTGGGCAGCGTGAAGAAAAAGCATGAGACCTAGGTCCATGAAGATGTCTCAGTGAACTGTTAACATTTACTTAGTATTGCTCTGTGTTATTAAGCCATATTTCTTTTGCTCTGTTTTGTACCTGCTTTATTTTTAGTAAGGACATGATCAAATCATATAAACGTATAGTTTGTTCTTGGAAATGTATTTAGTCACTGAGGGACAAACTGTGCAGAGGTTTGAAGTATGCACCAAGCATTACAATAACTGTTTCAAAGTAAACTGAAGAATCCACATCATTCCTAGTCCTGCAATGGAAATCATAATCTAATAAGATGCCTCTCTGGATGAACCCACCGCTCAAAATCTTTGCCTAAAATCTTACCTTCCCAAGTACCCCAAGATACATGTGTGGGCCGAGGCGGCATCCCTACAGCTTATATGCCCACCCATGTCAGGCCTATGTGAATGACTGGTGCAGGTATGCACAGCTATGGGGGATAAAAGTATAGTATAGCTTTGTTTTTTTTATTAGCATGGATAGTGACTTTAAAGTATGTTTAGGTGCCAAACTTAACCATCATTTTTGGAATTTACACCAAATACTGACTAGCCTCTCATCTACATTTTGATAGTATTATTAGCAGTGATGAGCCAGAGCGGGGACAATCCAGTTCAGAAGCACTGTGGCTGTATAATCCCCAGTTTCCAGTATTCTGTACCTCAGAGCAGTAAAAATACATTTTTAAAATCAGTGAGGATAATTTCGATCCAGATACGAAGCCCATCACTATTATTTTTCAATATTTGCATTAACATATATACATTTTGCAGCCATAAAAACTTTACCTGCATACAATAAGTTAGACATACTCTTCACTGTGTCTAAAGGAAGGATAGTTACCCCTTCTTCTGCTTTTATGTTGGTTTTTAAACAGATATTGTTACTGCAAAGTTTGGTGCCAGCAAAAACTGAATCATAATGAAATGCTGGAAGTGCAGTAAGGAAGACACTGACATACAATGACAGGCAGAGACAGCCCATCTATTTCTTAGAGTTAAAGAGAGCAAACTAGCAAATCAGCCGTCTGAGAAGCTTTGATTTTAAACTCTACCTTTCCATTGTAATTCCTACTAATGTTACTAATGCAATAGCTTATCCACTGCAGCTGTATACTATCTATAAGGTTCTACAATGTAGAATATATCAAATTTGGGACATCCGAACTTACCTCTAAGTTTAAAATACTTCATATGATTCAAAAGAGCTTGTTCAAAGGTTTCTTCAGGGCACACTTTCACTCCACTGGGAAATAAAATGGCTCTTTTTCTCCTCTTCAGGAAAGTTCGATAGTGCTGGTGGTGTGGCTCGGCTAAAGGTGGACTGCTTTCCGGCAATGATCCACTCCCTTCTTCCAGCCCATGCTGCAAATCTGTAAGGCCTTCTAGGTGGATTGCATCAAGCAGTGATCTGGATGCTGTGACAATAAACAAAAGGGATCATAAATTCAACTTCACATCAATTCATATTGTACCACAACATACATGCAATGTTGTTTTTAATTATTTATGTATTTATGAATAGCCTTTGTAAAATGTGAATGTATTATTTCTGAATTAACCAGAATTATTACTAAAAGTCTTTCATTTCGGTCGCTGCTGGCCCTGAAAAAACCTAAAAAGTGAATCTGTAATAGATACTTTCAACAGAGAGGCAGTGATTAACAAATGTCATCCCAGAGCTCCAATCTTCTAATTGGAAATGCAATACTTGCGTACACATTCTCCTAGTACTGCAAGCTTCAAGGAGGTTTTCCAACCAATCTTATGCGTACCACTGGTGGTATGTAAAATCCTAATGGGTGGTACTTGATGAGGCTGCATACTGTCTGTACCCCAACCTGATAAGCTGCCATCTACATTCTACCCAAATGAATTATAGCCAAACCAAATTAAAAATACATCCAAACCAAAAAATTCTACCCAAAAATGTGTTCCATAAATTAGGTTTTGGGTTCTCCAGTGTGGATAGAAAGTATTTATGAGTATTGTATGTTTCCTGCACTTTAAATGGCTGTTGCAAGTTTTTACCATAGATTTATGTTACTGACAGGAGAGAGGGGATGGGGAAGGAATGAGCAGAGGAAAGAACAGGGTGAAAAGATGAGGGATGTCTACTGTAAAAGTTGGAAGAGAATGGAAAGGAACATATTACAATGAGCTGGTGCTATAATCATCATACTGGAGCAGAAAAGGAACAAAATGTCTGTATATTGCTGGACAATCCTTCAATCTTTTAGCAAATGTCCAGAGCTTCCAGAAATTAGAAACTAAGAGCCTGTGTTGTACAGGGGCTGCTGAGGAAGATAGTCCTGAGAGGCCTTAAATATTCCCAGGGAAGTAAAGTCTGCAGGTGAAGATCTGAGGCATGCCTTAGTGAGCATGTATCTTGCGGAGCAAGGAGGCGGACATGAGGTCTTCTTCCATAGTATAGGACAGTGGCTTTTAACCTTCATATGTTACCTTCTTGTGGCCCCAAGCCACAAGAGGTTCCAACTGAGTACCCCCAAGGAGGGTGTCGAAAGGTCCCAAACCAAGTAGATCAAAAGCCTTGTAGCACTTTTAAAGTGAGAAGGACTAATGTTAGACTGTTGAAATAGTGTAATATATTAGACCCTTCCCACCATCCCCATTGGCGTGCCCGTTTAAGCCGACCAAAACCCACATTTTTAACTAGCATCTTCTGAATTGTTCCCCCCACGATGAGTAGCTGCTCACTGCCCCCACTGCTCATGCTTCACTCTAAATCAAAGATAATGCCGCCTGTTTTAGCTGTAAAACCATTCATTGCCACTGTTGTGTGTGGCAATGATGTCATACCCATGCAATTACTAATCACCCGCCATCTTACAGAGTTCCAAGAAAATATCCATTCCTAGCTCTACAGCCTACAGCAGGGGCTTCGGCCAGTTCAGTGGGTTTTGGGCCGCTTAAGTTACTGGGTACGTCCTGATGTACTTAAATCAAAGTTTGAGAAACAGTGGTATAGACAGTGGTGAAGTGGCCATAGGTAGACTCAGGAGATTCACCAGTGGGGCCAGCTGAGCTGCTTCATCTAACCTCTAATTCCTGTCTCCCTAGTCTCATTCCTACCCCCACTGCATCTAGCTACACCATATCCCCAGCCCAGAAACCCCAATCTATGTTTTGCCCCAATGCTACAGCTTCAGTATTATGGCTGTAGGTGGTGCACAATGTGGGGTGTTTAGCAGAAATGTCCCCGGCTGGTCATGTGCAAAAGGGAGTGTGTACTGTATATAATTTCCTATAAAGCATGTTGAGATGGAGGAAGCAGGGAAATTGTTGCTTATAGAGATGGAACCAGAAGTTATTCTATCAAATCCAGGGTACTACAGTATATGCACTCCTAAACTTAAAATCGTTTTCTAAAGAAAGAAAAAACCTGTGTCAATATTGAAATTAGATCACCAGACCATTACATATGTTGGATTCAGTTTTAATCAGTTCATATATACCATGGTAAGGTACATAGATTGTAAAGTGGAGGCCCTATTGAATAAACCAATGAGGGATTAGATCAGAATAGATTAACCCATATATTATAGTAGCCAAGCAGGTAAATAATAGGACATAGAAATACCACCATTTCAGGAAGTAATAAAGATAATACAATGTTGACCAAGGAGAAAATGTTTCCGTTAAATTTTAAATAACATGCGAAACTCCCAAAAATATGGTTGCCATGGCTGGTTATTCGATATAACACTGTAATTTTGCATCAATGAACAGGAACACGTTATAGCTGAAACTGCATTATATTGAGCACAGACACCATAGAAAGAAGATAAGTTCTTCTGACCCCCGTTGCAGGTCAGTTTTTATGCTGGTTGGACTAGGGATCTCCAATTCGAAATCCCTCCAACCAGACAGCGTTTCCCATTGTGGTGAAGGACCGCTTTACCCCAGTGGGACATTTTTCTTCGGAAGGTTTTGTACCTAATTCTGTTGTTGTTTCCGAATGTTCTCTGTTGTTTCTTCTTCTCTTTCCCCCCCTCCTCCCTTCCTTTTTCCTTGGGTGTCTAGTCCCCTTACATTAGCAGATATTCTGTGGTCTTATGATGGCAGTTAAAATTGTCTCATTGAACGTTCAGGGCTTGAATGCTCCCCAGAAAAGGGTGAAGGCATTTCGTCAGATGAGGGCCTTGCATGCCGATATTGTCTGTTTCCAGGAGACTCAATTCACTAAAATGAACACTCCTAAATTTCTCAGTTCAGACTACCCCCTCTTCTTCTCGGCATCGGCAGATACCAAGCAGAGAGGAGTCCTCGTCGCATTTAAGCGCTCTCTTTGGAACAGAAAATGCAGGATCCTCAGGGTCGCTTCTTAATTGTTACTGGTACGATACAAGACCAACCAGTCACTGTTGCCACTTATTATGCACCCAATCAGAATCAGAACGCCTTCTTCTAGGAGTTCCTTAAGATTCTAGATCCCCAGGTAAAGGGGCTTCTCATACTGGCGGGTGACTTGAATCAAATCTTGCACCCCACTTTGGATAGGCAAATGGTGGGTCGCCTCTTGGACTGCCCCAGGGTGGGTTCCTCTGGAAAAGTGTTCCGTTCCCTACTAAACCAATACCATCTTGCTGATGCATGGAGAGAGGTTCACCCCACCAAGAGGGACTTCACTCACTATTCCTGCCCGCGCAAGGTCTTTACGAGAATAGACCACATTTTCTTGCAGCTCCCTTCTTTGCCACACCTCTCTCACTCCTCTATAGTCCAGATAGTATGGTCGGATCACGATCTTCTTGCCAATGAGCTGGTCTCCCTAACCCAAAGATCCGCACATAGGTCTTGGAAGCTCTACGACCCCATGTTGTCTGATGAGGTTCTCCTTGAACGCTTTAGCAAAGATATTGAGAGCTACTTCCTGCAAAACACGGGGTCGGTGAGCTCTGAGGCCCTACTCTGGGAGGCTCATAAAGCGGTAATGCGCTGGCAATCCGCTCGACCCAAAGCCTTTCACAAAGATAAATTGCAAAAATTGCTAGATGCTTACCACTAAGCCTCTTCCGCCTATAAAGATCGACCGACCAGACGTAACAGAATCAATTTCATCCAAGCAGGTGATCAACTTAATCTTTGCCTTACAGGTGAGGCTGAGCGTCAAATCAATCGGTCTAGGTTTAAGTGGTATCGCATCAGCAATAAACCGAATACCTCTCTTGCTAGAAGACTTAGAGGCGTCACTCAGAGGTTTAATCCAGTGTGCATTAGGACCCTAGAGGGCACATTAACTAGTAACCCTTCGAGGGTGGTATCAACTTTTGGCAAACACCTTGAGGACCTATATAAACCCAAGACTACACTAGACGAACGCCTTGCAGAGATGTTGCTAGGACAACTTACAGTACCCTCTTTACCGCCTGAGGCCAAAGCCTTCCTAGATAGGCCGGTTGAGCTACCTGAGGTCCAGGAAGCTATTAACTCACTAAAGACTGGTAAGCAACCTGGTCCAGATGGGTTCTCCGCCCTTTACTATAAAAAGTTTTCTCAAATACTCTCCCCAAGGCTTGTTCAGATGTTTAACTCTCTCAATAATGGCGATTCTTGGAGTACAGAGGCACTCACGGCGGCTGTCTGTATGATACCTAAACCCAATGTTGATACCACCCTCTGGTCCAACTACAGACCCATTTCCCTACTAAATATAGATGTTAAACTGTTGGCAAAGGTCCTCGCGGCACACCTCAATAGGTACATAGCATCTTTGATTTCCAAGGAACAGGGTGGATTTATTCCTCAGCTTCAAGGGGGGGATAATATCCGCAAGGTCATTAATTTGGTCCACCATGTGAGGAAGGAGGGTCGACAAGCTATGCTTTTAACCCTTGATATCTGTAAAGCTTTTGATACGGTAGCCTGGGACTACCTCCAATTCATTCTGAAAAAATGGGGGCTTGGGCCCTCCTTCACCACATGGATTACCTCGTTATACTCTAAACCTGGTGCATATGTTAGGTATTCAGGCTATTCTTCTAAGCGATTCACTCTGAGCAGAGGCACTAGGCAAGGTTGTCCCCTCTCCCCCCTCCTATTTGCCCTCGCTATTGAGCCCCTTTCCAAGTTTATTCAAGCTAACATTAATATAACGGGAGTCACCGTGGGGGGATACGATCACAAGATTTCTTTATTTGCAGATGACATCTTGATGCTGGTATCTAACCCTGTCACATATCTACCAAACCTCTTTCAAACCCTTGGTGACTTTTCCAAGATTTCTGGTCTGCAGATTAATTCCTCAAAATCCCAAGCCCTTAATGTCTCCCTCCCTGCCAGTACGCTGTCTGTAGTTAAAGCCTCCTTTAACTTCTCATGGCAAGAGAGGCATATCAAGTATCTAGGTGTCCGCCTGACCGCAAATTATGATTCCCTCTATGCCGCCAATTATCCCTCTATATTTAGGGACCTCCGCTCCCTCTTATATTCATGGGCCAAATTGCATCTTTCGTGCCTCGGCAGAATAGCTGCCGTAAAAATGTCGTGGCTTCCCAAACTACTTTACGCTTTTCGGGTCCTGCCGGTGCAGATGACGGCTGTATGTCTAAAGGGTCTCCAATCCTCTTTAAACTCCTTCATTTGGGGTCAGCAAAGACCAAGAGTTAACCGTATGACAATGTATAGATCCAAACAACTGGGAGGACTTGGAGTCCCTAATATAGCTCGATACTACTCGGCATGCCAGATAGCGCAAATGGCTGTTATTCATGCTGGAGAGGATAGACCATTATGGGTAGACATTGAGCAGGTTAGTTGTGCCCCGACTGCCATTTCTTATTTACTATGGTTGCCCCCGGTAGCTTACAAGGGTATTGACAACCCGGTGTTGAAGCATTCTCTCAGAGTTTTTGAAAATTAACAGATCCAAAAGCCATCTCATCTCCCCCATGCCTCTCCTTCTTTCGATCCTGGGTAATCCCGAATTTTTCCCAGCTTACCTGGAACCTGATGCATTTAGGTGGTGGAAATCGCAAAATTTAACAAGGATTAAAGATCTTGTCTCCCCTAGGGGATGTCACGCTCCGGGTACCGCAATTAACCACTTGGATAACTTCAGCTCTCTTGGTAAGGACCTCAACCCCCAATCTCCGCAGCCAGCTTCACCTATAGGAGCCCCCGCTTGCCGAGACGCAGAACACGCCTGCTCGGGATCGGTTGCCCCCAGGACTTGATGGCTCAAAGGATGAAGCCTTACTGAAAAGAGGACTGGAGAACCCGCGGCTGGAAGTGGAATTGGGTAGCCCGAATTTGAGCGTAAGACTGAAGTCCAAGGACAGACTGGAGATTGGTAATAGTAGGTCCGAGATGGCGACTGAACAATGGGATTAGGCAAATCGTGGTCTGGGTTCAAGGGCGAAGGTCGGCAACTGGAGTGGAGATCGAGGATGATCAAAACAGGCAAAGGTCGGCAACTGGAGTGGAGATCGAGGATGGTCAAAACAGGCAAAGGTCGGCAACTGGAGTGGAGATCGAGGATGGTCAAAACAGGCAAGGTCGGCAACAGGAATCAAGATCGAGGATGGTCAAAACAGGCAAGGTCGGCAACAGGAATCAAGATCAATATCAAAGATAAACAACTACCAAGGGTCTAAGCGCTATAACAGGCAATGACAAACTGACTGGGGTGAGGTTATATAGGGAACAGGCATGATTGGCCCTGGAGGATCAGTGTGGTGATTGGTGCAACTATGAACTTCAAACGGATTGGTTAACATAGGGCATACAGCCCAGAACTCAATAGCAGCCGATTGGCCCAGTCCCAAAGGGGCACTCCCACTAGTGCAGCTGGGCCTTTAATTTATTTAAGCTTCCTCTGGCGGCCGCGCTGAGAGCAGCGCCGCCGGAGGGTATAAACAAAACTTGCTCGCGCGCGAGCACGAGAGACTGCGCTGGAGCCGTCGACTGAGGAGGAAGGCGCGTGCGCGCCAGCCGGGACAGAAGCTGCCGCCCGCCGCGGCCGCCGGACAGGCAGAGGACCCGAGACGCCGCTGGAACGGGGAACTGGTGAGCGGACCCTGACATTACCCCCCCCCTCACGAGGGGCCTCCGGACCCTCACCAGGCTTCCCCGGATTGTCACGGTGGAATTTCCGTACAAGAGCCCTGGCATGGACATAACAAGAAGAAACCCAGCACCTCTCCTCAGGACCGTAACCAACCCAATCAATTAAATACTGTAACGTATTGCGAACCCTACGCGAATCCAGAATCTTGTTCACTTCATACTTTTGCACATTATCCACTAAAACAGGAGGAGGACCAGCAGGAGAAGAGTTTTTAGCTGGTTTCAACAGTGATACATGAAACGAGTTGGAAATTTTCATAGTAGGAGGGAGCTGAACTTTGAAGGTCACATTATTAAGTTTCCTGATAATGGGGTAAGGACCGATAAATTTAGGACCCAGTTTATAAGAAGGCTGCCGGAGAGCAATGTTCTTAGTGGAAACCCAGACAAGGTCTCCACACTGCAGGATAGGTTCCTGAGATCTACGACGATCAGCAAATTTCTTATATTTAGCGCGCATAGTTTCTAAATTTTCCTGGACGCGTGCCCAAATATCCTTCCGTTTCTGAAGCCACTCTTCTAACACCGGAAAATCAGAAGGTGCTGCAGAAATAGAAGAAGCCTTAGGATTCTTTCCATAATTACAAAAGAAAGGGGATATTTTAGTACTGTCACTCGGCGCATTATTATACGCAAATTCGGCAAAGTCAATAAATTCCGACCACTGCTCCTGAGTGTCAGAGATGTAACATCTTAAATATTGTTCTAAGCTTTGATTTGTTCTTTCAGTCTGCCCATTAGACTGGGGATGATATGCGGAGGATAAAGAAACCTGAATCCCCAAGCGTGAACAAAAATTTTTCCAAAATCGTGATATAAACTGCACACCCCGATCGGAAACAATATTTACTGGGATACCATGAAGCCGAAAAATGTGCGAGATGAATAAGTGCGAAAGTTCAGGAGCCGAGGGTAGCTTGGGTAGAGCAATGAAATGAGCCATCTTACTGAATCTATCGACGACCACCCAAATCACAGTGTTCCCATGTGAAAGAGGCAAATCAACAATAAAGTCCATCGAAATGTGAGACCATGGTTCTTTAGGGATATCAAGGGGAATCAGATAACCACCAGGGGCCTTGTGTACCCCTTTACTTCGTGCACAAACGGAACATGCGTCGATAAGGGTAGTGATATCACGTTTCATGGAAGGCCACCAAACGTGGCGTCGAGCTAAAATAAAAGTTTTATGAACTCCCAGATGCCCAGCAGCTTTAGCGTCGTGGAATTCACGGATTACATCAGAGCGCAAATGCGGCGGTACAAAGTGACATCCTATAGGTACGTTTACAGACGATTCATCTTGGAACGGCGCCAAAACCTTAGAGAGATCAGGGAGCAAGGCCCCTACTACACAACCTGCAGGTAAGATAGGTTCACCAGTATCTCCCCGATCTTTACACTCACCACACATGCGCGACAGAGCATCGGCTTTAGTATTTTTTACGCCCGGCTTAAAGGTAATAATAAAATTGAAGCGCGAAAAAAATAAAGCCCAACGGGCCTGTCGAGAATTCAACCTCTTGGCGGAGCCTATATACTCGAGGTTTTTGTGAACGGTATACACAGTGATAGGATGTAAGGAACCCTGCAACCAATGACGCCATTCATCAAATGCCAGTTTAATAGCTAATAGTTCCCTATTGCCGACATCATAATTTTGTTCTGCGGTATTAAACTTCCGAGAAAAATAGGCACATGGATGCATACGTTCCGGAGATCCAGAGAATTGCGATAAAACAGCTCCAACACCTAATTCAGACGCATCTACTTCAATAACAAAAGGTCTGTTGACATCAGGGTGCACTAAAACTGGCGCCGAAGTAAAAGCCTGTTTTAGGACACAAAAGGCTTCAATAGCTGATGGTGACCAGTTAACAGTGAACGCGGCTTTGCGGGTGAGATTGGTGAGAGGAGCAACGATACTAGAAAAACCTTTGATAAAACGTCGATAGAAATTAGCAAATCCTAAAAAGCGTTGTAATTCTTTTAAGGATTTGGGTTGTACCCAATCCCGTACTGCCGAAACCTTTCCCGCATCCATTTTCAACCCCTGACTAGAAATGATATACCCCAAGAAGGGAACGGAGGTGACCTCAAACATACACTTAGAGATTTTAGCGTATAGATTATTTTCTCTCAATTTCTGAAGAACCAGTTTTACATGTTGCCTGGGTTCGGAAAGGTTTTTGGAAAAAATAAGGATGTCATCCAAATAAACCACTACGAAGTTACCCAAATAGTCACGAAACACGTAATTAACAAAGTCTTGAAAGACCGCAGGAGCATTGCAAAGACCAAAAGGCATGACTAAATATTCGTAATGACCATCCTTAACATTGACAGCCGTTTTCCATTCATCCCCTTCCCGTATACGGATCAGGTTGTAGGCCCCCTTTAGATCTAGTTTAGAAAAAATTCGAGCCCCCAATACCTGATTAAATAAATCACCTATTAAGGGAAGGGGATAACGATTTTTTACGGTGATTTTATTCAATGCTCTATAATCTATGCAGGGCCTTAAACCCCCATCCTTCTTTTCAACAAAAAAGAAGCCAGCACCCGCCGGAGATGTTGACGGGCGAATAAAGCCCTTTCTCAGATTCTCCGAAATATATTCCTTCATAGCCTGCTCTTCTGCTCGATTCAGATTATAAATTTTCCCCCTAGGAGGAATAGTTCCAGGAAGTAAATCGATGGGACAGTCATAGGTTCTGTGTGGGGGAAGATTATCAGCAGATCGCTCAGAAAAAAACATCTGCCCAGTCTGTATAAGGCAGAGGTAGTTCCTGGGGTAACACCTGAACACTCCTAATGACTGTGGAGAAGCAATGAGACTTGCAGTACTCACTCCACCTAACCAGATCTCCAGACTGCCAGTTAAGCATAGGGTTATGGAGCTTTAGCCAAGGGTATCCCAAAACTACTGGTGTTTCAGGACAATCAAACACCAGGAATTCTATGTGTTCAGAATGAGATGAGCCAACCACCAATTTGAGAGGAGGGGTCTTGTGACTGACCGGTCCTCCCTGGATAGCCTTCCCATTAATGGCCAGAACTTGGAGAGACTTTTCAAGGGGTACCAGTGGAATTCCAAGGATGGAAGTTATGTTCCGATCCAGGAAGTTACCTGCAGCTCCGCTATCAACAAAAGCACATACTGCCTGTTTGGAAAGACCCCAGAAAAGCTCTGTAGGGATTAACATCTTATCTTGATGAGAGTAATGCTTAATCCCACCTAGATCAGTACCCTCTTCCTGATCTAGGCGAGAAAGTTTCCCGCCGAATACCCCTTATTAGGACATGACCTGGCAAAATGTCCCGGGGACCCACAGTAGAGGCAAAGACCCAAAGACCGTCTCCGTTGTTTCTCGTCCTGAGAGAGACGAGCTCTGCCAACCTGCATTGGCTCCTCTTGAGAGGGGGGGGGGTGTTTACGCCACCAGGAGTTGAAGGGTTAGGAGTTTGTGATGACCTAAAGGGAGTGGTAACTCTAACCCTTTCCCTGACCCTCTCCCTGAGACGTCTATCGATCTTGATGGAGATCTGCATAAGCTGATCCAAATCTGTTGGGGTGGGAAAGTTGACCAAAGCCTCCTTAATATTTTCAGAAAGCCCTATACGGAATTGGCTACATAGGGCTGGATCATTCCAAGTAGAGTCCACTGCCCAGCGCCTGAACTCAGCGCTGTAGTCCTCGGCAGAGTTCCGACCCTGCTTCAGGGCCCGAAGCCTGTTCTCTGCTGTGGACCGTCGATCTGGATCCGCATAAAGCACTCCCATGGCCAAAAAAAAGGATGAAACTGAGTGTAAGGCAGGATCTTCAGGAAGCAAGCTGTAGGCCCATGACTGAGGGTCTCCTTGTAAGAGTGAGATGATTAAACCCACTCGTTGAGTTTCTGTGCCTGAAGATAAAGGCCGCAGCCTGAAGTAGAGTTCACAGGAATTCTTGAAATTAGAAAAACTGGCTCGGTCTCCAAAGAATTTTTCTGGTAAAGGAATTTTCGGTTCAGGAATATGAGGTGGTACAGCGGGTGTAGCAACCTGGCGGGTTTCTTGATTGGCCACTCTCTGGGCAAGTTGATTGATAGCTGTGGCCATCGCCTGTACTTGCTGTACCAGGTCTTCCATACTAATTTTTTTGGGCCTGTTATAATGTCACGCTCCGGGTACCGCAATTAACCACTTGGATAACTTCAGCTCTCTTGGTAAGGACCTCAACCCCCAATCTCCGCAGCCAGCTTCACCTATAGGAGCCCCCGCTTGCCAAGACGCAGAACACGCCTGCTCGGGATCGGTTGCCCCCAGGACTTGATGGCTCAAAGGATGAAGCCTTACTGAAAAGAGGACTGGAGAACCCGCGGCTGGAATTGGGTAGCCCGAATTTGAGCGTAAGACTGAAGTCCAAGGACAGACTGAAGATTGGTAATAGTAGGTCCGAGATGGCGACTGAACAATAGGATTAGCCAAATCGTGGTCTGGGTTCAAGGGCGAAGGTCGGCAACTGGAGTGGAGATCGAGGATGATCAAAACAGGCAAAGGTCGGCAACTGGAGTGGAGATCGAGGATGGTCAAAACAGGCAAAGGTCGGCAACTGGAGTGGAGATCGAGGATGGTCAAAACAGGCAAGGTCGGCAACAGGAATCAAGATCGAGGATGGTCAAAACAGGCAAGGTCGGCAACAGGAATCAAGATCAATATCAAAGATAAACAACTACCAAGGGTCTAAGCGCTATAACAGGCAATGACAAACTGACTGGGGTGAGGTTATATAGGGAACAGGCATGATTGGCCCTGGAGGATCAGTGTGGTGATTGGTGCAACTATGAACTTCAAACGGATTGGTTAACATAGGGCGTACAGCCCAGAACTCAATAGCAGCCGATTGGCCCAGTCCCAGAGGGGCACTCCCACTAGTGCAGCTGGGCCTTTAATTTATTTAAGCTTCCTCCGGCGGCCGCGATGAGAGCAGCGCCGCCAGAGGGTATAAACAAAACTTGCTCGCGCACGTGCGCATGCACGAGAGACTGCGCTGGAGCCGTCGACTGAGGAGGAAGGCGCGTGCGCGCCAGCCGGGACAGAAGCTGCCGCCCGCCGCGGCCGCCGGACAGGTGGCTGCGCAGCGGGAGCGGGCGGCTGAGGACCCGAGACGCCGCTGGAACGGGGAACTGGTGAGCGGACCCTGACAGGGGAATTTTAACATTCCTCGAGCTCCAAGCCCTTAGAGACATCCCGAACAGGGAATACTTCCGCTACCTACAAATATCCCACTATATATCTACTAAGTCTAGATCGAGGGGTACCATCTTCATCTTTTGAGTCTGCTTGTGGATCACAACCTTTTGGGAAGGGGATGATCGCCACTGTTTACAGGAAGCTGAACGATCTAGAGAACCTATACGAACGGGTGGGAAGTTGATCTGGGTGTAAACATATCGCCTAGTGAATGGAAAATTGCATGGCGGAACTCATTCTCGTGGTTCCTGAACACGAGCGCCCAGGAGGTTAATATTAAGGTCTTACTCCGATGGTACCTAGTTCTGGATAAGATCCATAGATTTTGCCCCTCCTACCCTCCGGAGTGTTTTAGAGATTGCCACCTACAGGGAACATATATCCATATATGGTGGGAGTGCAGGGCTGTCCGCCACTTTTGGGCTAAGGTTTTTTACCTCTTAAGGAGAGCAACAGGTCTACATCGGACCCCCTCACCCCAACATGCCTTACTTAATTTGAAACCCCCGGGATGTAATAGATCACAATTTGAGCTTATCAGACACATCCTTACCGCCGCTAAACTTATCATAGCACGTTCTTGGAAGAAGACGATTCCTAGTGGAAGTCTGGACCCCTGCATCAATGAAGTCATGTTTTTTGAGAAGATGGCAGCCTTGATGCAAGGTGACCTTACTCCCCTCCTCACCACCTGGGAAGGTTGGATTACACACCTCCATTCTAAAAACCTTGATCGTTCTCTCCTCGCATCCCAGTGACCTGGTGAACACAACTCGCGTCTGCTGGCGTCTGGACACCCACCCCCCCAACTCTTTCCCTCTCCCTCTCCTTGCCTCTTATTTCTTTAACTCTAGCCTCCTACTCCTAACCTCCCGTTTTCTTTTCTCCGATACGTGGTCCTTTGCCACACGCACCTTTTACCTTGCATTTGGTGATACTGTTTCCTATTTGTGTATGTGTTGACACCCTCTTGGGTGTGGCTATATGCTCCACATAACGTAAAATATATTGCAATGTTATGTACTTCTATATTTTTAATAAAAATATTGATGAAAAAAAAAAAAGAAAGAGGATAAGTTCGTTGCATTTCAATATGTTGCTGGACCGCATTGTATATAAAACCACCTTATATTGACCGCATTATATCGGGGTAGTAGTACATTTGCCAGCAACTGTAGATAGATCCCTTATTTTATTTTAAAGTGGAACAAAACCTGGGAAGTCCAGAATGTCCTGCTGTTCACCCCCCCCCCCCCCCCCAGATCACCCAGAACAACTAACCTCTTCCCATTCCTATGGCCCATGCATGCTCTCATTCAATCAGACAGGTTTGCCATGCATATTACATGTTCGGCAAACAGCATGGCAATCAGAGCAAGAGTGCCCACATCCCCTGCAGCACGCATAGCCCAAAGATGCAGGGGATGCGCCTGCGGGGTTTAGATTGGCAAGGGAGCCAGATAGAAGGTGAGTGTTGCAGTGCCTGGAAGGATTTCACACAGGGGCGCATCCCAATTTGGATCTTTTCAATTCCAGGACAGTGCCACAAGTTTTGTTTCTGCATATTTGTAATGGGCTAATACTTTCTCCTGGCATCTCTTTTTATATGTTGAGTGGTTCCCGAAACACTTAATTACTTGAGATTTATGTACAAAACTATAATTGACCAAAGTTTGATGTTGACATATATTAATTTTATTTTTAATATTTGTATAGATCGTATTATTTAAAACAAAACAATCATATTATATCAATATTATATATTATCATTATCTGCCCATACCTCAGCAGACCCCTCTACTGGTGATTCTGCCACTATGGTTCAGGATCGATCATCATTTAAGAGTTCTGTAATAGGTTCCTGATAGATTAAGGAATTTTAGGGTTAGGTTAAGTATTAGCATATCAGGCTTTGGGAATAAGTTATGTATAATATTTAAACTGTTTCATGAACAAAGATCAGGTGGTAGAATGTCCTATGTTTGTTTTACCCACCTGTATGTCTTTAATTCAGTATAACCCATAAATTGCAGTGGATGTATTAGGGTCAGGTTTAAGTTTTAATCCCAGGTTAAAAAGTTGGTGTAAGAAAAGCGTTATGGACAAGGCCTCATTCTTTGCTAGGTAGTTCTGTACTGTAGAAAATAGTGGTGACAAACTGATCTCTCTGAACTAAGGAAGAGCACAAGTCCGATTTTAGCAGATAACATTTTAGAAGAAGATGTACTTGTATAGAGAACAAAAAACGTTTGTGTTCACAGAGAACTAGGCCTTGTTGAATATATGACGAGCCTTGCTGTCACTGGACAACATTTGAGAAAATGGTCTATTGTTAAAATAACAGACTGGGTCAGGAATTTTTGAATGCCATGCTTTGCCCAGTTATTTCAAGTTTCCGTGACAAAGGGTAAGAGTTCACCATTAAGAGGTCCTCATCGGCATTCAAGCATAGTGCCAGGGTTTAATTAATAGCATAGGATTGTTTCCTAATCCATCCAAATGGAACTGGAATTATCATTAAGATAAATCAAATATTTAGTCCAGTTATATTTTCTTTAGTAAAAAGAACCTCATCTCACTGGCACAGCATATACATTCTGATAGGACCCCTATCACCTACTACCTATCCATAGAAATATCGCAGTTCAAACAGATAAAAATAAACAAATCTGTAATGCCGATAGCACTAATCTTTATACTTTGTTATTTTTCTTGTTAAGGTATTGGTATAGCTCTGTAGAATTTTTCTTCCAATGTATTTCACCCTGTAAGCTTCTTCGGGGCTAAATCCACTTTGTAACAAGAGATAAAATCCACTTGGAATTTTGTAAAATCATGCATGTAAATGTATCAGGATTTAAAGAGGTAGTATTTTGTAACACTCCACTCATTTATCTCTCTGCTAAGCCCGATTTGGGCAGTAACTTAAAAAAACAACTCACTGGGGGGCCAGCACTCTGCACAGAAGCTGAAACTGGGACCTTGAGTGACAGGTCAGTCACCCGATTGCATGCAGCAGTGTGACTGTACTGGTCTGCCACTCAGGTGCCATGCAGAACCCCCCCCCCCCCCCCCCCCCCGTCGGCATCAGGGGAGGATTTCAAGTGAGTTGTTTTATTATTTTAATGCTCAAATTGGGCTTAGCACAGTGGAGAGAGGGGTGGCTGGTGGATTACAAAAAGCTTTGACTTCCTGCAATCACTTATAATGCAGACCTCTGTTGAGAGTGAAAAGGGCAGCACTGTAAACAAGCAAAGTAAACAAGCTTGATGGCTAGAGTTGGGCATTTTTCAATTCTAAATAGGAAAGGATTAGCGTTGATGTCCAAGGAGCATTGTGAAGATATATAAGATATATAATAGAAAAATCACAAGTATTAATGGGACCAGAAGGATACCACCGTCCCTACTTCCAACCTTTGTTCCCTAAGATAACCATATATTACAATATAGAACTAAACAGTAATGAAATTCCAGTGACCAAACAGGACCTACAGCTAGGTCTACATAATAATATGTAGAACATTTGTGATTCTATATTCTCATAAGCAGTAAGCTAGTGCAATTCTTGCAACTATATAGCGGTGTGCTATGGTCATATTTTTACAAACTAACTGCAAAAATGTTGGAAAATAATCAATAAAATGTAAGGATATAAATATAATTATTACACATTGGCAAACTGTCCAGTTTTAGGCCTAACAACTTTAAAGAGTAATGTTAAAAATCCATTTAAACATATCATCTAATAAGAGGAAGGGTCACTATAGACTCAAACTGAATTCAACTCCCGCCAAGCTTGTGGTTTTCCTCTCCTGGTAGGAATAAAATCCAGGGGTGACAGCTTTGAGTTTATAAGGGGGGACGGAATCTTCCCTCCCCCACAATTATTCTTCCTTCAATTAAAAGAAACAAGCCTGACTGGACATTTGTTCTCACTGTCCAGCATATTTATAGGGAAATTTAGTATTGGGCCATTTTGCAAAAGTGCTCCTTTAATGTGATATTTTAGGGCTGTCCTAGCTATGTTACAAGGCATTTATATATTACTTGTCAACAGGAGCCCCCTATTGTACACAGTTTTTCAACAATGGTTAATAAAACAAATGTTGCAGTTAATAATTCAAAGCCTTATTTAAAAGTGTCCAATGCTACAACCAATATGGCAGCAATGAAATGTGTGTTTTTGTAAAATTCACTAGCTTAATGCACAACAGCAAGTTACACATGATCATATTACATAAAATAAATAAATAATAATAAATAAAAAAGCAAAAAAAAAGTTATAAAAATTAAAATATATTACATAAAATAGAAATGTAAGCTATAAAATAGAAGTTTTAAATATATAAAATATCAATCAAAGCATGACACCTAATTAAATACATTTTTTTTTACCTGTAGAAGTGTGAAGCTCGCACTCCAGTAATGTCACAAAGAAAAAAACCCAAATAAATTTGCAACTGAACATTCTTCTTTGTTAAAAAGAAAACAATGTATATGTTTCACCATCAAGGTAAAGACATGTGCATTGATATGGAAATGAATATAAAAATTCAACAAACTTCCAACTTGGTTTGGATAAGCAGCTAAATGGCGTGTGACAGCTCCTCCGTATAGCAGATGGGAGAGCGAAGGGAATTTTTTTAGGTTTAATCTGCCCGGTTAAGCTCTTTAGCAGAGCCTGTCAAATGGAGAAGAGACAGCCCATTGATAGGCAGAGCATTTTCACACCTAATTAAACATTTTGCATTGCTCATTAGTGCAGCAGCACATCACAGATAACCACAAACAAGTACCAATATTCAATAGAGTGTAACAATTTAAGACAAGAGTCCGCTGTTTGGAAATGACAGATTCATTGCATTCAAGTAAAGGTTCACAACAAAAATTTGGAGATAGTTGAACTAATGCGGAGTATACTCCTTACAATGTGACTGCATTATTGCAGTACAATCAAAAACCTTTGCAGTAGAAGAGGTTTGGTAAAATGTTATGAACACTGTATAATCTACTTGGTTGCTGTGAGACCACAACAACCTTTCTGAGAATTGATTTTACAGTTCCTGATAGGTCTGTACTATTGTACCTCAAAGGAAAAATGTTGTGCATCAACTGTAGGAATGCTGCATCCCTAATTCAGGAGATTTGAAGGGGTTGTTAAGGCAAAACCAAAAAAAATGGCTATACTTAGCCGTTGTCCAACGCAGCTCCACTACCTGTATCTGCTGGTGTAAAACTGACCGAGAGAGAAGAACTCTGTTTAGTCTGTCTTTTTTGGTCTAAGATAGCAGCCTTGGTTGAATCTAGTTTAAGCCCTGTAACACACCCAACCCATTCATTGCAATAAGACAATTCTGTGAGTACTCCCCTGTAGAATTGCTTTTACTATGCATGGCACGGCCTGCTTCCAGAAGTCCTTACATATGGGTTATTCCACCATAAGGTGGCGCAGTGTACTGCAGAAGATTTGTGGCTCCTCCCGGTACCATATAAAAACGGAATCACCATAGACTTATCCAGTGTTGACAAGCAGTTATTCAAGAAACCGGAAGATATTAAAAGTAAAAAAGGGAGGCCCCCTGCCCCCCACGTGGAGACTGAATGAGTCCCTTTTGCAAGACCCGGTTTCACTGCAAGCTGTAAGGGATGGGGTGGCTTCCTACTTTAGGGACAATGACAATGGAGAAGTTTCGTCCCAGTCCATGTGGGAGGTACATAAAAGCGTCATCCGGGGAATCTTGATCAGTCAGGCCTCGAGAATTAAGAAAGAGGGAATGGCTACGCTGGCGAGGCTGACGGAGAGGGTCAGTGCCTTGGAGTTGTCCCATAAGCAGTCGGAGGCAGCGAGGGTTCTCGGTGAGTTAACACAGGCCAGAGAGGCCCTCAATGCCCTGCTGCGTCAGAAAGCAAAACATGTCATAAGGAAATGCAAAAGACGTTACTATGAATTTGGTAATAAAAGTAGTGCCCTTCTTGCAAGAGCCCTTAAGCAGCAGCAGGCCCAAAATGATGTTGCTAAAATTGTGGACGAAGCCCAGGGGACGCACCACACCTCGGAGAGCATTGCTAATGTGTTCAGACGGTACTATACTGGCCTATATGGTTTGACTGTGGGTCGTGCCCCTGGCCCGACACAAGGGGAGAGAATTAAGCAGTATCTATTAGATTCAAAGATGCCAAAGATACCGAGAGAAAATGCGGACTTATTAGAGGCCCCGATTAGTTTGGACGAACTTGACAAGGCTTTAAAACTCACGCCTACGGGAAAAGCGCCCGGCCCTGACGGGCTTTCGGTTAAATATTATAGAACACTCTTGCCGCAACTGGGGGGGTACCTGGTGAGAGCCTGGAACTCGACTTTGGATAGAGATTCCCCTGGTGCATTCTCAAGCAGGGAGCTAGAAGCCCACATTGCGGTTATCCCTAAACCGGGGAAAGACCCATTGTACTGCACGAGTTACAGGCCCATTTCGCTGCTTAACGCAGATGTGAAACTCTATGCGAAAATACTAGCCACCAGACTATCCCCCATAATCCCCCAACTAATCCACCTGGATCAGACCGGATTTGTTATGCATAGAGAAGCTAGAGACAATGTGATAAGGGCCATTGACGTTGTGCATGGAGCTAAGGCCACTGGTACTCCCCTAATGCTCCTCTCTACGGACGCCTAAAAGGCGTTCGATAGGGTTAATTGGGCTTTCCTGAAAGAGTCCCTCAGATACATAGGTTTAGGTGACAATATGAGGAAGTTGATTGAGGCTCTCTACACCTCCCCTTCGGCTAGAGTGAGGGTCAACGGCCACCTGTCTGACCCGGTCTGGATCGGTAATGGCACGCGCCAGGGATGCCCCCTTTCTCCCCTGCTCTTTGCTCTCTCGTTGGAGCCCTTCCTTTGTACGATCAGAAATAATGTAGATGTACGAGGGTTTGGGTCCGGAGGGAACACCCACAAGGTGGCGGCTTACGCAGATGATCTGCTGTTTTTCATAGCCAACCCCACTGTGACTATCCCAGTTCCAATGAGAGAGTTCGAGATATACGGAAGGCTGTCTTTTCTAAAAATCAGCTTTGACAAGTCTGAATCTTTGAATGTCTCTCTCCCTGGTGGCGTAGTCAGGATTATCCAGCAGTCGTTCCCCTTCAGGTGGGCGGGAGTTTCGATCACATACCTCGGTACTCGGTTGCCAAGCTCTTTGCACAACATATTCACCCTGAATTATATCCCACTGTTGCGGAGGATCCAGGCGGATTTAGATAGGTGGGATCTCCCCACCTTTTCGTGGATGGGTCCGGCTAACATAATTAAGATGTCAATATTGCCCAAACTGCTATATCTATTCCAGGCTCTCCCGGTCGACATCCCCATGAGCTTTTTCACCGACCTCAACCGGTCCTTCCTGAGGTTCGTGTGGAACAAAAAGAGGGCTAGACTCAGGGCGTCGCTGTTAAGTAGACCCAAAAGTAAGGGGGGGTATGTCCCTACCGGATGTCAAGTTGTATTGGGCCGATACGCACCTCCAGAGATTTTGTGAGTGGGAGACCTGCAGGGATTCTAAACGGTGGGTTCAATTAGAGCGGGACGTGGCTCCCACTTCTTTGGTGGCCGTGATGTGGAACAAGGATGGGCTGCCCCCGGAGCTGGTCGGGCACCCGACCATCGCAACATCTCTGAAGGTCTTCAAAAAATATAGGTCGCACCCGGGAATCTCTTCCTGGACTTCGCCTCTGGTTCCTATCTTGGACAACCCCCTACTGGTCCCTGGGCACTCCAGAACAGACCTTAGAGAATGGGGTAGGCTTATCCAATTGAGATGCGAGAACCTGTTGACTGAAGGGGGGTGGACGCCTTTACAAGACCTGAGGAGTGTGTGGCAGAATGCAAGTCTGGACCCTTGGACCCTCTTGCACATACAGTTCTCTATGTCCAGACAAGGTTACAGGCGAGAAAAAGTGTAGAGGGCACACTGAGTTGGAAAAAATCTGCTTGGGTAGCATACCGCATGATCACTTGACCTCCAGACTATACTGATGGAGGGGAGTGCTGACCCCCTGTCCTTCTGGAGGGAGTGGGAGATAGACTTGGGGAGGGAGATTGGAGAGGAACAGAGGGCAAAAATAGCATCACTGGCTCATAAATCCTCAATAGCTACCAGGGTGCAAGAACTAAACTACAAAATCCTGACCCGATGGTATTATACTCCGGATAGGCTCAATAAAATGTCGGCTGAGATAGACCCACTATGTTGGAGGTGTGGAGCTGAGCGGGGTACACTGTTCCATATCTTGTGGTCATGTCCCAGGATTGAGAAATACTGGGGAGAAGTTCTGGCATTAATTTCAAGGATAATAGGGGACCCGACCCTGGAGCCCCGCGACCCGGCGCGGATCTTGCTACACCTGACGGCTCGCCCGGTGGGGAAATACAAAAGATCCTTACAGGTTCACTTGATAAATGCAGCTAAATGAGTGATCCCCAGGTTTTGGAAGCAAAAGAACCCCCCATCTGTGAAGGACTGGGTCAGGAAAGTGTTACATATCAGCGAGATGGAAGATCTAACCCTTGCCTTAAATGATAGGGATGAGTGTTACAGGTCCACCTGGATGCCCTGGTTGATGTTTCAGGAGTCGAGTGAGTTCAGGCAGTTGCTCTCCGAGTAGCGTGGTGTTGGAGCCTACGAAGCGGTAAACTCGTTAGACTACCGTGGTGGGTCCGGGCCCGTCCCTTGGGTCGGACTCTTCACACGTTTTGGGCCTCTGCATCGTACGTCCCGCGCTTGTTCTGGCAGGGACTGTTATCCACTCAGCACCTATTCGGGTCCTGTTCCCGGGACTCCGGTCATTAGAGTCACTGGCTAATATAAAATGCTGACGATTGAACTGCATGTGTGGATGCTCTATTCATGGAATGTGTATTTCGCGGAACACTGTCGATCCCCTGCCCCCCCTTCTTCCCCTTTCCCCTATGACCCGCCCCTGCATTTTGTTCCCCCCCATATTTCTCCTTGTTGTTGTATTCTAATGTTGTATGTACAAAATCCTTGTCAAAATTAAAGAATATAAAAAAAAAAATAAGTAAGTAAAAAAGGTAACAAGCCCCAACTAACTTGGAACAATCACCATAAAGAGAAAACCAAGAATAACTATAACAAGGGTGGGGTTAAGCAGGCCGTGCCATGCATAATAAAAGCAATTCTACAGGTGAGTACTCACAGAATTGTCTTTTTCCTATTGCATGGCACGGCCTGCTTCCAGAAGTCCTTAAGTATGGGACGTCCAACAGCAGTGTAAATAAGGTAGGGTGGGATACCCAAAAGAGTAACAACAGGCAGTTTAAACCACTACCGCCTGAAGCACCTTGCGGCCAAAAGCAGCATCAGCTGAGGCCTTAACATCAACCTTGTAAAACTTGGAAAAAGTATGAACAGAAAACCAAGTTGGGCCTTACAAACTTGTTCAACAAAAGCTTGGTGCTGAAAAGCCCAAGACGCACCAATAGCACGAGTGGAATGAGCAGTAACCCTAAAAGGAGGAACCTTCCCCCTGGCAGAATAGGCCTGCTCCACCGCCTGACAGATCCACTTGCTGATAGTGGATTTAGCAGGAGGCAAACCCTTCCTAGGTCCAGTAGGAAGAACAAAAAGAGCGTCAGACTTCCTGAAAGACTCAGTAGCAACCAAATAAAACTTCAGAGCCCTGACAACATCCAAAGAGTGAAGGGTCCGCTCCTTGGAATTAGCAGGGTTAGGACACAAAGAAGGCAAACAATCCCCTCGATTCAAAGAGCCAAAGTTAATTGATTTCGTATCGAGAATCGTAAGTTTGGGTGGGTGTTTGTCATTTTTTCTTGTTTTTTTGCCCATTTCGTATTCGCACGATCGTTCGCGCATAGACGTATATGAACATACGCATTTCGTACGAGAATCGTATAATTTGCGTTAGTTCGTGTGTTTTTCCCGTCCAAATCGTATTATTTGCGTCCGATCCTATTTTTTACGTCCTTCACATGGGCTTGCGACCAATTCAGAGAGGTGATTGCTAATTGTTTTGAAGCCCATTAAAGAGCTGCTTTACGAAATGTTTGCCGGCAGCTATTTGGCCTCGGGAGTAGGATGGAGAGGAGCGAGTTTGTGGCACATCAAGGGCTTATGCTTTTTGGCATTGAGTTGATCGAGATGTCTGAGAGCAGATTGCCCCTGCGTCGTCGCATGAACATCGATAGCATGAATGATGTTGAGCTGTTCGAGCTGACCAGGCTTAATCGCGCTTCCCTCCATAAATTATATAGTGAGCTGCGGCCATGGTTAGCCCGCACCACAAGGAAGGGGCATGCAATTTCAGGTATGACCAAGATGCTTGGCTGCCTGCAATTTTTGGCGAACGGCTCGTTCCAGAGGCTGGGTGCCCTCTCCGTGGGGATGTCACAGCCTACGCTGAGCCGCGCACTATCTAAATTTTTGGAAGGCATGGCTGCCATAACTCCAAAATATATTTATTTTCCGGATGATATGGCAGCCAGAAACGCCATTAAGCTTGGGTTTTATAATGTGGCCGACATGCCCAACGTTATTGGTGCTATTGACTGCACACATGTGGCACTCGTACCTAGGGCTGCCGACGAGTATATATATAGGTATTGAGATTGGTTATTATGTTGGCCAACGTGTAATGTAACCTGTTTTCCTTTGCGGCAGCATATTTGTTTATCCCTCATTTGTGTAGCTGCTTTCTCTAGGCTTTTCATTAGTATTTCCCAATAGAGTGCAGACATGTTTTTTTTTTTTTATTCTTTTTTTGGGTCAAATATCAATTACCCTTTTTGTATGTTTTTGCCTTAAGGAATCGAAAAATGGGACACTCCCTTAATGTCCAGGCCGTGGTTGGTCCGGACATGCGTTTTATGAGTGTCCTTGCCGGCTACCCAGGATCGTCCCACGACTCCTATATCCTCAGGCGATCTGGGTTGTTTCGGAGATTTGAGGCAGGTGAATTTTCGGGGGCATGGCTGCTTGGTAAGTGTGTCCTATTTGTGTGCTATTAAATGTGGGATTAATCTTGTATTTGTTGCTATGTTAGTATTTGAATTCTTTACATAAGCCAGAAACTGCCTTTTTCTTGGGTCATATATTATGAACTTCCAAAAAAAATGCTTGCCTCGCTTTGTCCTTCAGAATGTTTTGCCTTTAGTTAGGATGTCTGTAAGTTCCATGTCCCTAAATATATTGGTTGGGAGTTTATACCCAAGGATCTGTGATCTTTGGCTCCTTTTGTAGTATTGGTCTTTAAATGTCAAAGTGGACTTAAACTGCATACATTGTAGTTTTCATCTAAATGTGGATAGCCCCTCAGCAGCATCCTAATTGTAACATGTCTGAAAACTAAAAATATATTTAAATTCCAACTACCCTTGGCCGTGCAGATGTTTGTTAATTAATTGGTATATTGAAGTGCCATTTTTAATTATGTACTACATTAGTGGCAATATTTATTTTGCTAATGTGCCCTGGGTGTTTTTTTTTGCCCTTTACCTTACATCATTATGATATATGTAAAATTCTTGGTGTTTGTTGTGTTGCCTTTTTAATTTTGATTACATTTAATTGTCTGTTTAAGGTGATTCCGGGTACCCACTTCTACCCTGGCTCATGACGCCTGTGCTGCGGCCCCAGGATGCCTCTCAGGAAGCGTACAACCGTGCGCACCGCAAGACCCGGGCTGTTGTGGAGAGGGCCTTTGGCCTGTTGAAGACACGTTTTCGTTGCTTGGACCATACTGGGGGCGCCCTGCAATATGATCCCAAGAAAGTGATCGACATAATCATGGCATGTGCTGTTTTGCACAATTTTGCGATCCTGGAACGTGTCCCACGTTATGTGGATAGCCTGCCCTCTTCAGCCGTAGAGGATGATGTAGAGGATTTTGTTGGGCCACCCAGTGAGTCTGCCCAATCAGTTAGAGCCAACTTGATCTTGCAGCATTTTAGTTAATTTTATTTCGTGTCTCAACATTCTGTGTGTCTGTGTTATCCTTTTTGTTAAATATGTTGTTTTGCCGTAATGTGGCATTACCTCAAAGTAAAACATTTTTACCTTAATTGTTGCCTAATGTATTTCATGTAGTTTCCTTAGCTTTAGATTTGCATTGTTACACCTCTTCCAACCAAAATTATCTGGTTTAGCCCAAGCTGTTTAAAATGTGTTCCCACTAAAAACGCCACAAGTATTGTAAGTGAGAATATTTTTTTACTTAGAAAAGTAAAAATTATTGTGCTTAACAGAAAATATTCCACATACATCTGTGGTTACAAATGGATGACATAATAAAAAAAACATCGAGCACATCTACACCTGGAAGTGAGTGGCACAACCAAACAAGGACACCCAGTCCAAAGGCCAGCCTAGTCCAGTCATTAATATTGCCTGTGCCCAGGGATATTTGGGCATGGCCATAATGTCACACAAACATGTCTGCAAACAGGAGGAGCACCAACCAAATACATATTTAAAGCCATAAGTGGCCAGATACACTCCCCATAGACCTATGGCATTGGCTAGTGGCCTTAAGCATTACTCTAAGGAGCTATATGGGAGCAAATACAAAACACAACCTGCATGAGCAACACAAAATGGATTGTTTGAAACCTCAAAGGACAAGTAAATACAGTGGGGGTTAAGAGAAAAGATGTCCCACACACCCATGGCTTAATAGGGTGGCTGCCCATAATACCCAGGTGGAGGTCCAGGTGGAGGTCCATGTGAATGGGACCTAGCCTGGGCCATGGCAGCATTGTGAATTTGAAACTGCTCCACAATGTTTCTCTGCATATTGGTCATCTCAGCCATGGCTGACTGGATGCCATTACTTGCAGTGACCACGTTGCTGTTGAGGGTACGCAACTCCGCGAGGATGCCCTGTAGACTGGTATTGATGGTGACCATGTCGGCATGCCTTTCCTCACGCTCTGTAACGAGCTGAGCCTCATAAGAGTCCCTTTCTTGGGTCCATAATTGAAGCAGGGCACTCTGCCTCCCCTGGGAAATTGTGGGGCGGCGTAATGGTGTCCGCCGCACAATTACCCTGGCTCTTGGGCGTGCCCTGCCGCGTGGTGTCGTCCCCTCAACAGCAACAGGCCTGCTTTGCAAATCCTCAGCAGCAGAGTGAACACTGGGGACTGTAGTGTCAGTCTCCCCATGTGCATGCACAATGGATGGAGATTCACTCTGCTGCTGAGGATTGGCCAGAGAAACATTATGGAGCAGTTCCAAATTGGGACCCAGGGGGAGGTCATCCGACGTGCCCTGCATGGAGACATCATCATCTTCCTCCATTTCCTGGATCTCGTCCATGAGTGTGCGGGTCTGTAGGGACATATAAAAAAATAAGTGTAAGTTGGCGTCCAAATTTGGGATTCCCACAGTTTAACACATTCTTAAGCACTTGGTAGTATTTATGGTAATAAATTAACTTACCGGAAATCTCGGATCTGGGCTCCTATGCTGTACGGACCTGGTAGGCATAACCAAACTGGGGGGTGAGTTTACCCTTGCTGAGGGATCATGCTGGGCTGAAGAAGAGAAAAACAAACCACGTAAACACACACATAACCATTTTTGGGATAGGTAATCAAATAAACCTCTATTTGTAATATTAAGCAACTCTAGAGCAATGGGGACATTTGTTAAAAGACACGCAAGTTTAGATAGGTGCAATGCCTCGAGAAAACTGCTAACTGACCTCAGTTCTAAGTCAGGAAGTGTACCCAGTCAGCATACAACTTGCAACGCACATTTTTTGATTTAGCCTACCATTCGCTAGGTCCGGGGTACTCAAACAATTGTTGTAAAGGTCCATTTAAAGGTATGTGGTGAGAGGTGAATGTCTGGCCATGGGGCTGACGCAGGGGGTGTCTAGTTAGAAATAAACACACTGGTGGAGGGGCTTGAGATTTCAAAGTGCAAACTAATAAAGGCTGCTTGCCCTTGCTGGGCTGGATGGGGCAGAGCTGAGGGGACAGGGATTGGATGGCTAAAGGGGGGAGTTCACGAATTGATGGTGATGGGATGGATGGAGCAAATCTGTTACAAATGTATGGGGCTTATGTGGGGGGGGGGGGCATGGGGGGACTGTGGCAGATGGGGCAGAGCAGGGGCAGCGGGACACGATTGTGCCAAGAGAAAGAGGTACCAAGTTACTGTGTACCTTGCAATGCCACTTCCTGTGCAGTACTTCATATTGCAATGCTATGTTTCAGGGAGCCATGACATTGGGCAGGAGAACAACCACTACATCGCCGATCAAGGGGGCAGCTCTGAGCACGTCAACACAGAAGTAACTGAGTGCAGGGCTGTCTGGCCAGGGGTCCTGGAATCTGGTGCCAAGGTCCGCATTGGTACCCCGGCCCGCCAGTTGAGTCTCGCTGCTCTAGGTCAGATATGTTTGGGGGTGGCTAATTAAATTGTTAACTCAAACACAACTCACACAACAAATAGGCAACCCATCCATAATGATGTGTGTTTTGTGATTGATTCAAAATATATCACTTTTCAGGAGAAACTTCATGACTTTACCAATACCATTTGAAATTTGATCTTTGCCATAATGGATGTGGGCCTAAATGTGTGATTCACAGGGACCAAAAGAGGACACAAACAGGCACAGTAGTGCGAGGCCACGCAAGGCAAACCATAGGGGCATCCCGTTATCTTGTTACTAGTGAACTTTAGATTATTTAGCAAACAGGCAAACATGCAGATTTAAGAGTACTCACCGTGGGTACGGGTCGGTGACTCTGTGTCCCTTAGACCAGCATGTCCACCGACCGCGACCGGATGGAGAAGTCCCAGCACAATCTCCTCAGCAGGGGTAAACTCCAATTTAGAAGGAAAGCCACCTCCAGTTTTCAGGCTGAAAAGAGAAAATCGTTTGGTACTCAGAAAAGGTGCATACAGTACATCCTAAACATTATATTTGGAGAAAACATTTATTTACCTGTAATTATGCCTTTTAATTTCTTTTTGCCGTACAGCATACTTCAGATCAGAGATTTTCTTCTGAATTTGGGACACATCTTTCCTCTCTTCCCCCGCTGCATTTACTTGTCGTAGGATGGTTTCAAACAATTCCATCTTGCGCTGCTTTGTGGTGTGTTTTGATTTGCTCCCATAGAGCTCGTCATAGTATAATGTAAGGCCACTAGCCAATGCCATATTTTGGTCATGGGAGAATCTCCCACTCAACTGGCCGCGGCGCAATGTGCGGCCAGATGGTTGGCTTGGCTGCTCCTCCATGTGTGCAGACACATGTGGTGACATTATGGCCTGGGGCTGGGTAGGGGAATGGCCGGATTGGTGGCTTCCCAATGACTGGACTGGACTGGCCAAGGGACTGGGTGTTCTTGCGTGGCTGGCCACCGAACTTCCAGGTGTAGATGTGGTCATGGTTGAAATTCTGGGCCCTCTTGGGGGGCTATGTTCCCGGCTGGTGCCAGGTCGGGGGCTCTGTTCCCGGCTGGTGCCAGGTCGGGGGCTTCTGGCCCTGGATGGGGTTCTTCGGGCCCTGTAGGGGCTTCTGGCCCTGGATGGGGTTCGGCGGGCCCTGGATGGGCTTCTGGCCCTGGATGGGGTTCGGCGGGCCCTGGCTGGGCTTCTGGCCCTGGATGGGGTTCGCGGCCTCTGGCTGGGCTTCTGGCCCTGGATGGGGTTCGGCTGCCTCTGGCTGGGCTTCTGGCCCTGGATGGGGTTCGGCGGGCCCTGGATGGGCTTCTGGCCCTGGATGGGGTTCGGGCCCTGCTGCGGGGCCTGGGTTGCCGAACTGCCCTACTTGAACCCATGGCCGGTGTGGGCTCCCTTGTGCGGCCTCTTCTGGGGGCAGAGGTGGTGGGTGCTGCAGTTGGCTGCTTTTTGGCTGCAGGGGCACGTGGCTTGGGGCCCCTTTTTTGGGTTCCTGAGGGTCCAGTGTCCCTTGGTGGGGCAGAGGTAGTAGTCTTGCCTCTCAGCTTTCTCCTACCTTGCTGGGACCTTGTTGTTGGGCCCTCCGCGGTCTGGCTTTGCTGGGGTCGCTTGGTCATAGGCTTTTTAGGTGCCATCTTACACAAATGCTCAAAGAGAATGAGCTTTGGGTGCAGGGACCTTTAAATAATGAGCCCAGCGTGTGACGCCTATGCGCACGACTACGCGCTCGTACGAACGTACGTTCGAGCGGAACCAGGAAACCGCTGGGGTTTCACTTATCTGCTGCCTTGAAGAAGCATAAAGATGGCGCCCACTATCTTCACCCGTCAACAGGAAGAGATCCTCATGCTGGTAAGTGGCTGCCTGTGCATTTTAATCTAATAGTCAATGATGGCCTAAATGTAAATGATGCGTTTGGAACTAGTTTGGGGTCTCTTAATGTTTAATAACTGGCTCCTCACACTTCATACTCAAGGGCCGAGCCTGGCCACGTTTTCACCTGTCTATGCTGATGTCCTAATTCGGCCAATTGCTCCGGCTTAGCAACAGTTAATTAACCTGTGGAGTAGCGGGGCTAGCTGGCAAACCTGGCCTGTCTCGGACCTTGATGCGGATGTTTGAGGAACACTGTTTTCCTAAGCCATAAAAACAAAACGGGAAGCCACACACGTGGTCCAAAAGCCTAAGCATTAGCCTACATCTTGGATGTTTAAACCATCCTAACATGCCATAGATGCAGGTGGCCTGATTCTTGATGTTGGCTATTATCTGTATGTACATGGTGTGTGATACATATAACATAAGACCAGACTCTCATTCACAGTCAACGTCCTCTTTAAGGCACTCCCCAAAAATGGCTGCCACTCTAAATGTGTGTGTTAATGACATGAAATTCTCAACTTGTGATGCAACACATATGGGTGTGTGTGTAAAAGTAAAATCTCTGTGTCCATTATGTTTTTCAGATCATGCTTCAGCGCCGGTATGACTTCGCGCCCAATGTGTGCGAGAAAAGGGACATCGCCCGGGAGATCATCGCCGAGATACACCGTGTCACCAGCACCACCTTCACTCACACCCAGATAATGCAGCATTGGTCGGACCTGAAACGTCTGCACATGCCCCGGGTGCGGAGGTTTTTTGGAATCCATTTCCCAAGTAAGTAACAAGCAATTGCATGGTATATGTTCCAAATGTATAAGTTATGCCTTTATTTATAATGACTTTTCTTTGGTAGTGTTGGAAATGGATTTCAGAATTCGCCGCACCCGGAGGCGTACAGGCCGACCAGTGCTGCATGAGTCTGCATCTGTGAGTGAAGGTGGTGGATCTCCCGGGCGACGGACCTACCCCTCCTCTGTGGCCTCCTCAGACCAGCCCCTGGACCTTACCACAGAGGAGGGGCCAAACCGCGTGGGCGTGGAGTCATACCTGGCCAGGCATGGGGAAGGCTCTGGTATGTCACTCTTCATGTATAGGCACAAAGATATACATGGCAGGCCAAAAACTAAGTTATCCTTTATTATGTATTTGTAGAAGCTTCTGGTGCGGGTGAAATAGTGGAGGAGGAGGCAGCAGAGATGCTGGAAGTCGATCCTGGCGAAGGTGAGTGATGTCAGCCAGACTGGGAGCCAGATATGTTGGGAATAGTGACTCTCTACAAGTACTAACCAAATGTCACATGTTTCTCCAGGGACTTCTTCACAGCATAGCCAGGACCAAGGGCAGCCTGTTGGCCCCAACCAGCCATCTGTCGGCCACCAACTCCGTAAGTCTCCATGCCATTATTCATATTAATGTTTGGTTAGCTAATAACACACACATAACTAAAGGCGTAGCCAATGTGTAGTTCACACTTTCATGTGGGCACTTCGTTAGCTTAAAGAGGACCCTAACTTGTATTAAGAACCTAAGAATTAGCCATCACACTGTACCTACAGATTAGAAACATGGAAAAACACCCTTCAGCCATCTAATGCATGTTATTAGACTGAACAAAACCAATATTGCGGAATATGGAATGCGCAATATTTACAGGCAGCATGGGATACAGATTGAAAAAAGGAAGGTGCTGCCATGCATTGTGTGAGTGATGACCTTTCCCTCAACCCAGCTATGCTCGGGATTCCCAACGCACCACTGTAACCTACTCCCCTGTACTTTATCCAACTCTCCACTCCTCATTAAGTGTTATGCTTCAGAGTCCAGATGGCGGCGCTGTAATCCCAAAAAAACCCAAATTTACTTTGAGCTGGTGCTGAATCATTTGGGAATAGTTATTGGTTTTCATTAAATAATGTTGAAGGTCCGGTTTAAGGAGTTTAAAGACTTACCTGTGGGAAATGCATTAACTGTATCCCTTGGAAGAATGACATATGTCATGCATTTACATGTATTTGATTAACCCCAAATCTATTTCCAGCATACAAACCGGTCTGGGACTCCTATTTATGTTTCTTTCTCTATTGGTTACAGGGATGATCCCCAAAACATTGGCGGCCAAAAAAAAAAGAATGAAGGAGTTGGTGGCCGAGCTGCTGGCCATACAGGCGACGTTGGGGCCAACAGATGAAGAAGACGAGGAGGATTAGTGCCCTTGGTCCTGGCTACTTTGGTTACAAGTTTAAAAAAGTTTTATCATGTTTTAAATTTTTTAAAGTTTGGGGTTTTTCCCCTAAAAAAAAATTTTAACTATGTTTTTAAGGCAAGGGCCAAAATTTTTTAATATGTTTGGAACAAAAAAAAAAAATAAAAAAAAAGGGGTTTTAAACCAAACAACCCAATCCCAAAAAAAAAAAAAAAACCAAAAAATATCCAAAATCAACCAAAACATTTTAAATAAATTTTATTTGAAGACTTCATAAATGTGTCTTTTCTAAACACTAAACACAAACAATTACACAAACCAGAAAAAACACGCTTAGAAACATATAGACATATGTACATTATGTGGTTTGGGTAAGTTTTAGGGTCGTCAACATGAAGAAGGATGCAAGCGCGAAGGGGTTTAGGTAAGTTTTATGGACCGATAAATGAAGTTGGATGCAGGCGCTAAGAGGTTTAGGTAAGTTTTAGGGACCGATAAATGAAGTTGGATGCAGGCGCTAAGGGGTTTAGGTAAGTTTTAGGGACCGATAAATGAAGTTGGATGCAGCCGCTAAGGGGTTTAGGTAAGTTTGAGGGACCGAGAAATGAAGTTGGATGCAGGCGCTAAGAGGTTTAGGTAAGTTTTAGGGACCGATAAATGAAGTTGGATGCAGCCGCTAAGGGGTTTAGGTAAGTTTTAGGGACCGATAAATGAAGTTGGATGCAGGCGCTAAGGGGTTTAGGTAAGTTTTAGGGACCGAGAAATGAAGTTGGATGCAGGCGCTAAGAGGTTTAGGTAAGTTTTAGGGACCGATAAATGAAGTTGGATGCAGGCGCTAAGGGGTTTAGGTAAGTTTTAGGGACCGAGAAATGAAGTTGGATGCAGCCGCTAAGAGGTTTAGGTAAGTTTTAGGGACCGATAAATGAAGTTGGATGCAGCCGCTAAGGGGTTTAGGTAAGTTTGAGGGACCGAGAAATGAAGTTGGATGCAGCCGCTAAGGGGTTTAGGTAAGTTTGAGGGACCGAGAAATGAAGTTGGATGCAGCCGCTAAGGGGTTTAGGTAAGTTTTAGGGACCGATAAATGAAGTTGGATGCAGCCGCTAAGGGGTTTAGGTAAGTTTGAGGGACCGAGAAATGAAGTTGGATGCAGCCGCTAAGGGGTTTAGGTAAGTTTTAGGGACCGATAAATGAAGTTGGATGCAGCCGCTAAGGGGTTTAGGTAAGTTTTAGGGACCGAGAAATGAAGTTGGATGCAGGCGCTAAGGGGTTTAGGTAAGTTTTAGGGACCGATAAATGAAGTTGGATGCAGCCGCTAAGGGGTTTAGGTAAGTTTGAGGGACCGATAAATGAAGTTGGATGCAGGCGCTAAGGGGTTTAGGTAAGTTTTAGGGACCGATAAATGAAGTTGGATGCAGCCGCTAAGGGGTTTAGGTAAGTTTTAGGGACCGATAAATGAAGTTGGATGCAGGCGCTAAGGGGTTTAGGTAAGTTTTAGGGACCGAGAAATGAAGTTGGATGCAAGCGCTAAGAGGTTTAGGTAAGTTTCTGGTTGAGGGTGCGCATGCGCAAGATCTTATAAACATACGAACGCACGAATCTAAGAGGCCAAAAACCAATGAAAGCCAGAGGCAAACGCAAGTAATTGGAAGAGGTGGACGATGGAAGCAGCCGAAAAAACAGGCTGCCGCCGCAACAGGTGAGCACATGAACGTGATTTTTACGATTGGCAACTGACTGAGGCAAGTTCGGGAGATATCATACGAACGGACGTATCTTTTAGGATAGAAACGTATTTGCTTATTGAATCACTCGCAAGTTCATACGAACGCACGAGCGGACGTGAAAAATAGGATGATCGTGAGCCAAATCCAAGCTGTTACATGTTTCTTTGAATCAACCCAAATGTCTTGATTGAAATGAAAAGCAGACACAACCTTAGGCAAGAAATCCGGCTTAAGCTGAAACACCACCTTGTTCTGGTGTCGCTCAAAATATGGAGGTTTGATGGAAAGTGCCGCCAGCTCAGAAACTCGCCTGACAGAAGTAATGGCCACCAAAAAGGCCACCTTAAGAGTCAGAATGGACAAAGCAGCCCGCGTATAGGCTCAAAGGGAGGACCCTGCAGAGCAGACAAAACCAGATTCAGGTCCCAAACTGGTAGCATAGGCTTACGTGGAGGACACACATGAGTAACTCCCTGAAAAAAAGTCTTAACCAACCGGTGATTGGCAAAGGATCTTTGGAAAAAAATTGCCAGAGCTGACACCTGTCCCTTGAGGGTACTAAGTTGAAGGCCCGAATCCAAACCATGTTGCAAAAATTCCAGAATCCTGGGGATAGAAAACACCCGACAAGGAAGAGACTTGGACTCACACCAGGCAATGTAAGCATGCCAGAACCTGTAGTAGATAAAGGACGAGGATTTCTTCCTAGCCCTAATCATGGTATCAACAGAAGCCAGCAAACCCTTATCCATCAGGATGGAGGTTTCAGCAGCCAAGCCGTTAAAGCCAGCGTTTGTAAATTGGGATGGCACAGTTGTCCCTGAGTGAGCAGATCTGGAACCTTGGGCAGGGAATACTGATCTACTGCCAACTGCACAGCGTTTGCGCAGCACCCTGCCCAGCAGAGGGAATGGAGGAAACACATAGAGGAGCCGAAACTCCGTCCAAGGCATTGCTAGTGCAACCGTGGCAAAGGCCAGAGAGTCCTGTGATAGGGGGACAAACCTGGGAAGCTTGTGATTGTGGCGGGACACAAACAGGTCCACATCCGGCTGACCCCAGCGGCGACACAAGGAGTGAAAATTCTTGTTGCTGAGGGACCATTCCCCCAGCCGAGACATCCCCCTGCTCAGGGAATCTGCCTCCTGGTTCTCCACCCCCGGAATGTAAACCGCCGAGATGCAGGGGACATTCTCTTCCGCCCAAATCAGTATCAGAGACACTTCCTTGAGGGCTCGCTTGCTCCGAGTCCCTCCCTGATGATTTATGTAGGCAACCACCGCCTGGTTGTCCGAGCGGATCTGAACGGCCCGACCCTGAAGGTGTGTGTTCAGCTGAGACAGAACCAACCTGATCGCCTTCAGTTCCAGGACATTGATGGGAGCATGGACCTCCTGGGGGCCCCACCGAACCTGGAACTTCAGAGACTTCCAAAAGCCCCCCCAACCGCTCAGACTGGCATCCGTGGTGACAGTTTCCCAGCACGGGGGCAGAAAGGTCCTGCCCACTAGAAGGTTCTCTGAGACCAGCCACCACGAGAGGGATTGTCTGGCCAGGGGGGACAGAGCAAACTCCTGATCCAGGGACACAGGGTCCCGATCCCAAACTGACAAGAGGTGCAACTGAAGAGGTCTCATGTGAAACTGAGCAAAGGGGACCGCCTCGAAACAGGACACCATCAGGCCCACCAACTGCATCCCTTGCCGGATGGAAGGATGGGGACACAAAAGCAGAGCCCGTGCCTGCTTCTGAAGGCCCTCCAACTTCTGCTGAGGCAGGAATACCTTTGACCTGAGAGGTATCAAGAGTCATGCCCAGAAAGGACCTCAGCAAAGACGGAGACAGTGAAGACTTGGGATAGTTGATCACCCAGCCGAAGACTCGAGATTGGAGGTCACCTCACCACCAGAGTATCCTTCTCGGCCTGATGAAGAGACTGAGCTGCAATCAGAAGGTTGTCCAGGTAAGGGAGGATGCGAATGCCCTGATTCCGCAGCAGAGCCATCATGCCAGCCAGCACCTTGGTGAACACCCGAGGGGCCGAGGTGATACCGAACGGTAAAGCCACAAACTGGTAATGCTGATCCTCTAGAGGGAACCTGAGAAATCTCAGATGACCTGGAAAGATTGGCACGTGAAGGTAGGCATCCTTAATGTCCACGGAGGTCATGAAGTCGCCCGGGCGCAGGGTACTGACCGCCAAGCGTAGAGTCTCCATGCGAAAAAGTTTGAACCTGACAAACTTGTTGAGACCCTTTAAGTCCAGGATGGGCCTCAGGGACCCATCCTTTTTGGGGACCGTGAACAGATTGGAGTAGAACCCTCGACCCCGTTCCTGGGAAGGCACCAGGCAAATGACTCCTGATTCCAACAGACGTTGAACCGCAAGGCGCAAACCCTGAGCTGACAGAGGGTTTTGAGACATCCGGTATCTGATGAATCTTGGGGGCGGCCAGGCTGCAAACTATATCTTGTAACTGGAGGACACCACCTCCTGAATCCACCGGTCTGAGACGCGTAGCCTCCAGACGTGAGCAAAGAGCCGAAGCCGTCCCCCCACCCGGATGGGTGAGGGTGCCTCCTCATGCCTGAGGAGGCTTGGGAGAAGGTTTGGACTTGGGTCCTTATGAGAGACCGGGATGACCACGTGATCTGCCATGGCCCCAAGAATCCCTGCGGGTACCCGAGAAGTGGGAGCACGAAGGGAGGGGAGGGAAGAGGAGGGCCCCCGAAAAGGCAGAGGCCCTACATTGAGGCAGCTTACCATCCTTGGCTAAAACATCCAGACGCTCACCAAAGAGCCGCAGCCCCGTAAAAGGGAGCCCAGTGAGGGCCTTCTTAGCGGCAGCATCAGCCCCCCACTGACGCAGCCAGAGCGGCGCATAGCCACCAAAAGGGCAGAGGCCCTACCACACATCCGTACCGCATCATCCATGGCAGTAAGGACAAAGGCAACAAAATGGGAGCAAAGCAAAAGGGACCTATAGTCCTCCCCCCGTTACCAGCCGTAGCGCCTTCCAGGAGACGCTTGATCTGTTTCTTAAGAGCAATAGCTGTAATGGCAGCAGCGCAAACCGGGCGCAGCCCAGCCCCCACACAGGTAAAAGCATGACAGGCCAGCTGATCCATACGCCGGTCCTCGCTGTGCCGCAGAGTAGTAGTGTCAGGGGAAGGCATGACTGAGGTGTTGGACAGCCCCAGCACGGGAGCATCCACCTCAGGGGGACACGACCATCGCTTGACCAGGTCGACAGGAAAGGGATACCTCCTATTCCAATCCAAGCTTGATGTTTTACAGGGCTTCCGCATATCATTGTGTCACTTCATGTCTGGACCTGTCTCTGCTAAAAGAGATGGATGTTTGGGTGTTATGGTATATTTTTTTATTTTACTAGGACCGTCAATAGGAACAGAATGTCTTAAAAGTCTGATTGTCCAAATTGTTAGTACAAAAGAAATGAGTACCCCCCCCCTCCCCCGAGCACATGACGGGGAGGGAGAGAGGAAAGCGAGCGAGCAGCCGCGAAAGCCCAGGCCACCCCCTCAGAAGCTAGCTAGGACAGGAACTCCGCATCCCTAACAGGCCGGCCTATGGCCGGCTACCCTTAGTGGTACAGGGTCTGCGGCTTGGAGCAGCGCTCCTTGAGCACATGACCCTAGTGCTCCTCTACCCTCATCCGATCCGTCAGCCGAGGCTGGGAGGCACAGAGGGTCCGGAAACGGCTGGAAATAGCCATGCAGGGCCGCAGGCTTGGTTGCACCGCTCACCTGCGCAATATAGAGAGCCATCTTCTATCTTCACAGAATCACTGCAGAGAGAACACTGGATAAGTCTATGGTGATTCCATTTTTATATGGTACCGGGAGGAGCCATAACTCTTCTGCAGTACACTGCGCCACCATGTGGCGGAATAACCCATACGTAAGGACTTCTGGAAGCAGGCCGTGCCATGCAATAGGAAAAAAGGTGTGACAAGCTGGACCCGCATGACTCCCCCCCCAGCACTGGCCTCACAACTGCAATGAATGGAGTGGGCATAAATTAGACTTGACCAAGTCCGCCACGGTGCTTGTTCGCTGCTCTCGTCTAGTATTATACCATCAGGTCTGGGGGCTGGAGCTGCGCTGGTCAACAGGTGAGTATAGCATGTTTTGTTATTTGTTTTGCTTGGACAATCTCTTCTTCATAGTCAGCTCACAGGTATTTTAATGTCACCTATTCTGAAGGAGAGGATAATCATGTTAGATTTTGAAAGCTTCTGTATGTTTTGAAGGGGCTGAGTTTGAATAGACATTCCAACCCAAAACAATATAAAAGGCAATTCTTTAAGGAAAATCCCCTGTGCCCGCACCACTACAGGAAGGGTCCAGGACATTTCCAAATTAGGAATATATTTTTTTTTACAAATTTGTAAAAAGGACACTCTTTGAAATATTCTAAAACATTTAAAATGAGCTCCAAATTTGGTTGACCACAAAATTCTATCTCCCTGTTCCAGGAACACCGATGGGAGATAATACTCTACCTCCAGAAACACAAAACATGGACTATTTAAAATCCTCCCCCTTATTCTTTCTTGCAGATGATGGAAGATAATCTGTGAAGACAATAAACAAACAGGTACACATGGGAAGGGCTGCCCATGTTGTCCCACATTGACAGAAGGTCGACCTTGCCTGGTGAAAGTCTTTGCACTTGATATGGCCCCACTCAAGTGTGCTCAAATCCAAATTTGGGCTTTTAAATGAATTTACCTACCTGCGTAACTGTTCCAAAGCTTTTATTCTATAAAGATCAAATATGTATTATTTTCTTTTCTGCATTCATTCTTATGCTCTAAGTCAGGGATCCTCACATGTGGCTTGTGGACCTCTGATTTGTGTCTTGTCAGCTGTCTGCTAGATGAGAACACTTATGGAGGTCTAGGCAGCTTACTTTACAACTATGGGTGGATTTGCAAACTGTCAAGCTTGATGTTTTACAGGGCTTCCGCATATAATTGTGTCACTTCATGTCTAGACCTGTCTCTGCTAAAAGAGATGGATGTTTGGGTGTTATGGTATATTTTTTTTTATTTTACTAGAACCGTCAATAGGAACAGAATGTCTTAAAAGTCTGATTCTCCAAATTGTTAGTACAAAAGAAATGATCACCGATGCCTGGCTTGCGCCCTTCTTGCCAGGTTCCGGTGTCACCATACCACCCTTCATAGCCATGTCTACTTCTTTAGATTTAAAAGTGTAAAATGGCTATGAGCAAAGGGTGACCAACATTGAATGAAGCCATGTGCTCCTCTTGCCTACCAATGGTCAACAACTAGAGTTAATGTCCTGTGACTGTTAAGCCCCGACTAAAGTTATAATACATTTCTGTGATTACTCACCTGTAGAATTGGTATTATATGTATACAGCACGTCCTGTTCCAGAAGATATTCCTTACACTTGGGTTATACATCCAGTAGATGGCGCTGGACTGCAGAGACAGAAAAGTGGCTCCTCCCGGCCCCATATATAGCAGGGACCTCCCACAAATTCCCCAGTATTGAAAAGCAGTTAAAATGAGACCGGGAGAACTATAACCATTATATGAAAAAATGTGAGCATAAGAACAATCACCATAAAGAGGTAACTCAAGATAATGATAACAAGCGTGGGGTGGAACAGGACGTGCTGTATACATATAATACCAATTCTACAGGTGAGTAATCACAGAATTGTATTATTCTAAGTATACAGCACGTCCTGTTCCAGAAGATATTCCTTACTCTTGGGACATCCAATAGCAGAGTCCGTAAGGTAGGGTGGGATCCCCAAAAGTAACAGCAGACAGTTTAAACCACTGCCGCCTGCAGAACCTTGCGGGCAAAAGCAGCATCAGCTGAGGCCCTAACATCAACCTTGTAAAACTTAGAAAAAGTATGAACAGAAGACCAAGTAGCCGCCTTGCAAACTTGTTCAACAGAAGCTTGGTGCTGAAAAGCCCAAGAGGTACCAATAGCACGAGTGGAATGAGCAGTAAGGTGGAAGGGAGGCTCCTTCCCCTTAGCAGAGTAGGCCTGTATCACAGCCTGACATATCCACTTGCTGATAGTGGACTTAGCCGGAGCCAGACCTTTCTTAGGTCCAGACGGAAGCACAAAAAGAGCATCAGTCTGAAGGATTCAGTAGCCACCAAATAGAACTTCAGAGTTCTGACTACATCCAGAGAATGCAAAACCCTCTCCTTAGGGTTACTGGGATTAGGACACAGAGAAGGCAAAACAATAGGCTTGATTCAGAGAGACAAAAAAATACTTTCGTTTTAGTGCCAATCTTTTTTTTTTGTGTGAAAATTTCCCGCTCTCGTATGAGTGTGCAAGTAATTCTATGCATGCATTGCAATCCTTCTGTAAAGCTTCCGTCCGTTCGTACGGCAGATTACGAATACGAGGATGTCATTTTCCAGCGTGACTTTCCCGTTTCATTTTCTCTGGTTACAACGTAGGCTTTCGTTTTTGCCCTTTTCCCATCGTCTCCTCCCACGGCTCCTTTACGTTTCCCGATAGATTCTGTTTCCCTCTTTCAATAAATAATCGCCCAGACGGAAATCCTTATGATCTTGCGCCTGCGCACTACAAACTTAACTCATTAAAGTGCTCGCCTACATATTTGCCACCCTCACTTCTACAACAATGTTTAGCTAAACCACTTAGCACTATCCTCCATCTTCCCTTTTGGACCCTTAAAGCTCAACCCAACCACTTAGCGCTATCCTCCATCTTCCCTTTTGGACCCTTAACCCTTTCGCTGCCAGCCTACCTGCAGCATTTGCCACTCCCTGTTGCCAGACTGAGTTTGAGTGTTTTGCGCTACACATGTTCAACTGTCATTTTCGAAGGGATTTCCAGGGATTTCCCAGGAAAATTATATATTGTTTTTTTCAACAGAGTCTGGGCTTTAACATGAAATGTCTTGTTTGTGTTTTTTAGGTGTATTCTCAACATTTTTGGGTGAAATGTGTGAAAAAAAATAAAAAAAATATATTTTTTTACAATTTGTAGAGTTTTTTTGTAATAAAAAATGTAAGTTTGTCAATAAAATCTTATTGCGTGAGAAACCCCAATTTCTCCCGCTTACAGCGATACCACATATGTATAGGTAGACACCCTTTCCTGCCCAGAAGCCTTTTATAGCTGCTGGATGACAAATGGTTAATTAAAAAAAAAAATGACATAGGGTCCCCCTTCCCGGGGAGGGGGACCCCATTTTTTTTTGGATTTTTAAGGGTTAAAAACCCTTAAAAATCCAAAAAAAAAAATGACGTGGGGTCCCCCTTACCCAAAGTAACCAGCCCGGGACCAGCTATGGGGGCTTGTAGGCACAGAGTGGGGGGGCCAGCTTTGGTGGCCCCCCCACCCTGCAGCCTACGAGCCCACATAGCCTATGTGGGCCCGGGCTCTTCTGCCCCCCCCTGGCCTTTGGGGAGGCAGGTAATGGGGGTGCGGGGGTTAATGGCAATGCCACCCCCCCAGCCATGTGAACTGGTATAAGGGGTCTCATGGACCCCTTACCAGCTCACAAAGGGTTAACTGTAAAAAAAAAAACACCACACAATAAAAAAAAGTATTTTATTAAAAAAAAATAATTTTTTTTTACTGTACTTACCTTCGATTGCAAGCTCTTGTCCCTCGCCGCTCAGCTGACAGATGCCTGTGATCGGCATCCAGAGAAGGAGAAGGCAGGAGATCAGAGGATCTCCTGTCACCTCCTTCCAGGGCACCGATCACCGGCATCTGAGAAGCTGAGAAAGCTGAAGCCGGTGATCGGGACCGGGATGACGTCATAAAGGCTTAGAGGCAAGATGGCGGTCGCCATCTTGAAGAAGAGAGGAGAGAGCCTCCCAGGCTCCCTCCTGAAGATCGGTAAGTCCTGGGGGGGGATCGGAGGCCCCCCAGGTGAAGAGGAGGGACAGCGGGAGCCAGCGCACATGGAGGTAAGTGAATGTCATTTTTATTTTTTTTTTTTTTTTACAGTTAGCAGCTGCTGCTGCAGAAGCGGGGGGGGGGCGGCCTATTCCGGGGGCTCTCCTGGAGCCATCCGACCCCCCACGGGGGATCGGATGGCACCAAATTAAAGGGGAGACCCGGCCGGATCCAACAAGGGGTCAGGTGAGTATTTTTTATTTTTATTTTTTAAACTAGAAGCGATCAAAGTCAAGCACGTAACACCTACGGGCTTGGCACTTAAGGCCCAGCCAAGCCAGCACGTAGGTGTTACGTGCTTGGCAACAAAAGGGTTAAAGCTCACCCCAACCACTTAGCGCTATCCTTCATCTTCCCTTTTGGACCCTTAAAGCACAACCCAACCACTTAGCGCTATCCTCCTTTTTCCCTTTTGGACCCTTAAAGCTCACCCCAACCACTTAGCGCTATCCTCCATTTTTCCTTTTGGACCCTTAAAGCTCACCCCAACCACTTAGCGTTATCCTCCATCTTCCCTTTTGGACCCTTAAAACTTACCCAAACCACTTCCCGATTAGGTTCTTCTTCCATTTTAGGCCCCTAAAACTTACCCAAACCACCTTCCGGTTAAGTTCTTCTTCCATTTTAGGCCCCTAAAACTTACCCAAACCACTTCCCGGTTAGGTTCTTCTTCCATTTTAGGCCCCTAAAACTTACCCAAACCACTTCCCGGTTAGGTTCTTCTTCCATTTTAGGCCCCTAAAACTTACCCAAACCACTTCCCAGTTAGGTTATTTTTCCATTTTAGGCCCCTAAAACTTAACCAAACCACTTCCCGGTTAGGTTCTTCTTCCATTTTAGGCCCCTAAAACTTACCCAAACCACTTCCCGGTTAGGTTCTTCTTCCATTTTAGGCCCCTAAAACTTACCGAAACCACTTCCCGGTTAGGTTGTTCTTCCATTTTAGGCCCCTAAAACTTACCCAAACCACTTCCCAGTTAGGTTATTTTTCCATTTTAGGCCCCTAAAACTTAACCAAACCACTTCCCGGTTAGGTTCTTCTTCCATTTTAGGCCCCTGAAACTTACCCAAACCACTTCCCGGTTAGGTTCTTCTTCCATTTTAGGCCCCTAAAACTTACCCAAACCACTTCCTGGTCCTCTGAATCTTCATCTCTAAATATTTATTTCACCCTTTGTTTGGTGTTAATGTATTTGTGTTAAAAAATGACACTGAAACTTTGTTTTTGTTTTTGTTTTTTTTTACTTGAAGGCTATTTTTTTGGCCCATTAGATTTTTTTTTAAACATTTTTCTACATATTTAAAAACCAAATAAACTTTAAAAATATAAAAAAATTAAAAGATTAAAAAATATTTACATAAATAAAAACAGTGACAGGACCCAGAACACTATTCTTCTTCTGTTCTGAGACAAATACATGTTTCTCACCTGTGGATGGAATGTTTTTTAGTTGCCAACATAAATCAGGACGACGTATGTCAGTCTGCTAAGTAATTACTCTAAGCAAGTGGGCACTGGTCATTCTGCTAAGTAATTACTCTAAGCAAGTGGGCACTGGTCATTCTGCTAAGTAATTACTCTAAGCAAGTGGGCACTGGTCATTCTGCTAAGTAATGACTCTAAGCAAGTGGGCACTGGTCATTCTGCTAAGTAATGACTCTAAGCAAGTGGGCACTGGTCATTCTGCTAAGTAATTACTCTAAGCAAATGGGCACAGGTCAGTCTGCTAATGCCATTGACTATGGCTTGATGTATCTGGTTGATCACGTCACTTAACACAGACTGCAAAGAATGACATTACAACTCACCGGGTTGGTGGACGACGGAGGCCTCGTTGGGGACAACCCTACGTCCTGGGCCCTGCCACTGTTGTGAAGTAGAGGCTGTGGAGACATGGCAAATAGGGTCACTTATAATGTCTTAGTCAACAGTAATCAAAATTAATTTTCAATGTGTGTGTCACATCACTCACCTTCTCCCTGTGCCTCCTGGGCGAGATCTGCTGCATCCTCCACATCCCACTCCAGAAGCATCTACAAAAACAGATTAAGGGAATCAGCTTGGGTGGAAATAGCATGTATATGTGTGTGCGGTTACATGAAGAGTCACATACCAGAGGCTCCCGCCTGCGTCGCTGGGTATGACTCCCTACCCACGCCGTGCCGCCCCTCCTCTGTGGAAAGGTCCAGGGGTTGGTCGGAGTACCCAACAGAGGAGGGGTAGGACCGTCGCACTGGAGATCCACCACCTTCACTTCCAGCTGCAGATTCATGCAGCACTGGTCGGCCTGTGCGCCTCCAGGTGCGGCGGATTCGGTAATCCATTTCCAACACTAGAAAAGAAAAACAATTATAAATAAATGCCTACCTTCTGCATGAGTTACATCTACCATGCAATCGCTATGTACTTACTAGGGAAATGGATTCCGAAAAAGCGCTACACCCGGGGCATGTGCAGCCGTTTCAGGTCCGACCAATGCTGCATGATCTGCGTGTGGGTGAAGGTGGTGTCCGTCTGATGTTGGATTTGGGCAATGATCTCTAGGGCAAAAGAATTGGGCAGGTAGTCGTACCTGCGCTCCAGCATGGTCTACAAAACACAAAATAAAGCTAGATTTTAGTTCAAACTGCATACAAATATCTGTCAACAATGGATCATTTGACTAAATGACATTAACAGACACATTTGTAGCCTAATACAATCCTTGAAGCTGCCCTCAGTGTTGGTTCGCACGTGTGGGCCCTCACTTCGGTTTGGCACGGAGTTTGAGACACTTTTTAAACCAACAGTTTCTTCATGTGCTTCCTTAAGGGCTAGGCATGCATTTAGATGGCAAATCAAAGGCATTAAAAGACACTTACAAGCATGATGATCTCTTCTTGTTGGCGGGTGAAGATTGTGGGCGCCATCTTGCCTCTTGTCTGCAGCAGATAAGTAATGCCCCTGCGGTTTCCGGGTTCCGCACGGCCGGACGAACGGCCGTACGCACGCGTACGCGTAGCGTGAGACCCCGGCAATCTTATTTAAAGGGCCCTGGACACACAGCTCATTCTCTCTCAGAGTCTATGAGCAATGGCACAGAAAAAAGCTCCACAAAAAGTAGCAAAGGAGGCCACCACCAAACAGGCAGCCAAACGGCACGAGCCTGCTGAGGGGCCCAAGACTCGGTCCCAGATGACCAAAGCGAAGTTGAGGCCAACCCGCATTGCCCAGGCAAAGGCACCCAGCACAACTAGCCAAAAAAAGGAGGCCGCTGGAAAAAGCAAGCCACAGGCCAGAAAGCCAACCCCAACGGAGGGGAAAAAAGGCACCAAGAGGGTACGAAGCCCCAGCCCCCCAAGGTCACCATCACCCCACCCATGTGGCTACCATGGCAAGACAACCAAAAGGAGACAACAGGAAAGAAGCCCCACCAGTTCAACCTCCCCATCAACAACACTCGCACGGGGCCACAAGGCTCATGCCAAGAGGGCAAGGCACAGGGCCAGAAGTCCGAGTTCGCCCTCCCCACCCGCATGGGTGTCAAAATCATTGGACAAGAGGGCAGGGCACAGGGCCAGGAGTCCGAGTTCGCCCTCCCCACCCGCACAGGTGTCCAAATCAGCGGACAAGAGGGCAAGGCACAGGCCCCGAAGCCCAAGCTCTGGATCACCCCTGGACCAGCCGTCTACCTCCAAGTGACATGGGTATTCTAAGGGCCCTAAGAGGCACCGGACCCCAAGCACGACTTCATCCACAACACCCTCTCCTCCTTGGCCACATTTGGCACTGGCACAGGTGGAAAGGCAGGCTGAATATGCCACGGCTACGCCTGCTAGTTCAGTGGCCACCCAGCCAAGAACCCCAAGTCCATATCCAAGTCCAGTTCAATCAGAAGCCAGCCACCTGTCCTACATTTCTCCCCAACACAGCCAGCCCAGAATGTCCCCCCGATTTGTCGCCAACCACTGATGAGCCAGAACGTCAAGCAACAGGGCGCACATTGGGCCGAGGCGACTTGAGTGGCAGGTTTGGTGAGGCCCAAACTCTGGCATTGGCTAGTGGCCTCACCTTGTATTATGATGAGCTATATGGGCACAGATCCAAAGCTACAAGCAAGCAGCGCAAAGCTGAGATTTTGGAGGAGCTCACCAGACAGGTCAATGCCTCGGGGGATGAGCTCAAAGATGTGGAGCAGATACAAAGGAAAATATCGGACCTAAAGTATGCAGCACGGAAGAAAGAAAATAAACGGCGTCATTACAGGTACATATATACTTTGTGGATTTGGCTTTGTCTTGTATTGGAAACATTTAGCTAAATGTGTGCAACTCTCTTTTTCAGCTTACAAACTGGCGGCGGATTCCCCACCAAACTGCAATTTACCTGAGCTGAGGAGATGGTGCTGGGCCTGCTACATCCTGTGGCCTTAGAGGGACACTCGGGCCGACAGGACACGGACATCCCTACTATTCCTGCAGGTTAGTAACGTTAGTGTGTATGTGAAATGTGAGCTACGTGTAACATTAGGCACAAACCCATATATTAACACATGCCCCTAGGGTGTGCCTTGTAGTGGAGGTAACAATTTAAACAGGGTGTGTTATGTGTGGCGACTCATCATTTGCTTTTTTCCTTGCTCATACATTATTTGGGAGAGTCTTGAGGAACACTATTGAGATTAGCAAAGGACTGCCTGTTATGTCAATTACATACAACACTTCCAGCTTTATCTGTAGCCGATTTGGTTTTGAGCTGTGCTTTGCTCAGAAAGAATTGATCTGGGGTGTTTGAAACTTTGACCTAGAAAGAATGGCAAACAGCCTAATCTAATGGCAAATGCTATTTGCAAGCTGAGTGTGGTCCCATAATGGCCTTTTAGGGTTGTGTGAAGCCTCAGAACAGCCAGTACATGCATGTTTATTTTGGTTAAGGAGACCAATGTGTATGTACTTGTTGGCATTCATAGTCAAGTTAAACTTGGTCCATTGGGGTACTTGCCATTCATGCATGGGCCCGTGTTTTAGTGAACCATATGTGTTAATACACATCAGCAATGCCTAGTTGTGTGTTAACATGCCTTCTTTTCCACAATGCAGCCCAGCATTATCCCTCAGCTAGTGGGGAATCCTCTGCCAGTTTTACCATGCCGTCTACTTCCGTGCTGTCTCGGACCCAGGATCCGATATATACGGTAAGTGTCTTTTTCTGATGTTGCTTATGCATGCATGTGCCTTGCCATGTTTCTTTTTGCTGAATTACATATGTATTCCCGAAACTGAACCTTTTTTATTTACATGTCCCAACAGACCCACACACTGATGGAGGAAATCCAGGAGCTGGAGGAAGATGGAGCCTTCATTGAACCTTCAGAACAGCTCCCCCTGGGACAGAATCTGCAACTGTCCCAACATGTTTCTACACCAAATCCTCAGCAGCAGAGTGAAGCTGGCTGCATGCTGCCAGCCCTTCGTGGGCAGCATGCAGAGACTGAGCCGACAGTCCCCAGTGTGAGCTCTGCTGCTGAGGATTTGCCAAGCAGACCTGTGGCTGACCTAGAGGCACATCATCTGCATGCCCCCCAACCCCGGGAATAGGGAGGCGTAGTCGACTACGTCGCCTAGTTGCCCAGGGGAGGGGCACGCCGATGATGGAGTCAGCATGGCACAATGAGAGGCGGCTATTTCGCCTCCAAAATCAACGAAACCACGAGCATCTTCATGGGCAAGAAACATTAATCAACACCTTAAATTCCATGCTGACTGAATTTAGGTCCAACAACAGCCACATGGTCACCTTATCCAATTATTACAGTGGCATGCTTGAGGAAGTTCGAAATAGCAACAGCCACATGGCCACCTTAACTAACAATCTCAGTGCCATGATGGCTGAATTTCGAACTTCCAATAGAAACATGTTGGAACAGTTGCAGATTCTGAATGCCACACAGACCCAGGTGAGGGCCCACCTCCAAGGGCCCCAACCTGGGTTTTATGGGGATCCCCCATTTTAAGGCCTATTTGGCCTGTATCTGCTCCACATCTTTGCTCTACATCCCCACTGTATTGACCTGTCTGGTGAGCCCTACCAATAGACCCTTTTGGTATGGCTTTGCTTGTTTGCTTTGGGTTTGCGCCCATAAAGCTGTTGTGCTGCATGCTTGTGGCGAATTAAATTGGTTCTGGCTCCTCCTGGCATGATTGGGGGATATTCTGGGCTGGCAAACTACTACCTTGACCCCTGGCTGAGATTGAACTGGACTTAGATTCGGACTGGGTGTTCTTGTTTGGGTGTCACACTGAGTAACAGGTGTAGATGTGGCATAGGTTTGCCTGCTTGACACCTGTGCCTGTGGCAAATGTGGCCAAGCAGGAGAGGGTGTGTCTGTGGGCCTATTTGTTTGCTGCACAATGTGGACATGGCAATGCTTGTCACCTATGTTTATTAAATTTTCATTTGTCCGAAACTTTGCACAGGAGTGGCTTACTTTAAAACTCCTGCCTCTGGTCAATTGCTATGTGGCCTGATTTGCCTAAACTTTCATTTGTGTTTTGCCCATGTATTTTATGCAACTATGGGAGTGACCATCAACTCCAATGTTTGCTTGGAAATAAACTACATAAAATTGTAATTAACCTGTTGTGGACTAAGTGTATGCCTTTATGTTTTTGGGGAATAAAGATGAGTTAAAGTAGGCACTAACAAATTTGGAACATCCCCCCCAAAAAAAACTAAAATCATGTGTGAGGTTCTTTGTAATTATTTCTTTACTGTTTGTAAAAGTAACAAACAAACATAAAAACACAAAGGTCCAAATACACCACAGGGACTCTTTACAAGGAGGGAATACTTACAAGGAGGGAATATTTACAAGTAGGAAATAATTACAAGGAGAGATGAATTGCAAGGAGGTATTATGTAAAAGGAGGGATAAATTACACGGAGGGATTAATTAAAATAAGGGAAGAATTTTAAAGGATGGATAACTTACAAGGAGGGATTAATTACAAGGAGGGAATAATTCTTAGAAGGGACATTTTACAAGGAGGGACTTTTTGAATTTTTGGGGACATAAAAAAAAAATTAAGAAACAAAATATAACTGATTGTACTTGCCTGTAGATATACTCGTCGGCTGCCAGAGGGACTAGGGCAACGTGGGTGCAGTCAATGGCACCCATGATGTTGGGCATGTCAGCGATGTTATAAAATGCCAGCTTAATCGCGTTTCTGGCTACCATGTCGTCAGGAAAACAAATATATTTGCGAGTAATGGTAGCCATGCCTTCCAAAAACTTGGAAGGCGTGCGGCTCAGCGTAGGCTGGGAGATCCCCACAGAGAGGGCACCCAGCCTCTAGAATGAGCCGTTCGCCAAAAATTGCAGGCAGCCAAGCATCTTGGTCATACCTGAAATTGCTTGCCCCTTCCTTGTGGTGCGGGCTAACCATGGCTGCAGCTCACTGTACAATTTATGGAGGGAAGCATGATTAAGTCTGGTGAGCTCGAACAACTCAACGTCTGCATGCCATCAATGTGCATGCGTCGCCGGTGCAATCTGGTCTCAGCCCTCGGGACAATTTCAATGCCCATGAGCTGCAGATCCTCATGCTCCTCAAATGCACTAGAGTCATCCATAGCTGCTAGTCTCGAGGTAAAAATGGTCCCGTAAGGGGATCGCAAAGGAAACTTTCACAGGGAGCTACGGAACTGCAGACGAATGTGCCTCTGAATCGAGCCTCATGTCCTGATTGAGATGAAAGGCAGAAACAACCTTAGGCAGAAAATCTGGCTTAAAACGAAACACCACCTTGTCCTGGTGTCTCTCAAAATAAGGAGGCTTGATGGAAAACCGCCGCCAACTCAGAAACACGCCTAACAGAAGTGATAGCCACCAAAAAGACCTCCTTAAGCATGAGAATGGACAAAGGAGCCCCTTGCAAGGACTCAAAGGGAGACCCCTGCAGGGCAGATAAGACCAAGTTCAAGTCCCAGACTGGTAACATAGGCTTACGTGGGGGACGCACGTGGGTAACCCCATGGAAAAAGGTCTTGACCAGGGGATGCTGAGCAAAGGATCTTTGGAAAAAAAATAGCCAAAGCAGAAACATGGCCTTTCAGAGTACTGAGCTGAAGACCCAGATCCAAACCATGTTGGAGAAACTCCAGAATCCTAGGAATAGAAAACACACGACAGGGAAGCGAGTGGGACTCGCACCAGTCAATGTAAGTCTGCCAAACCCTGTAATAGATGGAAGAAGAGGACCTCTTCCTAGCCCTGATCATGGTATTCAATACCGAGGCAGGCAGCTCTTTTTCCATCAAGATGGAGGTTTCAACAGCCAGGCCGTCAAAGCCAGTGTTTGTAAATTGGGGTGGCGTAGGTGTCCCTGAGTGAGCAGATCTGGAACCAGTGGCAGGGCGTACTGATCTACTGCCAACTGCACGATGTCTGCGAACCACACTCTTCTTGCCCAACAGGGGGCCACCAGGATGGTTGGCACCCCTATCTGAACTATCTTGTGCAGCACCCTGCCCAGCAGTGGAAATGGGGGAAACACATACAGGAGCTGGAACCTCGTCCAAGACATTGCCAGGGCATCCATGGCCAAGGCCAGAGGATCTCGGGACAGAGACACAAAGACTGGAAGCTTGTGATTGTGACGGGACGCAAACAGATCCACATCTGGCTGACCCCAGCGGTGGCACAGGGAGGGAAACACCCTGCTGCTGAGGGACCATTCTCACAGACGAGAGGTCCCCCTGCTCAGAGAGTCTGCCTCCAGATTCTCCACCCCCGGGATGTACACAGCTGAGATGCAGAGAACATTTTCCTCCACCCAGGACAGTATCAGGGACACTTCCTTGAGGGCCCTCTTGCTCCGGGTCCCTCCCTGATGATTGATGTAGGACCTGAACAGTCCGACCCCTTAGGTGTAGGGTAAAGTGGGCAAGAACCAACCTGATCGCCCTCAATTCCAGAATGTTGATAGGGGCATGGGCCTCCTGAGGGCCCCACTGACCCTGGAACTTCAGGGACTTCCAGAATCCCCCCAACCTGTCAGACTGGCATCCGTGGTGACAGTCTCCCAGCAGGGGGCCAGAAAGGACCTGCCCCCCAGCAGGTTCCTTGAGTCCAGCCACCACACTAGAGACCGCCTAACCAGAGGGGACAAGACAAACACCTGATCCAGGGACACAGGGTCCCGATCCCATACTGACAAGAGGTGAAGCTGAAGAGGCCTCATGTGGAACTGAGCATATGGAAACGCCTCGAAGCAGGACACCATCAGGCCCACCAGCTGCATTCCCTGCCTGATGGATGGATGAGGACAAGACAGCAGGAGCTGAGCCTTAAAGGACCTCCACCTTCTGCTGAGGAAGAAAGATCTTGACCTGAGCTGAATCTAAAATCATGCCCAGAAAAGACTTCACCATGGAAGGAGACAGGGAAGATTTGGGGTGATTGATCACCCAGCCGAATGACTCCAGTGTGGACACCACCCGCTGAATGTCAAGCTCTGCCTGATGGAAGGACTGAGAAGCTATAAGCATGTCATCCAGGTAGGGAAGAATGCAAATGCCCTGAGATCTCAGCAGGGCCATTACTCCTGCCAGCACCTTGGTGAATACCCTGGGAGCCGAGGTAAGACCGAAGGGCAAGGCCACAAATTGGTAGTGCTGATCCTCCAGAGTGAACCTGAGGAATCTCTGATGACTTGGAGAGATAGGTACGTGTTGGTAAGCATCCTTGATGTCTACAGTGGTCATGAAGTCCCCTGGGCGTAGGAAAGTCACAGCTGAGTGCAGAGTCTCCATGCGAAAGTGTCTGAATCTGACAAATTTGTTGAGAAGCTTTAAATCCAGGATAGGCCTGATGGACCTATCCTTTTTGGGCACAATGAAAAGATTGGTATAATAGCCTTTGCCCCTTTCCTTCAAGGGCACCTGGCAGATGACACCTAGATCTAGAAGGCCTTGGACAGCCAGGGACAGACACTGAGCTGACAAGGGGTTTTGAGCTAACCGAGATTTGATGAATCTTGGGGGCGGTCAGGCTGCAAACTCTATCCTGTAACCAGAGGATACTACCGCCTGAATCCACCGGTCTGAGACATGACACCTCCAGACATGAGCCAAAGAGCCGAAGCTTTCCCCCCACCTGGATGGGTGAGGGCTCCCCTTCATGCCTGAGGGGGCTTGGGGGAGGACTTAGTCTTGGGACCCCAGGTGGGGCCAGGGCGGCGCGTCCTCTGCCCCAAAAATCTCCACGGGCTCAGGCAAATGAAGCTCCCCGCCCAATTCTGGAGCCCCTGAAGGAAGGAGAAAAGGCACCTGAACCCCAAAAGGACCGGGGCTGCCTTCTACGCTGAGGTAACTTGCCTCCTTTAGCAAACAAGTCCAAACGTTCCCCAAAAAGGCGCAGCCCCTTGAAGGGAAACCCAGTGAGAGCCTTCTTAGCAGCGTTGTCAGCTGCCCACTGGCGCAGCCAGACCAAGCGGCGTATTGCCACCAACAAGGCAGAAGCCCTGCCACACATTCTAATGGTATCATCCAAGGCAGAGAGAGCATAGGCAACAAATTCCTCACAACGCAGAAGAGCTCTATACTCTTCACTACCAGCATTGTCAGGGGCCCCATCTAAGAGACCCCTGAGCAGGCTTTTAATAGCAACAGCCGTAATAGCAGAGGCACAGACCGGATGGAGCGCGGTCCCCACACAGGCAAAGGCATGGCAAGCCAGCTTATCAATGCGCCTGTCCTCCCTATCCCTCAGTGTAGTAGAGTCAGGGAAATGCATGATGGATGTGATGGACAACCCCAGAACTGGTGCATCCACCTCGGGAGGACATGACCAACATTTAACCATCTCAGCAGGAAAGGGATACCTCTTATCCCAACTCTTTGGTACCCCGGGAAGCCGGCTAGGCCGTTCCCACTCTTTGAGCACCAGATTATTAAAGTGAGTTTGTTCAGGAAATTCCAAGCGTGGTTTATAAGTATGAAACAGCTCCTCCTGTTGCCGCGGGGCCACGGCAGGAGGAGAGATACAGAGCACTTAAAGAATGTGAGCCAAAAGTCTGTCAGTATCATCTGAAGCCCATGGGTCAGACACAGACTCAGCATAACCCCTAGGCTGATCCTCAGATGATTCTGAATCAGAGAATAATTCCCCTTCTTCCAGGGGAGTATATCCAGTAATATCAAAAAACTCCTCAGCTTCCACAGGAAAGAGAGTAACACCGGGTGCCAGATGCCGCCGCTTGGCAGGAGCCTTACGTGGACCAGACCCGGCAATATGCTGGCTACCCGGGCAGCCAAATCAGGTTGAGACTCCCCACTGGTATGCACCTCACTGGGAGTCAGATGTAAGCGTGGGGGGGTAGGCTAAGCCAGAGGGGGCGCAGCACTAGGCCCAGCCGCAGGTAACCCAGACTGCAGCGCAAGTACCTGCTGGGCGCAGGCTACACACACCCTGACATCATCACTTATAGGGGATACCCCACACGCCACACACAGCCGGGCTTGTCCTGAAGGAACCCTGAGCACATTATCCTGAGAAGCCTCCATATGGTGATTATCACGGCACAACAGGCCAATAGGGATTGACGCTAATAATAGGGAAGTGGGGGTAAGGGAATATAATAGCCCTCCAATAAGAGTTAACGCTAAATAGAGGGATAGGATCGGAAGAAACCACAAAGTTTGACCCGCCTGCAAGACATAAGCAAAAAGATTCCAATATGCAATACAGAGAAATACAAATAAATCAGCCCGCAGGGGCACTTACGGACCGTGATAGGGAGATGCCAGGCACACGCAGCAGAGAACTAAAATGTCCCACATATACCTCGAGGGGCAGGCCACGGAGACAGTGATGCAGAACACGTGAGCCACAAGGCCCACACCCCCAAAGAGCGCAAAAACGCACCAACCTGACAAGGCCAGCCAATGATGGCGCAGCAGCGCCTGAGGCGAAGTTGCCGCCGACCGCGGAGCGTAATACAAGCGTGCGGCGGCAAAAGAAACCAGTGCAACCAAATCAAAAGGGATCAAAACAGAACAATAGTAAAGACATGCACCCCCCCCCCCCGAGATCTACAAGGGGAAGCGACGGCCAGCCTAAAGGGAGCCAACTGCGGGGACAGGGGGCGAGGGGCATAAGATGCGGGAGGGACATGCCATAAGGCTTACCATGGGCCTATACCGCCTACCCTTTGGTGGGGGACTGCGGTTGGAGCAGCGCTCCTTAGCACCTGACAGCGGTGCTGCCTACCTTCTCCCGATCCAGAGCAGCCTGAGCTGGGAGGCAGTAAAAGGAAACGGGTGGAAATAGCCCTACAGGGCCGCAGGCTAATAGCCCTGCTCACCTGCAAGTAGAGAGAGCCATCTTCTAGTCATCGCAGCCAGGACTGCAGAGAAGAAGTGAGGATTTTGTGGGAGGTCCCTGTTATATATGGGGCCGGGAGGAGCCACTTTTCTGTCTCTGCAGTCCAGCGCCATCTACTGGATGTATAACCCAGGTGTAAGGAATATCTTCTGGAACAGGACGTGCTGTATACTTATTTTATATTTGGTCCAGTATTGATTCCCCATAGTGAGATTCCCTGCCAAACCGCTGTCGGAGCTGCGATCCAATACTTGGTGAGTGTAACTCAGGCAGGGGGTTCCAGCAGTAATTTGGACTGTGTGTTGTCAGGATCTGAGGCCAACGGCAATGACTCGGACGAGTCAAATGATAAGCGTTTTATTGAAAATAAAATTCCAACAGCCAAAAATCTCTTAACCTCAGAGAAGGTTGCAGCATACAATGCAGTACAGCAAGCGGTTACCTCACCAGCTCTAGCAATGTCCAGGGTAGGATAATACAGAGTACTGCAAGTCCTTATTTTAACAGGTCCTCTTTCAGGGCATATAAGTCCAGGCTGTTAATCCACAAGTTCCAAGATCGGTTGAAACAAAAAATACAATTCTGTAAAATACTCACCTGTAGAATTGATATTATAAGTCTACAGTATGTCCTGCTCCAGATAGATTACTTACACTTGGGTTATCCTCCGCCAGATGGCGTTGCACTGCAGAGACATGTAAAACAGGCTCCTCCCGGCCCCTCAAATACCCAGGGACCTCCCACAAATCGCCAGCATTGAAAAGCAGTGAACAAGAAGCCGGGAGAATTTAACCACCAACTGGTAACTATAAAAATGATAACAATCACCATACAGGGGATCCAGAATAATGCAAAAAACCAGGGTGGGGTGGAGTAGGACGTACTGTATACTTATAATATCAATTCTACAGGTGAGCATTTCACAGAATTGTATTATTCTTAGTATATAGTACGTCCTGCTCCAGATAGATTACTTACACTTGGGACATCCAATAGCAGTGTCCATAAGCAGGGTGGGATCCCCAACACAAGGTAACAGCAGACAGTTTAAACCACTGGCGCCTGCAAAACCTTGCGGCCAAAAACAGCATCAGCTGAGGCCCTAACATCAACCTTGTAAAACTTTGAAAAGGTATGAACAGAAGACCAAGTAGCGGCCTTGCAAACTTGTTCAACAGAAGCCTGGTGCTGGAAGGCCCAAGAGGCACCAATAGCACGAGTAGAATGAGCAGTAAGGCAGAAGGGAGGATTCTTCCCCTTAGCAGAATAGGCCTGAATCACAGCCTGACGAATCCATTTGCTAAAAGTAGACTTGGCAGGAGCCAAACCCTTCCTAGGACCAGAAGGGACCACAAAAAGAGCATCGGTTTTCATGAAGGCCGCAGTGACTACCAGGTAATACTTCAGACACCTGACCACATCCAAGGAATGCAGAACCCTTTCCTTAGCGTTGCTAGGATTAGGACACAATGAAGGAAGAACAATATCTTGATTCAAATGAAAGGCAGACACCACCTTAGGCAGAAAGTCTGGCTTAAAGCGGAACACCACCTTGTCCTGGTGTCTCTCATACTATGGGGGCTGAATAGACAGAGCCGCCAGCTCAGACACACGCCTGACCGAAGTAATAGCCACCAGAAAGACAACCTTGAGGGTAAGAACAGCCAGAGCAGCATCCTTAATAGGCTCAAAGGGGGCACCCTGCAAGGCAGACAAAACCAAGTTCAAATCCCAAACAGGGGGACGCACAAGAGTGACCCCCCTGAAAGAAGGTCTTAACCAAGGAATGCTGAGCAAAAGACTTCTGGAAGAAGACAGACAGGGCAGAAACCTGACCCTTCAGAGTACTGAGTTTTAGACCCAACTCCAACCCATGCTGTAAAAACTCCAGAACCCTAGGGACTGAGAACTCCCGACAGGGAAGAGACCTAGACTCACACCAATCAATGTAGGTATGCCATACCATATAATAGATGGCAGAAGAAGTTTTCCTCCTAGCCTGCACCATGGTATCCACCACCAAGGCAGACAAGCCTTTCTCCATCAAGATGGAGGTTTCAGCAGCCAGGCCTGTGATTGTGACGGGATGCGAACAGATCCACATCCGGTAGACCCCAACGGTGACACAGGGACTGGAATACCCTGTCGCAGAGGGACCACTCCCCCTGACGGGAAGTCCCCCGCTCAGAGAGTCTGCCAGTAGATTCTCTGCCCCCGGGACATACACAGCCGAAATGCATTGAACATTGGCCTCCGCCCTTGTCAGAATCCGCAACACCTCCTTGAGGGCCCTCCTGCTCCGGGCCCCTCCCTGATGGTTGATGTAGGCAACCGCCGTCCTGTTGTCTGAGCGCACCTGCACAGACAGACCCTTCAGGTGATCGGTAAACTGCTCCAGTACCAACCGAACTGCCCGTAGTTCCAGAATGTTGATGGGTAAGTGGGCCTCCTGAGGGCCCCACCTCCCCTGGAACCGCAGGGACTTCCAGAATCCCCCCCAACCTGACAGACTGGCATCCGTGGTGACCGTCTCCCAGGAAGTGGCTAGAAAAACCTGCCCCCCCGCAGGTTCCTGTGGTCCAGCCACCACGAAAGGGACCGTTTGACCAAGGGGGGGAGCACAAAGACCCCGTCCAAGGACATTGGGTCCTTGTCCCATACTGAAAGAAGGTGAAGTTGTGGAGGCCTCAAATGGAACTGAGCAAAGGGCACCGCCTCGAAGCATGTCACCATCAGGCCCACCAGCTGCATTCCCTGCCTGAGGGAGGGCTGGGGACACGAGAGCAGGAGCCTCACCTGCGCAGTTAAAGCTTCCACCTTTTGACTGAACCGTATCCAGAATCATTCCCAGGAATGGGATCGCCGAAGACGGGGACAGAGATGACTTGGGGTGATTGATCACCCAGCCGAAGGACTCCAGGGTGGACACCACCAGCTGAATGTCCAACTCTGCCTGCTGTCGAGACCGAGAGGTGATGAGTATGTCATCCAGGTAGGGCAGCACGCGTATGCCCCTTGACCTTACCAGAGACATCAGCCCCGCCAGCACCTTGGTGAACACTCTGGGAGCTGAAGTGAGGCCAAATGGCAAGGCCACAAATTGGTAATATAGATCTTCCAACTCGAATCTGAGAAACCTTTGGTGTCCCGGGAACACAGGGATGTGAAGGTAAGCATCTTTGATGTCCACAGACGTCATGAAATCCCCTGGGCGCAGGGAGCCGATGGCCGAGCGCAGAGTTTCCATGCGAAAGCACCTGTTCTTGACAAACTTGTTGAGGATCTTTAAATCCAGAATGGGCCTGACTGACCCATCTTTTTTGGGCACTGTGAAAAGGTTGGAATAGAACCCCTTGCCCCTTTCTCTTAGGGGAACCCTGCAAATGACCCCCAGATCCAGAAGTCCTTGCACGGTCTGCATCAAGACCTGAGCTGAGACAGGGTCCTGGGGGATCCGGGACCTGATGAATCTTGTGGGGGGCCGCACAGCAAACTCTATCTTGTAACCAGAGGACACTACCTCCTGAATCCACCGGTCTGAGACGTGGCAGAAGATCTGGCACACATCCTAATGGCATCATCCGATGCAGACAGGATAAAGTTTACAAACACATCACAGTTAGACAGTGCATTAACCGTATCAGGTGGCAATTCATCAGAGCCTTCGAGCACATTTCTGACCAGGGCCCTGAGCGCCACAGAAGTAATGGCCAAGGCGCAAACCGGGCGCAGCGCCGCCCCCACAAAGGCAAAGGCATGGCATGCCAATTGGTCAATGCGCCGGTCCTCAGAATCCCGCAGCATAGTAGTGTCGGGGGAGTGCATAATAGAGGTGTTAGACAGCCCTAGAATAGGAGCATCGACCTTGGGGGGCGATGACCAGCACTTGACCATATCAGCAGGAAAGGGATACTTTCTGTCCAAACTCTTAGGTATCCCGGGAAGTCTACTGGGATGTTGCCACTCCTTAAGAACGAGGTTATTGAAATGGGTTTGCTCAGGAAATTCCAATCGAGCCTTAGCAGTATGAAAGAGCTCACCCCTTTGCCTGGGAGCCGCAACAGGGGGAGAGATGGACAGAACCTCAAAAATCTGAACCAGCAGCCTGTCAGTATCATCCGGGTCCAGGGGTCAGAGCCAGAATCGTCATGACCCCTGGGCCTCTCGTCAGATGACCCTGAGTCAGAGAACAGCTTCCCTTCGTCGGAGGAGGTATTGCCATATAGATGCAACAACTCGTCAGACTCCATAGGGAAAAGAGAGGCATCAGGGGTTAAGTGATGCTTTTTAGCGGTGGCCTTACGCGCTAAGGTATTAGCAATCAATTTTTCAACACTGGTCAGTCTAGTAGCCACATCAGGATGAGAATCCCCGCTTGTATTGGGGGTTAGACTCAAGCTTGGGGGAGTAGGTAAAGTGAGGCGAGGTGCAGGCCCAGTCACCGGAGGGGCGGGTTGCACCATTAGCGCCTGCTGTGCGCAAGGAACACAGACCCGTGCATTGTCACCGCTGATAGGTGAGACCCCACAAGCTACACACAGCCCGGCTTGTCCCAAAGGAACCCCGGTCACGTTATCCTGGAATGCCTCCATATGGTAATTAATAGGCACAATAGGCCAGTAGGGATTGACGCTGTAAGCTACCCTGGATGCCCCAATGACCCGCAGGGAAGTGGGAGTAATTATACTAGGCCCAACTGACAATTACACCGGGAGAAGCCACTGGATTCACCCGTCTGAAAGACACAATGAGAAGAAGGGGCATCAGAACCATGCACAGTAAGCAATGAGCATAAAGGTCGCCCACGAGGGCACTTACAGACCGCGGAAGGGGGGACCATTACACAAGCGCGCATGCGACTATACATCAAAATGGCGCCAAGCGAACCTCAAAGGGCAGGCCAGAGCGGGCTGTGAAGCGGAGCACGCCAAGCCAGGCCCCTGCCCCCCCCCCCCCCCCCGAAGAGCGCGAAGCTCTAAGACAGCAGCCAATGATAACGCCGCAGCGTCTGAGGCGACTCCGCCGTCTGGCGCGGGCATCCGAAGTGAGGGAAAAGACGCGCGCGGCGGCCATGTAATAGTAAAAACAGACAAGCTAGCGCGGCGGCTGACACCACATATCTAGTCATACACGTAATCACTATACGCACTGACCCACTACCCCCCCTTCTTTCCCCCCCGAAGGCTACGGGGAGAATGAGGGAGGATGGCGGCCCTTTGTACAGGATCCACCACTACACGGGGCATGTGGCAATAATGCATGAGGGACATCCATAAAGGCTCACCATCAGCCTATACCGTCTACCCTTTGGTGGGGGACTGCGGTGGAGCAACGCTCCATAAGCACACACGTTGCCGCCTACCTTCACCCGACCAGCGCAGCCCAGGCTGGGAGGCACATCACATGAAGGACGGGTGGGAATAGTCCAACAGGGCCGCATGCTAATAGCCCCGCTCACCTGCGAGAGAGTGATATTTCATGTCTTCACAGTAAGCACTGCAGAGAAATCTGGGGATTTGTGGGAGGTCCCTGGGTATTTGAGGGGCCGGGAAGAGCCTGTTTTACATGTCTCTGCAGTGCAGCGCAATCTGGTGGAGGATAACTCAAGTGTAAGTAATCTATCTGGAGCAGGACGTACTGTATACTAAGAATAAAGTCCTTCGGCTGCAATTCAGTATTGGGAGCAGCAAGGCCTGGGCTCCTCATCCCAGGCTGTCCAACAGCAAACTGGAAACCTCATCAGATCCTGTTATTAGGCTTCCTTGCAATTAGCCTCATCACCTGTGTGAGAACTGGGATTAGGGGAAAAACCCGTAGAGGACTGGGAATGTGGACTGGGGTCCCGTAAACCCGGCATGGATTGTGCCTGATTGAGAAAAGCAAGGGAAAAATAGACACCATCCAGCACTTTCCCATACACTTTACCACAGTGTGCTGTAGTGAGACACAAGTCACTGGAGGAGTCAATAACATTTTCATACATTTTTATTTCAGTGTGTTGGATAAGCCTATTCCTTGGCTGAAGGATTAGTCACCTACTGGTCCCACTGTTCAAGCCTTGTCCTGGTAGAGTCTATGGGTGTTCATCAGCAGATGGCTCACTCCGGCTCTACGTCCTAGATAATTGATCACAGGTTCATGAAATTAGAAACGCTGGAACACATGGCCGTGGATGCAGGAGACACCGCTTCTGATTAGACACTTTGTTCTGTAATCCTTGTGCAATTCAATATGCAATTGTCCTGCCTGTATGCATTAATGGTTTGTGTTAATCTTATATTTCATGTTATTTCATTACTTTGCATTTTTAATAAAAGTGTATAGCAACAGCAAAAAAACATGAGCCGATGAGCTGCATAATAAAACTGCTATTGCTGAGATTCAGTCCCTCTTCTGTAGCCCAACCCAGTGTTTTGTTAACACTGAAAGGAGGTCCTATCGCCACCCCTTGTTGCATCAGACTGTGTGGGACACGCAAATGCTTGTGCACCTTACTCTGCTCGTTTGTATTTTCCCTAGCTGAATAATGATTTAATCCTCCTTGATGCTGGAAGTTGCTCAGTAGTTTTAGATACACAGACAAGAACAAGAAGCACTTTCTTGGAGCAATCAGTCTTCTTTTTTATAGAGATAGCACTATACAGCCTCAGCCCACACAAACCCTCTAAATCCAACACCCCAAAAATCAAAAACTGGGGCCATTCCCAAATCCATGAAAACATATATTCTTAGGACTAAAAATTCATAGGGAGGCACTCCAGCGTATTAATCATTTTGAATGTCATCTTTTTTTCAAAATCAAATCTTGTAACATAACATGTTAAAAAAAACACAAGAGAGACTGACATAAAATGAGGAGTATGCGGAAGGAAGAGACATAATTATAATAATAAATTATTAACACTTTATATATATATTGATCTAGTTGAGGTTATTTATAGATTTTTTATATATATTGTGGGGTATTATTATGCACATTTAGGATCTGGATCATAGGCAGGTATTAATTTGATAGATTGAGTTTTATAGGTCTGTTGATTTTGGTGATATTATTGACATTGATGTAGTAACATGTTCTAGATTTATTTATTTATTGTTGATTATTTATCTCCCTTTCGCCTACTCCTCATTTTATGTCAGTCTGTCTTGTGTGCATTTGTGTATTTTAGTGTTGTTTTATTTGATTTTGGAATAAAGATGAAATTCAAATTGATTAATATGCTGGAGTGCTCCCTATGAATTTTTGGTCCTAAGTATATATACTTTTTTACAGACACACAAACTGTAGAACATCTGTAAAGGAGAAGAGAACAATCCCAACTACAGACTGTCAGAAACCAACAGACACGTATATTGTGATTTTATGGTCTACCTTTACAGTTGCTGGCATTACAATTACTCCACATCTGGAGAGAGTTTGAATACCCCCATAGACAGATGTTACAAATTAAGCAGTGTACTCTTGCGGTACCCTGTATGACCAAATAAAAAAAAAAAAAAGGGGGACATACTCTAAATTTAAACTTCTTTAGCTTTGATTACAGCACGCATTTACTGTGGCATCGTTTCCACAAACTAGAACTGCATTGACTTTCCCCAAGATCCTGGATTGATGATGGAAGTTTTGGATTACTGTGCAAAGACTTCTTCAGCGCATCCCAGATACTCAATGGGTTCAGCACTCTGGTGGTCAAACCATGTGTAAAAAATGAAGTCTCATGCTCCCTGAACCACTCTTTCACAATTTGAGCCAGATGAATCCAGGTACTGTCATCTCAGAATATGCCCATGCCATCAGGAAGAAACAATCCATTGATTGAATAACCTGGTCGTTCAGTACATTCGGGTAGATGGACCACATTTCTTCCTTGAGGATGATTATCCTGATTATGATTCCACTTTTTAATAAGGCTTTGAACAGTTCTTAACCTGATTTTAGCAGTTTTAGAAATCTTCTTAAGAGGTTTTCTACGACAATTTCGGCTTGTCAGATTTCCAGCTTTCCCATCACCTCGAAATGTTTTTTTTCCAACATGGTTGTTTAACAAATGAGAAGCTACTCACTGCATCAGTTAGGGTTAAATAACTTGTTGGCAGCTGAAACTTAACTGACAACTCTAACTGATTTAATTAGTTAAATCCAGGTGGTGACCTTTTTTTTGGCCAGGCAATGTATGTAAACCAAATTATGGTTATTCTAAAACAGCGGAAATATTTGTGAACAAGGTAAGGGCTTGATTCAACAATGGCCATTTTTAAACAATGCCCATTATTTAGTGTAAAATAAGCACTTTTCCCCTCCTTTCTCAAGTTTTGAGATTTAAAATGCATTTTTGCCCTTCTAGATAAGATAGGGTAGCCAGAGGAGAGTATGGTTAATTTTGCTTTTATTTTGTAATAAAGTTTATTTTTTGTAATGAGCTGGAGATTTGGATTAGGGGTGGGCATGCCACCACTGGCCCTGGAAGTTTGCTCGGAGGCCATTTAGCATCCGGGACCTGGGATATCATTCCCAGATGGCTAACACAGAAAAAAGAAAAGGTTTCTTGTAACTCTTACAGTGCAGAATTATAGGGCATGCTTAGCACAGTGACAACGGCTCACAAACATGCTTTTTATTTATTTTACATCAGTTGATCCTATTGTTTATGGTTTGCACCCCTTGTTAGTGAGGTCCCATTAAAATTATGCAAGAGGCTGGAACTGCACATTTGGTAGGAAGAGATCCTGTGGCATCTGATTGAATGATGGTCAGATCCTGTTGCATCTGATTGAATGATGGTCTCTATGTATTTTGGACAGAAGTGGTCATCGTGTGGTTATGTGGTCAGGTCTGTAGGTTCTCGATAAATAAATGTTTGCAATATCTTTTCATTAATGTGTATTTTGGTCTCAAGGAAATGAAGCTCAGTGAATATCAGGCAATTCAGTAAACTGTAATCTTATTGTGGGTTTAAAGATGTTCCTCACATGTAGAGCAAGTGGGGCAAATGTAAGCCATTGGTTTCCAGGAACATTGTGACAAAAAATACAATTCTGTGAAATACTCACCTGTAGAATTGATATTATTTGTATACAGTACGTCCTGCTCCAGACATAGTACTTACACTTGGGTAATCCTCCGCCAGATGGCGCTGCACTGCAGAGACATGCAAAACAGGCTCCTCCCAGCCCCTCAAATACCCGGGGACCTCCCACACATCCCCAGCATTGAAAAGCAGTGAACAAGAAGCCGGGAGAATTTAACCACCAAAAGACTGGTAACTATAACAATGATAACAATCACCATACAGGGGATCCAGAATAATGCAAAAACCAGGGTGGGGTGGAGCAGGACGTACTGTATACAAATAATATCAATTCTACAGGTGAGTATTTCACAGAATTGTATTATTCTTAGTATACAGTACGTCCTGCTCCAGATATAGTACTTACACTTGGGACATCCAATAGCAGTGTCCATAAAGTAGGGTGGGATCCCCAACAAAAAGGTAACAGCAGGCAGTTTAAACCTGCAACCTGCAAAACCTTGCGGCCAAAAAACAGCATCAGCTGAGGCCCTAACATCAACCTTGAAAAACTTTGAAAAAGGTATGAACAGAAGACCAAACAGCGGCCTAGCAAACCAGTTCAACAGAAGCCTGGTGCTGAAAAGCCCAAAGGGCACCAAAAGCACAAGTAGAATAAAAGGCAAGGCGAAAAGGAAGATTCTTCCCCTTGTTGGAATAGGCCTGAGTAACAGCCTGACAAATCCAATCGCTAACAGTAGACTTGGCAGAAGCAAACAAACCCTTTCCTAGGACCAGAAGGAACATCCCATTCAAGTCATAACCAGGGCCAAAGCCGCCCAACTCCCCGAGAGCAGATGAGATCGGGCACATTCAGGATGTAGTGACCATAGGCCCAAAGGAACATCAGTTCTCCTAAAGGACACAGTGACTACCAAGGAAAAAAGCTTCCAACACCTGTTCAAGGAATGCAGAACCCTTTCCTCAGCGTTGCTAGGAATAAAGCACAGAAGGAAGAACAATATCTCGAATCAATGAACATACGACACCACCTGAGGCAGAGAGTCCGGCTTCAGGCGGAACACCACCTTATCCTGGTGTATCTCAAAGAATGGGGGCTAAGTAGACAGAGCCGCCCGCCAACACACGTCTGACCGAAGTAACAGTCACCAGAAGGACAACCTTGAGGGTAAGAACAGCCAGACAGCATCCTGAATAGGACCAAAGGGAAAAACCCTGCAAGGCATCCAAATCCCAACAGGGACCATAGGATTACATGGGGGACACACATGAGTACCCCCTGAAGAGTCTTAACCAAGGAAGACTGAACAAAAGACTTCTAAAGCAAGGCGGACAGGGCAGAACCTGACCCATCAGAGTACCGAGAACGCCCAACAGGGAAGAGACCTAGACTCACACCAATCAATATGGGCATGCCATACTCTATAACAGATGGAAGAAGAAGAAAAAGAAGCTTGCTCCTAGTCTTCCCATAGTCTCAATCACCAAGACAGATAAGCCTGTCTCCACCAAGATGGGTGTTTCAGCAGTCAGGCCGTCTAGGCCAGAGTCTGTAGATTGGGGAGACGTAAAGGGGGCCCTGAGTGATCGGAGCTGGCACTCCTGGCAGAACGTACAGAACTACTGCCCACGGTACCACGTCTGCAAACCACACTCTACCAGGGCACCCGGGGACCACCAGAATCACTGGTTCCCCTTCCAGAGCAATCTTGCGCAGAACCCTGCCTAGCAGGGGGAATGGAGAAAAGACATACAGAACAGAACGTCCAGCCATGACGTTACTAAGGCATCCGGACCACGGCCAGAGGATCCTGGGAAAGGGAAACAAGGACCGAGCGCTTGTGATAGTGATGGAACACAAAACAGATCCACAACTGGTTGGACTCCATAGTGACACAGGGATTAGCTCATCCTGTCGCAAAAGGACCCCCACCGGAGCGCAAATCACTGATATGCAGGAAACATTGTCTCCACCCAGGTCAGGATCATAGACACTTCCTGGAGGGACCTCCTGCTCCAGGCCCCTTCCCAAATGATTAACGTAGGACACTGTCGTCAGACAGACCGAGCACCCCCAAACTGACAGGCCCAGAAGAAGTAGCCAATCGAGATAGAACCAACTGAAAACGCTCACTGTTTCGAGCATCAAAAAGGTGTATGGACCTTCTAAGGCCTCACCTCCCCCAGAACCACAGGGAGTTTCAGAAGAAACCACCCCCTTCAACCTGATAGAATGGCATCCATGGTGACCGTTTCCAGAAAGGGGCAAGAAGGAACTGCCCCCAAACAGGTTCCTTGAGTTCGTCCACTCCAAGAGGGACCTTCTTACCAGGAGGGAAGGCACACAGACCCTGCTCCAGGGATGTTGAAACCCTGTCCTGTATTAACAATAAAAGTCGCAGAAGGGCCCAAGGGAAACTGAGCATAAGGGACCTCTTCTGAGCAAGCCACCAACGGGCCCACCAGCTGCATCCCTGCCTGGTGAAGGGACAGGGACAGCAATGAGGGACTGCGCTCATGCAACCAGATTGTCCACTTTATTGCTGAGAAGGAAGATTCTTGTTTGAACCGAATCCAGATTAATTCCTAGGAATGGAGTTACCAATTAAGGGGACAATGAGGACTTGGGGTGAATGCTCACCCATCCAAATGACTCCCAATGGACACCACCAGCCGGGTATCCAACTTAGTCTAACATAAGTCTTAAAGGAGCCACAGCACTCAACCCTGTTAGCTTGCAGGCCAGCCTATAATCTGTCTCTAAACTTAGTTAAAAACAGAGGACTCGGTCACACACATCTGCAGAAGTATGCTTAAGCTGCACCACTACGCCAAAGTGCCTCTGTGGGGTGCAGTCCTAACTCTAATCTCTGAGAGCCCATTTGGGACATACAGTGCAATGGATAAATTGGGAGCAGGCTTACCTGTGGTTGCCCTAAACCTCTCAAGTGCAAGACATGGGGTGGAAGGGTCAAAGACCTTGCAATACAGCCTAGACCCCACACACCATGTGCTTGCACAAATTCAAAAGAAACAAGGGGGGGGGGGTGGCAGCCACTCAGACCATTTTATAACTAACCTGGGAGGTGCACGTTAGCAGGGCAATTAGGAAACAAAAGTCTTAAAGGAGCCACAGCACTCAACCCTGTTAGCTTGCAGGCCAGCCTATAATCTGTCTCTAAACTTAGTCTAACTTAGAGACTGGGAAGTGAACAAGGGGGCCCAGGTAGGTCATCGCGCGGACGCCCCTTGGTCTCATCAGAGATAGCACCCCCGTCAGCACCTGGGTGAGCACTCTGGGAGCTGAAGAGAGACCAGATAACAAGGCCACAAATTAACAGTGTTGGACATCCAACACGAACCTGAGGAGCCTCGGTGTCCAGAAGACACAGGGATGTGAACATAAGCATCTTTGAGCTCCACGGACGGCAGGAAGCCCCTTGGGCGCAAGGCGCTGATGGCCCATCTCAGAGTTTCCATGCAGAAAAACTGCCTGTAATTGGAGAATTGCCGAGACCAGTGAATCCAGAAAAGGCCATACTGACCCATCCATTTGTGGGGCTGTGGAAAGGTTGGTGTAGCAGCCCCTGCCTCTGCCAGTTAAGGGCAATCTGCAAGAGACCCTCAGACCTCGCAGGCCTTGCGTGGCCTGTGTCAGCACCTGAACAGCGGCAGGGACCATGATAATCTTGGGGAAGGTCGCGCAGCAAACTATCTTGTATCCGGACGACACTACCTCTGAATCCACCAGTATGAGACGTAAAGCCTCCTGACAAGAGCAAAGTGCCGCAGCCATCCCCTCACCCAGACGGGCGAGGGCACCCCATCACGCTTGAGGGGGTTTGGTGGAAGATTTAGGCTTAGCCCCGCCGGAGGGGCCAGAGCGATGTCTGCTGCTCCCGGGGCAGGGGTTTTCTGTGCGAGCCCATACGAGGGACACCCCTGGTTCTTGTTTAACACCAAGGAAGGGGGAAGAAGGGGTGCCCCTGCCCCTAGGGGGCCGAAACGGCCGCCTGCGTTGGGGAGACTTACCCTTTTTGCCAAACAGGTCTAGACGGGCCCCAAACAAGCGTAGCCCTCTAAAGGGAAGCCCAGTAAGAGTCTTTTTAGTAGCATTGTCGGCACCAAGAAGAATACTCTTCTTCTTGGTTCTGAGAAACTTGATCTTATTCTGGCCAGTCAGAGAGCTTTGCAGTGATTGGGCCTACACTTGAGATCTTGGGTCTTTCTGCCCTTCCCGGAGAAGATTATAACCATCCACTACTTGGTCCTCAAGTATCAGGTGATGCACACTATCTGACCTGACCTTATCACAAGTTGTATACTAACATGGACAAAAACAGATACCCACCTAGGAACAGGGAGTGGGGTTTCAGGCAAGGTCACATATTGTTGACCAGAGCTGCCTACCATGTCAAACCCAGATAAGACCTTTCAAAGTAGAAAAAAAATCATTAAAAGTGAAATTAAAATTAAAGGCAGAGCTTCCTCTCTGAGGAGACCAATTGATTGTTCATTAAGAGTCCCTTTTCAGGCACACACTAACTTCCTCCCACCTTATCTCTCTTGGGCACAATGTAAAATATGCTATTTCAAAGCACCTCAAAATCTCAGATTATATGTAATTACCTAATGTATTACAAGTCGGGGTTGTCAATGAGCTCGCCAAGGGCTCGTCATGTTGCAGCTTTACGAGTCATGAACATGCTCTGTCAGAGACAGCTGTTGGACCACTGTGACTTGCCGTGCAAGCAGGCCTGCAAGGGACAGACACAGGCTGTTCGATCACTTTTGTTGAGTGGCCTTGGAGGATAAAAATCAAAAAGGTGGGCAAACTTTGGAACCCTGCTATGGCTTCTACCACGCTGCACTGCTGGACTAAAGGCAAGGCGCATGGGGCAGGTATCAGGTAAGCTGCTTGCTGCCTTATTATTGCAGTTGGGTTTAGACTCCCTTTAAAAAAAGATATGGTGGCAAGGAGATCATCCTGTTGCTAGACTGAACAACAGGCAAAAAAAAAAGAATCTACCCGGCGGGATCACAGAGAGCAAAATAGAAGCCCTATTGACTTGGCATTAGCCATCCTTTAAACATATGACAGCATCTAAAACGCTGAAACAAAACCGATAGGTTGAAATCAAACCATTTAAAAATCAGTAGGAAAGGGCTTTATAAACCAAATATAAAAACAGACCATACAAACAAAAAAAAATATATATAACCAACATATTGATAAACTAAATATTTATATTTACACATTATAATAATATAAATATCTAGCTTTAGACTATAAATAATGAAATTTTGTACAGTCTTAACTTTCAGTTAAAGGAAAGAGTCTAGTTTACATAGATTAAAGATAAAAAGGCTGTGCGGATGCTTTCTCAACTCTTCTTAGCCTGTTGCAAATGTAGCCGAAGAATTAAGTCTCGGATTTCTTCCCTTTTATTGTTTATAACACAGGAAGGGAACCAGTTCTCCAAACGCATGGGAGGTTCAAAGTTGTCGATTGGCTTCTAGAAAACAAAACAAAAAAAAGTTAGGACTACAGAGAATTCAAAAAGCTGCTTTGGCAATATGTGTGCAAGCTCTGCTGAGGAAGGGGTGACACCAATCCAAAACCTTCCTTTAAACAATTGATTGCTTGCTTGCTACAAACTGGGGTAAACTGTGCCTTCGGGCTTCACTTGTGCCTTGTATATGATCTATGCCTTCAGGCTTCATTTGTGCTTTATATATGATCTAATATATTGTGAACCTAATGTCTCGGCTGGTGCTAATGGTTATATATGATGCATGTAAAAGGGCACTATAGGACTTGAATATGAATTTCTGGTATTTCAATCCTCTGATTTTGGTTTTGTGCACTATAATCACTACCCGACTCTGGAACCCCCGGGGGGAGGGAATCCAGCGGCACAGTTGGGGGCATAGGTTTTGGTCCTTTAAACATGCCCTGATATTGCCTGCACACACATTACCATAGTGTTTTTTTGGCCACAAGATGGTCCTGCCATTTATAAATATGTATATCTGTGATGCAGATAAGCACTATACTGGATAGAAATCTGCACAACTTCTATTGTTCTATTGTTCTGATATATGCATAAGCTTCTTGACGAAGTGATTCACAATTTGACACTCCCCTTATGCAGACCTCTGTCTTTATATGGTGCTTTTTAGCAAGCAAATATGGGAATGTAATATTTGGAACAAGTTACGGTATAAAACTGTGTAAATTGTATATATCAATACAATTTAAACTTTTTGCATCAGAATCTATTTTGTGTGGCATGCATTACTCATAATATAAAATGATATAAAATGAGCCATTTCAAAATAAATATCCCACGTATTCGAAGTTAAGCCGCTAGCGTTTCTTAAATTTCTAGGTTGTGACCGAGAAGGGCAGATGATAGCACAGCTTTATGAGCCATCAGCATGCCAGGCTTGTCAGGTTTACTTGTGCTGAGAGCTCCAAGGGACAGACTGGCTGCTTTTATGCATGGTCCTGGAGGAATAAAATTAAAAGGTGGGTTAGGCATTGGAGCCATTCTACAGCTAGTAACTGGCACTACAGGAAATGGAATGGAGGCACATGAGACAGGCATCAGGTAAGCTGCTTGCTGCCTTATAATTGCCGTTGCTTGGACAGTCCCTTCAAGGGCATTTTTTGGGACGGCCAGCCAAAAAACAACCTGAGCAAAAACAAAACAACAAAACCTAGAAAATATACTAATCAGAGGGAGAAGAGAGAAAGCACATGCACAACGGATATGCTTCAGGGCCATGGCAGAACCTCGGTATACAAAGGCATTTGTGTAAGCTGATCAGCTTCTATCCAGCTGATCAGAGGGACTCAACTTATGGTAGGTGTAGAGAAATACAAAATACAAGACATTTGTGAAACTGACAATTAAATCTCCCTAATCTACCTGAGAGAAGCTCTCCACATACTGCAGGAGGTACAAGCCACAGTCAGTACTATTATTTTGCTTTGGTACTTTAGGATGCAGGTCCCTCATAGAAGACCGGCTGAATTCCCGTTCCGTTTTTTGTTTCACTCGATACTCGACATTTAAATATCTGTCAAAAAGAAGTCAGATTATCAAGGCAATGAAAGAAAATAAAAAAATAAATGTTTTTCTAATTTGCACATTGACAGACAAACATATATTGAGTTCCACTTTTAATTTTGCAGTTATCTCAATTACCACCGATAATAATGCAGACATTCCCAGGAGGGTGGGGGCCCTATACTGGCCCAACAGCAAGTTCTTTTGCCAGCAATATTCTGCACTTCTGCTTTCCTACAGCTTGTTGACTTTGCCTGGCACATCCTATTGGAACAGTACCTAGCCTGCAGTGTATCATGTGCACCCACTCAGTGGTGTTCAATACCACCAAAGAGAAGCTCTAGTACCACTGGTTGGGAACCCCTGGTCTATAGGCAAACAAATGAAATTTACTCCAAATTTTGTAGACATTTTGAATTTGTTTAGTCACAAAAAATACAATTCTGTGACACTCACCTGTAGAATTGTTTTTGATTATATCCAGTCCAGGTCGTCCCAGTGATGACATGTGGGTATTCTGCCCCCAGGGAGCGCTCGACTGCAAGATCAAAAGCTGCAGCTCCTCCCGGCCCCCTATAAAGGCAAGTGTCCCTCTATCATTCTCCAGTGGTTAAAAAGCAGTAAACAAAAAGAGGACAGGCCGGGAGGCCAAGAAACCATGTTACTTCACATAGATTCAGCTTGTACTCTCTCTAACAAGACTTAAGGATACAAGTCCAATGAATAAAAAATGGTAATCACCATAACAGGCAAACAAGAGATAATGAACAAAAAGGGCGGGGTGGGACAACCTGGACTGTATATAATCAAAAACAATTCTACAGATGAGTTTTCACAGAATTGTATTTTTCCCTATATCCAGTCCAGGTCGTCCCAGTGATGATATGTGGGACATCCAAAAGCAGTGTCCATTTGGGCGGGATCCCCAGTGTGGAACAGCGTGTAGTTCATCTGACTACCGCCTGAAGCACCTTTCGGCCAAAAACGGCGTCAGCTGAGGCCCGAACATCCCCCTTGTAAAAACTTTGTAAAAGTATGAACTGAAGACCAAGTGGCAGCCTTACAAAACTTGTTCAACCGATGCCTGGTGCTGAAAAGCCCAAGAGGCACCAATAGCTCTGGTAGAATGAGCTGTGATCCGAAAAGGGGGTTCCTTCCCCTTGGCAGAATGTGCCAGCACCACCGCCGGTCTGATCCACTTACTGAGAGTGGACTTGGCTGATGGCAAACCTTTTCTAGAGCCCTCTTTTAGGACAAAGAGCAAATCCGATTTCCTGAAGGATTCAATCGCAACCAGGTAATACTTAATGGCTCTGACCACATCCAAGGCATAGAGGGTTCTTTCCTTAGAATTAGTCGGTGCTGGACACAAGAAAGGTAAGACAACTTCCTCATTAAGGTGAAAAGGGAGAAACGACCTTAGGCAAAAAAAATCAGGTTTAAAGCGAAAAACCACCTTATCCTTGTGCTGCTCAAAATAGGGATGCTTCATACAAAGCGCAGCCAACTCTGATACGCGATGCACCGAGGTGATCGCTTCCAAAAAGACCACCTTGAGAGTCAAAATAGGCAATGCAGCATCGCACAAAGGTTCGAAAGTAGGACCTGAAGAGCAGACAGAACTAAATTCAAGTCCCACACCGGTAATACTGACTTACGCGGTGGTCGGACATGGGTGACTCCCTGGAAAAAGGTCTTGATCAACCTATGGTTGGCAATGGATCTCTGGAAGAAGATGGCTAAAGCCGACACCTGGCCCTTGAGGGTGCTCAGCTGGTGACCCAAATCTAAGCCGTGTTGTAAAAACTTCAGAATCCTAGAAATAGAAAATGTGCGGCAAGGGAGACTCTTGGATTCGCACCAAGCAATATAGGCGTGCCAATATACTCTGTAGTATATCATGGAGGAAGACTTCTTCCGTGCCTGAATCATGGTATGTACAACGGTGGCCGACAGCCCCTTTTCCATCAGGATTAAGGTTTCAATAGCCAGGCCGCCAAAGACAGTGTCCGTAAATTGGGGTACCACAGCGAACCCTGAGTGAGAAGCCCTGGGTCCTCGGGCATGATGTAGCGATCTACTGACATCTGAACTATGTCCGCAAACCAACTCCTTCTCGGCCAGCGAGGAGCCGCCAGGATAGTCGGTACCCCTTCCTGGGCTATCCTGCGCAGCACTCTGCCCAGGAGTGGAAACGGAGGGAATGCATAAAGGAACTTGAACTCCGTCCAGGGAATTGCCAGAGCATCTGTGGCAATGGCCAGAGGATCTCTTGAGAGGGAGACGAACCTTGGGAGCTTGTGATTGTGTCTGGACGCAAACAGGTCCACATCTGGCTTACCCAAGCGGGGAGGCAGAGCGTGAAAGGTGATGTTGCTGAGAGACCATTCCCTCAGGCGCGAGGCGCTCCTGCTCAGGGAGTCTGCCTCCTGGTTTTCCACTCCGGGGATGTAGACCGCCGATATGCAGGGAACATTCTCCTCTGCCCAAGTCAGAATCTGAGTCACCTCCTTGAGGGCTTGTTTGCTCTGAGTCCAGCCCTGGTGATTGATGTAGGCGACAGCCGTCTGATTGTCCGAGCGAACCTGGATCGCACAACCCCTTAAATGGGGAGTCAAGCGAAGAAGCACCAACCGGATTGCTCTCAACTCCAAGAGATTTAGGAGTAAGCGGTTCTCCAGCAGACCCCACTGACGCTGGATCTTCTGCGTGCCAAACGCCTCCCCAGCCGGTTAGACTGGCATCCGTGGTAACTATATCCCAATGGGGAGTCAGAAAGGACTTGCCCACAAACATGTTTCTGGACTCCAACCACCACAAGAGGGACTGCCTGGCCAGGAGGGGGGGGGGGTTCAGCGAAGAATCCTGTTCCAGCGACTCCTGCATCCGGTTCCAGCCAGTCAGCAAGTTCAATTGAAGGGGTCTCATGTGAAATTGGGCAAAGGGCACTGCCTCGAAGCATGACACCATTAGGCCCACCAATCTCATCCCAATCGACAGCCTCTGACTAGACAGCAAGGCCTGCACCTGCGTCTGGAGACCCGAAACCTTCTGCTGCGGCTTAAAGACCTATACCTGAGCGGTGTCTATCGTCATTCCCAGGAAGAAATCTCGAATGGGAGACCCAGAAACAGGTAATGCTGGTCCTCCAGAGCAAACCTCAGGAACTTCTGATGTCCCTGGAAAATCAGGATGTGCAAGTAAGCATACCTGATGTCCACCGTGGTCATGAAGTCGCCGGGCCGAAGCGAGCTCACAGCTGACCGCAAGGTTTCCATGTGGAAACGTCTGCATCTTACAAACCTGTTGAGACCCTTCAGGTCCAGGATAGATCCTAACGTTCCGTCCTTCTTGGAAACCGTGAACAGGTTGGAGTAAAAACCTTGACCCTGTTCCTGACGAGGTACAGGGCAAATCATACCTAACCGCAGGAGGTGTTGCACAGCCATTCTCAAGCCCTGTGCCTTCAATGGGTCTTGAGATATCCGAGACCGAAGAATTTTGTGGGCAGCCTGACTGCCAGCTCTATTTTGTAACCGCAGGACACTACCTCCTGAATCCACCGTTCCGAGACATGCGGTCTCCAGATATGAGCAAATAGCGCCTCCTCATGCCTGAGGGGACTTGGCAGGGGGCTTGGACTTGGCTCCCCATGCGGGATTGGGTCGGCCACGGGACCTACCTCTACCCCAGGTATCTCTGCGGCCACCTGAAAATGAAGAGCCTCTTCCTCCTCGAAAGGAGCGATAGGCAGATGAGCCCCGAAAGGGCCGAGCAGGCCTCCGTCTCTGAGAGAGTCTACCATCCTTGACCAGGAGGTCCAGACTATCCCCGGACAACCTGTGCCCCACGAAGGGGATACTAGTAAGCGACTTTTTGGCCGCGGCATTAGCCGACCATTGCCGTAACCAGAGCGAGTGGTGAAGTGCAACAAGCAGGGCCGAAATCCTGGCACCAAGCCGGACACCATCGTCCATGGCAGAGACAACAAAGGCAATGAAGTCCACGCAACCCTTGAGGTCCTTATACTCCTCCGCCCGCTTGCGAGCCTAGCGCTATCCACAAGGCGTCTCACCTTCTTTCTGATGGCCAGGAAGACAATAGCCACGGCACACACAGGCCGAAACAAGGCATCAGCAAAAGTGAAGGCATGACAGACCAGCTAATCCATGCGCTTGTCAGCTGGATCACGTAAGTAAGCGGTATCAGGTGAAGGCATAATAGTAGTGTTGGACAACCACGACACAGGGGCATCCACTTCGGGGGGACGAGACCATAGCCGGACCAGCTCCTCGGGGAAGAGACACCGCCTATCCAGGCCCTTAGGCACCGACGGTAGTTTGTTAGGCCTTTCCCATTCCTTGAAAATCATATTAAAAAAATGGGCCTGCTCTGGAAAGACTCGCCTCGGTCTTTCAGGCCTAAACAAATCACCCTGCTTCCTCTTAGCCGCTCTAGGAGGGACAATGTGTAAAGTCTCATACACTGAGGCAAGCAACCTCTCCGTATCATCAGGGAGCCACGCATCCTCATCCGAGGAGAAACCAGACAAACTGTCCTCACCAGCAGAATAATCCACAGTGCACCGTGAATCCTCTGGCAACTCACCTTCCTCCACAGAGCCCAAACCGTCAAAAAGCTCATCATCATTATCCGAGTAAATGGGCTCGATGTGCCGTCTCTTACTCGTGGCCTTCCTAGGAGCCATTCGCGAGATCTGTCTTTCGAGACTGGACACCCTGTATGCCAAATCAACATGGGACCCCCTGCTGGCATCCCCCTCACTGGGGGCTGAGTGCAGCAGCGGGGGTTCTGAAAAGGCCGTAGGCAAAGAAGGGCTGGGGGCAGGTACGCCCTCCCGATCATGCTCCAAAATGACGCTGCGCAAGTGGTACAAACCGTGCTGAATCCGCCCAGAGGGCTTGCACTGCACATGGGGCAGAGCTTCACCCGCCCAGATGGGGCCCCCAGCTCATTATCCCCATATGCCTCCATTATGGTGATTAGACAAAATTGGTATGCAGGTTACAAACCTAATTAGCCCACTTATATAGTCCCTCTTATGTGATCCCTCTTAATAAAAGGGAGGGGGGAGGGGGACCGGGAGGAACCACAACCCTCAATCAATCAATGGGCCCACCTAAAAGACACAAGCAAAAGTGGCCATCAGTATCCCCCAGCACATGCGCATACTTAATAAAACAATGATATTAGCAAGAGGGACTCACTACACCGACAACCAAGCAAAACGGAGGGGTCTGAGGCAGAGGGGGGGCAGGAGAGGCAGCAGGCAAGATAGAGCAGAGCCAGCAGCATGGCACATTCCTCGAGGGGCGGGCCGCACGGTTGTGACGTGAGAAGCTGGCCCCGCTCTGCTGTCAATATTCGAGAGAGAGTATCCAACGAGCCACATTCAATTACCTCGGCTGCTTATTTTTATGCTAAAGTTATTTAGAAAAATGTTCACGTAAAAAAATCACAGGGGAGATGTCTGTCTGTCCTTAGTGATCAGCAATACTAGAGTGTCAGGGTTGGTTCAACCGCAGGTTGATCCCCCCTGGCAATGGGTGACCCTCCCAGTTCTACAATGAGGGGGTTTGATGTTTGCTGGTCCGTCTAGGAACAGTAAATACAAAAGTTGTAGGACCAGGTCTAGTCCTACCATACAGCAATCAGACCCAGCATCTCTACCACACCTCAATACAATTTTCTTTTTATGCTAGTTCATATTTTATTGTAGAAAAAAATCATAAAAATATCTCAATACATCATTGTTCAGAATATCATAATTGTGTAATTAATTCATTCATACGGTCATCATCATCAAATTACATTAAATCCCTCCTATACATGATTCATTCCCCATATAATACAATCACAGTATAATAGTCAAAACATTATGAGATCTTAATGCCTTATTGGCTAATTTACTCTTACTGGTCCAGTAGTTGGCCAGAAGGGGCAGACATGTTTCGCCTTATAGGCTTCCTCAGTGCCCTGTTAATCTGATTGCTGGTAAATTGCCAGAGAGGGTCGGGCTTTGTGGGTGGAGGTGAGAAGCTCCCTCCTATCTCACTCAGTGTCTTTAGTATATATCTAACCGATTTGATGCTTTATTCTTATATAGTAGCTGTACTGTGGGTCCCCTTCCCATGTGGTTCACTGGTGCCGGGGGCTCTAATGACCTTTGTTCATATATGGAGAGAACGTTCATGGGGCGATGTATTCCCATGCAAGGGTTAACCTCAGAGAGACCGCAATGTATCCAGCGCGATTTTTACCCAGGAGACTGTCAGGGTGTTCCCAAAAGCGTATATGCGTGGTGCCTGCCACTGTTCTATGCTGCCGTCACCTGCCGCGTGCCCGTGCTCTTATGCTGCCATCGCCTGTGGCGTGTGCGCCTCCCAGGTGGTCTCTGCCTAGGAGGAGAAATAATCCCCTCCACTCGCGCTTGGAGGGGATTATTTCTCCTCTACGCTTTTGGGAACACCCTGACAGTCTCCTGGGTAAAAATCGCGCTGGATACATTGCGGTCTCTCTGAGGTTAACCCTTGCATGGGAATACATCGCCCCATGAACGTTCTCTCCATATATGAACAAAGGTCATTAGAGCCCCCGGCACCAGTGAACCACATGGGAAGGGGACCCACAGTACAGCTACTATATAAGAATAAAGCATCAAATCGGTTAGATATATACTAAAGACACTGAGTGAGATAGGAGGGAGCTTCTCACCTCCACCCACAAAGCCCGACCCTCTCTGGCAATTTACCAGCAATCAGATTAACAGGGCACTGAGGAAGCCTATAAGGCGAAACATGTCTGCCCCTTCTGGCCAACTACTGGACCAGTAAGAGTAAATTAGCCAATAAGGCATTAAGATCTCATAATGTTTTGACTATTATACTGTGATTGTATTATATGGGGAATGAATCATGTATAGGAGGGATTTAATGTAATTTGATGATGATGACCGTATGAATGAATTAATTACACAATTATGATATTCTGAACAATGATGTATTGAGATATTTTTATGATTTTTTTCTACAATAAAATATGAACTAGCATAAAAAGAAAATTGTATTGAGGTGTGGTAGAGATGCTGGGTCTGATTGCTGTATGGTAGGACTAGACCTGGTCCTACAACTTTTGTATTTACTGTCCTTAGTGATCCCTTTTTGCTCCAGAGACATCATTTGCAGAGGCACATCCAACTGGATGGGCATCTGGATGGCACTCTGCCAACAACAGCAGCCTTAAGAATGCCATATGTTCACTGTACAAGTCTGAAGTCTTATCCCACCAGGTGTAGTACATGAATAAAATACCTATTTATATACACAATTTACATTTTATAGCGGGTTAAGCCCTTAGCTTACGAACATACACCTATGCTTTAGCACTCATATCCAAGAACACAACAGTGGGGTGCCAGTGTGTGGGATAAAACTCGGAAGCACCAGTTTTATCAATGCAAGAATATTGCATTTGCATCACCTTACTTAACCAAGCTATCAGACTAGTACACTGCACAATACAATCCAGCCAGACTAACTGATCCCATCTTGCAAAATGTTTACAAAAAAAAAAAAAGTTTTTACAGATAAAACAATTCTGTGATTACTCACCTGTAGAATTGGTATTATGAGTATACAGCACGTCCTGCTCCAGATAGTAATTCCTTACGATTGGGTTATACATCCACAAGATGACACTGGACTGCAGAGCCAGCAAAAAGTGGCTTCTCCCGGCCCCTTATATTCCAGGGACCTCCCACAAATTCCCCAGTATTGACAAGCAGTTAGCAAGAAGCCGGGAGAATAATAACCATAATCAAACAATTTAACCATGATAACAATCACCATACAGAGGCACTAAGAACAATGAAAAACAAGGGCGGGGTGGAGCAGGACGTGATGTATACTCATAATACCAATTCTACAGGTGAGTAATCACAGAATTGTATTATTCTAAGTATACAGCACGTCCTGCTCCAGATAGTAATTCCTTACGTTTGGGACATCTAATAGCAGTGTCCGTAAGGTAGGGTGGGATCCCCAAAAGCAACAACAAGCAGATTAAACCACTGCTGCCTGCAGAACTTTGCGGCCAAAAACAGCATCAGCTGAGGCCCTAACATCAACCTTGTAAAACTTAGAAAAAGTATGAACAGAAGATCAAGTAGCGGCCTTGCAAACTTGTTCAACAGAAGCCTGGTGCTGAAAGGCCCAAGAGGCACCAATAGCACGTGTGGAATGAGCAATAAGACGGAAGGGAGGATCCTTCCCTTTAGCAGAATAGGCCTGAATAACAGCCTGATGGATCCACTTGCTGATAGTAGACTTAGCTGGAGCCAGACCCTTCTTGGGACCCGAGGGGGACCACAAAAAGAGCATCAGTCTTCCTGAAGGGTTCAGTAGCCACCAAATAGAACTTCAGGTTCCTGACCACATCCAAGGAATGTAGAGCCCTATCCTTAGAGTTACTAGGATTAGGGCACAGAGAAGGTAGAACAATGTCTTGATTGAGATGAAAAGCAGACACAACCTTAGGCAGAAAATCTAAAGTGAAACACCACCTTCCTGGTGCCTCTCAAAGTAAGGGGGCTTGATGGAGAGCGCCGCCAACTCAGAAACACGCCTAACAGAAGTGATAGCCACCAAAAAGACTACCTTAAAGCGGACCTTCACTCTGAATAAGAGTCTAACTTATATGTTTCCCCCACACTGTACATACAGATTGCTCACATTAAAAATCATCCTACCTGCATCTACTGCATGTTATGAGCCTTTAAACATCCAAGATGGCGGCTTATGGATGCCGCCATTTTATCAGGCAGCCTGCAAACAGGAAGTGCCTGCAAACAGGAAGTGACTGTGCTGCTCTGCATTCTGGGACTGCTGACCTTTCCCTGACCCCAGCTCTGCTCTGTCTGAGCAAAGCACAGCTATAACCTGCCCCCCTGTACCTTATCCCACTCTCCTCTCCTCAGTAAGTGTGATGCTTCTGAGTCAAGATGGCGGCGCCCGTATCCTAAATTCCTGAACAGAGTTGCAGCCCAGTGGGGGAAAGAATAATAAGTTAGTGACTAAAAATGTAAAATATATTAATTTTAGATGCTGGGGAACCGTTTTTTAAGAGTTTGGGCTTTTCATTAAATCATGGTGAAGGTCCGGTTTAAGTGTAAGAATGGACAAAGCAGCCTCATGCACAGGCTAAAAGGGAGACCCCTGCAAGGCAGATAGGACCAAGTTCAAGTCCCAGACTGGTAACATAGGCTTACGTGGGGGGCGCACATGAGTAACCCCCTGGAAAAAAAGTCCTGACCAGATGATGCTGAGCAAAAGATCTCTGAAAGAAAACAGCCAAGGCAGACACATGACCCTTCAGAGTGCTGAGTTGAAGCCCCAGATCCAAACCATGTTATAGAAAACTCCAGAATCCTAGGAATAGAAAACACGCGACAGGGAAGAGATTTAGCCTCACACCAGTCAATGTAGGTATGCCAAACCCTATAGTAAATGGAATAAGAGGACTTTTTCCTAGCCCTGATCATGGTGTTAACAGAGGCAGGCAGCCCCTTTTCCATTAAGATGGAGGTTTCAGCAGCCAGGCCGTTAAAGCCAGCGTTTGTAAATTGGGGTAGCGTAGCCGCCCCTGAGTGAGCAGGTCTGGATCCCTGGGCCGGGCGTACTGATCTACCGCCAGCTGCACGATGTCTGCGAACCACACTCTTCTTGGCCAACAGGGGGCCACCATGATTGCTGGCACCCCTTCCTGAGCTATCTTTCGCAGAACCCTGCCCAACAGGGGAAACACATACAGTAACTGAAAGCCCTGCCAGAGCATTGTCAGAGCATCCACGGCAAAGGCCAGAGGGTCCTGGGACAGAGACACAAAGACTGGAAGCTTGTGATTGTGACAGGACGCAAACAGATCCACATCTGGCTGACCCCAACGGTGACACAGAGAGCGAAACACCCTGTTGCAGAGGGACCATTCCCCAAGGCGAGAAGTCCCCTTGCTCAGAGAGTCTGCCACCAAATTCTCCACCCCCGGAATGTACACAGCTGAGATGCAGGGGACATTGTCCTCTGCCCAGGAAAGGATCAGATACACTTCCTGGAGGGCCCCCTTGCTCCGGGTCCCTCCCTGATGATTGATGTAGGCAACCGCTATCTGGTTGTCCGAGCGGACCTGAACAGCCCGACCCCGAAGGTGCAGGGTCAAGCGGGCTAGAGCCAATCTGATCGCCCTCAGTTCCAGAATGTTGATAGGGGTGTGGGCCTCCTGAGGGCCCCACTGCCCCTGGAAGGTTAGGGATCCCCAGAAGCCCCCCCAACCTGTCAGACTGGCATCCGTGGTGACTGTCTCCCAGCAAGGGGCCAGAAAAGATCTGCCCACAGGTTCCTTGAGTCCAGCCATCACGAGAGGGACCGCCTTGCTAGGGGGGACAGAACCAAGACCTGATCCAGGGACACAGAGTCCCTGTCCCATACAGACAAGAGGTGGAGTTGAAGAGGCCTCATGTGGAACTGAGCATATAAGGAAGCGCCTCGAAGCAGGACACCATCAGGCCCATCAGCTGCATTCCCTGCCTGATGGAAGGATGAGGGCATGACAGAAGGAGCTGAGCTTGCGCCTGCAGACTGTCCACCTTCTGCTGAGGAAGAAAGATCCTGGCCCGAGCTGTATCCAGATTCATGCCCAGAAATGGTTTTAGCAAAGAAGGAGACAGGGAAGATTTGGAGTGGTTTATCACCCAGCCGAATGACTCCAGAGTGGTCAACACCCTCTGAGTATCCAGCTCTGCCTGTTGGAAGGACGGAAAAGTGATAAGAATGTAGTCCAAATAGGGAAGAATGTGAATGCCCTGAGCTCTCAGCAGAGCCATAAAGCCCGCCAGCACCTTGGTGAATACCCTGGGAGCTGAAGTAAGACCGAAGGGCAATGGCACAAACTGGTAATGCTGATCCTCCAGAGCAAACCTGAGGAATCACTGATGACCTGGAAAAACTGGAATGTGGAGGTAAGCATCCTTTATGTCCACAGAGGTCATGAAGTCCCCTGGGCTAGTGAACTTACAGCTAAGCGCAGAGTCTCCATGCGAAACCTCCTGGGTCTGACAAACTTGTTGAGAAGCTTTAAATCCAGGTTGGGCCTGACAGACCCATCTCTTTTGGGAACAGTGAAAAGGTTAGAATAGTAACCCTTGCCCCTTTCCCCTAAGGGCACTTGGCAAATGACCCCCAGCTCCAGTAGATTCTGCACAGCAAGCAACAGGCCCTGAGCTGACAGGGGGTCTTGAGGCATCCGGGGTCTGATGAATCTTGGGGGCGGCCAGGGTGCCAACTCTATCTTGTAACCGGAGGACACTACCTCCTGAATCCACCAGTCTGAGACATGACGCCTCCAGACGTGAGCAAAGAGCTGAAGCCGTCCCCCCGACTGGATGGGTGAGGGCGCCCATTCATGCCTGAGGGGGCTTGGGGGAAGACTTAGATTTGGAACCCCAGGAGGATCCGGGGCGGCCACGTCCTCTGCCCCTGCACCTGAAATCTCCTCGGGCCCCTGCAAATGATGCTCCCCTTCCCACTCTGGAACCACGGTAGGAGGGAAAAAAGGAACCTGAAACCCGAAAGGGCCGAGACTGTCTCTTGCCCTGGGGTAACTTGCCTCCCTTAGCAAACAGGTCCAGGCGATCCCCAAAAAGACGCAGCCCTTTAAAGGGGAACCCAGTGAGAGCCTTCTTAGCAGCGTTGTCAGCTGCCCACTGGCGCAGCCAAACCGAGCGGCGTATAGCCACCACTAAGGCAGAAGCCCTGCCACACATTCTAATGGTATCATCCAAGGCAGAGAGGACATATGCAACAAATTGATCACAATGCAGAAGAGCACTATACTCAGCACTAGCTGCCTTATCAGGAGCCCCATCTAAAATACTCCTGAGCAGAGTCCTAATAGCCAAAGCTGTAATGGCAGAGGCACAAACCGGGCGCAGCGCAGACCCCGCACAGGCAAAGGCATGGGAAGCCAGCTGACCAATGCACCAGTCCTCACCATCTCTCAGTGTAGTAGAGTCAGGGGAATGCATGACAGAAGTGTTGGAGAACCCCAGAATTGGAGCATCCACCTCTGGAGGGGACGACCAACGCTTAACCACTTCAGCAGGGAAAGGGTACCTCTTATCTAAATTTTTAGGCACCCCAGGGAGCCTGCTCGGTCGCTCCCACTCCTTGAACACAAGATTATTAAAGTGAGTTTGCTCAGGAAACTCCAAACGTGGCTTAGCGGTGTGAAACAACTCCCCCTGCTGCCGAGGAGCCACGGCAGGAGGAGAGATAGAAAGCACTTCAAGATGTGAGTCAAAAGCCTGTCAGTATCATCTGGAGCCCATGGGTCAGAGCCAGAATCAGCATAACCCTTAGGCTGCTCATCAGATGATTCTGAATCAGAAAACAATTCCCCTTCTTCCCCTTAGCCAGCCAGGTCAAAAAATTCCTCAGCCTCCATAGAAAATAAATTAACGCCAGGTGCCAGATGCCGCCTCTTAGCCTTACGCGCTGTAGAGCCAGCAATCAGCTTCTCAATACTTGCCACCCTGGTAGACAAATCAGGCTGAGACTCCCCACTGGTATGCACCTCACTGGGAGTCAGATGTAAGCGTGGGGGAGTGGGCGAAGCCACTCGGGACGCAGGCCCAGCCACAGGTAACTCAGATTGCAGCGCAAGCGCCCGCTGGGCACAGGGTACACAGACCCGCACATTGTCATCACTAGTAGGGGACACCCCACACGCCACACACAGCCGGGCTTGTCCCGAAGGAACCCCAAGCACATTATCCTGAGAAGCCTCCATATGGTGATTATCGCGGCCACCGGCTAATAGGTCACCCGGGATGCCCCAATAACCTGCTAGGGAAGTGGGAGGTAAAGGCAGAGTAGGCCTCTAATAGCAACTAAATAGTAGTCCTACAGGGCCGCAGGCTAATAGCCCCGCTCACCTGCGAGTAGAGAGAGCCATCTTCTTGTCATCGCAGCACCGACTGCAGAGAAGATTTGGGGAATTTGTGGGAGGTCCCTGGAATATAAGGTGCCGGGGAGGAGCCGCTTTTTTTGCTGTCTCTGCAGTCCAGCGCCATCTTGTGGCTGTATAACCCAAACATAAGAAATTACTATCTGGAGCAGGACGTGCTGTATACTTAGAATAAAGGAATTTGCTATGAAATTATTTTCTCTTGATCTTTATTGACAGAAGCATAGATTATTGTAGGGTTACAACTTCCTGTTGATAGGGGACGCGGTGATGGGTTGGAAGATTATGCAAAGCTTAACGGCTTCTACTGCGACGGAACGTTAATTCTTGAATGAGAAGATCGGGTAGGTTGGTAAGAGGTAACAGTAGGGTAGTAGTGAGGCTCACCTGCTCATGGCCAACTGGATGTTACCAAAATGGTCAGTACTTGTTACAACATGATTTTCTTTACGAGCCAAGAAAGGCTTATACCAGGATGACGATATGCGACGGGATCACTTACGCCTCTACTCTAATGGCTAGTGGATGCTAGTGGATCTTGCACACTTTTCTCTATCTCTGCTGATAGAGTCTGCTTGTATATTCTCTAACATGTGAACCACCAAGATTGTCAAAACTTATTGTTCTGCCAATTTCAGATTCCTGGGAACTTCCACCATGGTCACCTTACTCCAGGTGCCTTCTTCATGACTGATGTTTGCCACAGGCATGTCCAACTGTATTCTGACTGATGCTCCCCACCCACCCAGATCTGCTGTCACAGGAGCACATGCCGATCCGTGCTTGCTCTCTTGGGTGATCCAGTGACCCTTTGGTGCAGCATTTCTTGGAATGAACCACGTTGAACCATTGGTGATTAGAGCCATGACCATAGACTAGTCTTGATGGACTCCTGGACATTGCAAGTCACAAGTATGTGTAAATAAGGGGCCTTTATGGAAAATCAATATTGCTAATAATGTTGCATATTTAAGTATAGGAATATACAGCAAATAGTTTACAATACCAGCATGCACAGGTGGCCGGGCAGGAATTGTATTCCAATCAATCAGATAGGACAGCATCCTGCAACAATAAAGCAGGGCTGGGACAAGATTGAGAGGCCAGATTAGAAGAAGACTAGGGTCGTAAAAGATCAAAGGAATACCAGAAGCCGACTCTTAGTATAATTGAGGGGGAGAGGCAGGGGGAAGGGAGGCAGGACAGAACGAGGTGGACGGGAGACTGCTTGCACAGGAGAAGCTTGTGAGTGCCGTATCAGGAGGGTAATGTGTCTTTCCCTGTATATATGTATGCCTGTCTCATAACTGTATGCCAGTCTCATGTATTGTGTTTGATTTGAGATTTGATTGCATCATTGTGTTATTTAGTCAACAATATATCTCTTTATTTACTGCGTGTCTCAGTGTTTCTTGCATTTACCAGAAGTCAAAAGAACCTACAGTCTTATAGTCTTATGCGTGTATCCATTGCGTGATTATTGGCCAGATATTGATAATATTGGTATATGTGTTGCCTATTTTAGTCGAGCCGGGCAGGATATAAATATATACCTATTATTATTAATATTATTATTATTATTAAGATATAAATATTGTTTACAATTTGGCTAAGCCACGGGCAGGAGGCATCTTGTGTATTTGCAGAGCACTGTGTTGTGGTGAATATTGAGTGTATTGTGGTATATAATACATTGTGCAATTCAATTTCTATAGTTCACAGACCGCTGTTGCTAGTGGTAACTATAGCATATTTTAAAGTGTGGCAATTGATTTGAAGTGCCTTATTGTATAGTCATGGAGGGTCTTGTAAAAAAGATTAACAAGGTAAAGAATGCAGAGGGGATTATAAGAGCAATGCAGGGATCCAGTAACCCATGGGCTGAAGCCCAGGATTATGTATCTAAATGCATTGCTGCTAAACAAATCTCCAAATCTGAGGGCAAACGCTTTTTGATTTATGGGGCAGTTTGGATTGCAAAGGAGTTTGTTTTGGTGAAAATACAAAATGAAAGCCTCAAAGAGGAGGTAAACTCCCTGGATAAAGCGCTAGGAGCCATGAGGGCATCCACTGAAAGTTTGGGCGCAATTGTGGAGCAGCTGAGAGCTGAGAATTGCGCAGAAACAATCAGATAATGTCAGAAAAGCTGATAGTCACAGAAAAAGAAGTTGAACTTGTGTCTGTGAATATCAGGAGACAGGAAGATGTCTTTCCTAGTGCTGCTGAGGAGGTTTCATGTGGGTCTTCACCAAATAAGCATATAGATTCGGGGGTGCAGGGTAAGTGTAGGAGTGAAAATTACCCAAAGGTAGCCCCAAAGGTTAGTGCAGTCACACAAGCTCCAGTGGCAGTCTCAAGGCCTCCATTACAAAAAGCAATGCCTAGACTAATTAACTCTGCTGTACCGTGCAGAGACAATGTAAAGAGAGCTAGAAGTGTGAAGTGTCACTCTTGTGGCCAAGCAGGTCACATTTCCAGGCTCTGCCCCTCTGCAAAACCAATGTGTAGTAATAAAGTCCAGACCTATAGAACCCACAAAAGGCAGACAATGGTTTACTCTGCTAGATTTGGGACAGGAAGCTTTAACCAAAAGAAATTTGCTAGGGAACATTATAGTCAAAGCAAACCTATAAAGTGTGTCCCAGTAAAATGGTTAAGAGCCCGAAATGAATACCTTATGGCAGAAAATCTGCAGTTGAGGAGTGATATGAGCTCCCTGATACAACAGGTTATGGCCATAAGTGAAGAGGTAAGTATGACGGGGAACATAAGAATGTCGGCTGAGCCAAGGCTTGCACAAAAGGTTATAGAGAGGCACCCAGTTAGGTGTTATTAACTCTGTGTGCTTTGTCTTTTAGGTCCATTGGATAAAAACCGGCTAAGTCTCCGATTAACGCTTTGATTTTTCCATTAGGTTTTGAGGACCTTAACGTGGGCTTTTTTGTGTTGGGTTTTTTTTATGTGCACACGTTTAGGATAAGCCTCAAAGATTAATTTGATGAAAGCAGTCAGGTTATCAAAAATCTAAATTCATTTTTGTTTTTTTAGTTAAAAGACCTGAACTGCTAAGCTGGCATGGACAGGGTTTCTGAATTATCCCTGATTCCAATTATAGTGTAAATTTTGTATTTTTTTTGTGATTGCGCTATATTTTACAGATTGCGCATATTAGTAACTAGTGCAAGCCTAGTGTTTGTAGGTTTTGCTCCCAGGTGTCACTGGCAGGCTGTGTGGAATGCTCGGTTGCTGGGGCTGCAGTGGCACTCACAGGCATTATCATTAGCATTTTTATACAGCCAGGGTCTTTCCAGTGACAATACATTGGGAACCGGTTTTTAAGCCTTTTTTTCCTTTTACAATGAACAATGAAAAGGTTAAAATTCATATTTTAGCCTGTTCATTGGATCAATCATTTTAAATTGTGTGCTTGTAAGCTATTTTTCCTGTTAGGTTATTGGAGTGGGAACCATTATTTTTTTTTCCTAAGGAACTTTTTTTTGTAGTTGGTACACAGGCACACAATTTGAAACTATCTGTTTGTTTATGTTTTTTGTTACTCTGAATAGTATGAAGTGGGCGAGCAGCTTTTCTCCCCAAGTTTTACTTTAAATGTTATGAAGTGGGCGAGGTTTAGTGCTTAGGATTTTTCAATATGGTCAACATACCAGGTCTGCATTAGGCTGACCTAATATCTTAGGGATGTTTGTTGTAATATGTGGTATATTGTAAACATAACTTTTTAACAGATTTTCCATAGATAGCCCAGATATGCCCTTGATTTGAGTTTGCAGAGACGGAGGGGATTATTGATATAGCATAGTGGCACCCTTATTTTTCTTGGGTTATAGCTTGAATCCTCAAAGCCACATCTACAGAGTCACACTTTCTTTTGTTCAAGGTTTTCTTTCAGACATTTCCACCGTAATACGCCGTTTGCTATGTTGCATTATGTTTATGCTCTGTGACCAAAAATCTATTTCTTGGAGTCTGCTGTGTATCACTGTGTTGGAGAGTATATCACCGATTGCTTCTAATATTGCAGATGTACTGTTGCTGTAACTCCTTATGGTCTGTGTGAACTGTCAAAGTACATGTGCACCCATAACAATATGGACTGTTCTAATGATATGCACCCATGACAATATGGGCAGTTCTGATGCTGTGCACCATGAAACCATGAGCAGTTCGGATGTTGTGCACCATGAAACAATGGGCAGTTCTGATGATGTGCACTCATAACCATATGGACTGTCACACGGTGCAATCAGTATATTATGGACTGTCACCTTGTGCACCCACTTCGTTGATAATACAGGCCTTGGAGACTCAGTGACAGCTGATAAAGCATTGTCTGCAACATACAATGGAAGTCGACTGATGTCTGTCAATACCAGCAGCAGTGAATAAATCCGGATGTCACCAGATTTGGTCACCCAAATCACATAAGCGGTTATGGATGGTGTAAAAATATGAAATATGTTTGATGATCTGTTGAAGAAGGTGTGGCATTAAAACAGTGTGTGGTGGCTGAAGGATGCAGGCTGTAACTTGAGATACTGGGGGTTGTGAGAACATTGTGCGGTAATATATCGGGTCCCATCGGTCTCAGCAAATTTGAAGCACTTACATTTTATATATTTGTGAGACCTCGATATATATATATACATATAAATATAATATATATATCTCTGTCTCAAGTGGGCGATATGTAAATAAGGGGCCTTTATGGAAAATCAATATTGCTAATAATGTTGCATATTTTAGTATAGGAATATACAGCAAATAGTTTACAATACCAGCATGCACAGGTGGCCGGGCAGGAATTGTATTCCAATCAATCAGATAGGACAGCATCCTGCAACAATAAAGCAGGGCTGGGACAAGATTGAGAGGCCAGATTAGAAGAAGACTAGGGTCGTAAAAGATCAAAGGAATACCAGAAGCCGACTCTTAGTATAATTGAGGGGGAGAGGCAGGGGGAAGGGAGGCAGGACAGAACGAGGTGGACGGGAGACTGCTTGCACAGGAGAAGCTTGTGAGTGCCGTATCAGGAGGGTAATGTGTCTTTCCCTGTATATATGTATGCCTGTCTCATAACTGTATGCCAGTCTCATGTATTGTGTTTGATTTGAGATTTGATTGCATCATTGTGTTATTTAGTCAACAATATATCTCTTTATTTACTGCGTGTCTCAGTGTTTCTTGCATTTACCAGAAGTCAAAAGAACCTACAGTCTTATAGTCTTATGCGTGTATCCATTGCGTGATTATTGGCCAGATATTGATAATATTGGTATATGTGTTGCCTATTTTAGTCGAGCCGGGCAGGATATAAATATATACCTATTATTATTAATATTATTATTATTAAGATATTAATATTGTTTACATATGGTCTCCAGCAACTTGTCCCATGTTGATAGAATTGCAAGCTGATGAGACCTGGCGTGTAGGGCAACTATGTGACGTAAAGGTGCCAGCTTATCCTCTGGTAGAAAAACTTAGGCAACTTCTGCGTTTAGGATCATCCTTACAAAAAATAAATAATTTCTTAGATGGGACTTGGCATAGTTGATAGTCCAACCACAGGTCTTCAGAGTGGACATAAATGCCTAGATCTCCAAGTGCCTTTCAAATAAGCGGTCACTTGAATAACTTTTTGGCAGAAGTTGGGATAGTATTTCCCAATCCTATAGAGACAAATCAACAGAGTATCTTTGAAGTATTTCTAAAGTCTCCGATTCTTAAGAATGGGTGTGCATTGAGAGCTGTGCTTAGCTTTGAGCAGAAACTCAATTAGATGCATTTTTCCCCAAAAAGTGTTCACGTTTGCCTGTGCAGTAACGGAATGGGGGCACAGAAGAAGAATCTTGCCCTGATAGAGGTTTGGAAGCAGGTAAAGGGTTCTTATGACTGCCGTTAACCTAGTGCCCCTTGGGATGTTAGTTCTCCCCCTGACTGCAGGGTGATAAAAAACATCTATGGACAGGAAAGGAATGGAGAAGGTTTCACCACTGCCATGAATTAAAAAGATTCCCTGAAAAGATTAAAATAAAAGAAAGAATAAAAAAAAACCTCACAGTTAACAGAGAGCCATTGGAAAAAAGGTCTTCCTGTCCCCTAGGCTGAATGAAGGCTGGGCAGGTGAGATATATTTTACATCGAGAGCAGAGCAGACAGGAAGAGCAATTAAGGATTTGTATAACCTTCTAGCCTACATGTCCTACGGTCTCTCCTCTCAATGGGAAGATATATCCCTACAGTAGAGAATGCTCCTGTGTGACTGAGTGAAAGAAAGAATAAATCAAGTAGTAAATCCTATTTTGTAGCTAATACTATGGTGTTACTAAAATCTAATTTAGACCATGAACTCACTCTCGTAAGACTTTTACAGTTGATTGCACAGTTCCAGTTTTCAACGAATCAAAGATAAGGATACATGGCCTGCATGTCGAAAAAGAAAAACACACATTCTAAACATGTATGCTATAACATATATACGTACACATGTATACTTTAAGAAACACCAGTTAAACATTCTAATGAGTTATTGTCTTAGTTCCTACAGTGGCTTAATTATATTTACAAGAAAAACAGAAATTATTTATGGGAACAACACTATGCTGTGGGATTGACATTGTCATTGCATCAATATACCAGGATATATATAGGGGGGAAAAAAATACAATTCTGTGAGTACTCACCTGTAGAATTGATTTTATAGTATACAGCACGTCCTGTTTTACAAATATTCTTTATGCTTGGGATAACCGCCACAAGGTGGCGAAGTGGACTGTGGCGTCTCCCGGTCCTATAAAAGGACAGGAACCTCCCACAAATTCCCAATGTTACAAAGCAGTTAAGACAAGAAGCCGGGAGAATAAAAATGAAGGAACCCCAATCAACCATTTGAACAAATCACCATACAGAGGTAACCAAGAAAAATGATAACAAGGGAGGGGTAAAACAGGGCGTGCTGTATACTATAAAATCAATTCTACAGGTGAGTACTCACAGAATTGCATTTTTCCAAGTATACAGCACGTCCTGTTTCACAAATATTCTTTACGCTTGGGACGTCCAAAAGCAGTGTCCATAAAGTAGGGTGGGATCCCCAAGAACAACAGCAGGCAGCCGCCTGAAGAACTTTGCGCCCAAAAGCAGCATAAGCTGAGGCCCTAACATCAACCTTGTAAAACTTGGAAAAAATACCATTTTGTGAATACTCACCTGTAAAATGGGTATTATAAGTATGTCACACACCCCGCTTCAAGACATTCATTACACTTGGGCATACTGACCTGTAGATGGCGATCGTGCAGAGATGATATCAAAAAAAGGCAAGACCCTCCCAGCCCATAAATACCTGGGACCTCCCACTCATTACCCAGTATTAAGATAGCAGTAAGATCAAGGGACCAGGAAAGCCAATTAAAACTAACAAAGGTTCACCATATAAAGGATCCAGAATACAAAATGGCAGGGTGAAGCGGGGTGTGTGACATACTTATAATACCAATTTTACAGGTGAGTGTTTACAAAATGGTATTATTCTAAGTATGTCACACACCCCGCTTCAAGACATTCATTACACTTGGGACATCCAATAGCAGTGTCCATAAAGGGCGGGGATCCAAAAAACAAGGCAACAAGGCACAAACTTAAACCACTGCAGCTTGCAGCACTTTGCGGCCAAAAACAGCATCCGCTGAGGCCCGAACATCAACCTTGTAAAACTTGGAAAAAGTGTGAACCGAAGACCACGTAGCAGCCTTACAAACCTGCTCAACAGAAGCCTGGTGCTGGAAGGCCCAGGACGCCCCAACAGCACGAGTAGAATGAGCAGTAACACGAAAAGGGGGAACCTTCCCCTTGGCAGAATAGGCCCCAACAATGGCCTGGCGAATCCATTTACTAATGGAAGACTTGGCAGGAGCCAAACCCTTCCTAGGCCCAGAGGGCACCACAAGAAGGGCGTCAGTCCTACGATAAGGAGAGGTAGCCACCAAATAGTACTTCACACAGCGAACCACATCCAAAGAATGCAAAACCCTCTCCTTGTCATTGCTGGGCTTAGGACACCACCTTAGGAAGGAAATCTGGCTTGAAGACAACCTTGTCCTGATGCCTCTCAAAGTAAGGAGCCTTAATAGACAAGGCTGCCAACTCCGAAACAAGCCGAACAGAAGTGATGGCAACCAGAAAAACAACCTTCTGAGTAAGCATAGAAAGTGCAATATCCTGCAAAGGTTCAAATGGAGGACCCTGCAAGGCAGACAAAACCAAATTCAAATCCCACACTGGGAGCAAAGGCTTCCTAGGAGTCCACACATGCGTAACCCCCTGGAAAAAGGTCTTAACTAGAGGATGAAGAGCAAAAGACTTTTGAAAGAACACGGCCAGGGCAGAAACCTGCCCTTTCAGCGTACTAAGCTGCAAACCTTGGTCCAGACCATGTTGCAGAAATTCCAAGACCCTAGGGACAGAAAACGCCCTGCAAGGCAAGGCCCTTACCTCACACCAGTCAATATAAGACCTCCAAGTCCTATAATAGATGGCAGAGGAAGACTGCTTTCTAGCCCTAACCAGAGTCTGAATGACAGCATCAGAAAGACCTTCCTCCCTCAAGATTGCAGTTTCAGCAACCACGCCGTCAAAGCCAGCGTTGGTAAATTGGGGTAGAGTAGTGGACCCTGAGTGAGCAGACCTGGCAGGTCTAACTGATCCTCTGCCAACCTTACCACGTCTGTGAACCAAACCTGTCATGGCCACCTTGGAGCCACCAGGATTGCTGACGCGCCCTCTAGGGCCAGCTTGCGCACCACTCTGCCCACCATGGGAAACGGAGGGAACAGGTACAGAAACCCTAGATCCCTCCAGTTCAGAGACATGGCATCCCGTGAGAGAGACACAAATGCCGGAAGCTTGTGACGAGAGGAAAAGAGGTCCACCCCCGGAGTCCCCCACCAGTGGCAAAGCGACCGAAACACCTTGGGGCTGAGCGACCATTCCCCCCGGCGAAACGACCGCCTGCTCAGGGAGTCCGCCTCCGTGTTCTCCACTCCCGGAGAACACGGGGTGCCCCGCCGAAGTGGACCAAAACCCAGGATAGTCAAAATCCTGGGTGTTGGTCCACTTTAAACTGAAGATCCTTCCAAAATCCCCCCCAACCTGACAGGCTGGCATCCGTGGTGACCGTCTCCCAATGAGGGGTCAGAAAGGATCTGCCCCTCGCCAGATTGCTTGGTTTTAGCCACCACCGAAGGGAACGCCGCACCCGGAGGGACATCAGAAAAGACTGACCCAATGACAGCGGGGACCCGTCCCAGGCCGCCAAGAGATGGAGCTGGAGCGTCCTTGTGTGAAACTGGGCAAAGGCAACCGCCTCAAACGAAGCCACCATCAATCCCACCAGTTGCATCACCTCTGGAAGAAGGGAAGGCCGAACCCCTACCAACTCTAGCCCCACGAAAGGACTGAGAGAAGGAAGCCGCCCCAACACTGGCAAAACCATGACAAGCCATTTGGTCAATGCGTTTATCCTCACCATCCTTGAGGGTAGTGCACTCCGGAGAATGGAGGACTGAGGAGCTCGACAACCCCAAAACTGGAGCATCCACCTCGGGGGGAGACGACCAGTGCTTTACTGCGTGCACCGGAAAGGGATATTTCTTGTCCCAACCTGGTGGGACACCCGGAAGCCGCGTCGGCCTCTCCCATTCCTTGCGAATGATACCATCAAAATGCTTTTGATAAGGAAATTCCAAGCGGGGCTTCGTCACTTCAAAGAACTCCCCCTTCAGCGGAGGAGCCGCCTTGGGGGGAGAAATAGCCAGGATCTCAAACATATGAGCCAGGACCCTAGAGGTATCCGAGAGATCCCCCTGGCCCTGCTCGGTATCAGCGCCCACAAACTGCTGATCGTCTGAGTCATCAGACTCCTCATACAGCTCTCTTTCCTCACGCGGGGAACAATCAGACCAATCCAGGGAGTCAAAATCCTCCCTATCAAAGGCCTGCGCAGCCAAATACAAATGTTTTCTCTTTGCCGTGGCCTTTTTTGCGACGGCACTAGAAAACTATTTTTCAAGATTGTGACTCCCTGCTAATGACCACATCACAAGCACGTGTCAAGCGAGGGGGAGACGGGGAGGAGACTGGCGGAGCAGAACCAGACGCCTGAGATCCGGTCTGCCACGTAATAGACTGCTCCGCTCAGGGTACACATAGAAATACATCATCCCCCAAAAGGGATACCCCACACCCCAAACACAGCCTGGATTGCCCCGAGGGGGGCACAAGCCCAGTATCCGGGGAAGCCTCCATATGGTGATTTTTTATATAATATATGTACAAATATATGTGTACAATGCTCTTTTGGGGAATTACGCAATAATGCAACCCGGGATGCCCCTTTAAGTCCCGAGTGGGAGGATTTTAAGCCAGCTAAAATTTTAACCAGGGACCTTGGACCGGGAGAACCCCCCTTTAATATGCTCAATGGTCCACCTGGAACACAAAGACAAGCACACGCTCAGACCATGCCAGTATAAAGGGTTAAAAGACAGATGAAGCTGATGGCCATCAGGCCACTCACCAGACCTACAGAACCGCACGTCCAGGCACAATGAAGACCGCAATGTGCAGTAGGAGGAGGGAGGGCGGGCCGGAGCGGTTCGCGCGTCGCGCCCGGCCCGAAGCCGGGACATGACAAACACGCCCACAGCACGGGGGCGGGGCGTGGGCGCGCGCGAGCACCCGGCCCCGCCCCCCCTGCCAAGAGGAGAAAAAGAGGAGCTCCTGGGCTAACCGCCACCATTGGCAGCACGCCGGAGGCCGGCGCCGCGGGACCCAGCCCACACCACCCCCCCCCCCCCAAATCAAAGGGTATCCGGGAGAGGGGGAATCCATGCCAGGGTAGGGCCAAGGGACGGGGCATCCCAAACCGGGATCACAACCCGGATAGCCGCCTACCCCTTGTTATGGGGTCTCACGGCTCCTAAGCACCAGGGGTGCCAACTACCTTTGCCCGGACCAGCAGCCTAGGCTGGGAGGCAGGAAATTTAAATAAGGGGATCCAGGCAGGAATAGAAGAAAAGAATGCCGGGAGCCATCCCGCCTACCTGCAAGGAGGAGACATCATCTTCCGACTTGCTCGCCACTGCAGAGATGAAAGACTGGGTAATGAGTGGGAGGTCCCAGGAATTTATGGGCCGGGAGGGTCTTGCCTTTTTTTGATATCATCTCTGCAAGATCGCCATCTACAGGTCAGTATGCCCAAGTGTAATGAATGTCTTGAAGCGGGGTGTGTGACATACTTAGAATAGTATGAACAGAAGACCAAGTTGCGGCCTTACAAACTTAATCAACAGAAGCCTGGTGCTGAAAGGCCCAAGAGGCCCTGATAGCACGAGTGGAATGAGCAGTAAGGAGGAAGGGAGGTTCCTTCCCCTTAGCAGAATAGGCTTGCACCACTGCCTGACGAATCCACTTGCTGATAGGGGACTTAGCTGGAGGCAAACCCTTCCTAGGACCAGAAGGAAGAACAAAAGAGCATCAGTCTTCCTGAAAGATTCAGTAGCTACCAAGAAAAACTTTAGAACCCTGACCACATCCAAAGAAGTCCTCTCCTTGGAATTAGCAGGATTAGGACACAAGGAAGGCAAGACAATGTCCTGATTGAGATGAAAAGCAGACACAACCTTAGGCAAGAAATCTGGTTTAAACCGAAACACCACCTTGTCGCTCAAAATAAGGAGGTATGATGGAGAGCGCCGCCAACTCAGAAACACGCCTGACAGAAGTAATGGCCACCAAAAAGGCTACCTTAAGAGTCAAAATGGCCTCATGGAGAGGCTCAAAGGGACGACCCTGCAGAGCAGACAACACCAGATTCAAATCCCAAACTGGTAACATAGGTTTACGTGGCGGACGCACATGAGAAACCCCCTGGAAAAAAGTCTTAACCAAATGGTGACTGGCAAAAGATCTTTGGAAAAGAATTGCCAGAGCTGAAACATGACCTTTGAGGGTACTAAGTTGAAGGCCCAAATCCAAACCATGTTGCAAGAATTCCAGAATCCTGGGAACAGAAAACACCCTACAGGGAAGATATTTGGACTCATACCAGGCAATGTAAGCATGCCAGACCCTGTAGTAGATAAAGGACGAGGACTTCTTCCTAGCTCTAATCATGGTATCAACAACAGAGGCAGCCAGCCTTTGCAAATTGGGATGGCACAGCTGCCCCTGAGTGAGCAGATCAGGATCCTTGGGCAGGGCGTACTGATCTACTGCCAACTGCACAATGTCTGCGAACCACACCCTTCTTGGCCAACAGGGGGCCACCAGAATGGTTGGCACCCCTTCCTGGGCTACCTTGCACAGCACCCTGCCCCACAGAGAAAACGGAGAGAACACATAGAGGAGCCGAAACCCCTTCCAAGGCATTGCCAGCGCATCCATGGCAAAGGCCAGAGGATCCTGAGACAGAGAGACAAAGAATGGAAGTTTGTGATTGTGACGTGAAGCAAACAGGTCCACATCCGGCAGACCCCAGCTGTGGCACAGAGAGTGAAACACCCTGACGCTAAGAGACCACTCCCCCAGCCGAGGCATCCCCCTGCTCAGGGAGTCTGCCTCCAGGTTCTCCACTCCCGAAATGTAAACTGCCGATATGCAGGGAACATTCTCCTCTGCCCAGGACAGTATCAGGGACACTTCCTTGAGGGCTCGCTTGCTCTGAGTCCCTCCCTGATGATTGATGTAGGCAACCGCCGTCCGGTTGTCCGAGCGGACCTGATAAGCCCGACCCCGAAGGTGCGGAGTCAACTGGAAAAGAACCAACCTTATCGCCCGCAGTTCCAGAATGTTGATGGGAACATGGGCCTCCTAAGGGCCCCACTGACCATGGAACTTCAGAGACTTCCAAAAGCACCCCCAACCTGTCAGACTGGCATCTGTGGTGACAGTCTCTCAGCAAGGAGGCAGAAAGGTCCTGCCCACTAGGAGATTCCATGAGTCCAGCCACCACGAGAGGGACTGACTGACCATAGGGGACAGAACAAAGGTCTGATCCAGGGACACAGGGTCCCGATCCCAAACTGACAGGGGGTGCAACTGAAGAGGTCTCGTGAAACTGAGCATAGGGAACCGCCTCAAAGCATGACACCATCAGGTCCACCTGCTGCATCCCCTGCCGGATGGAGGGATGAGGGCAAGAAATCAGAGACCGTGCCTGCATCTGCAGGCCCTCCACCTTCTGCTGAGGCAGAAAAATCTTGACCTGAGATGAGATGCCCAGAAAGGACGTCACCAAGGACGGAGACAGAGAAGACTTGGGGTAGTTGATCACTCAATCGAAGGACTGGAGCGTGGAGACCACCATCTGGGTATCCAGCTCGGCTTGATGGAAGGACCGAGACGCAATCAGAATGTCGTCCAGATAAGAAAGGATGCGAATGCCCTGAGATCTCAACAGAGCCATCACCCCCGCCAGCACCTTGGTAAGATCGAAAGGTAAGGCTACAAATTGGTAGTGCTGATCCTCCAGAGCGAACCTGAGAAATCTCTGATGACCTGGAAAGATGGGAACATGAAGGTAAGCATCATTCATGTCCACAGAAGTCATGAAGTCGCCCGGGTGCAAGGTACTGACCGCCGAGCGCAGGGTCTCCATGCGAAAATGCTTGAACCGGACAAACTTGTTGAGGCGCTTTAAATCCAGGATGGGCCTCAGGGACCCATCTTTTTTGGGAACAGTGAACAGATTGGAATAGAAACCTCTGCCCCTTTCCTGGAAGGGCACCAGGCAAATGACCCCCAAATCCAAAAGGCTTTGGACCGCAAGGTGCAAGCCCTGAACTGACCAGGGATTTTGAGCCATCCGGGATCTGATGGATCTTGGGGGCGGCCAGACTGCAAACTCTAGCTTGTACCCGGAGGACACCACCTCCTGAACCCACCGGTTTGAGACGCGCAGTCTCCAAACATGAGCAAAGAGCCGCAACCGTCCCCCCACCTGGATGGGTGAGGGCGCCTCCTCATGCCTGAGGGGGCTTGGGGGAAGATTTGAACTTGGGACCCCATGAGAGACCGGGGCGACCACGGCCTCTACCTCAACATGCCCCCGCAAATGGTGCACCCTGACCGGACCTGGGAGCACTGAAGGAGGGGAGGGAAGAACCATCCCCCCAAATGGTCCGCGGCTGCCTCCTGCGTTGAGGCAGCCTACCATCCTTGGCAAACAAATACAGACGCTCCCCAAAGAGCTGTAGCCCAGTAAAGGGAAAGCCAGTGAGAGCATTAGCAGCATTACCAGCCGCCCACTGACGCAGCCAAACAGAGCGGCGTATAGCCACCAAAAGGGCAGAAGTCTTACCACATATCCTGACCGCCATCCATAGCAGAAAGAATAAATGCCACAAATTCATAGCAGAGCAGGAGGGATCTATACTCCTCCCCCCTATTGGCATCCGAGGCATTATCCAGAAGGCACTTGAGTAACCCTTTAAGAGCAAGAGCCGTGATGGCAGAAGCGCACACAGGGCACAGCGCAGTCCCTGTACAAGCAAATGCATGACAGGCCAGCTGATCAACACGCCGGTCCTCACCATCCCTCAGAGTAGAAGTGTCAGGGGAATGCATGACCGAGGTATTGGACAACCCAAGCACGGGAGCATCCACCTCGGGGGGGACATGACCAGCGCTTAACCACATCAGCAGGAAATGGATACCTCCTGTCCCAACTCTTAGGCACCGCGGGCAATCTGCTAGGATGTTCCCACTCTTTGAGCACCAAATTATTGAAGTGGATCTGCTCAGGGAACTCCAAGCGTTGTTTAACAGAGTGAAAAAGCTCACCCTGCTGCCCCTTAGCCGGGACAGGAGGTGTAATACACAGTACTTCAAAAATGTGAGACAACAGCCTGTCCGAATCCTCAGGAGACCATGGGTCTTCTCCAAAAGGAGACCCAGTACCACCATAAACCTCCTGCTGCTCCTCAGAGGAATCAGAGAAAAGTTCCCCCTCTTCTAGGGGGTACAGGCCAGGGAAAGAAAACTGTCCCTCATCCTCTTCAAGAAACAGGGAAACAGCAGGAGTTAAATGCCGCTTCTTGCCAGAAGCCTTACGGGGGACCGGCCCAGCCATATGCCTTTTCAGGCTGGCCACCTGCAAGGCCAAGTCATAGTTTGATTCACCACTAGCATGTCCCTCACTAGGGGTCAAATGCAGGTGCGGGGGGGTAGGTGATGTAGAAGGGGGCGCAGATCTGGGCAGCGTAGCAGGCAAACCAGACTGCAGCGCAAGTACCTTCTGGGCGCAGGGCACACATACCCTGACACCGTCACTCACAGGGGATACCCCACACACGACACACAGCTGGGCTTGTCCCGAAGGAACCCCAAGCACATTATCCCCGGAAGCCTCCATATGGTGATTAGAGTGGGCACACTTTGCAGAATAAGGTTAAGGCTAAAAAGAGCCACCGGGATGCCCCAAAACCCGCTAGGGAAGGTGCAAAAGGGAAGAGGGCCGGGAGAAACCACAGGCACATTAATCCCACCTGAAAGACATAAGAAAACCACACATAACAATCCCATAATGTGGTGACAAGAGCACAATACAACCCCCAAGGGGACTCACGGACCAAGAAGCCGATCGCACAACCAGGCAGGCCAGGAATGGGATGTGGGAATGCCACACTGCCTATATAGGGAATGGGATGTGGGAATGCCACACTGCCTATATAGGGGAATGGGATAGGGGGAGAATGCCACACTGCCTATATGGGGAACAAGGTGGGGGAGAGAATGCCACACTGTCAATATGGGGAACGGGGTGGGGGTGGGGGGAGAATGCCACACTGCCTATATAGGGGAATGGGAGGGGGAATGCCACACTGCCTATATGGGGAATGGGAGGGGGGAATGCCACACTGCCTATATGGGGAATGGGAGGGGGGAATGCCACACTGCCTATATCGGGAACGGGGTGGGGGGGGGCGGAGAATGCTACACTGCCTGTATAGGGGAATGGGAGGGGGAATGCTACACTGCCTATATGGGGAATGGGAGGGAGGAATGCCACACTGCCTATACGGGGAACAGGGTGGGGGGGAAGTCACACTGCATATATGGGGAACAGGGTGGGGGGGGGGGGGGGAGAATGCCACACTGCCTATATAGGGGAATGGGAGGGGGAATGCCACACTGCCTATATAGGGGAATGGTAGGGGGAATGCCACACTGCCTATATAGGGGAATGGGAGGGGGGAATGCCACACTGCCTATATCGGGAACGGGGTGGGGGGGGGGAATGCTACACTGCCTATATAGGGGAATGGGAGGGGGGAAGCCACATTGCCTATATGGGGAATGGGAGGGGGAATGCCACATTGCCTATATGGGGAATGGGAGGGGGAATGCCACATTGCCTATATGGGGAATGGGAGGGGGAATGCCACATTGCCTATATGGGGAATGGGAGGGGGGAGAATGCCACACTGCCAAAAAGGGTAAACATAAGGCAGGAATTCCACACTGCCTTTATGGGTAATGGGTGGGGGAAATGCCACACTGCCTAATATGAGGAATGGGAGGAGGGAAAATGCCACAGTGACTATATGGGGAATGGGAGGGGGGGAATGCCACACTGCCTATATGGGTAATGGGAGGGGGAATGCCACAGTGCCTAATATGAGGAAAGGAAGGTGGTAAAATGCCACAGTGACTATATGGGGGAATGGCATGGGGGGAATGCCACGTTGCCTATATGGGTAATGGGAGGGGGGAATGCCACACTGCCTATATGGGGAAGGGTAGGGGTGAATGCCACACTGCCTATATGGGGAATGGGAGGGGGGAATGCCACACTGCCTATATGGGGAATGGGAGGGGGGAATGCCACACTGCCTATATGGGGAATGGGAGGGGGGAATGCCACACTGCCAAATATGAGGAATGGGAGGGGGGAAAATGCCACATTGACTATATTGGGAATGGGAGGGGGGAATGCCATACTGCCTATATGGGTAATGAGAGGGGGGAATGCCACAGTGCCTAATATGAGGAAAGGGAGAGGGTAAAATGCCACAGTGACTATATGGGGAATGGGAAGGGGGGAATGCCACTCGGCCAAAAAGGGTAAACGCAAGGCGGGAATGCCATACTGCCTATATGGGGAATGGGAGGGAGGAATGCCACACTGCCTATGGGGAATGGGATGGGGGAATGCAACACTGCCTATGGGGAATGGGATGGGGGAATGCCACACTGCCTATGAGGAATGCCACACTGCCTATGGGGAATGGGAGGGGGGAATGCCACACTGCCAAATATGAGGAATGGGAGGGGGGAAAATGCCACATTGACTATATTGGGAATGGGAGGGGGGAATGCCATACTGCCTATATGGGTAATGAGAGGGGGGAATGCCACAGTGCCTAATATGAGGAAAGGGAGAGGGTAAAATGCCACAGTGACTATATGGGGAATGGGAAGGGGGGAATGCCACTCGGCCAAAAAGGGTAAACGCAAGGCGGGAATGCCATACTGCCTATATGGGGAATGGGAGGGAGGAATGCCACACTGCCTATGGGGAATGGGATGGGGGAATGCCACACTGCCTATGGGGAATGGGATGGGGGAATGCCACACTGCCTATGAGGAATGCCACACTGCCTATGAAGAATGGGAGGGAGGAATGCCACACTGCCTATATGGGGAATGAGATGGGGGAATGTCACACTGCCTATATGGGGAATGGGGGGGGGGGGGAGAATGCCACCCTGCCAAAAAGGGTAAATGCGAGAGGGAAATGCCACCCTGCCTATATGGGGAATGGGATGGGAGAATGCCATCCTGCCTATATGGGGAATGGGATGGGAGAATGCCACCCTACCAATATGGGGAATGGGAGGGGGGAGAATGCCACTCGGCCAAAAAGTGTAAACGCAAGGCGGGAATGCCACACTGCCTATGAGGAATGGGATGGGGGAATGCCACACTGTCTATATGGGGAATAAGAGGGGGGAATGCCACACTGCCTATATGGGGAATGGGAGGGGGGAGAATGCCACCCTGCCAAAAAGGGTAAACACGAGGGGAAAATGCCACCCTGCCTATATGGGGAACAGAATAAGAGAATGACACCCTGCCTATATGGGGAACGGGATGGAAGCATGCCACCCTACCTATATAGGGAATGGGATGGGGGAATGCCGCACTGCCTATATGGGAAATGGGGGAGGGGAGAATGCCACACTGCCTATATGGAAAAGGAGAGGGGATGAATGCCACACTGCCTATATGGAGAATAGGAGAGGGAAGAATGCCACACTGCTTATATGGGGATTGGCAGGGGGGAATGCCACACTGCCTACGTGGGGAATGGGAGGGGGAATGCCACACTGCCTATATGGGGAATGGGAGAGGAGAGAATGCCACCCTGCCAAAAAGGGTAAATGCGATGGGGGAATGCCACCCTGCCTATATGGGGAATGGGATGGGAGAATGCCATACTGCCTACGTGGGGAATAGGAGAGGGGAGAATGCCACACTGTCTATGTGGGGAATAGGAGGGGGGAATGCCACACTGCCTATATGGGGAATGCGAGGGGGGAATGCCACCCTGCCTATATGGGGAATGGGATGGGAGAATGCCATCCTGCCTATATGGGGAATGGGATGGGAGAATGCCACCCTACCTATATGGGGAATGGGAGGGTGGAGAATGCCACTCGGCCAAAAAGTGTAAACGCAAGGCGGGAATGCCACACTGCCTATATAGGGAATAAGAGGGGGGAATGCCACACTGCCTATATGGGGAATGGGAGGGGGAATGCCACACTGCCTATATGGGGAATGGGAGGGGGGAGAATGCCACTCGGCCAAAAAAGTGTAAACGCAAGGCGGGAATGCCACACTGCCTATATAGGGAATAAGAGGGGGGAATGCCACACTGCCTATATGGGGAATAAGAGGGGGGAATGCCACACTGCCTATATGGGAAATGGGATGAGGGAATGTCACACTGCCTATGGGGAATGGGATGGGGGAATGCCTCACTGCCTATGAGGAATGGGATGGGGGAATGCCACAATGCCTATATAGGGAATAAGAGGGGGGAATGCCACACTGCCTATATGGGGAACGGGAGGGGGGAGAATGCCACCCTGCCAAAAAGGGTAAACACGAGGGGGGAATGCCACCCTGCCTATATTGGGAATAGAATAGGAGAATGACACCCTGCCTATATGGGGAATGGGATGGGAGAATGCCACCCTACCTATATAGGGAATGGGATGGGGGAATACCGCACTGCCTATATGGGGAATGGGAGAGGGGAGAATGCCACACTGCCTATATGGAAATGGGAGGGGGGATGAATGCCACACTGCCTATATGGGGAATGGGAGAGGGAAGAATGGGGATTGGCAGGGGGGAATGCCTACGTGGGGAATTGAAGGGGGAATGCCACACTGCCTATATGGGGAATGGGAGAGGGGAGAATGCCACCCTGCCAAAAAGGGTAAATGCGAGGGGGGAATGCCACCCTGCCTATATGGGGAATGAGATGGGAGAATGCCATACTGCCTACGTGGGGAATAGGAGAGGGGAGAATGCCACACTGTCTACGTGGGGAATGCCACACTGCCTATATGGGAAATGGGATGAGGGAATATCACACTGCCTATGGGGAATGGGATGGGGGAATGCCACACTGCCTATGAGGAATGGGATGGGGGAATGCCACACTGCCTATATAGGGAATAAGAGGGGAGAATGCCACCCTGCCTATATTGGGAATAGAATAGGAGAATGACACCCTGCCTATATGGGGAATGGGATGGGAGAATGCCACCCTACCTATATAGGGAATGGGATGGGGGAATGCCGCACTGACTATATGGGGAATGGGAGAGGGGAGAATGCCACACTGCCTATATGGAAATGGGAGGGGGGATGAATGCCACACTGCCTATATGGGGAATGAGAGAGGGAAGAATGGGGATTGGCAGGGGGGAATGCCTACGTGGGGAATTGAAGGGGGAATGCCACACTGCCTATATGGGGAATGGGAGAGGGGAGAATGCCACCCTGCCAAAAAGGGTAAATGTGAGGGGGGAATGCCACCCTGCCTATATGGGGAATGGGATGGGAGAATGCCATACTGCCTACGTGGGGAATAGGAGAGGGGAGAATGCCACACTGTCTACGTGGGGAATGCCACACTGCCTATATGGGGAACGTGAGGGGGGAATGCCACCCTGCCTATATGGGGAATGGGATGGGAGAAAGCCATCCTGCCTATATGGGGGATGGGATGGGAGAATGCCACCCTACCTATATAGGGAATGGGAGGGGGGAGAATGCCACTCGGCCAAAAATACCATTTTGTGAATGCTCACCTGTAAAATGGGTATTCTAAGTATGTCACACACCCCGCTTCAAGACATTCATTACACTTAGGACATCCAATAGCAGTGTCCATAAAGGGCAAGGATCCAAAAAAAAACAAGGCAACAAGGCACAAACTTAAACCACTGCAGCTTGCAGAACTTTGTGGCCAAAAACAGCATCAGCTGAGGCCCGAACATCAACCTTGTAAAACTTGGAAAAAGTGTGAATCGAAGACCAAGTAGCATCCTTACAAACCTGCTCAACAGAAGCCTGGTGCTGGAAGGCCCAGGACGCCCCAACAGCACGAGTAGAATGAGCAGTAACACGAAAAGGGGGAACCTTCCCCTTGGCAGAATAGGCCCCAACAATGGCCTGGCGAATCCATTTACTAATGGAAGACTTGGCAGGAGCCAAACCCTTCCTAGGCCCAGAGGGCACCACAAAAAGAGCATCAGTCCTACGAAAAGGAGAAGTAGCCACCAAATAGTACTTCACACAGCGAACCACATCCAAAGAATGCAAAACCCTCTCCTTGTCATTGCTAGGCTTAGGACACAAGGAGGGAAGAACAATATCCTGATTCAGATGAAAAGCAGAGACCACCTTAGGAAGGAAATCTGGCTTGAAGCGAAAAACAACCTTGTCCTGATGCCTCTCAAAGTAAGGAGCCGAAATAGACAAGGCTGCCAACTCCGAAACACGCCGAACAGACGTGATGGCAACCAGAAAAACAACCTTCTGAGTAAGCGTAGAAAGTGCAATATCCTGCAAAGGTTCAAACGGAGGACCCTGCAAGGCAGACAAAACCAAATTCAAATCCCACACTGGGAGCAAAGGCATCCTAGGAGGCCGCACATGCGTAACCCCCTGGAAAAAGGTCTTAACCAGAGGATGAAGAGCAAAAGACTTTTGAAAGAACACGGCCAGGGCAGAAACCTGCCCTTTCAGCGTACTAAGCTGCAAACCTTGGTCAAGACCATGTTGCAGAAATTCCAAGACCCTAGGGACAGAAAACGCCCTGCAAGGCAAGGCCCTTACCTCACACCAGTCAATATAAGACCTCAAAGACCTATAATAGATGGCAGAGGAAGACTGCTTTCTAGCCCTAACCAGAGTCTGAATGACAGCATCAGAAAGACCTTCCTCCCTCAAGATTGAGGTTTCTGTAACCACGCCGTCAAAGCCAGCGTTGGTAAATTGGGGTAGAGTAGTGGACCCTGAGTGAGCAGATCTGGCAGAAGGGGCAGGTCTAACTGATCCACTGCCAACCTTACCACGTCTGCGAACCAAACCTGTTTTGGCCACCTTGGAGCCATCAGGATTGCTGACGCACCCTCTAGGGCCAGCTTGTGCACCACTCTGCCCACCATGGGAAACGGAGGGAACAGGTACAGAAACCCTAGATCCCTCCAGTTCAGAGACATGGCATCCACTGCCAGAGCCAGCGGATCCCGTGAGAGAGACACAAATGCCGGAAGCTTGTGATTGTGACGAGAGGCAAAGAGTCCCCCACCAGTGGCAAAGCGACCGAAACACCTTGGGGCTGAGCGACCATTCCCCCCGGCGAGATGACCCCCTGCTCAGGGAGTCCGCCTCCGTGTTCTCCACTCCCGGAATGTACACCGCCGAGATGCATGGGACATTGCTCTCTGCCCAAGCAAGGATCAAGAAAGGTCAGAAAGGATCTACCCCTCGTCAGATTGCTTGGTTTTAGCCGCCACCGAAGGGAACGCCGCACCCGGGGGGACAACAGAAAGGACTGATCCAATGACAGCAGGGACCCATCCCAGGCCGCCAAGAGATGGAGCTGGAGCGTCCTTGTGTGAAACTGGGCAAAGGGAACCGCCTCGAACGACGCCACCATCAATCCCACCAGTCGCATCCCTAGACGGATGGACGGGCGGGGGATGGATAGGAGATGCTGAGTCAATTCCTGAATCAGAAGAACCTTGGCTCGGGGGAGAAACACCCTGGCCTGAGAAGTGTCCAGCGACATTCCCAGGAACTCCACCACCCTGGAGGGAGTGAGGCAGGACTTGGGATAGTTGATCACCCAACCGAAACTCTCCGCCTGACTTAGGGAAGACGCCATGATGAGAAGATCGTCCAGATAGGGCACGATGCGGACACCCCTGGCTTTGAGGATGGCCATCACTCCTGCCAACACCTTGGTAAAAACCCTTGGAGCCGAGGTAAGGCCAAACGGAAGAGCCAAACTGAAAATGCCGACTGTCCACGACAAACCTGAGGAATCTCTGGTGAGCCAGAAATATTGGAATATGCAGGTAAGCATCATTGATGTCTATGGACGTCATGAAATCCCACTGACGAAGTGAATGGATGGCTGAGCGCAGTTTCCATACGGAACTTCCAGGGACGGACAAACCTGTTGAGCAACTTCAGATCCAGAATAGGACGAACGGAACCGTCCCTCTTGGGCACCGTGAACAAATTGGAATAGAAGCCCAGGCCCCGGTCTGAGAGGGGCACAGGACAGATGACAGCCATGTCCGCGAGACTTGCTACTGCCGCCCGAAGCCCCTGGGCGGCCAGAGGATCTGACGGCACTCGGGACCTGAAAAATCTGGGAGGGGGCCGGAACTCGAACTCCAGCTTGTAACCGGAAGACACCACTTCCTGAATCCACCTGTCCGAGACCTCTTGGACCCAGACCTGGGAGAAGAGTTGCAACCGTCCCCCCACCCGCAAGGGTAAGGGCGCCCCCTCATTGCTGAGCCGACTTGGCAGCGGCTCTAGGCTTGGAGCCCCAACTGTGTCCTGGACGGGCCCGACCCCTGCCCCTAGGCCAGGAATCATCTCTGGACGAAGGGAAGGCCGAACCCCTACCAACTCTAGCCCCACGAAAGGACTGAGAGAAGGAAGCCGCCCGACGAAAAGGGCTGCTGCTTCTTACGCTGAGGTAACCTACCTCCCTTTGCCACCGAATCCAATTTTTCTCCAAAGAGCCGCAATCCCACAAAGGGAAAGGCAGTGAGCGACTTTTTGGACACACAATCAGCCGCCCCCGACGTAACCAAACCGACCGGCGGATAGCCACAAGCAGGGCCGTAGCTCTGCTACACATTACCAATGTGTCATCCAGGGCGGACAGCACAAAGGACAAAAATAACTCACAGCGCTTAAAGTGGACCAACACCCAGGATTTTGACTATCCTGGGTCTTGGTCCACTTCGGTGGGGCACCCCCGATCGGGGTGCCCCGCTGTGTGAAACCCCCCCGAACCCCCCGAACTCACCTCTGTCAGCGGCGACGGACAAGCCGCGGACAAGCGGCTCCTCCGCCGCCGCCTCCCGCGCGTCCCTGTTGACGAGCGCGTGCCCGCGCCGGCCATTCACAGACGGCCGGCGCGGGCGCGCGCACGACTAGAGGGGCGCGAGGGAGGCGGCGGCGGCCGGCCGCCGCCGAAACTAAGGTAAGGAGTTTGGGGGGTTTGGGGGGGTTTCACCCCGCGGGACATCCCGATCTCGGATGTCCCGCGGGGAGGGAGGTGATCGGCCCGGGAATCTTATAGATTCCCGGGCCGATCACGGGTGGGTGTTGGTCCACTTTAAGGTCGGCAAACTCCTCACTAGCCGGGTCAAACCCGGAAGAGGTCAATAATCCTCTAACAACCGACCTGGCAGCTACCAATACAAGCGCAGAAGCACAAACCGGCCGCAAGGCCGATCCAACACTGGCAAAACCATGACAAGCCATCTGGTCAATGCGTTTATCCTCACCATCCTTGAGGGTAGTGCACTCCGGAGAATGGAGGACTGAGGAGCTGGACAACCCCAAAACAGGAGCATCCACCTCGGGGGGAGACGACCAGTGCTTCACTGTGCCTGCCCAACCCGGTGGGATACCCGGAAGCCGCGTCGGCCTCTCCCATTCCTTGCAAATGATACCATCAAAATGCTTTTGATAAGGAAATTCCAAGCGGGGCTTCGTTTCTTCAAAGAACTCCCCCTTTAGCGGAGGAGCCGCCTCGGGGGGGAGAGATAGCCAGGACCTCAAACACCTGAGCCAGGCCTTTTTTGCGACGGCACTAGAAAACAATTTTTCAAGATTGGCCAATCTGGCACACACCTCAGATTGCGAATCCCCGCTAATGACCACATCACAAGCACGTGTCAGGCGAGGGGGAGACGGGGAGGAGACCGGCGGAGCAGAACCAGACGCCTGAGATCCGGTCTGCCGCGTAATAGACCGCTGCGCACAGGGTACACATAGAAATACATCATCCTCCAAAAGGGATACCCCACACCCCAAACACAGCCTGGATTGCCCCGAGGGGGGCACAAGCCCAGTATCCGGGGAAGCCTCCATATGGTGATTTTTTAGTACTATATATATAGTATATACGATTAAATGTGTAACAATGCTCTTTTTATGTTTGGGAATTATGCAATAATGCAACCCGGGATGCCCCTTTAAGTCCCGAGTGGGAGGATTTTAAGCCAGCTAAAAATTAACCAGGGACCCTTGACCGGGAGAACCCCCCTTAAATATGATCAATGGTCCACCTGGAACACAAGCACACACTCAGACCATGCTAAATGTACAGGAGATAATAACAATGACTGTGATGGCCATTAGGCCCCTCACCCGACCTTCGGTACCGCAGGTAACGACGCTCAGTGTGCAGTAGGAGGAGGGAGGGCGGGTCGGCACGGTTCGCGCGTCGCGTCCGGCCCCGCCCCTCCCCCGTCTCTCCCGGCCTGGGACATGAAAAGCCGCGCTCGCAGCACGGGGGCGGCCCGCAGGCGCGCGCGAGCGCCCGGCCCCACCCCCCCCGTCCGGAGGAGAAGAAGCCCTGCATGGGCTTGCCGCCGCCATTGCGGGCAGCACCCTTAGCGCGCCGGAGGCCGGCGCCGCGGGACCTCCGGCGCCATGAAAGTGAAAGAAAGTGAAAGTAAAGCACACACATGTAACACACGCACACACACATAAAGACAGGAATTCATAAGGGACCCGCCCCCCCCCCTCTAAGGGTACCTGGGAGAGGGGGAATCCATGCCAGAGAAGGGCCAAGGGACGGGGCATCCCCAACCCGGGATCACCAACCTGGATAGCCACCTACCCCTTGTTATGGGGTCCCACGGCTCCTAAGCACCAGAGGTGCCAACTACCTTTGCCTGGACCAGCAGCCTAGGCTGGGAGGCAGGGAATATTAAACAAGGGGATCCGGGCAGAAATAGAAGAAAAAATACAATTCTGTGAAATACTCACCTGTAGAATTGGTATTATACGCATACAGCACGTCCTGCTCCATCAATAATACTTACACATGGGTAATCCTCCGCCAGAGGGCGCTGTTCACTGCAGATGTGCAAAAACAGGCTCCTCCCGACGCTTCATATACCCAGGGACCTCCCACAAATCCCCAGCATTGAAAAGCAGTGAGAAAAGAAGCCGGGAGAAACCAACCACCAACTGGTAACAAAAGTAATGATAATCACCATACAGGGGATTATCATACATACACCATATATCAGCAAAGAGGGACAGAGAACTTGTCCCAGAAGAACCCCTACCGCCAAGAAGAAGGAACTAGCCGGAGCCGAATCCAAATGCAATTCTAGGAGAGGAGATACTGGAGAATGGGACAGAATAGGAACTAAAGTGACTGAACACCCATCCCAAATAGCTCCCCATTGTAAGTAAGAAGGACAACCTAGTAGGTCCTTGTGCGGCTGCCCCTTGGTCTCATTCGAGACAGCACTCCCATCCAAGCCGTAGCGAACACAGGGAGCGGGGGAGGGGCCTAATAACACGGCCACAATCAGCGGTGTTGATCACCAACACCCACCTGTAAAAGCCTCAGTGTCCTGAAGACACGTGAGCCAAAATAAGCATCTTAGCAGTCCACGGACGGCCAGAGGCCCACTGATTTACAGAGCGCCGTTGGCCCAACTCTGAGACGCCAAGCGGAAATGCCCGTGGATACAATCGCCAAACCCATGGAGGGTTAGGATGGGCAACCGCCTCATCCTCCAGGAGAAAGTGGAACAAATTGGTGTAGAGGCCACTGCCTCTATCAGTTAAGGGCATCCTGTCAAGGAGCCCAGACCTAGCAGGCCTGCACCAACACCTGAAGAAAGACAGGGACCAGAAGTACCCTGACCCACTCGGGGAAGAACCATCCAGCAAACACCGTCCCGCAACCAGAGGGACTACCTCCTGAATCCACCAGAACGAGGCATAGTGCCTCCTGATAGGAGCAAGGTGCTGTGGCCATCCCCTCACGCAGGCAGGTGAGGGCGTCCCATCATGCTTGGGGGGTTTTGGTGAAGAAGTCGGGCTTAGCCCGACCAGAAGGCCCCTGACGTTGTCTGCCACTCCTGGGGCAGGAGTCTGTACCAGGCCCCCGGAAGGGGCACCCCTGGTTCTTGCTTAACACTATGACATGGAGGGGGAGGGGTATCCCTGCTCCGAGGGGACCAAGACGGCCGCCCTTGATGGGGCGAATTGTCCTCTTTTTTTAAATATATCCAGACGGGCCCCAAACAGTCGTTGCCCTCTAAAGGGAAGCCCAGTCAGAGTCCTTTTAGCAGCATCATCAGCCCCCCCACTGTCGCAGCCAGAGCAGTCGACGTATAGCCACCACTGGGGCAGAGGTCCTTGCACACATTCTGATGGTGTCATCCAGAGCTAAAAGGATAAATTTAACAAAAATATCACAACTGGAGAGTGCATTAAACACCTCCCAGGGTAAATACTCAGGGTGATGCTCAAGCATCTGTCTTATGAGGGTTCTAGGGGCCACTGCAGTGATGGCCGCGGCACAGACAGGACGCAGCGCCGCTCCTGCACAAGCAAAGGCGTGCAAAGCCAGCCTATCGATGCGCCAGTCCTCGACATTCCGAAGGGTGCTGTAAGCCGGGGCTGTGAAGAAGGGGGGTTAGGAACCCCAATGATCGGTGCGTCCACCACGGGAGACGATGACCAACAATCAACCATCTCAGGGGGAAAAGGGTATTTCCAATCCCAGTCCTCTGGGATCCCTGGAAGTTTAGTGGGGCATTCCCATTCCTTAAGAACCAGAGCGTGGAAGTGAGCCTGCTCGAGAAATTCCAAACGCGCAGTCGCCGTATGGAAGCTTTCCCCTCTCGGCTTGGGGACCGCGCCAGGGAGCGAAATAGCCAGGGCCTTAAATATCCTAAGCAACATACCATCAATGTCAAGCTGGCCCCAGTCATCCTGGCCAGAATCATCGTGACTCCTCGGCCTCTCATCAGAGGAACCTGGATCAGAGAACAGATCTCCATCGTCAGACGGAGCACTATCACAAGGAGAAAAGAGCTCCTCCGAACCCATAGCAAAGGCCGAAGCCGGGGCGTCAAGGGCTGCTTCTTGCCAGGACCCAAGCGTTCGGACAACCCCGTAACAATCTGGTCAAGCGTAGGCCGTCTAGAAGACAGGTCAGTTAGGTAAGGGGAAGAGGGAGAACGGGAGCGAGGTGCAACCACAGGTGCCGCTCGCAGGGCCGGTTCTTGCTCGGCACAGGGCACGCACACCCGTGCCCTGTCAGCATCAGCATGGGGGAGACCACAGGCTATGCACAGCTGGTCTTGTCCCAGAGGGACCCCGGTCACATAATTCTGAGATGCCTCCATATGGTGATTATCTAGGCACAGTATGCCCGTAGGGATTTATGCACTAGGCAACCCTGGATGCCCCAACGACCCGCTGATTATTGTGGGAGATTTGTAGGAAGGCCCGCTAATAACTATATATGTATAAATATATACATATATTATATATATATATGTATAAGGATATAAGAGGCCGTGAGAAGCCGCCGGAGACTCGGCGTCTGAAAAAATACCATTTTGTGAATACTCACCTGTAAAATGGGTATTATAAGTATGTCACACACCCCACTTCAGACTTAATAATTACACTAGGGTTAACGCACCTCTAGGTGGCAGCATTGCAGAGGACTTCTCCAAAAAAAACTTCAACAGGCCCCTCCCGGTCTATACACACCTGGTACCTCCCAAGAACCTCCCAGTGTTATAACAGCAGTAAGACAAGGTACCAGAACCAAAACAATTTAACCCTCAACGTAAAGAACCAAACATCACCAAATAGAGAGCCAGGATACCAAAAAGGGCGGGTGAAGTGGGGTGTGTGACATACTTATAATACCCATTTTACAGGTGAGTATTCACAAAATGGTATTATTCTAAGTATGTCACACACCCCACTTCAGACTTAATAATTACACTAGGGACATCCAACAGCAGTGTCCAGAAAAGGGTGGGTATCCAAACAGGCAATAACGCAGAAAAAATTCAAACCACTGCAGCCTGCAAAACCTTGCGGCCAAAAACAGCATCCGCTGAAGCCCGCACATCAACCTTATAGAACTTAGAAAAAGTATGAACAGAAGACCAAGTTGCAGCCTTACACACTTGTTCAACAGAAGCCTGGTGCTGAAAAGCCCAGGACGCACCAACCGCACGAGTAGAATGAGCAGTAACTCGGAAAGGAGGATCCTTCACCTTAGCCGAATAAGCACCAACAATGGCCTGACGAATCCATTTACTAATGGAAGATTTGGCCGGAGCCAAACCCTTCCTAGGCCCACATGGCACAACAAAAAAGGCATCAGTCTTACGAAAAGAAGACGTCGCACGAAGATAAAACCTGACACAACGAACCACATCCAGGCAGTGCAAAGCACGCTCCTTGACATTCTTAGGCTTAGGACACAAAGAAGGAAGAACAATGTCCTGGTTAAGATGAAAAGCAGAAACCACTTTAGGGAGAAAATCTGACTTGTAACGAAAAACCACTTTGTCCTGATGATCCTCAAAATAAGGAGCCTGAATAGACAAAGCAGCCAGCTCCGAAACACGCCTAACCGAAGTAATGGCCACCAGAAAGGCAACCTTCTGAGTAAGAATGGACAAAGCAACATCCCGCAAGGGCTCAAAAGGAGGAGCCATAAGAGCAGAAAGAACCAAATTCAAGTCCCAAACTGGGAGCAAAGGCTTCCTAGGAGGCCGCACATGCGAGACCCCCTGGAAAAAAGTCTTGACCAAGGAATGACTAGCAAAAGATTTCTGGAAAAAAATTGACAAAGCAGAAACCTGCCCCTTCAAGGTACTCAACTGAAGACCAGAGTCCAGACCCGTCTGAAGGAACTCCAAAATCCTAGACACAGAAAAAACCCGGCAGGGCAAAGACCTAGCCTCACACAAATCAATATAAGCTCTCCAATATCTGTAATATATGGAAGAAGAAGATCTCTTCCTAGCACTAATGAGAGTCTGAATGACCGCATCCGAAAGACCCTCCTCCTTTAAGATGGAGGTTTCAGCAGCCAAGCCGTCAAAGCCAGCGTTTGTAAACTGGGGTAACAGAGATGACCCTGAGTGAGAAGATCTGGCCGAAGAGGCAGATCGAGCCGATCCACGGCCAGACGGACAACGTCCGCGAACCACACCCGCCTTGGCCACCTTGGAGCCACGAGAATGGCGGGAACTCCTTCCAGAACCAACTTTCGCAGCACCCTGCCTAGCATGGGAATCGGAGGAAACAGATAAAGAAACCCCAGGTCCCTCCAGCTCAGGGACATGGCATCCACCGCCAGAGTCAGAGGGTCCCGGGACAGGGACACAAAGGACGGAAGCTTGTGATTGTGACGAGAGGCAAACAGATCCACCTCCGGCGTCCCCCACCGGAGACAAAGCGACCGAAACACCTGGGGATGGAGAGACCACTCCCCCCGGCGGGACGCACACCGGCTCAGAAAATCCGCCTCCGTGTTTTCCACACCCGGAATGTAAACTGCCGAGATGCAAGGGACATGAGTCTCCGCCCAGACCAAAATCAGAGACACTTCCCTGTGGGCACCCAGACTGCGAGTCCCCCCTTGGTGATTGATGTAAGCAACCGCCGTCTGATTGTCCGAGCGAACCTGAACCGGCAGACCTTGTAAATGATGCGTCAAGTGAGACAGAACCAACCTGATGGCCCGCAATTCCAGAACATTGATGGGCAAGTGAGCCTCCTGAGGGTCCCACTGCCCCTGAAACCGAAGATCCTTCCAATAACCTCCCCAGCCTGACAGACTGGCATCCGTGGTGACAGTTTCCCAAAGTGGAGTCAGAAACGACCTGCCCTTCAGAAGATTGTCCGAGACCAACCACCACAGAAGGGACTGCCGAACCCGAGGAGACAACCGGAAGGACCGATCCAACGACCCCGGGCACCGGTTCCAAGACGCCAAAAGATGAAGTTGAAGAGTCCTTGTATGAAACTGAGCAAAGGGAACTGCCTCGAACGAGGCCACCATCAACCCCACCAGTCTCATCCCCAGACGAATGGACGGATGAGGATGGGAGAGAAGCAGCCGGGCCAATTCCTGAATCATCAGAACCTTGGCCTGAGGAAGAAACACTCTGTGCTGGCAAGAGTCCAGCGACATCCCCAGAAAGGTCACCACCCTGGCCGGGACCAGCGAGGACTTGGGGTAATTGATTACCCAGCCGAACCTCTCCAACATGGACACCACCGTGCTGGTGTCCCCTTCTGCTTGACTGAAGGAAGGAGCCATGATGAGAAGATCGTCCAGGTAAGGCACAATGCGAATCCCCTGAGCTCTGAGCAGGGCCATCACCCCCGCCAACACCTTGGTGAACACTCTCGGAGCAGAGGTGAGCCCGAACGGAAGAGCCACAAACTGAAAATGCCGATCCCCCACCACGAAACGGAGGAACCGCTGATGAGCAGGAAAAATCGGCACGTGCAGGTACGCATCCTTGATGTCTATGGACGTCATAAAGTCCCCCTGCCGAAGCGAACCGATCGCCGACCGCAGGGTCTCCATGCGAAACTTCCGAGGACGAATAAACCTGTTGAGAAACTTCAAATCCAGAATAGGACGGAAGGACCCGTCCTTTTTGGGGACCGTGAAGAGATTGGAATAAAACCCGCGTCCCACCTCCGACGGAGGAACCGGGCAAATGACGGCCAAATCCAGAAGATTCCTTACCGCCGCCAGGAGCCCCTGCGCGGCCAAAGGATCCAAAGACACCCGAGACCTGAAGAACCTTGGAGGAGGAAGGGACTCGAATTCCAACTTGTAACCGGCCGAAACCACTTCCCGGATCCATCTGTCCGGGACCTCCTGGTCCCACACCCGGGAGAAAAGTTGCAACCGTCCCCCCACCCGAACGGGTGAGGGCGCCCCCTCATTGCTGGATGGGCTTGGCAGCCGGCTTGGGCTTGGCACCCCAGACGCGGGTGGGACGGCCACGGCCTCTGCCCCTATTCCAACTGCCGCCCCTGGGGGCCGAGGAGCCCGCACCTCTGCCGGCGCCAACTCCCCGAAAGGACGGATTGAACGAGACCATCCCCCGAAAGGAACGACGAAATTTCTTGCGCTGAGGTAACTTACCTCCCTTGGCAACAGAATCCAACCTCTCACCAAAAAGCCTCAAACCCATAAAGGGCAGAGCCGTGAGCGATCTTTTAGAATTAAAATCAGCCGTCCACTGTCTCAACCACACACAGCGCCGGATAGCTACCAGCAAGGCAGTAGCCCTGCCACACATCAGCATGGCATCCTCCTGAGCGGCCAGGATAAAGGACAAAAAGCATCACAGCGCTTAAGCCCAAGGGACTCATCACTGGTGGGCTCGAGATCCACCCCCAAGTCCCTGACAATAGACCTGACAGCAAAAGTCAAAAGAGCCGAAGCACAGACAGGCCTTAACACCGAACCCGCACATACAAAACCATGACGGGCAAGCTGATCAACCCGGCGATCCTCACCGTCCCTGAGCGAAGTCGTGTCAGGGGAATGCACGACCGCCGTGTTGGACAGTCCCAAGACCGGAGTATCTACCTCAGGGGGGACAGACCAACGCTTCATCAATTCCGCCGGAAAGGGATACTTCCTATCCCAGCTAGACGGCACACCAACAAGACGTGTAGGTTGCTCCCATTGCTTGAAGACAATTTCTTCAAAGTGCTGTTGGCTGGGAAATTCCAGACGCTGCTTGGAAACCCCAAAAAGCTGACCCTTGGGCCTGGGAGTAACCACCGGGGGCTCCAAATCCAACACCTCAAACATCTGGCTCAAAATGGTAGAGGAATCGAGAGGGAGGCCATCATCCGGATCTCCCTCAGAACCCAACAACTGCTGAACATCAGAATCTTCATCCTCAATGAGCTCACCTTCTTCACGGGGACGATCCGACCAATCCAGATCTCCCACAACTTCCTCATCTGAATCCGGCGGAGGCGGAGACAGATGCTTCCGCTTAGCTGAAACCTTCTGAGCGGCTATAGCAGAAAACCGCTTCTCAAGGCTGGTCAAGCGGGCACATACCTCAGACTGCGAATCCCCGCCCAGGACAACGTCACACGGGGTCCGGAATAAGCGAGGGGGAGAGGGAGATGGCGCGGCTGACGAAGTGCTAGGCACCGGAGTACTGGACTGCCGTGCAATGTTCTGCTGTGCACAAGGGATACACAAAATGACATCATCTCCCTGGAGCGGAGCCCCACAACCCCCGCACACCTTGGATTGTCCCGAAGAACCATTCCCGGTATCTGTGGCAACCTCCATGTGGTGAAATTATGGTATTAGCAGAACCCAGGGATTTATGCGGTACACGACCCGGGATGCCCCAAAATAGCCTAACACTAGTCTAAGGACAGACAAAATCCTGACCCAGGGGAATTAGCAAAAGGCCCTAATAAAATTACAAAAAATGTATATATATATATATATATATATATATATTGCAAGGACCACAAACACCCCCCCACGAGCCAGGTATATATGACCGGGAGAGCCCTGCCAGACGGGATCCCAGGATCTGAAAAACACAAAAGGAGAGAGAGACAGGCGTCAATCAGCACAATGCCAAAAAACACCTCATAATGTACAAAAAACCCCCTTTACCACCCCCCCCCCCCTCATTAACCAGAGCAACGGAAATGGTTAATGCCAGCCAGCACAATCAAGCTGCGCCGGAGCGAGGAGAGAGGCAAGGGAGAAGGAAGGAACCGAGGGGTAACTGACATGGCCCAAGAACCGCCTACCTGGAGAGAGGAGGAACCGCGCAGCCAGCAGAAGATGGCGGCCAGCACACCGAGGACGGAGGAAGAGAGAGCGACGCTCCGGGAGCGCGGGAGCCGAGAAGGCCCCGCCCCTCAGGCCGTCCAATCCGTGCGCGGCCCGCGCGCGCGCGCGCGACCCCGCCCCCAGGCAGCGTCAGCGTCTGCCTGCGGGGAACGCCATCAGACCTCGATCACGGGGCCGGCGGCGCCACCCGCCGGCTCCCGGAGAACAGCGATGGAGACACAGACCCGCACACTGATGAATGTCTCCCCTGAGCAGCCGGGCAGGCAAGCTGCAGGCGCCGAATACGGCGCCCAGCCACCCGCGGGACCGCGGCGCAGCACGCCGCTAGGCCCCGCCCCCCCGGCTCCTGAGGGGAGACAAACACACACACAGCCGAGAACAGACAGTGAAGGCACAAGTAAAATCACAAATAAAAAACACAAAGTAAAATCACAAATGGAAAAGCGCAGCAGCACACTCACACAACATGTGCATAGTAAAGCATGACACTGTCCCCAGCGCGTCCCACACCCCGGAAGAGGCACAACACCCCAGGGCAAGGGCAACCTGACCACTAACTCCTATAATAAAAAGGGGGCATCCCACATCCGGATCACCACTCCGGGAATCCCGCTATGCCCCGCAATGAAGGGTCGAGCGGAGGAGCTAATCTCCTAGGCACCAATGGTGCCGGCTACCTATATTGCCCGGCCTACAGCCGAAGCTGGGAGGCTGCCATTACATAAAACACAATTCAAACAAGAACCGAGCAGAAATAGACCATGGGGGGGGGGGCCGGGGGGATACCCCGGCTACCTGCAAGCAGGAGACTTCTTTCTTCTGTCTTGTCGCCACCTTGCAGAGAACAACACTGGGAGGTTCTTGGGAGGTACCAGGTGTGTATAGACCGGGAGGGGCCTGTTGAAGTTTTTTTTGGAGAAGTCCTCTGCAATGCTGCCACCTAGAGGTGCGTTAACCCTAGTGTAATTATTAAGTCTGAAGTGGGGTGTGTGACACTTAGAATACATAAGGTGAAAGAGGGTGTCAGGGCCATGCGCAGCTGGAAGAACAAATAATGAAAAAATCACCCGCGAGGGCACTTACAGATCAAGGGAGGAGGGGAACAGCCGCCACGCGGGCGAAGATCGTCAAAAAATGGCGCCCAGCGAACCTCGAAGGGCGGGCTCAATGCTCGGTCATGACGCGGAGTGCGCCAAGACAAGTCCCCGCCCACCCCGAAGAGCGTGAAGCTCTGAGGTAAAAAATAAAAAGCAAGGATAAAATCACAACGACTGTTTTAACGAAAAGGCGCCACGGCATCTAACGACGCAGCAAACTATGTAGTAGGGAAAAAAAACAGCGGCAGCCAAAACAGAATAAGGAGCACGCAGCGCGGCTCTGACACCCAGATGTCAATAGGCAGAAATAAAGGCATTAAGCGTGACTAAATGTACACTGGGACCGCCACACCCCCCCCCCCCTTTCTTTTCCCCTTAACTAGTTGGGGAAAGAAGGAGGGTGGCGACCCTGAAACAGGGTCCACCACTACTCAGGGCACGGGGCAATAGTGCGGGAGGGGCATCCACTAGAGGCTCACCATTAGCCTTGACCGCCTACCCTATGGTGGGGGATTGCGGTGGAGCATGGCTCCGTTAAGCACCCAAGGTGCTGCCTACCTTCACCCGACCAACGCAGCCCAGGCTGGGAGGTATAGTCTTCTCAAAGAGGACGGGTGGAAATAGTCCCGCAGGCCTCGTGCTGTAAAGCCCCGCTCGCCTGCGAGAGCGTGATACTTCATGTCTTCGCAGTGAGCACTGCAGAGAAATCTGGGGATTTGTGGGAGGTCCCTGGGTATATGAAGGGCCGGGAGGAGCCTGTTTTTGCGTGTCTGCAGTGAACAGCGCCCTCTGGCGGAGGATTACCCATGTGTAAGTATTATTGATGGAGCAGGACGTGCTGTATGCTTAGAATAAAGGGGGCCGGGAGTCTACCTGCAAGGAGGAGACATCATCTTCTGACTTGCTCGCCACTGCAGAGATGAAAGACTGGGTAATGAGTGGGAGGTCCCAGGTATTTATGGGCCGGGAGTGTCTTACCTTTTTTTGATATCATCTCTGCAAGATTGCCATCTACAGGTCAGTATACCCAAGTGTAATAAAGGTCTTGAAGCGGGGTGTGTGACATACTTAGAATAAGTGTAAACGCAAGGCGGGAATGCCACACTGCCTATATGGGGAATGGGAGGGAGAAATGCCACACTGCCTATGAGAAATGGGATGGGGGAATGCCACAATGCCTATATGGGGAATAAGAGGGGGGAATGCCACACTGCCTATATGGGAAATGGGATGGGGGAATGTCACGCTGCCTATGGGGAATGGGATGGGGGAATGTCACGCTGCCTATGGGGAATGGGATGGGGGAATGCCACACTGCCTATGAGGAATGGGATGGGGGAATGCCACACTGCCTATATGGGGAATGGGATGGGGGAATGCCACACTGCCTATATAGGGAATAAGAGGGGGGAATGCCACACTGCCTATATGGGGAATGGGAGGGGGGAGAATGCCACCCTGCCAAAAAGGGTAAACACGAGGGGGGAATGCCACCTTGCCTATATTGGGAATAGAATAGAAGAATGACACCCTGCCTGTATGGGGAATGGGATGGGAGAATGCCACCCTACCTATATAGGGAATGGGATGGGGGAATGCCGCACTGCCTATATGGGGAATGGGAGAGGGGAGAATGCCACACTGCCTATATGGAAATGGGAGGAGGGATGAATGCCACACTGCCTATATGGAAATGGGAGGAGGGATGAATGCCACACTGCCTATATGGAAATGGGAGGAGGGATGAACGCTACACTGCCTATATGGGGAATGGGAGAGGGAAGAATGCCACACTGTTTATATGGGGATTGGCAGGGGGGAATGCCACACTGCCTATGTGGGGAATGGGAGGGGGAAATATCACACTGTCTACGTGGGGAATAGGAGGGGGAATGGCACACTGCCTATATGGGGAATGGGAGAGGGAAGAATGCCACACTGCTTATATGGGGATTGCAGGGGGGAATGCCACACTGCCTACATGGGGAATGGGAGGGGGGGAATGTCACACTGTCTACGTGGGGAATAGGAGGGGGAATGCCACACTGCCTATATGGGGAATGGGAGGGGGAATGCCACACTGCCTATATGGGAAATGGGAGGGGGGAGAATGCCACACTGCCTAATATGGGGAGTGAGGAATTACACAATTCCTATAAGAGGAATTTGAGGGAGGGATTTTACACTGCCTATGGGGAAAGGATTCTGCTCCTTGCGTTTTATTTGGTTCTTGGGGGCGTGGTGTTTTAGCTTGACATTTGGGTCAGAAAAATGTTTTTCTCATTTTTCTCCTTCAAATCTCAGTTGCGTCTTTTATGCCGCAATACAAGGTATGTAGTTACCTTTTACATACTTTACCAGCGTGTTTGAGTCCTTGTTTCTGAAAAAGAAAAAAAAATGCTGTTTTTAAAACAGACCTTATGCGCTACTGTTTTATACCAAAACAACATTACATTAAAAATACCATTTTGTGAATTCTCACCTGTAAAATGGGTATAAGTATGTCACACACCCCGCTTCAAAGCTATTATTACACTTGGGTTTACCTACCTGTAGAGGGCGATATTGCAGAGAAGAAAAAGAGAGCCCCTCCCAGTCTATAAATTCCTGGGACCTCCCACTATATCCCAGTTTTCAAACAGCAGTAAGGCAAAGGGACCAGGAAGATCCAACTGTAAACCTTAAAATTGAAAAAGCTTCACCATATAAAGAATCCAGGATACCAAAAAAAGGGTGGGTGAAGCGGGTGTGTGACATACTTATAATACCCATTTTACAGGTGAGAATTCACAAAATGGTATTATTCTAAGTATGTTACACACCTAGCTTCAAAGCTATTATTACACTTGGGACATCCAAAAGCAGTGTCCACAATGGGCGGGTATCCAACAAGGCACAATGCAACTCAAACCACTGCAGCTTGCAGAACCTTGCGGCCAAAAACAGCAACCGCTGAGGCCCGCACATCAACCTTATAAAACTTGGAAAAGGTGTGAACAGAAGACCAAGTAGCAGCCTTACAAACTTTGTCAACAGAAGCCTGGTGCTGAAAAGCCCAAGACGCTCCAATAACACGGGTAGAATGAGCAGTAAAACGAAAAGGGAGAACCTTCCCCTTAGTAGAATAGGCCCCAACAATAGCCTGGCTGGCATTTACTAATGGAAGACTTAGCAGGAGCCAAACCTTTCCTAGTCCCACAAGGAACCATGAACAAAGCATCAGACTTACTAAAAGGAGAAGTAGTAACCAAATAGTACTTCACACAACGTACAACATCCAAAGAATGCAAAACCCTCTCCTTGTCATTCCTAAGCTTAGGACACAAGGAAGGAAGAACAATGTCTTGGTTAAGGTGAAAGGAAGATAATCAGGTTTGAATCGAAAAACCACCTTGTCCTGATGCCTCTCAAAGTAAGGAGCCTAAATCGACAAGGCTGCCAACTCCGAGACACGCCGAACAGAGGTGATGGCAACCAAAAAAAGTGAGACTGAGTTAATGTAGAAAGAGCAACATCCTGCAAAGGCTCAAAGGGAGGACCCTGGAGAGCAGAAAGAACCAAATTCAAATCCCACACAGGGAGCATAGGTTTCCTAGGAGGTCGCACATGCGAACCCCCTGGAAAAAATACAACTCTGTGAAGTACTCACCTGTAGAGTTGGTATTATACGCAAACAGCACGTCCTGCTCCAGTAGTAGTAATAACATGTGGGTAATCCTCCGCCTCCGGCGCCATGCACTGCAGACATGTAGAAAACAAGCTCCTCCCGGCCCTACACATACCGAGGGACCTCCCACAAATCCCCAGCATTGAAAAGCAGTGAGAAAGAGAGGCCAGGAGAAACAACCACCCAAAACTGGCAAAAATATCAAAGATAACAATCACCAACAGGGGATCCAGAACAAGGTGAAAACAGGGTGGGGTGGAGCAGGACGTGCTGTATGCGTATAATACCAACTCTACAGGTGAGTACTTCACAGAGTTGTATTATTCTAAGCATACAGCGCGTCCTGCTCCAGTAGTAGTAATAACATGTGGGACATCCAATAGCAGTGTCCATAAAAAAGGGTGGGATCCCCAACAGAAGGCAACAGCAAGCAGTCTAAACTACTGCCGCCTGCAGAACCTTGCGGCCAAACACAGCGTCAACTGAGGCCCGAACATCAACCTTGTAAAACTTTGTAAAGGTATGTACAGAAGACCAAGTAGCGGCCTTGCAAACTTGCTCCACAGAGGCCTGGTGCTGAAAAGCCCAAGAAGCCCCAACAGCTCTAGTAGAATGAGCAGTAGGACGAAAGGGGGGGGAGTCTTCCCCTTAGCAGTATAGGCTTGAACAACAGCCTGACGAATCCATTTACTGATGGTAGACTTGGTGGGAGCCAAACCCTTCCTAGGCCCATGAGGCACAACGAAGAGAGCATCCATCTTTCTAAAAGCCTGCGTGGTAACCAGGTAAGACTTACTAGGATTAGGGCACAAGGAAGGAAGTACAATATCTTGATTCAAATGAAATGCAGACACAACCTTAGGCAGGAAGTCTGGCTTGAAGCGAAACACCACCTTATCCCGGTGTCTCTCAAAGTAGGGAGGCTGAATAGACAAAGCAGCCAACTCAGACACACATCTGACCGAAGTGATGGCTACCAGGAAGACAACCTTGAGCGTGAGCACAGCTAGAGCGGCCTCATGGATAGGCTCAAAGGGAGCCCCCTGCAGGGCCAACAACACCAAGTTCAGATCCCAAACAGGAACCATAGGTTTCCGAGGGGGGCGCACGTGAGTGACCCCCTGAAAGAAGGTCTTGATAAGAGAGTGATGGGCAAAGGTCTTCTGAAAGAAGATAGACAGGGCCGAAACCTGGCCCTTCAAGGTACTAAGCTTAAGACCTAAGTATAGACCATGTTGTAAGAACTCCAGCACCCTGGATACTAAGAATTCCCGGCAGGGAAGAGACCTGGATTCACACCAGTCAATGTAAGCACGCCATACTCTATAATAGATGGCAGCAGAAGTCTTCTTCCTGGCTTGCACCATAGTAGCCACCACAGATGCAGACAACCTTTTTCCATCAAGATGGAGGTTTCAATAGCCAAGCCGTCAAAGCCAGCGTTCGTAAATTGGGATGGCGTAGAGACCCTTGAGTCAGAAGGTCTGGCAACCTTGGCAGATCGTACTGATCTACTGCCATTTGAACCACGTCCGCGAACCACACTCTTCTTGGCCACCTTGGGGCCACCAGAATAGCGGGTACCCCTTCCAGGGCGATCTTATGCAGCACTCTGCCTAGAAGGGGAATTGGTGGAAACACATACAGGAGCCGAAACTCCAAGACATTGACAGGGCATCCGTGGCCAGAGCCAGAGGATCCTGAGACAGGGATACAAAGCTCGGTAGCTTGTGATTGTGACGTGACGCAAAGATCCACGTCCGGCACACCCCAACGGTGACACAGTGACTGAAATACCCTGTCGCAGAGGGACCATTCCCCCTGAAGGGATGACCCCCTGCTCAGAGCATCTGCTAGCAGATTCTCCGTCCCCGGAATGTAGACCGCCGATATGCATTGTACATTGGTCTCTGCCCAAGTTAGAATCAGAGACACCTCCTGGAGAGCACCCTTGCTCCGGGTTCCTCCCTGATGATTGATGTAGGGTACGGCCGTCCTGTTGTCTGAGCGTACCTGAACCGCCAGACCCTTCAGGTGCTGGGTCAATCGTTCCAGCACCAATCGGACCGCCCTGAGTTCCAGGACATTGATAGGAAGATGGGTCTCCTGAGGGCCCCGCCTGCCCTGGAAGCGCAGGGACTTCCAGAATCCCCCCCAGCCCGAAAGACTGGCATCCGTTGTGACCGTCTCCCAGGAGGGAGCCAGGAAGGATCTGCCCCTTGTCAAATTCCTGTGGTCCAACCACCACGCAAGGGATTGTCTGACCGAGGGGGAAATCACCCAGCTGTCGTCCAGAGATGCAGGATCTTTGTTCCATACTGATGGAAGGTGAAGCTGCAGGGTTCTCAAATGGAACTGGGCAAAGGGCACCGCCTCGAAGCTTGAAACCATCGAGCCCACCAACTGCATTCCCTGCCGAATGGAGGGATGAGGGTTCGCGAGCAGTGATCTCGCCTGGGTTATCAGAGCTTCCACCTTCTGCGGAGGAAGGAATATCCTTGACTGAACCGAGTCCAGAATCATCCCCAGAAACAGGGTCACTGAGGAGGGGGACAGAGAGGACTTTGGGTAATTGATCACCCAGCCGAAGGACTCCAGGGTGTACACCACCAACCGAGTGTCCAGCTCTGCCTGCCGCAGAGACTGAGAGGTGATGAGAATATCGTCCAGGTAGGGCAACACGCGTATGCCCTTTAGTCTTAATTGAGACATCACCCCTGCCAGCACCTTGGTGAAGACCCTGGGAGCCGACGTCAGGCCGAATGGGAGGGCCACGAACTGATAATGCTGATCCAACAGCGCAAATCTGAGGAACCTTTGGTGCCCTGAGAACACCGGCACGTGCAAGTAAGCGTCCTTGATGTCCACAGATGTCATGAAGTCCCCTGGACGCAGCGAGGCAATGGCCGAGTGCAGAGTCTCCATACGAAAATGCCTGCTTCTGACAAACTTGTTTAGGATTGTCAAATCCAGAATGGGTCTGACTGACCCGTCCTTTTTGGGCACCGTGAACAGGTTGGAATAAAACCCCATGCCCCTGTCTCTTAAGGGGACCTCGCAGATGACCCCGAGCTCCAGAAGGTCCTGCACAGCCAGCATCAAGACCCGAGCTGAGGCAGGATCCTGTGGGATCCGAGACCCAACGAACCTGGTAGGGGGCAGCACAGCAAATCCTATCTTTTAACCGGAGGAGACTGCCTCCTGAATCCACCGGTCTGGGACGAGGCGTCTCCAGACATGCTCGAAGTGCTGTAGACGTCCCCCCACCCTGACGGGCGAGGGCGCCCCTTCATGCCTGGGGGGTCTTGGGGGGGCTTTGGGCTTGGGCCCCCAGGAGGAGCCGGGACGGCGTCCTCTGTTCTTGTTCCAGGGTTCTGAGCGAGACCCAGAGAAGGACACCCCTCTACCTTGCTTGGTTCCACGGTAGGGGGTAGAATGGGAGCTTGGACCACGAAAGGGCCGAATCTGACGCTTGCCCTGGGGCAGCTTGCCATCCTTGGCAAAGATATGTAATCTTTCTCCAAACAGGCGCAGTCCTTTAAATGGAAGCCCCGTAAGGGCCTTCTTGGCGCCGTTGTCAGCAGCCCACTGGCGTAACCAGATCGCGCGGCGTATGGCCACCACCAGAGCTGAAGATCTAGCGCTCAGCTTAATAGCATCGTCCGATGCAGATAGGATATAATTCACAAAGGTCTCACAGGTGGCCAGAGCATTGGCAGCATCAGAGGGCAAGTCATCCACCCCTTCCAGCGCAGTCTTAACCACCGTCCTGAGCGCCACCGCCGTGATGGCTAAGGCGCACACCAGGCGGAGCGACGCTCCCCCAAATGCAAAGGCATGACATGCCAATTGATCAACTCGCCGATCCTCTAAATCCCGCAGCGTAGTAGTGTCAGGGAAGTGCATAATAGAGGTATTGGACAGACTCAGAATCGGGGCATCGACCTCGGGCGGCGATGTCCAACACTTAACCAGATCAGCAGGAAATGGATACTTCTTATCCACAGCCTTAGGAATCCCCTGGAGTTTGCTGGGATGTTCCCATTCTTTCAGCACTAGGTTATTAAAGTGAGTTTGTTCGGGAAACTCCAACCGCACCCTAGCGGTATGAAACAGATCGCCCCTTTGCCGAGGGGCCGCAGGAGGGGGAGAGAGGGATAACACATCAAAGATCTGAGACAGCAGTCTGTCAATGTCGTCCTGGGACCAAAGATCAGAACCAGACTCCTCCTGACTCCTGGACTCGTCCTCGTAGGATCCTGAGTCAGAGAGCAGTTCCCCTTCCTCTGATGGGGACTGAGCATAGGAAAGCAGTAAATCATCAGATTCTACAGGGAGAATAGTAGCTTCAGGGTTCAAATGACGCTTCTTGGCAGTAGCCTTGCGCGCCAAGGAGCCAGCAATAAAGCTTTCCACACTGGCCAATCTAGAGGCCAAATCAGCGTGAGAATCCCCACTAGTATTGGGGGTTATGCTCAAGCTTGGGGGAGTAGGGGAAATAAGGCGAGGTGCGGGCCCAGCCTCGGAAGAGGTGGGGAGACCGGCTAGTGCCTGTTGAGCACAAGGTACGCAGACCCGTGAATTGTCACCGCTGCTAGGTGAAACCCCACAAGCTGCACACAGACGGGCTTGTCCCAGGGGGACCCCGTTCGCGATATCCTGGGATGCCTCCATATGGTGATTATTAAATTCAATATGCCAGTAGGGATTGACGATTTAAGCAACCCTGGATGCCCCAATAACCCGCTGGGAAGTGGGAGAAATTTCTGAAAAATGGTCTGGACCGGGCGCTACGTCGGGCCGGGGGAAGCCACCGATGACCGGTGTCTGAAAGACACAAGGGGAACAGGGATGTCAGAGCCGAGCGTGAAGAAGCAAGCTAGGGAAAGGATCGCCCATGAGGGCACTTACAGTCTGCGAGGGGAGGACCGTCTTCACGCGCATGCGAGAAGGAAATGGCGCCCAGCGAACCTCGAAGGGCGGGCCAGAGCGGGGGATGACGCGGAACACGCCAGACCGAACCACGCCTCCCCCCCCCCGGAGAGCGCGAAGCTAGAAGGCGCGCAGCCAATCAGGAGAGAAGGGTAGATACGTCAGCATCTCTTCAGAGAAGAAGTCTGACGAAGTGAGTAAGGAGATTGAAAAACGCCGTAGCTTCCCCAAACAGTGTTGCTGTATGCGCCTAGAGCACAATAAAACGCCGTGGTCAGTTGAAAAATAAGCAAGTGAAACACGCTCTGACACCCGGTAGCGGTAAAGCGTCTATAGTGTACTTAGGGCAAGGAGTAGGCCATCAAACACACAGCCCCCCCCCTTTTTCCCCCGCTAACGGGGGAATCTGGGAAGGAAGGTGACCCGAATAGAGGGTTCACCGTTAGGTGTGGCGTGGGGGCACTAGTGCGGGAGGGGCATCCACTGAAGGCTCACCATTCGCCTTAACCGCCTACCCTATGGAGGGGGATTGCGGTGAAGACTAGCTCCGTAAGCACACTAGGTGCTGCTCACCTTCACCCGACCAATGCAGCCCAGGCTGGGAGGCATTAATTCAATATGAGGACGGGTGGAAATAGTCCCGCAGGGCCTCGGGCTGTCAAGCCCCGCTCGCCTGCGAGAGCGTGATACTTCATGTCTTCGGAGTTCAGCACTGCAGAGAAATCTGGGGATTTGTGGGAGGTCCCTCGGTATGTGTAGGGCCGGGAGGAGCTTGTTTTCTACATGTCTGCAGTGCACGGCGCCGGAGAATTACCCACATGTTATTACTACTACTGGAGCAGGACGTGCTGTATGCTTAGAATAAAGGTCTTAACCAAAGGATGAAGTGCAAAAGACCATTGAAAAAAGACAGACAGGGCAGAGACCTGCCCTTTCAAGGTACTCAGCTGGAAACCAAAGTCCAGCCCATGTTGCAGAAAATCCAAAATCCAAGAAATAGCGAACAACTGGCAGGGCAAGGCCCTAACCTCACACCAATCAATATAAGACCTCCAAGTCCTATAGCAGATGGTAGAAGAGGATCTCTTCCTAGCACTAACAAGAGTCTGAATCACAGAATCAGAGAGGCTTTCCTCCTTTAAGATGGAGGTTTCAGCAGCCAAGCCGTCAAAGCCAGCGTTGGTAAATTGGGATAAAGCAGTTGACCCTGAGTGAGCAGGTCCAGCCGAAGGGGCAGAACGAAGTGAGCCACTGCCAGCCGGACGATGTCTGCGAACCACACCCGCCATGGCCACCTAGGAGCCAGTAGAATGGCGGGAACCCCTTTTAGGGCCAGCTTTCACAACACCTTGCCCACCATGGGAATTGGAGGAAACAGATAAAGAAACCCCAGGTCCCTCCAGCTCAGGGACATGGCATCCACTGCCAGAGCCAGAGGATCCTGAGAGAGAGACACAAAAGCTGGAAGTTTGTGACGAGAGGCAAACAGGTCCACCTCCGGTGTCCCCCACCGGAGGCAAAGAGACCGAAAAACCTTGAGATTGAGAGACCATTCCCCCCAGCAAGAAGAACACCTGCACAGAGAGTGTTCGCCACGCCCGGGATGTACACCGCCGAAATGCAAGGGACATGGCTCTCCACCCAGGCCAGAATCAGAGACACCTCCCTGAGGGCACTCCAGCTGCGAGTCCCTCCCTGGTGATTGATATAGGCAACCGCCGTCCGATTGTCCGACCGAACTTGCACCGGCAAGCCCTGTAACTGCTGTGTCAAGTGAGACAGAACCAACCTGATGGTTCTCAGCTTCAGAACATTGATGGGCAAGTGGCCTCCTGAGGCCCCCACAGCCCCTGAAACTGAAGATCCTTCCAGAAGCCCCCCACCCCGACAGACTGCCATTCGTGGTGACTGTCTCCCAAAGAGGTGCCAGAAAAGACCGGCCCCTCAAGAGATTGGCCGGAACCAGCCACCACTGAAGAGACTGCCAAACCCGGGAGGACATCCGGAAAGACAGATCCAACGACCTTGGACACCGGTCTCAAGCCGCCAACAGATGAAGCTAAAGCGTCCTTGTGAGAAACTGAGCAAAGGGAACCGCCTCGAACGAGGCCACCATCAATCCCACCAGCCTCATTCCCTGCCTGATAGACGGGCAAGGGTTGGACAAAAGAAGCTGAATCAATTCCTGAATCAAGAGAACCTTGGAGTGAGGAAGAAACACTCTGTGTTGGGAAGAATCCAGAGACATTCCCAGAAAGGACACCACTGGACGGAAAGAGGGAGGACTTGGGATAGTTGATCACCCAGCCGAATCTCTCCAGAGTGGCTACCACAGTTCTGGTGTCTGTCTCCGATTGGCTGAGAAACGAAGCCATAATGAGAAGGTCGTCCAGATAAAGCACAATGCGAAATCCCTGGACCCTGAGGAGGGCCAGCACCCCTGCCAGCACCTTGGTGAAAACCCTTGGAGCCGAGGTAAGGCCGAACGGAAGAGCCACAAATTGAAAATGCCGATCCTCCACCACGAACCAGAGAAATCCCTGGTGTGCCGGGAAGATAGGAACGTGGAGATAAGCATACTTGATGTCTATGGACGTCATGAAGTCCCCCTGACGAAGAGAATCGATGGCCGAGCGCAGGGTCTCCATGTGGAACTTCGAGGACGAATAAACCTGTTGAGGAGCTTCAGATCCAGGATGGGACGGACAGATCCGTCCTTTTTGGGCACCGTGAACAGATTTGAATAGTAGCCCAGGCCCCTTTCCGCGGAAGACACCGGGCAAATGACTGCCATATCCAAAAGATTCTTCACAGCCGCCCGGAGCCCTTGCGCAGCCAGGGGGTCCGACGAGACCCGAGACCTGAAAAAATCTGCGAGGAGGCCGGGACTTGAACTCCAGCTTGTAACCGGACGACACCACTTCCCAAATCCATCTGTCCGAGACCTCCCGGTCCCAGACCTGGGAGAAACGTCGCAGCCATCCCCCCACCCGCAAGGGTGAGGGCGCCCCCTCATTGATGAGCGGGCTTAGCAGCGGGATTGGGCTTGGAGCCCCAAGAGTGTCCAGGACAGGCACGGCCCCTGCCCCTGTTCCAGGCGACACCTCTGGTGGCAGAGAAAGCCGAACCCCTGCCCGCTCTGGCTCCCCGAAAGGAAGGGTTAAAGGAGGTCGTCCCCCGAAAGGAACGACGTTGTTTCTAGCGCTGAGGTAACTTACCTCCCTTGGCAACCGAATCCAATTTTTCTCCAAACAGGCGCAGACCCACAAAAGGGAGAGCCGTAAGAGACCTTTTAGAAACAAAATCAGCCGCCCATTGGCGCAACCAAACCGACCGCCGGATAGCCACCAACAAGGCCGCAGTCCACATCACCATGGTGTCATCCTGAGCGGCAAGCATAAAAGACAAAAACAACTCACAACGTTTGAGAGCAATGAACTCATCACTAGACGGGTCAAGGCCGGAAGAAGTCAACAGATCTTTAACAAGCGACCTGGAAGCCAACAACAACAGTGCCGAAAGTCCGACCCAACACTGGCAAACACTGGCAAAACCGTGGCAAGCCAACTGGTCAATACGTCTATCCTCACCATCCTTGATGGTAGTACAATCAGGAGAATGCAAAACCGCGGTGCTAGATAACCCCAAAACCGGAGCATCAACCTCGGGAGGGGATGACCATCGCTTGACCAGGTCCGCCGGAAAAGGATATTTCTTATCCCAACCCGGAGGAACACCCGGAAGCAGAGTAGGCCTTTCCCATTCCTTAAGAATGACATCGTCAAAGTGCTTTTGATGGGGAAACTCCAAGCGCGGCTTAGACACCTCAAACAACTCCCCTTGTGGCGGAGGAGCCACCTCAGGAGGAGAAATAGCCAAAACCTCAAACAGCTGAGCCAGGACCGAAGGGGTGTCAAAGGCATCCCCCTGCGCCTGCTCACCAGCTGCACCAAGGAATTGCTGGTCGTCAGCCTCGTCCGATTCCCCAAATAGCTCACCCTCCTCAAGCGGGGAGCAATCGGACCAGTCTAACGAGTCAAACTCGTCAACGTCACAGGCCGGCGCGGCTGGGGACAAATGCTTCCGCCTAGCCGGGGCCTCCTTGGCAACCACACTAGAAAACAGTTTCTCAAGATTGGCCAATCTGGCACACACCTCAGACTGCGACTCCCCACCCATGACAACGTCACATGGGGTACGGAACAGGCGGGGAGGGGTAGGTGATGATACAGGCGGCGAGGAACCGGACGCCGCGCAATGTTCCGCTGTGCACATGGAATGCAGATTATAACATCATCCCCTGGAAGGGGAGCCCCACACCCCAAACATTGCCTGGATTGCCCCGAGGGGCCATTTCCGGTATCGTCGGAAACCTCCATATGGTGAAATTGTGGCCGTCGCAATGACCCAGGGAATTACGCAATAAGCAACCCGGGATGCCCCTTAATGTCCCACGTGGGAGGATTTAACGGGAAAACTACAAACTACCCAGGTAAATTAAGACCGGGGGACCCCTTTAGCAGCAAGGTGACAACTGGAAGACCAAGGACAGCAATCACTCAGTGCCAAAGTTTCCAACACAGAGAAGATATAGCAAACAATGGCCTGTGTACAGAAAAATGACCGACCGCAAGGCAGGCATTCCACTAATATATAGACATCACATCATGAAAGCGCAAAACAGGCCGCACAAAGAATAACACACTTACAAAATGGCAGCCAACCACGCACACTGATCGCAGCAGCAGGAGAGAGAGAGAGAGAGGGTGGGCCAGCAAAAACGTGCGTAGCGTCCAGGCCCCGCCCCTCCGTGATGCGCACATCCCGCCAGGACGGCCCGACAGCCAGCAGCAGGGGACGGGCCACGGAACGCCTGCACAGAAGCAAGAGAAGGCAGGACGCCAGAGTGCATGACGCGTCCGACCCCGCCCCTCCCTGAGAAGAGCAAGGATCCCGCCAGAAACGGGCTCCTTCGCAGCACTAGCAGAAGGAGAGGGCGGGCCGCCGGCGCACGCGCCGAGACCGGACCCGCCCCTCCCGACGGACCTGAGGGGAAGAAGCTCCCCGAAGACACCCAGACCTGCGCCGCGCCTGAGGGGGAGAAGCTCCCTCAGCGCTGTGCCCTAAGCGGCACCAACGTGGAAAAAACACCACACACACACACACACACATACAATGAAAAGTGAATCACACACACAAACACACAAGGGAAGGCCCCCCCCCCCCTTTCGTAGGGAGCCATGGGGAAACCAAGCAGGGGGAAGGCACCAACACCCCAGGGTTGAGAATAGGGACGGGGCATCCCAACCCGGGATCACCAGACCGGATAAACCGCGGTTGAGCTAGGCTCCTAGGCACCATAAGGGTGCCGTCTACCTTCGCCCGGCCCCGCAGCCTAGGCTGGGAGGCTTCACTAAGGGGTAATAACAGAGTGCCGGGCAGCAATAGAACCAAGAGGGGGGCCGGGAGTTACCCCGGCTACCTGCAAGCAGGAGACTTAATTCTTCTGACTTGTCGCCGATCTGCAGAGAAGGAACACTGGGATATAGTGGGAGGTCCCAGGTATTTATAGACTGGGAGGGGCTCTCTTTTTTCTTTGACTTCTCTGCAATATCGCCCTCTACAGGTAGGTAAACCCAAGTGTAATAATAGCTTTGAAGCGGGGTGTGTGACATACTTAGAATAAAATTATTGTAAAAAGGTAAAACATTGGAGGTCTTGGAGTCTAAAAGACATCAGGGCTTTACAAGTCCCACACCCTGGGGCATCCTAAATTAAGATGCTCTGCTGTGTGAAACCCTCCAGATTTACCCATTCCAGTCCCCTGTTCCTAGAGCCCTCGTCAACGCTGACAAATCCTCACCTCTAGCTGTAGCACATACCCACATGAGAGCTTTTTGAATGCCCAGCATGGGCACGCCCACAGTTATAGATAAGCAGGTATATACAATCAGTTTCCACCATGCCTGCACAGTGGCAATGCCAGGAAGGTGCGTTTCCTGGGCGAACTGCCCCACCTGAGTGGAACAACACCCGCGAGAGTGAAATTAAACATCTAGGGCCATAGTTCTTACAATAATTCACTTACAGGTATTTAGAAACTCTAGTAGCCCACTGGACACTACTTAAAGCGGAACAAAACCCTGAATTGGACTATCCCAGATTTTGTTCCCAGCACCAGGGGCATCCCAATATGAACTGTGTGACACCCCCCAGATCATCCTAGGCCTACGGTGTATTTGTGGGCTCTGATCCAATCTGAGCAGTTTGCTGTGCATATTAATGCAATGGCAATCTGAAGCCATCTGAATGACTGGGGGCGGGAGAGCGCAACAGACCAGAAATGCAGAGCATGGCAACCCAAATCAGATGCCAGCGGCCTACTTTAACAACAAATTCTCTAGTATAAAGGAAATAGAATGGCGTCAATGTAAATGGTACACCATAAGCTTTAGAAACACAGCAAAAGAGCCATCTCTGAATAAGAAACCATGCAGCAGAAACTGGTTTAGGCAACTTCACCATATGTGCTTCAAGAAAAAGCATGATCTTTTGAAGGACTGGAAGAGGAGAAAATTAGCAGGAACCTTTTCTATTTATATATATATATATATTTTATTTCACAATCTTTTTATTGAAAGACTCAATACGAGACAATCTTACAACTGTGCAATAATACATTACGGTGTATCGTATAACCAGTTGCATAATAAATGCCAATCCAATCCGTTTTTTCTTTTTTTTTTTGTTTTTGTTTACAACAACTACAATACAAATAATAAAAACGTTACATAAAACATAAATCACGAACCAACAAGACAAGACAAACATCAAATCACATAGGGAAAGGTAAAAGGGGGGGATAACAAGGGAGGTGAAAATAGGGAAAGGAAGGGTCAAGGGAAATTAAAAGGAGAGGGGAAAAAGGGAGGGGAGCCACTGTTCAACCCACCCAAAGCCATAATTATCCAAAATGCTCTATCACCATTCCAGATAACCTCCCAACCTTTACTACTGACGCTGTTGTGCACAGTACTTCTGCCATGGATCCCAGACCAAATCATACCGCTCCTTTTGGGAGTTGACTATAGCCGTCAACTGTTCATTTACCATTATTTTAGACATTCTGGCCACCACCTCCTTCCATAATAGCCGCGGAGCCTTCCAGTTAGCTGCTATCGTGAGCCTGACCGCTACCAAAAGGTGCTTGGTCAAGAGCCACTCATCTCTGGAAAGAGCATTCTGCTTTAAGGATAACAACACTTCCATCGGGCTAGGGGTACACACTCTCCCCACAACCCGGGATAACACTGAATATGCTCTCTGCCAGAGCGGTCTGACCCTCGGGCAAGCCCACCATACATGGAGATAATCCCCCACCTCCCCACAACCCCTGAAACACATAGGGGAGTGGGAGGCAGAGCATCTATGGAGCCTAGCTGGAGTATAGTACCATCTCAGTACCAATTTAAAGGCATTCTCTGTTGCCAACACATTAAGCGAGGTGGAGCGCACTGCATTCCAAATCCTCTTCCAAGCCTCATCATCAATTGTCACCCCAAGCTCTGCCTCCCATTTCGCCATATACCCAAGTCTGGGAGGATCCACCTGATTAACTAAAGCCCCATAAATGTACGAGATTACTCCAGTAGCAAATGGGTGCTGATAACACATCTGTTCCAATTTCGTCTGCCGAAATGGTTGAGAGCCTCTTCTCAGATTGCTTCTGGTGGAATCTGCTTTGCTCCTCTGAGGTCCTCGAAGGATCTTACACCTCCAACCGTGCATAGATCCTGCACCACCTCCAGGCCATTGGCTCTCCACCAGCTGAAACTCGAGGCATGGGTCATACCAGGAAGAAACATAGGATTGTTGAAGAACCTCGTAAGCGGGAGGTGCCCAGATGTCAATCCTGCACGCAACTTACAACTGTCCCACCTGCCCAACAAACAATCCAGAACAGGGGATATATTTTTGGGTCTGACACGCCTAGGGAGCCATGGTAACGCACTCACATCCAATGGACTAGACCTACTAGCCTCTTCCACAACCCATAGCGGAGGAGACTCCTTTACATGAAGAACTAATATCGGAGCAATCTGCGCCGCCATATAGTACCTATAAAGTGAGGGCACCCCCAACCCACCCTTAGTAGAATGATAATACAATGTTTTCCTATTAATCCTCGGCTTTGTGGGGCCCCAAATATATTTTAAAACCCTGTTTTGCAACGGTGTAAAAAAGGATAGAGGAACTTTCACTGGAAGCACTCTAAATAAATACAGCAACTTAGGCAGAAGAACCATTTTAATTGCGGCCAACCTTCCAAGCCAGGACATCCTCAGGTTGTACCACGGATTTAGAAGCGAATACACAAATTTCGGGATGTGGGAGTAATTAGCTTTAAATAGTGCCTCATAAGTAGAGGTGATTTTAATACCCAAGTAGGGCAACTGTTGTGTCCATGTCCACTTATAATTAGCTTGCAGAGATCTTTTCGTTAGCTCTGACAATGACACATCCAGCGCTGTCGACTTTGTATCATTAATCCGAAGCCCGGAAAGGCCACCAAACTCAGATAAAGTTCTAAATAGATTAAAAACAGAAGTATGGGGAGCCGTAATCAGGAGCAGCATATCATCCGCAAAAAGGGACAATTTACTTTCCCCAGCTGGAGAGACTATTCCCCTTATATTCACATTATTCCGGATCTTAAAGTGGACCAACACCCACCGGTGATCGGCCCGGGAATCTATAAGATTCCCGGGCCGATCACCTCCCTTCCCCGCGGGACATCCGAGATCGGGATGTCCCGCGGGGTGAAACCCCCCCAAACGCCCCAAACTCCTTACCTCAGTTTACCTTACGTCTAGAGGGCCGCCTCCCTCGCGCCCCTCTAGACGTGCGCGCGGGAGGCGCGGGAGGCGGCGGCGGAGGAGCCGCTTGTCCGCGGCTTGTCCGTCGGCTCGGGGAGAGGTGAGTTCGGGGAGTTCGGGGGGGTTTCACACAGCGGGGCACCCCGATCGGGGGTGCCCCACCGAAGTGGACCAAGACCCAGGATAGTCAAAATCCTGGGTGTTGGTCCACTTTAATGGCCAATGGTTCTATTGCCAATATAAATAATATCGGCGACAAAGGGCAACCCTGCCTAGTGCCACGGAGAATAGAGAACGGGGCCGACTCCACACCTGCATACTTCAAGGCAGCCTGTGGGTTATTATACAAAGCAGTCACTGCTGTCTGAAGTCCAACCCCCACACCCCACCTCCCCAGCACCCATTGCAGGTACTCCCAGGAGATGGAGTCAAACGCCTTCTCCACATCAAGTGATAAAAGCATAGTTTCTTGGTCAGTACCCCTGACTGAATCAATTAACTGGATTATATGTCTAACTCCATCTCCCGCCTGTCTAAGGGGGACAAAGCCCACCTGATCCCGATGTACAAGGGAGCCCAAAAAATCATTAATTCTTGTGGCCCAGATTTTAGAAAACAATTTAAGATCAGTGTTTAAAAGGGAAATAGGTCTATAATTACTCCACTGTTGATGGTCCTTCCCGGGCTTCGGAATCACAACCACATTAGCCCTCAGCATCTCACTCTCAAAATGATTTCCTTCCAGAACATAATTAAACAAAGTAGTCAAGGGAGGGACCACCTCCTGACCAAACTTCTTGTAGAAGCCGCTGGCAAACCATCAGGGCCTGGCCTCTTGCCCGATTTGAGAGACCCAATAGCCCTCTGCACCTCCTCAGCAGTAATAGGGGCATCCATTCCCTGCTGCTCTGAAATTGACGGAAGCTCAATATCCTCAAAAAATGCAGCAGCCTTCCTACAATCCAACCCCTGGGGAGCCCCATACAGTCTTGATAACCCATCCCTAAATGTCTCCAAGATCTTCCCAGGATTAGTAGTAAGGCTACCCCCATTTATTTTCAACTTGATAGGAGGAATCTTGACACCTAAGTTGGGATGCTAATAAAGAATTGGGCTAATTAGTACAGGCATAATATCTTTGCCTCGACCATCTATATCGAGTTTCAGCCTGCTGGATCTGGACTTGATTTAAAGCCACCCTCGCTTTCTCCAGCCTAACCGCCTCCCTCCTTCTACCCATATCCTTAAAGTGGACCAACACCCAGGATTTTGACTATCCTGGGTTTTGGTCCATTTCGGCGGGGCACCCCGATCGGGGGTGCCCCGCTGTGTGAAACCCCCCAGAAACCCCAATAAACTCACCTCTCCCCGCTCCCACGTGACTGCTCGGTCCAATCCCCGCCAACGTCCAGGCGGGGAACAGGAACGTCCAAGCGGCTTCCGCCGCCGCCGCCTCCCTCGCGTCACTTTCGGCGCGCGCGCGCCCGTGCCGGCCATTCACAGACGGCCGGCGCGGGGGCGCGCACGCCTAGAGGGGCGCGAGGGAGGCGGCGGCGGCGGAAGATAAGGTAGGTGATTTGGGGTGTTTGTGGGGGGTTTCACCCCGCGGGACATCCCGATCTCGGATGTCCCGCGGGGTGGGAGGTGATCGGCCCGGGAATCTTATAGATTTCCGGGCCGATCACCTCTCGGTGTTGGTCCACTTTAAAGCTCTGTGCAGCCTCAGTATATTCCTGCTCCAAACGAGCCGTCTGTGCTTCTCTATCCCTCTTATTTCTTGAGGCCTGCCCCAAAAAATGCCCCCTAATTACAGCCTTAAATGCCCCCCACAGTATTGCAGGAGAAGTCACAGTACCAGTATTAAGCTTAAAGTACTATGAGGTTACCTGTTTAGCGTTCTGGACCGCCTCATTAGAAGCCAAAATTGATTCATTCAAAACCCATGGGGATGGTCCAGTACGCATCACCAAACCGGAACAGGTGATAATAACCATGTCATGATCCTAACCTGTGGCAACAGACCTCTTCCTACAAAGATATGACCAATCCGGGAATGGAGCTGATGTGGGTGAGAATAATGCGTATAATCCCGTTTCCCCGGGTTCAATTCGCGCCAAACATCCACCATCTGTACCCTTTGAATTATACTAAGAAAAGCCCTAGAGTCCCCTAGCACATGAGGAGAAGGCAGAGAAGACCTATCAAGCCTATCTGGCAATGTTAAATTTGAGTCCCCACACAATAAGACCGTTCCCTGCGCATTTACTTTAAGCAATTCACACACCCTAGATAAAAACCTGACCTGACGGGTATTGGGTGCATAATAACACAGTAGCGTAACTTGCACATCATGCAAGATCCCCACCAGCAACAGATACCTACCCATTGGATCTGCCAATTGCCTAGAACATATGAAAGGGGAATTTCTATGGAAAGCTATCAAAACTCCACAGTGTTTCTTTTGAGCCGTGGCCTGGTAAAACTGCGGATACTTCGCATGGAGATACCTGGGTGAGGATGAGGATGAAAAATGTGTCTCCTGTAAACACACCACGTCTGCTCTAAGCGTGACAAGAGCTCTAAACGCCCTTGACCGCTTATTGGGAGAGTTGAGGCCCTGGGTATTAAGGGAGACCACCTTCACCGACATCTCTTAATCTTGAAAATACTATACCTCCCACATATAGCCCTCCTTTGAAAAACAGCAACTCCCTGGGAAACAGGGCAGAGGGAAAGGGAAAGATCAAGGTCAAAGGGGCTGGGAAAAGGGAGAAAACAAACCAAGACAAAACATAAGACACAAAAAGACATTATCCAAAAAAACACATAGTAACCCACAATGCTAATAAACATATACCAACTAAACACAATCAACCTCCAGTGGAAATAATCCTCAGGTAGCATACCACCAGAGTCTTGCCTCTGGGGGAATGCTGGGGGGTAAGCACGGTATATCCCCTGGGCCAGCGGGGCAGCCCAACAATTTGCTCTATTGACTATAAAATAGATAGAAATATATATAAAAAAAATATTGCTGAACTAAGTCATATAGCGGCCAATCAGAAAGAAAACAGTACAAGGGAAAGAGCAAACTATATTAAGATATATAAACAACCTACTGTCTAGAACCCGAATATCAACATCAGGGTAGATGAAGCAGAACCATTCACTGAGGCACAACGGGCCTCCCAGGACCTCTCTCCCACGCCTCCACCGGCTTTGCCAGCTGAGGCGCCCGAGGCAGGCCCTCTGCAGTCTTAGTCATCAAATAATAAAAATATTCAACCAGTAACTTATCATATTTTATGAACAAAAACCCCAGTAGGTATCATCCAGCAACAAACCACCTAGAAAAAAAAGAAAGCATTAATAACAAAAAATCCAATGCATTTAAACCAAGCAACTACACTCTCCGGGTAGCCGGGAAAGTCCAAGACCTCCACCCATAGGCAAAGATATTATGCCAAACATCAGGAGAATTTTGCCGGTCATCCCTCCGAAGCTGACTGGAAAACCTGCATGCAGGAACCTTTTCTAGGAAATTACTAGAACATCTAACCCATATCTGGTCCACGACACAAAGGTATACACTTTTTATGTTGTGGCAAGGAGCAAACATGTCCACATAACACCATACCAGCAAAAGATGCCTCAGAGGACATCTGGAACCCAGATCAATTTCCCGAGCCATTAGAGGTACAAGAACATTTCTGCCATAGCTCCCCCTGCTGGTGCTGCCAGCATAGTGATTGACTTATAACACGATCCATTGCACTGTCTATCTGCACTGGAATCGGGGCACCCCAAAGAGCAGCTGTCCAATGCATCAGAGATAAGCAGTTGCTAGAATGCTGAAGGTCCTCCTGGATTCTGGCCCAAGTCAGCCACAAGGTATCCAATCGCCACCATCTTCCAACAAAAGGATGAAAAAGAGCAATCCATGACCAGAACACAGGATATTGCTAACAAGAACAACAACAAAAGGCCCTGACTTGATAAGAAGAATGTTTGGTTCAGGAATAAGGGAGACCCATTGTGATATTCACTGACTGTGCAGAGTTTTCTTCCTGGCAATGAGTAATCTAAACTCTGTAACTGTACTTTACTTTAGCCAGGCTGACAATACTGCACTGCCCTTTTCTCTGTTTCTTTATTATTTACACTAGCAAATAGAAGCAATAATGAAAACTGTGAATAAAACACAACTTACTGAACTGGAGGCTTCAGAGCTACTTGATCCTGAAAAAAAAAATAAAAATGCAGAATGACAACATGTTTCCCATTATTTTATTATTAACACCACCAGAATAAAGTTTAAGTATTTATCATTTTGGCATGGTATAGATACTAGAAATAGCACAATGACCAGCAGAAGAGCAGAGATTAGTCTCAGAAGTCCAGGGACACCAGTGTGTATGGTATATTTCTTTGGTATTTGATGGTAATGTCTTTAGCCAAAACAAAATTCTTGTATGAAATACTTTGAGAATAAATTGGATTTTGATTTCCGGTCACTGAATTTTAAATCGTATTCTTAAAAAAGTGCTATAAAGAGACAGTAAGTGCATGCTATTGTGCAAACATACCAGTGTGAAGGTTATGTACACCCCAAACTAATAAAAAGATATACACACCCTCAGATCCACTGCTGCCTTCATCTCCAGGGGCTTCCTCTGCTTTGGACAAGCGTTGATTGAATACAATAACAGAACTATTGCTAGAGTACCCTCCCGTTTTTGAACACACTGCAGAGTTTTGTTCTTTTTTGTCTTCATATACAGCCTTTTCTAGCCAAGGAAAACATATCACTGCAAGATACCAATGAGCACTAAAAGGGAAAAAAGGTGTAAAATATAAAGAGTACGGCCTGAAAAACATATAAAAAGTGTGAATCAGTTAAACTTAGTGATACCATATTAGATGGCTTCAACATAAATGATTACATTCAAGTCTATAGGACTCCAGGGCCGTCCGATTCCTTCCACCCAAGGCATCCAGATTTGGGATGACCTGCTGTGTGTAACCCTCACCCCAAGTCCCCTTCTCCCCTATCTAACAGCGCATTTGCCAGCGCAATGTGCGATAACATATTGTGAGCAACACCGACATCACTCTTTTTATAAAGTGCGAGCATGCTCAACTGGCAAACTGGTCTGCTGGCAAGAGAATGGTACAGGTACGCGCTTTGCCCAATTTAATGCTCCATAGGTTACTCAGAGGCACTAGTATTAGCGGATGATATAACGGTTTACAACTGTTAATACCGAATGGGATTCCAAATATAAGATTCCAAATATAATATAAGATGTGCAAACAATCAAACCAATATAAAATGTGTTTTAATACATACTTTTCATTAACTGGTACAAATATAAAATCTTTTTTAAAAATGTCAACATGACGAGTCCAGGTTTTCACTCTTTGATGTCTTCTCTCTGCAGGTCTTTAAAAGAAATAGAAAAATCTAATTACAAAAAAGGAGGTCCACTCACATGAGTCAGAGATACAACAGTACAAAAATAAGTAAACCTTTGAACTGAAAATCGATTTACGATCACTAGATGTGCTTTGCTTGTATCAAGTATGAGATCTCAGGGTAACAGACAACACAAAACTTAAATGGGGGATCAACAAAGCTTCTTGTTCTGATTTGACCTAGAGCAGCACGCAACTGGGGAAGACAAACAAATTAACTTTAATTACCCAAAACAAGGCTGCACCAAAAAATAAGAAAAACCATGGTCACCTGCAGCCAAAAGAAGGGTGAGCTGATGTAAATTGTATAAAACAGGGGTTCCCAATCCTTTTTCACCACATACCACTTTTTCTTATTGAAAGGTATAGAATTTACAAAAAGAACGGAGAACCAGGTGCAGACCTTGTAGACCTGTTCCGCTTAAAGTGGACCAACACCCAGGGGTGATCGGCCCAGGAATCTATAAGATTCCCGGGCCGATCATCTCCCTCACCGCGGGGCATCCGAGATCGGGATGTCCAGCGGGGTGAACCCCCCCCCCCCCAAAAGCCCCAAAAAACCTTACCTTATCGGCGACGGATCAGCCGCCGCCGCCTCCCATGCGCCCCTCTAGCATTGTGCGCGCCCGCGCCTTGTAAGATGCACGCGCGGGAGGCGGCGGCTTATCCGTCGCCAAAAAGGTTTTTTGGGGCTTTTGGGAGGGTTTCACACAGCGGGGTATCCTGATCTCAGATGCCCCGCTGAAGTGGACCAACACCCAGGATAGTGAAAATCCTGGGTGTTGGTCCACTTTAAGGGTGGAAGGCCACCGAGGCACCAATCGCATAGGTCAGATATGCAGGGACCCTACAGGAAGGAGTCCTACCTTTATGAATGTAGGCCCCTACCACTGCCATCCTAATCTACCCACAAAAGGTGGTATGTCCAGCTGCATCCAATTTATGGGGATCATCAATAAGCACAAGGAAAACCTGCCTCAAGTCTTGAATCCTGATCAGATATGACTTGTGGAGAGGAAGGGCCAGACAAAAAGTGCCACAAAATGCTGGCTAGTGCTGCCTGGGGCTACACCGTAACCATTCACATAGTGGGGCATCCTAAATCAGGGCCCTTGGTAAAATTGCAAGTGGACCAAGACCTTAATTGGAGTTTTTTTAAAAACACAATTCTGTGATTACTCACCTGTAGAATTGGTATTATATGTATACAGCACATCCTGTTCCAGAAGATATTCCTTACACTTGGGTTATACATCCAGTAGATGGCGCTGGACTGCAGAAACAGAAAAGTGGCTCCTCTCAGCCCCATATATACCAGGGACCTCCCACAAAATCCCCAGTATTGAAAAGCAGTTAAAATGAGACCAGGAGAACTATAACCATTATATGAAAATTTGAACATAAGAACAATCACCATAAAGAGGTAACTAAAGATAATGATAACAAGGGTGGGGTGGAACAGGATGTCCTGTATACATATAATACCAATTCTACAGGCGAGTAATCACAGAATTGTATTATTCTAAGTATACAGCACGTCCTGTTCCAGAAGATACTCCTTACACTTGGGACATCCAAAAGCAGTGTCCATAAGGTAGGGTGGGATCCCCAAAAGTAACAGCAGACAGTTTAAACCACTGCCGCCTGCAGAACCTTGCGGCCAAAAGCAGCATCAGCTGAGGCCCTAACATCAACCTTGTAAAACTTAGAAAAAGTATGAACAGAAGACCAAGTAGCGGCCTTGCAAACTTGTTCAACAGAAGCTTGGTGCTGAAAAGCCCAAGAGGCACCAAAAGCACGAGTAGAATGAGCAGTAAGGTGAAAGGGAGGCTCCTTCCCCTTAGCAGAGTAGGCCTGTATCACAGCCTGACGTATCCACTTGCTGATAGTGGATTAGCCGGAGCCAGACCTTTCTTAGGTCCAGACGGAAGCACAAAAAGTCTTCCTGAAGGATTCAGTAGCCACCAAATAGAACTTCAGAGTTCTGACTACGTCCAAAGAATGTAAAACCCTCACCTTAGGGTTACTAGGATTAGGACACAGAGAAGAAAAAACCATGTCCTGATTGAGATGAAAGGCAGACACAACCTTAGGCAGAAAATCTGGTTTACAACGAAACACCACCTTGCCCTGGTGTCTCTCAAAATAAGGAGGCTTGATGGAAAGCGCCGCAAACTCAGAAACACGCCTAACAGAAGTGATAGCCACCAAAAAGACCACCTTAAGCATGAGAATGGACAAAGGAGCCCCTTGCAAGGGCTCAAAGGGAGACCCCTGCAGGGCAGATAAGACCAAGTTCAAGTCCCAGACTGGTAACATAGGCTTACGTGGGGGACGCACGTGAGCAACCCCCTGGAAAAAGGTCTTGACCAGGGGATGCTGAGCAAAGGATCTTTGGAAAAAAATAGCCAAAGCAGAAAAATGGCCATTCAGAGTACTGAGCTGAAGACCCAGATCCAAACCATATTGGAGAAACTCCAGAATCCTAGGAATAGCAAACACATGACAGGGAAGCTAGTGGGACTCGCACCAGTCAATGTAAGTACGCCAAACCCTGTAATAGATGGAAGAAGAGAACCTCTTCCTAACCCTGATCATGGTATTCACAACCGAGGCAGGCAGCCCTTTTTCCATCAAGATGGAAAAAGGTCCCCCTGCTCAGAGAGTCTGCCTCCAGGTTCTCCACCCCCGGGATGTACACAGCTGAGATGCAGGGACCATTTTCCTCCGTCCAGGACAGTATCAGGGACACTTCCTTGAGGGCCCTCTTGCTCCAGGTCCGTCCCGGATGATTGATGTAGGCAACAGTCGTCTGGTTGTCTGAGTGGACCTGAACAGCCCAACCCCTCAGGTGTGGGGTTAAGTGGGCGAGAACCAACCTGATCGCCCTCAATTCCAGAATGTTGATAGGGCATGGGCCTCCTGAGGGCCTCACTGACCCTGGAACTTCAGGGACTTCCAGAATCCCCCCCCCAGCCTGTCAGACTGGCATCCGTGGTGACAGTCTCCCAGCAGGGGGCCAGAAAGGACCTGCCCCCCAGCAGAGACCGCCTGACCAGAAGGGACAAGACAAACACCTAATCCAGGGACACAGGGTGAAGCTGAAGAGGCCTCATGCGGAACTGAGCACATGGAACCGCCTCGAAGCAGGAAACCATCAGGCCCACCAGCTGCATTCCCTGCCTGATGGATGGATGAGGACAAGACAGCAGGAGCTGAGCTTTCTCTTGAAGGACCTCCACCTTCTGCTGCTGAAGAAAGATCTTGACCTGAGCTGAATCCAGAATCATGCCCAGAAAAGACTTCACCATGGAAGAAGACAGGGAAGATTTGGGGTGATTGATCACCCAGCCAAATGATTCCAGTGTGGACACCACCAGCTGAGTGTCCAGCTCTGCCTGATGGAAGGACTGAGAAGCGATAAGCATGTCGTCCAGGCAGGGAAGAATGCGAATGCCCTGAGATCTCAGCAGGGCCATCACTCCTGCCAGCACCTTGGTGAATACCCTGGGAGCCGAGGTGAGACCGAAGGGCAAGGCCACAAATTGGTAGTGCTGATCCTCCAGAGCGAACCTGAGGAATCTCTGATGACCTGGAAAGATAGGTACGTGAAGGTAAGCATCCTTGATGTCTACCGAGGTCATGAAGTCCCCTGGGCGTAGGAAAGTCACAGCTGAGTGCAGAGTCTCCATGCGAAAGTGTCTGAATCTGACAAATTTGTTGAGAAGCTTTAAATCCAGGATAGGTCTGATGGACCCATCCTTTTTGGGCACAATGAAAAGATTGGAATAACAGCCTTTGCCCCTTTCCTTCAAGGGCACCCCGGCAGATGACACCTAGATCTAGAAGGCCTTGGACAGACACCGAGCTGACAAGGGGTTTTGAGCTAACCGAGATTTGATGAATCTTGGGGGCAGCCAGGCTGCAAACTCTATCTTGTAACCGGATGATACTACCTCCTGAATCCACCGGTCTGAGACATGACGCCTCCAGACATGAGCCAAGAGCCGAAGCCGTCCTCCCACCCGGATGGGTGAGGGCGCCCCTTCATGCCTGAGGGGGCTTGGGGGAGGACTTAGTCTTGGGACCCCAGGGGGGCCAGGGTGGCCACGTCCTCTGCCCCTGCCCCAAAAATCTCCACGGGCTCCAGCAAAGGAAGCTCCCCGTCCAATTCTGGAGCCCCTGAAGGAAGGAGAAAAGGCACCTGAACCCCAAAAGGACCGGGGTTGCCTTCTACGCTGAGGTAACTTGTCTCCTTTAGCAAACGTTCCCCAAAGAGGCGCAGCCCCTTGAAAGGAAACCCAGTGAGAGCCTTTTTGGCAGCGTTGTTAGCGACGTATTGCCACCAATAAGGCAGAAGCCCTGCCACACATTCTAATGGTATCATCCAAGGCAGAGAGAACATATGCAACAAATTCCTCACAACGCAGAAGAGCTCTATACTCTTCACTACCAGCATCGTCAGGGGCCCCATCTAAGAGTCCCCTGAGCAGGCTTTTAATAGCAACAACTGTAATAGCAGAGGTACAGACCGGACGGAGCGCGGTCCCCACACAGGCAAAGGCATGGCAAGCCAGCTGATCAATGCGCCTGTCCTCCGCATCCCTCAGTGTAGTAGAGTCAGGGGAATGCATGACGGATGTGTTGGACAACCCCAGAACTGGTGCATCCACCTCGGGAGGACATGACCAACGTTTAACCATCTCAGCAGAAAAGGGATACCTCTTATCCCAACTCTTTGGTACCCGGGAAGCCGGCTAGGCCGTTTCCACTCTTTGAGCACCAGAATATTAAAGTGAGTTTGTTCTGGAAAAAGCGTGGCTTAACAGTATGAAACAGCTCCCCCTGCTGCCGCGGGGCCATGGCAGGAGGAGAGATGCAGAGCACTTCAAAAATGTGAGCCAAAAGTCTGTCAGTATCATCTGAAGCCCATGAGTCAGACCCAGACTCAGTATAACCCCTAGGCTGATCCTCAGATGATTCTGAATCAGAGAATAATTCTCCTTCTTCCAGGGGGTATATCCAGTAATGTCAAAAAACTCTTCAGCTTCCACAGGAAAGAGAGTAACGCCGGGTGCCAGAGGCCGTTGCTTAGCAGGAGCCTTGCGCGGACCAGACTCTGCAATATGCCTTCCAATGCTGGCTACCCGGGCAGCCAAATCAGGTTGAGACTCCCCACTGGTATGCACTTCACTGGGAGTCAGATGTAAGCGTGGGGGGGTAGGCGAAGCCAGAGGGGGCCAGACTGCAGCGCAAGCGTCTGCTGGGCGCAGGGTACACAAACCCTGACGTCGTCACTGACAGAGGATACCCCACACGCCACACACAGCCGGGCTCGTCCCGAAGGAACCCCGAGCACATTATCCTGAGAAGCCTCCATATGGTGATTATCACGGCACAACAGGCCAATAGGGATTGACACTGATAGCAGCAACACGGGATGCCCCAATAACCCGCTAGGGATACGGGAGTAAGGGAATATAATAGCCCTCCAATAAGAGTTAACACTAAATAGAGGGGATAGGACCGGGAGAAACCACAAAGTTTGACCCGCCTGCAAGACATAAGCAATCCCATAAGCAATATGCAATACAGAGAAATACAAATAAATCAGCCTGCGGTGGAACTTAAGGACTACGATAGGGAGACGCCAGGCACACGCAGCAGAGAACTAAAATGGCGCCCGCATATACCTCAAGGGGCGGGCCGCGGGGACAGTGATGCAGAACACGTCAGCTGCGAGGCCCGTCCCCCCGAAGAGCGCGAAAACGCGCCCACCTGACAAGGCCAGCCAATGACGGCGCAGCACCCACCCCACCCCCCCACAAGATCTACCAGGGAGAGCGAAGGGGAAGCGACAGCCAGCCTAAAGGGAGCCAACTGCGGGGACAGGGGGCGAGGGGCATAAGACGCGGGAGGGGCATCCCATAAGGCTCACCATGGGCCTATACCGCCTACCCCTTGGTGGGGGACTGCGGTTGGAGCAGCGCTCCTTAGCACCTGACAGCGGTGCTGCCTACCTTCACCCGAACCAGAGCAGCCTAAGCTGGGAGGTAGTAAAAGGAAACGGGTGGGAATAGTCCTACAGGGCCGCAGACTAATAGCCCCGCTCACCTGCGAGTAGAGAGAGACGTCTTCTAGTCATCGCAGCCAGGACTGCAGAGAAGAACTGGGGATTTTGTGGGAGGTCCCTGGTATATATGGGGCCGGGAGGAGCCACTTTTCTGTCTCTGCAGTCCAGCGCCATCTACTGGATGTATAACCCAAGTGTAAGGAATATCTTCTGGAACAGGACGTGCTGTATACTTAGAATAAAGAAGTACTGCTTGCGAATGTACGTCCCTTCAAGCTCTTCTGCAATTTCCTGCTTTGAGTTAACACTACACATTATCAACTCTATCAAAAATAATACTAAACAAAACAAATACTTACGTCAAGCCTGAATTGTTATCATTTGACGTGCCTTCTCCTCTTGTTAAACACTTAAAGAAAAAGCTACTGAAAATATGACAACTACTGGCAAAGGGTTTAGTAAACTTCTCCAGCATGAGGTATCTGCAGGGATGAAATACTGATTTATTAATCTTAAGGTGGGTCTGCAAAGGTTACAAGTAAAGAGCATATTTTCAGATTACTCTCAAAAGGTTTAGTACAAATTAGCGTACAAGTAAAAAAAAAAAAAAAAAAAAAAAATAAAAAACAGTGTAATGCACATGCTGCACAACACACAAAGCATGAAGACAAATAATGAGATCCTTTAACAACATTTTCATCTAAGATTAAAATCTGCCAATACAATTTCCCTCAAGGTGAATTATCCTGTGGGAATTAGCTGTTTAAAGGGCCAGATGGCATGCCAGTTATGATTAGCACCCAGCTCCAGAATTTGGAAAAGCAATCCATTATCCCGCTAGATTGTCCTGGTACAAATCTTAACACTTACCAGTATCTGGGAGACAGGGAGTGCTTTATTTAATATATGAAAAAAAAAAATAAACCAAAGCTCCGGACCGCTGAAACTGGAATCGCACAAGGTAAAAAAAAACTTCATTTAAAAAAAATTAAAAAAAATGATTTTCAGATTGTATATGTGTATTGCGAAATTGTGTAAAATTAAAAATCCAAATAAAAACGTCAGCTAATGAGAAGAGAAGCCAATCATACACCCGAACTGAATAAAACTACTGCCAAGTTGTGGTTTATTCTCCTGGTAGGAATAAAATCCAGGAGTGACACTCAAACCTGTTCCATTAAAATAAAGAAACAAGGCTGGCTGGATATTTCCTGATGCCAGGTGTGTAAGTGCCCCCTCTGCTCACCATACATCATATTTGTATGTTTTTTTTTATCAATGCAACATATTTTCTAGATAGTCCTCCTTTAAAGTGGACCAAAACCACCAGTATTTTCACTGTCCCAGGTTTTGGTCCCCAGCAGTGGCCTGCTTTTCTTACCTCTCCAACAAGCCCACAGCGCAGGCATGGCTCTCCTCCAATCAGATTGTGACTCCTTCCAGGGTGTGTGCATCACCCCCTGCATTCCTAGGCTGTGCATGGCCACGCCATCCATTAAGTTAAGCTGGCCATGGCCACGTACAACCTAAGCAAGAGTAATGCCGCAGCCAGCCGCACAAGTGCCGTGGCCTTGTGGGAGAGGTAAGCACATCAGGCGACTGGGGAGGGGGTTCACAAAGCTGGGCACCCAAAATCAGGATGCCCCAGGGGTGGCATGCAAACCAAACCTAGAATCTTATATTTATTTATGTTTGTTTTGGTCCAAACAAACATAAATATCAGACAGGAGAAGTAAAGAGAAATACTCACTTAAGATAAAAATCAATAATAACATCATTAAGAAATTCTCCATCCTCCAAACACTCTAAATCTTCACTGCTAACAGGAAGGCCTCCTTTAGTTGGTGGAGGAGGATAAACCAATAATCTGGAAAGAAAACAATGCCATCAGTGGATTTTCACTCTTTTAACGACTTTTTTTGTTTGTTTTTTAGGGGCAATCGTGGGCTAGAGGTAATGAAAGCAGTCTTGTGACCGGAGGGTGACAGGGTTGATACTTAGCTATGAGACATGACTAATGTGCTCTTGAGGCAAGGGCACCCAGCCCCTCAACTGCTCCCTGGGTGTCATAATTAGGAAAGCCCACTGCTCTGGGCATGCACGGATGGGTTAAATGCGAAGAAAGAATTCCTGTGTGTGCCTATACCCCCTCCCTCAAAAAAAAGTTTAACTTATCTTTTCCGCAATACTCTTTGCCAGTGTCTCCTGCTCCTCAAGGCCCACCACTAGGTCATGTTTTGTGTCTCTCCACATAGTCGCCTCTATAGCGCCGTCTGAGCACAATTACTCCAAACTACTGCAGTTACAACAAATTACTGCAAAACATGGCCTGTTCGTGGCCCTGGTGGAAAGGGTTGGGAAACAATGCTCTATGCTACAAACAAACTTGACAAAAAAAATCAGCACCATCCTTAAAGTTATACTAAAGGCAAGCCCGGTGGTTGTCCCATTGTCTCCGTCTACATGTTGCACTGTCCCAAACTTCGATTTGTTTTTAAAAAAAAAACCCTGTAGTTCCTAAGTTATTGTAAAAGTATTAGAGCATTGTAGATGCAGAGAAAAATTGGAGAAACAATGGGTGTGGCAAACGCAATGTGATGTGAGGACACTGTGTGGTTTACATATTTCATATAAAAGAAAAAAGTAAGTGCATTGCTGTGCCTCTAGTTATTACTGCTAGCAAAATAGTGTGACTAGAAAAAGGGGGTGAGAGATGCTGCAGGCTAAGGGAGTCTCCAGCCTTCATAGCTGCAGAGAGGGGCAGCCAATCAAGACGTCTGGGGAGGGAGTGGGGGGTGTTTCCGTTCTTGATCCACTGAAGGTTGATTGATGGAGTAGATTAGCAGGATGGGGATCGGAGGCTGAATGGGGAAGTGATTTCCTCACTAAGGAGATAGGCAGAGATAGGCAGAGGAGGAAGCACAGTGCTGGAGCCACTCAATGAAAGGTAAGCTACTGATATTTCTTTTTAACTTGCCAATCACTCTAATGAACCTCTTACTTTAGCAAACTGACACATGCAAATACTGTAGAAATCCTAAATTCGGAACGCCAACAACAACAAAAGTTTTCATTAAAGAAGCTCCATCTCTATCACATTTGCAGCATATGTTAGCGCTCTATACATATAAAATGCACACTATAAAACATACTGTACCTTATAGGAGTTCCTCCCTTGAGTGTCTCCTTGAGAATGCTACTTTGCACAGGAACCATGGAAACCGAATAACAACCGTCGGTCCATTTTTGCACGAGGGTGTAATTGGATTTAACTTTTTTTGCCTAAAAATAAACCTTTAGAATTAAAAGTTTGGCAGATGAATTATATCCAAAAATGTTTAGGAAAATAAATTATAACCATTCCAAAATTAACATGTCCCTTATTTATATAATTTTAGCCATAGCTAGTGGACCAGACAGGTAAAACCGCTGTGTGAGGGGGAGCTGTTACATTGTTTCTTTATGTCATCTCAATTGTGCGGCAGCAGCAGAGCATACAATGTAATTAATGTATCTAGAAAATGTCTGCTGTGAACAGTGCAATGATCAGTCAGCTGATAACTTACTACTCTGGCTAGAAACAAGGGATGATGGCACATTTTTGAGTTTTTCAGAAGCAGGGCTCCCAGGTGTAAATCAAGATGGCAGCTCCCATGTAGTTCAAGAGCACAGAATCTGCATGCTAACCCACAATCTTTGCATGGGGTTAAACCCTCTCAAATAGCATATATCCTTGATTGTCAGACGGGGCTTTAGGGGAGCAATTTACTAGGCTTTCATTTTTTAGACTGGCGGTCTTTTTTAGCAAGACACTATATTCAAGTCAGCCTTTCCTCATTCACTTGTATGGTAACAAATGGAAACCAATTATGACCGCTGGCAACTACAAAGGTTTGATGTACAAGCCTATTCAGCAATCCCAATCGTTCATTGTCAGTCATGTGACTGGCCACACATAAATAAGGAAGGGGTAATATATGGGTATAGGGCTGCTTTAAGTGAAAAGCATTCCAAAAGCCTTAACATTTCCTAGGGTCTGCCAGCTGTGGCATGCAGAGTAGGGACAACTACAATTGGAACTGGGAACTAGGCAAGTATATAGCTCAATCTCAGGCACTTCACAGATGTTAACATTGGGATTGATCCTATACCCAGAAAATAAGTTTATGTCATCACCTTTTATCCCCAGCCCAGTGCCCCAAACACAGCCTGTGTTTATTTTTTTTTACTAAAGCGTTTGCACAAAAAAAAAAAAACACTTAACAGGATCCAGTATGATGTTCAAATGACGGATGTATGGCTACCTTGCTGTGCAGCAGCGCCCCCTGGTGCTCTCCAGCGAGAACTCATTTAGCTATACAGTCCAGCATAGAGGGTTATAATAACCACAATAAATCTGAAAAGACTTTAGTAAAAAACACAGGCCGTTTTGGGGCATTGGGCTGGGGATAGACGGTAACCCCATAAAAATTTTTTCTAGGCATAGGATTACTTTAACCCCCATGACTTGCCTAGCATGTTCGTAGAGAATGTGTGTTCCCGATTACCCTATGCTAATCATGCATTGTTCAGCAGGGGGATTTCCAGAGTCCCTGGAGGTACTGTAGTGGCAGGGGAGTGTTCTGGGCTGGGAAGCATGAGGGAATTTTTTTTAACTCCCTAGCCCCCCTCACTCATGCGCTGCAGCCTGTTTCCTGTCCTAACTCCTCCACCGTGGTGTCCGCCACTGACGCAGATCCTTCCCATGCTGCCTGTTCAAACACCGCTAAAAAGACTGCCAGGGAGCGGCAGTGGTGATGGACACCACAGTGGATGCTGGAGCTGTGGTAGTGATGGATCGTGGCAATGGCGTAGAGAGAAGCTTGCCCCACTTTCGAAGCAACGGATCATGGTCCCCCTCTGAACCTTAATATTCAATATGAAGATCCCACACACTCCAAGACCTTTAACCCTGCCTCCATGTCTCCTAATGAAGTGTTCGGCCATAGGGCTTTTGGGGTTGCGGTTCCTGATGTCCCTCATGTGTTCGCCAATACAAATATGCATCTCCCACTTAGTCTTCCCTAGACTAAGACTAAGTCCCTCATACCTAGAAACTGGGTTGTTTGTGTAGTAAAGCAACAAATCCTGCATTGGCCACACTTGAAACAACGGCTCAATCAACTGCCCCCTAACCAACCAGGGTCGAGTTGTCTCCTGCAGTCGCACCTCAGCAGTCACGTAAATTATGTGCACATCTAACTGTCACCAAAGGGTAAATGCTGACACATCTGGCCACAGCAGGATCCAATTGTAAAAGATATCAGTGGCGATTCAAGAAAACTTTGAAGACTTCCCTATGGGTGCCAAATTTCGTAAGAAGTCGTGCTGTATAAACCAGTCTGAGACCTGGTCAAGTACCACCTGTTGGATCTTGAGTACTGTTTGGGAACCCTTGATTTGGGTACAATTTAAGCCAAAACATTTCACTTCCGCCCCCCACTCACAGTCTTCAGGACTCGACTTCCACTCTAATAAAGTTCAGGTAGCCAGTTATGAAAGATCTGTAAGATACACTTGTAAGCCCTGTTAATGCCCTTAAAGTGGAAGTCCACTGTCTGGTAGCCCCCTGCCCTGCCACCCTACCCTGGCGCTGAGGCAGGGTGGGAGTTACAAAGAAAAAATAGGCAGGGCGGGGGTAGTGTAATATCTCTCTGATCACACCAAATGGATGCTGTGGACACTTCATGACTTCCTGAAGACTTACTGATAATAAATACTGATCATGTGTGGAAGGTAAACAGGAACATCCTATGATTAGCAATGCCCTAGCTCCGCCCTGGCTTGCAGCACTAGTAGCATGTTGCCAGGGTGGGAGGGCTTCTCAGTAGACAACTCATGATGGCCTTTAGCTGCTTGTTGGTTGGGATATGTGGAGTTGTGTGTGGAATGCCCAATGTTTTTATATTTATATGCAGCTCTTTAGCACTGGTGTGCTATAAAATAGCAGTTTTCTAATGGATGTTATTATGTTGCATTGACATTTCATTTAGTCAAGTGGCAAGTCACATCTACTGTACTTTCTTGTTATTAGGGTTATTGCGTATTTCATTACATAGGACTGCTGCAATTTTGCTTTCAGGAAACATAACTGAAACACCACGTGAGTTTATGTCTACCACCCCTTACTACAGTTGATTGTGTTGTGTATTGTGCATTAGGCTTTATTATTCAGTATAGAACATTTTATTCCCAGAAAGCTTACCTCAGGTGGCTGAGATGCAGCAGAAGTGTAACAATTTGATTTAAAGTAACAATCCTCCGTGGGCAAATGTTCCAGCAAGGAATACATTTCATCCCAGGTAAAGGCCTCAGCTAGAGTTGTTAAGCCATGCTTGCTAGCTTGCTTCATAATGTCACACAACAGTGATTGTTCTTTGCTTGTAAGAGGTACAGCTAACTCCAGAAATATATACTCATGTAATTTAGCTGTGTGGACAAAAGAACAAGGTACAGCAAAAAAATCAGTGTACATACCGATTAGCAAAATATCCCCCCCCCCCCGCCATGGCAATACTAATAATACAATTCTGTGAAATACTCACCTGTAGAATTGGTATTATAAGTATACAGCATGTCCTGCTCCAGATAGATTACTTACACTTGGGTTATCCTCCGCCAGATGGCGCTGCACTGCAGAGACATGTAAAACAGGCTCCTCCCGGCCCCTCAAATACCCGGAACCTCCCACAAATCCCCAGCATTGAAAAGCAGTGAACGAGAAGCCGGGAGAATTTAACCACCCAAACTGGTAACTATAACAATGATAACAATCACCATACAGGGGATCCAGAATAATGCAAAACCAAGGGTGGAGTGGAGCAGGACGTACTGTATACTTATAATACCAATTCTACAGGTGAGTAATTCACAGAATTGTATTATTCTTAGTATACAGTAAGTCCTGCTCCAGATATAATACTTACACTTGGGACATCCAATAGCAGTGTCCATAAAGTAGGGTGGGATCCCCAACAACAAAAGGTAACAGCAGACAGTTTAAACCACTGCCACCTGCAAAAACCTTGCGGCCAAAAACAGCATCAGCTGAGGCCCTAACATCAACGTTGTAAAACTTTGAAAAGGTATGAACCAAAGACCAAGTATCGGCCTTGCAAACTTGTTCAACAGAAGCCTGGTGCTGGAAGGCTCAAGAGGCACCAATTCCCCTTAGCAGAATAGGACTGAAACACGGCCTGACGGATCCATTTGCTAATAGTAGACTTGGCGGGAGCCAAACCCTTCCTGGGCCCAGAAGGGACCACAAAAAGAGCATCAGTTTTCCTGAAGGATGCAATGACCACCAGGTAATACTTCAACACCTGACCACATCAAAGGAATGCAAAACCCTCTCCTTAGCGTTGCTAGGATTAGGGCACAAAGAAGGAAGAACAATATCTTGATTCAAATGAAGGGCCGACACCACCTTAGGCAGACAATCTGGCTTAAAGCGGAACACCACCTTGTCCTGGTGTCTCCCAAAGTATGGGGGCTGAATAGAAAGAGCCACCAACTCAGACACACGGCTGACCGAAGTAATGGCTACCAGAAAGACAACCTTGAGGGTAAGAACATCCAGAGCAGCATCCTGCAAGGCAGAGCATCCAGCAAACCTGCATAGGTTCAAAGGGAGCACCCTGCAAGGCAGACAAAACCAAGTTCAAATCCCAAACAGGGACCACAGGTTTACGTGGGGGACGCACATGAGCGACCCCATGGAAAAAAGGTCTTAATCAGAGAATGCTGAGCAAAAGACTTCTGAAAAAAAACAGACAGGGGAGAAACCTGACCCTTCAGAGTACTGAGGCGGAGTCCCGACTCCAACCCATGCTGTAAGAACTCCAGAACCCTGGGGACTGAAAACACCCGACAGGGAAGAGACCTAGACTCACACCAATCAAGGTAGGTACGCCATACCCTGTAATAGATGGAAGAAGAAGTTTTCTTCCTAGCCTTCAACCACCGAGGAGGACAAGCCTTTTTCCAGCAAGATGGAGGTTTCAGCAGCCAGGCCGTCAAAGCCAGAGTTTGTAAATTGGGATGGCGTAAGGGGCCCTGAGTGAGCAGATCTGGCACCCCTGGCAGAACGTACTGGTCTACTGCCATCTGCACCACGTCTGCGAACCACACTCTTCTTGGCCACCTGGGGGAATTGCTGACACCCCCTCCAGAACAATCTTGCGCAGAACCCTGCTCAGCAGGGGGAATGGAGGAAAGACATACAGGAACTGAATGTCCTGCCATGACATTGCTAAAGCATCCGTGGTCAAGGCCAGAGGATCCTGGGACAGGGAGACAAGGCCGGGAGCTTGTGATTGTGACGGGACGCAAACAGATCCACATCTGGTTGGCCCCAACGGTGACACTGAGATTGGAACACCCTGTTGCAGAGGAACCTTTCTCCCTGGCGAGAGGTCCCCCTGCTCAGAGAGTCTGCCAGCAGATTTTTCACCCCCGGAATGTACACCGCTGATATGCAGGGGACATTGGCCTCCACCCAGGTCAGGATCAGAGACACTTCCTGGAGGGCCCTCTTGCTCCGGGCCCCCCCCCCCCCCCGAAGATTGATGTAGGCAACTGCAGTCCGGTTGTCCGAGCGCCAATGAACAGGCAGGCCCTGAAGAGGAGTAGTTAAGCGAGCCAGAACTAACCTGATCGCTCGCAGCTCCACGACATTGATAGATGTGTGGGCCTCCTGAGGGCCCCACCTCCCCTGGAACCGCAGGGACTTCCAGAAACCCCCCCAACCTGATAGACTGGCATCCGTGGTGACCGTCTCCCAGGAAGGGGCAAGAAAGGATCTGCCCCCAAACAGGTTCCTTGAGTCCATCCACCACAAGAGGGACCTCCTGACCAGGGGGGAAAGCACACAGACCCTGTCCAGGGACGCTGGGTCCTTGTCCCATACGGACAATAGGGGAAGTTGCAGAGGCCTCAAGTGGAACTGAGCATAAGGGACCGCTTCAAAGCACGCCACCATCAGGCCCACCAGCTGCATCCCCTGCCTGATGGAGAAATGGGGACAAGCTAGGAGGGACTGAGCCTGTGCAATCAGATTGTCCACCTTCTGCTGAGGAAGAAAGATCCTTGCCTGAACTGCATCCAGATTCATTCCTAGGAATGGAGTTACCAAGAAAGGGGACAGGGAGGACTTGGGGTGGTTGATCACCCATCCAAATGACTCCAGAATGGGCACCACCAGCTGAGTATCCAACTCTGCCTGATGTAGAGACTGGGAAGTGAAGAGGATGTAGTCCAGATAGGGAAGCACGCTGACACCCTGACTTCTGAGTAGAGACATCACGCCAGCCAGCACCTTGGTGAACACCCTGGGAGCTGAAGTGAGGCCGAAGGGCAAGGCCACAAATTGGTAATGCTGATCCATCAGAGCGAACCTGAGGGACTTTTGATGACCTGGGAACACAGGAATATAAAGGTAAGCATCTTTGATGTCCACAGAAGTCATGAAATCCCCTTGGCGCAGGGAACTGATGGCAGAGCGCAGAGCCTCCATGCGAAAGCGCCGGCCCCTGACAAAACTTGTTGAGAATCTTTAAGTCCAGGATGGGCCTGACAGAACCATCCTTTTTGGGTACTGTGAATAGGTTGGAATAAAAGCCCTTGCCTTTTTCTCTTAAAGGCACCTGGCAGATGACCCCCAGCTCCAGGAGGCCTTGCACTGCTTGCACTAGCTCCTGAGCTGACACAGGGTCCTGAGGAATCCGGGACCTGATGAATCTTGGAGGGGGATCGGTAGCAAACTCCAACTTGCAACCGGAGGACACTACCTCCTGAATTCACCGGTCTGAGACATGAAGCCTGCAGACCTGAGCGAAGTGCTGCCGCCGTCCCCCCACCCGGATGGGTGAGGGCGCCCCATCATGCCTGAGGGGGCTGGGAGAGGATTTAGCTTTGGGACCCCAGGAGGAGCCAGGACGTCCACGTCCTCTGCCTCTACCCCAGAAATCTCCCCGGGCCCCAGGGAAAGATACCCCCCTTCCTTGTCTTGCATCACGGTAAGGGGAGGAGAAGGAACCCTGACCCCGAAAGGGCCGAGGTTGCCGCCTGCGCTGGGGTAACCTGCCTTCCTTAGCAAAAAGGTCCAGGCGGTCTCCAGACGCAGTCCTTTAAAGGGAGAACCAGTGAGGGCCTTCTTGGCAGCATTGTCAGCAGCCCACTGGCGCAGCCAAACCGAGCGGCGCATAGCCACCACGAGGGCAGAAGTTCTGGCACACATTCTGATGGTGTCATCCAATGCTGACAGGACAAAATTTACAAAAACATCACAACTAGAGAGTGCATTAAACACCTCACAAGGCAAATCATCAGGGGAACTATCAAGCATATTTCTGATAAGGGTTCTAGTGGCCACAGCAGTAATAGCAGAGGCACAGACCGGGCGCAGCGCCGTCCCCGCACATGTAAAGGCGTGGGAAGCCAGCTGGTCAATGCGCCGGTCCTCAGCATCCCGCAGGGTAGTAGAAAAAGGGGAATGCATGACAGAGGTGTTAGATAGCCCTAGGATCGGGGCATCCACCTCGAGGGGGGGGGGATGACCAACATTTAACCACCTCAGCAGGAAAGGGATACCTCCTATCCCAACTCTTTGGAGCCCCCCATTCCTTGAGCACAAGGTTATGGAAATGTGCCTGCTCTGGAAATTCCAAACGTGATTTTGCTGTTTTGCCTGGGAGCCTCAACAGGGAGAGAGATAGACAGAACCTCAAAGATCTGGGTCAATAATCTGTCAGTGTCATCCGGGGGCCAGGGGTCAGAGCCAGAATCGTCATGACCCCTTGGTCTCTCATCAGAATCACCTGAATCAGAAAAGAGCTCCCCATCATCAGACGGGGTATAGCCACACAGATTCATAAACTCCTCAGTTCCCATAGGGAAAACAGTAACATTAGGCGTCAAGTGCCGCTTCTTACCAGGGCCCTTACGCGCTAAAGACCTCGCAATAATCATGTTCAACAGTAGCCAGTCTAGAAGACACATCAGGCTGAGTATCCCCACTCAACAGGAGTGAGATTTAAGCTTAGGGGAGTAGGTGAAGTGAAACGAGGTGCAGCCACTGGCAGGCCAGATTGCAATGCAAGCACCTGCTCAGCACAAGGTACACAGACCCGTGCCTTGTCAGCGTCAGCATGAGGCTGCCCACACACTACACACAGCCGGTCTTGTCCCAAAGGGACCCCGGTAACCTTATCCTGGGATGCCTCCATATGGTGATTATTAGGCACTATATGCCAGTAGGGATTGACGCTATAAGCAACCCTGGATGCCCCAATGACCCGCTAGGGAAGTGGGAGTAATTATACAAGGCCCAACTATCAATTACACCGGGCCTGTCGGAATTACACCTGTCTGAAAGACACAGTGGGAAGAAGGGGTGTCAGAACCAAACACACTACAATGAGTACAAAACCGCCCGCGAGGGCACTTAAGGACCGCGGTAAGTATAACCGCCACACGTGCGCGCGACCTGACAAAATGGCGCCGAGAGTACCTTGAAGGGCGGGCCAGAGCGGGCCGTGACGCAGGGCGCGCCAAGCCAGGCACCCCCCCCCCCCCGAAGAGCGCGAAGCCCACAGACAAGCAGCCAATGAGAAAGCAGAAGCGTCTGAGGTAACGCAGCCGCCCGGCGCAGAACATCCAAATGAAGGAAAAGACGCGCACGGCGGCATTTGCAATAGTAAAAAAGACAAGTCAGCCGGGTGGCAGACACCACATATACTAGTCAAAAGACATGACAAAACGCCATATGCACGAATCACGCTACACACACACCCACAAACCCCACCCTTCTTTCCCTCCCGAAGGCTACAGGGAGAATGAGGGAGGATGGCGGCCCTCTGTACAGGACCCACCGCTACACGGGGCAATAATGCGGGAGGGGCATCCCATAAAGGCTCACCATCAGCCTATACCGCCTACCCTTTGGTGGGGGATTGCGGTGGAGCAGCGCTCCTTAAGCACACATGGTGCTGCCTACCTTCACCCGACCAGCGCAGCCCAGGCTGGGAGGCACATCACACGAGGAACGGGTGGGAATAGTCCAACAGGGCCGCAGGCTAATAGCCCCGCTCACCTGCGAGAGAGTGATAATTTCATGTCTTAGCAGTAAGCACTGCAGAGAAATCTGGGGATTTGTGGGAGGTCCCGGGTATTTGAGGGGATGGGAGGAGCCTGTTCTACATGTCTCTGCAGTGCAGCGCCATCTGGTGGAGGATAACCCAAGTGTAAGTAATTATCTGGAGCAGGACGTACTGTATACTAAGAATATATATATTGAGTCCCTTTTATTCTTAACACTTTTATTAAAGTACCCTACAACTTACAGGTGACCGACCATGAAGTAGACAGGGGTAGAGCTGCAGGAGTGTGGAGGGGGTTAATTAATCTCCAAGGGTGGTCAACCCTAACAGATGGGTCAGATGCAGCTGCCACAATCCAGGCATATCTGAATCAATGGCAGCAAGTGTAGGTAACCATAGAGTGGCTAGCGGGAGGAGGCCGGTAATTCATTTTCATTCATTTCTAAATCATATCCAGCCATTATTATGTGCATGTGCTGTGGGTTTACGAACCACGAGGGGCATAATTGGGTTCACACACATCACTTATGGTGCTGTAAAGCAAACCAAAAGCCGGGGAGTCAAAAAAACACAATTCTGTGAGTACTCACCTGTAGAATTGCTTTTGCCATGCATGGCACGCCCTGCTTCACGAAGTCATTACATCTGGGTATTGCGCCACAAGGTGGTGCAAAGCACTGCAGAAGCGTTGTGGCTCCTCCCGGTACCATATAAAAACAGAATCACCATAGACTTATCCAGTGTTGACAAGCAGTTATTCAAGAAACCAGGAGATAATAAAAGTAATAAGAAAAAAAAATCTCAACTAACTTGGACCAATCACCATACAGAGGCAACCAAGAACAACGATAACAAGGGTGGGGTGAAGCAGGCCATGCAATGCATGGCAAAGGCAATTCTACAGGTGAGTACTCACAGAATTGTCTTTTTCCCATTGCATGGCACGGTCTGCTTCACAAAGTCATTACATCTGGGACATCCAAAAGCAGTGTCCCTAAAGTAGGGTGGGATACCCAAAGATTAACAACAGGCAATTTAAACCACTACCGCCTGCAGAACTTTGCGCCCAAAAGCAGCATCCACTGAGGCCCTAACATCAACCATGTAAAACTTAGAAAAAGTATGAACAGAAGACAAAGTAGCGAACTTGCAAACTTGTTCAACAGAAGCTTGGTGCTGAAAGGCCCAAGAGGTACCAATAGCACGAGTAGAATGAGCAGTAAGGCAGAAGGGGGGCTCCTTCCCCTTAGCAGAATAGGCTTTTATCACCGCCTGACGAATCCACTTACTGATGGTGGATTTAGCCGGAGGCAAACCCTTCCTAGGTCCAGAAGGAATAACAAAAAGAGCATCAGTCTTCTTGAAGGATTCAGTAGCTACCAGATACAATTTTCCTAACCACTAGTCCTAACCACGTCCAGAGAATGTAATACCCTCTCCTTACCTAATCTCCTACTAGGATTAGAACACAAGGAAGGCAAGACAATGTCCTGATTGAGATGAAATGCAGACACAACCTTAGGCAAGAAATCTGGCTTGAACCGAAACACCACCTTGTCCTCGTGTCTCTCAAAGTAAGGAGGTTTAATGGAAAGCGCCGCCAACTCAGAAACACGCCTAACAGAAGTGATAGCCACCAAAAAGACTACCTTAAGAGTCAAAATAGGCAAGGCAGCCTCACGAATAGGCTCAAAAGGAGAACCCTGCATGGCAGATAAAACCAAATTCAAACCCCAGAATGGTAACAAAAGCTTACGTGGCGGGCGCACGTGAGTAACCCCCTGGAAAAAACGTCTTAACCAAACGGTGGTTGGCAAAAGACCTTTGGAAGAAAATAGCCAAGGCTGAAACATGGCCCTTGAGGGTACTAAGTTGAAGGGCCAAATCCAAATCATGCTGCAAGAATTCCAGAATCCTGGGAATAGAAAACACCCTACAGGGAAAAGACTTAAGACTCACACCAAGCAATGAAAGCATGCCAGACCCTGTAATAGATAAAGGACGAGGACTTCTTCCTAGCCCTAATCATGGTGTCAACCACAGAGGCAGGCAACCCCTTTTTCAGAAGCCAAGCTGGCAAAGCCAGCGTTTGTAAATTGGGATGGCACAGCTGTCCCCGAGTGAGCAGATCTGGGTCCTTGGGCAGGACGTACTGATCTACTGCCAACTGCACAATGTCTGCGAACCACACCCTTCTTGGACAACCCCTCCTGAGCTATCTTGCGCAGCACCCTGCCCAGCAGAGCTGGTTGTCCAAGCGGATCTGAACAGGCCGACCCCGAAGGTGAGGGGTCAATTGGGCGAGAACCAACCTTACCGCCCTCAGGTCCAGAATGTTGATAGGAGTATGGGCCTCCTGGGGGCCCCACTGACCCTGGACTTTCAAAGACTTCCAGAAACCCCCCCAACCTGTCAGACGGGCATCTGTGGTTACAGTCTCCCAGCAAGGGGACAGAAAGGTTCTGCCCACCAAGAGGTTCCTTGAGTTCAGCCACCACGAGAGTGACCGTCTGGCCAGGGGGGACAGAGCAAACACCTGATCCAGGGACACAGGGTCCCGATCCCAAACTGATAAGAGGTGCAGCTGCAGAGGTCTCATGTGAAACTGAGCATAGGGCACCGCCCTGAAGCAAGACACCATCAGGCCCACCAGTTGCATCCCCTGCCGGATGGAGGGATGAGGACAAGAAAGAAGAAACTGGGGGCCGAGGTGATACCGAAAGGCAGTGCCACAAACTGATACTGCTGGTCTCCCAGAGAAAACCTGAGGAATTTCTGATGACCTGGAAAGATTGGTACATGAAGGTAAGCGTCCTTGATGTCTACTGAGGTCATGAAGTCGCCTAGGCGCAGTGAATTGACAGCTGAGCGCAGGGTCTCCATGCGAAAATGCTTGAATCTGACAAACTTGTTGAGACACTTTAAATCCAAGATGGGCCTGAGGGACCCATCCTTTTTGGGGACCGTGAAGAGATTGGAATAGAAGCCTCTGCCCCTTTCCCTGAAAGGTACAGGGCAGATGACCCCCAACTCCAGAAGGTTTTGGACCGCAAGGCGCAGGCCCTAAGCTGACCGGGATCTGAGGAATCTTGGGGGCGGCCAGGCTGCAAACTCTATCTTGTAACCAGAGGAAACCACCTCCTGGATCCATCTGTCTGCTACACGTCGCCTCCAGACGTGAGCAAAGAGCAGAAGCCGCCCCCCCACCCGGATGGGTAAGGGCGCCACCTCATGCCTAAGGGGGCTTAGGGGAGCTTTTGGGCTTCGGACCCCAGGAGAGGCCGGGGCGGCCACGTCCTCTGCCCCTGCCCCAATAATCTCCACAAGCTCCAGCAAAGGAAGCTCCTCGACCAGCCCTGGAAGCGCGGAAGGTGGGGAGAGAGGCACCAGTCCCCCGAAAGGGCCAAGAAGGCCTCCTACGTTGAGGTAGCCTACCACCCCTGGCAAACAAGTCCAAGCGTTCACCAAAGAGGCGCAGCCCCTTAAAGGGAAAACCAGTGAGAGCCTTCTTAGCAGCGTTATCAGCTACCCACTGATGCAGCCAGACAGAGCGACGTATAGCCACTAATAGAGCAGACGTCCGCCCACACATTCTAATGACATCATCCAAAGCAGATAGAACATATGAAACAAATAAATAGCAAAGCAGGAGAGATCTATACTCCTCTCCTCCCGCAACATCAGAAGCCCCATCTGAGAGACTCTTAAGCAGCCCTTTAATAGCAATAGCTGTAATGGCAGAAGCACAAACCGGGTGCAGCGCAGTCCCCACACAGGCAAAGGCATGACAAGCCAGCTGGTCCATGAGTCGGTCATCACCATCCCGCAGGGTAGTAGTGTCAGGAGAATGCATGACAGATGTATTTGACAGCCCCAGAACGGGCGCGTCCACCTCGGGAGGACATGACCAAACGCTTAATCACATCAGCAGGAAAGGGATACCTTTTGTCCCAACTCTTGGGCACCCCAGGTAGCTTGCTAGGTCGTTCCCATTCCTTGAGCACCAAATTATTAAAGTGAGTCTGCTCAGGGAACTTCAAGCGTGGCTTCACTGTATGAAAAAGCTCACCCTGCTGCTGCGGAGCCACGGCAGGAGGGGAAATACAAAGCACCTCAAAAATGTGAGACAACAACCTATTGGTGTCATCTTCTCCAGAGGAAGACCCGGTATCACCATACACCCTAGGTTGTTCCTCAGTTGATTTTGAATCAGAGAATAGTTCCCCCTCCTCAAGGGCACCATAACCCGAGATGTCAAAAATTCCCCAGCCTCAACAGGGAAGAGGGAAACAGCGGGGGATAGATGACGTTTCTTGGCAGAAGCCTTACGCGGGCCCGACCCAGCAATATGCTTTTCAATGCTGGCCACCTGTGCAGCCAAATCCGATTGAGACTCACCGCTAGTATGCCCCTCGCTGGGGGTCAAATGCAAGCGTGGGGGGATAGGTGAAGCCAGAGGGGGCGCACCAGGGCCCGTAGCAGGCAACCTAGACCACAGTGCAAGTACCTGCTTGCAGATTACACATACCCTGACATCTTGACTTATAGGGGAAACTCCACACGCAACACACAGCCGAGCTTGTCCCGAAGGAACCCCAAGCACATTATCCCCAGAAGCCTCCATATGGTGATTTTTACAAAAGTATGCACAATAATCATAACAGGGACACAGCTAAACAGCCACCCTATTTGGGATGCCCCCCGAAACCCGCAAGGGGTAGTGAGAGATTGGCAATAGACAGGGCCGAGAGAGCCCTAGTCAAGGGACCCGCCTGCAAGACACAATAATGTACACCATAAGCATCCCTAGCCATACCATAATAACCAAAGATAAAAACCCCCGTAAGGGAATAACGGACCAAGCCGGCAAGCGCACAGATAATCCGATCACCAACCGCGTCACCAACACCACAGTGGAAGGGCCGCAAAATGGCGCCGACAGCAGTACCTAGAGGGGCGGGCTGCGGGCGCATGACATGGAATGCGCCAACCGCTGTACCCCCCCCCCCCCGAAGAGTGCGAAAACAAGACCACGTGACGCGCCAGCGCCATGACAGTTAGACAAAAAACACATTAAAAGCGACGACCACCTCGGAGCGCCGTACAACGGCCTCCACACACATCAACACAAGTGACAAAACACACAGTAGTAAAAACATCAGAGTGTACTCCCCGGGCGTCCCCTGCCGATCACGCGGAATGCAATGAGGGGGTCCTACACAATCAATAGTATGATAAAGGGGGGGGGGGGGGAGGAATAAATATCCTGAGATAAAGGGCTGGGGGTATCCCAATGAGGCTCACCAGAAAAAAGCCTGTCGCCGACTACCCTTTGGTACAGGGTCTTGCGGCCCGAAGCAACGCTCCTTCAGCACCTTACGCTAGTGCTGTCCTACCTTCACCCGAACCGTCAGCCGCAGCTGGGAGGCAGTGGGTCCAGAACGGATGGGAAATAAGCCTGCAGGGCAGTCCAGCGCCATCTTCACATCATCACAACAGATTCTACACAGATGATTCAACAATCTTCCCTCTGAAGGCAATATTCCTCAGAGTGGAGAATCCTGGCAGCAGATACACCAACAGCTGTTGTGATAAACAAAATAAAATCTGCTCTGATCAATAACACACACATATAGTAAAGATCACTGAATAAGCCCAGCACAGTAAAAACACTTAAAGTGGACCAACACCCAGGATTTTGACTATCCTGGGTATTGGTCCACTTCCCCGGGGCACCCCCGATCTGTGTGAAACCCCCCAGAAAGCCCCCAAAACTCACCTCTCCCCGCTCCCACGTGGCCGCGCCGTCCAATCGGCGCCGACGGACAAGCTGATTGCCAGCAACGTACAAGCAGCTTGCCCGTCGGCGCCTCCGGCGCGTCACTCTTGACGTGTGCGCGCCCGCGCCGGCCATTCAGAGACGGCCGGTGCGGGCACGCGCACGCCTAGAGGGGCGCGAGGGAGGCGGCGGCGGCCGGCGCCGAAGACCAGGTAGGTGGATTTGGGGTGTTCAGGGGGGGTTCACCCCGCGGGACATCCCGATCTCGGATGTCCCGCGGTGTGTGAGGTGATCGGCCCGGGAATCTTATAGATTCCCGGGCCGATCACCTCAGGGTGTTGGTCCACTTTAAGCACAAAAAAATCCTGATACATGCCCCACAGAAAACACCCATACATTACTGCCAATAAATAAGGCATACTACTCACTGGCCAAAAAATATTTCCCTATAGAACCAGGGTGGAAACACTATGTGGAAATATAAATCAGTATTAGGAATAATAACAAAAATAGCAGAGCTTGCCTGCAAATGTCCATTCATTCAGAGGAAGTGAAAGAACTAGTAAGAGCTGATGGGTAAGGGAGCACAACCAACTTAATTGACAAGAGTCTGCATCCTATTAACAATGTACAACACCACGTTGTTAGAATTAAACCTGACCAACAGCCTTGCACAGTTGAGCAAACAACTCACTTACCCCATCTCTATGCATGATAGTAAACCATTGTCCACAAAGCATTTGCTTTCTTCTGGTTGTGGCCATCTTGCAGCACCTGGGAGGCTTCAGCCTTTTCAAGCATCGCATCCATGCTGCTGCCTGTACTTAAAGCGGAACAAAATCTCGGAATGTGTGTGTGTTCTCGTCCCAGCCATTCTGATGGGCTCAACTCAATGACAGCTGTCTGCTGAGTAACGTCACAGCACAGTGAGCTTTCATTTGACGAGAGCCTGCGCATGCCCCATTGAAGCCTGGAGAGGCGAGTTTTCCTGGGTGAAAAGACAGGGCATGTCACACAGCGGGGCATCCCGCTTTGGGATGCCCTAGGGACAAATACCAACACCTGGAAAATTCCAGGGTTTTGTTCCGCTTTAACAAACATAACCCACAATGTAAAGGGGCAGAAAACCCAGGGGTACTTCCTCTCTGCAGTCCAATGGCAGATCCATAGGATAGTAATTTCAATTGCCCAGGGTATAGATGTAAGTGCTATTAAAAGAATTCTGAAGACCTGCGCCCTTCACATGAAGCAGAAAAAATCCTGGGTTTTGGTCCACTTTAAATAACACATGTTCTATTAAATGAACCGATCCACAGCTCTTTCTTTATGAAATGTTTACATACAATAAAATGTTATTTATGGGAAATTATCACTCTTACTTTAATCTTAAAAGCAAACCACCATACTTACAGGCTTGATTTATAGAAGGCAGTTGCATTTGCTTTTCTATTTCCGGCGCATAGTCTGGCGTTATCCACAAGATAATAACAGCATTGCTCTTGATTGAGTCTGCACCATTTGTTAGCCATAAGCCATATTTCTGCAGCTTCCTAGTTTCTATTGTGAGGCACGTACTTCTGCATAAGGGCACTGCTGCAAAAGTCTACATGTTTAACAAGATCTTTACGAAGAAAAAAAATCAAAAAAATATCAAGTGCCTTGCAGTTTACATCTAACTTGTAGCTGCAACGCTGAGCAAAACTGTTTAAGATAGTCCATACATAAGGCACCAACTATGAAATTTCAACAGTAGCTTGACAGTAGCCTAAATAACCAGTAATGTCAAATAAGAAAACAAAACTACATACACCTCCTAGTCCTTAGTCTCAATCCCTCATACTACTGACGGCCAAATCCAAAGGCCACTACTCTGCTCTCATTCTTCTCGACTTATCATCTGCTTTCGACCATGCTCTGCTTCTCAATATTCTTTCTTCTATTGGAATCCAAGGTCTCGAACTCTCTTGGCTCTCCTCCTATCTCTCTCATCGCACATTTAGTGTATCTTACTCAAACACCATTTCCTCTCCCCGGCCTCTGTCTGTTGGGGTACCACAAGGCTCAGTCCTAGGACCCCTACTTTTTTCAGTATACGCTTCTGGTCTCCGACAACTAATATCTTCGCTAGGCTTCCAATATCACTTTTATGCAGACGACACTCAGATCTACCTCTCTAGCCGAATCTCTCTTCGCTCCTCTCTCGCCTTACTGACTAACAGCCATCTCTTCCATCATGACATCTCGCTCCCTTAAACTAAGCATGGACAAAACAGAACTGGTCATTTTCCCACCATCTCACTCCTCTCCCCTCTCTAACACCACAATCTCTGTAAATAATCTTACAATAACTGCAACTCATCAAGCTCGATGCCTGGCTGTCATTCTGGACTCCTCTCTCTCGTTCACACCTCAAATACACCCCCTAGCCACCTCCTGTCGTCTCCAACTTAAAAATATCTCCCGCATACGTCCCTTCCTCTCACCTGTCACCACTAAAGGGCTAGTGCATGCACTGGTCATATCCCGACTGGACTACTGCAACACCCTCCTCTGTGGTTTGCCAACAAACAGACTGGCTCCCCTCCAATCTGTTCTAAACTCTCCTCTCCCTTCTCCAGTGCTGCCCCCCTCTGTCAATCCCTCCACTGGTTACCTGTCTCCCACAGAGTTCAGTTCAAACTTCTAACGCTAACCTACAAAGCTCTCTCTAACCAGGCCCCTTCCTACATTTCCTCTCTGATCCAGCGTTACCAACCCAAGAGCAACCTCCGCTCTGCCTCTGACATTCTCCTGTCCTCCTCCTTGGTTATTTCCTCGCACTCCCGCCTTCAAGACTTCCCCCGTGCCTCCCCACTTCTCTGGAATGTACTTCGATCTGCCACTCTCCATCACTCCAAGCCTCTAAAAGTGCCCTCAAAACTCACTTCTTCAGACAAGCAAATGACCTGGCTTAAGCAATTCCCATAACCTTCAAATGGCACAGGCAGCCCAACTCTAGCTCTACCACTTGTGATCCTGCCCCTTTTGTCTCCACCCCCATCCTTTAGACTTTAAGCTTGCAAGGGCAGGGCTCTCCCTCTCCTATTGTCTCCTGTGCTCACAACACTTGGTTTAAACCTTGTGGCATCTAATTTTGTATTGTTCCCTGTACTATATGTTTTACCTTATCTGTAATCATACCTTGTAAAGCGCTACGGAAGATGATGGCGCTATATAAATAAACAATAATAATAATAGTGCTACGAGCTGCTGTGCTCTTGTTTTGGAGCGGTCAGCTCTGAAGCTGGGAGCGTGCCCCTGATTTCTGCTGATGCGCAAATAAGCTTACACCAGGGAATGCATATTAGAGATCACATGATGCCCCCCTGTGGCCAATCAATAAGGGTGGCTACTCCCTCGTGACTGGCAGCAGGGAGTACACACCGAGGGGAACGTTATCAACACCAGATGGGATCCCTCGGAAACCTGACAGGCTCAGGCAGCAGGACTCTTTATTTTATATTACTGCACTATATTGACATTAAAGAATTTCCAAAACACTGGCAGTCTTTTTAAAATCTTTTGTTATCTTTACATTATAAAATGAGCTTTAAAGAAGAAGTCCAGCCATTGGTTAACCCCTTAGCCCCCCCTTTCCCCTGTGCCAAGTCCAAGTCGGACTTGGTCGCCTCGCACAGCAGGCATAACTTAAACCAGACCAACAGCCTGGCACAATAGCAGCCATTTTGGAGCTTCCCCTCCCAACTGACATAACTGAAATGCAGAGTAACAGGAAGCCCAGCAAGACTTCCTGTTTGCAGGTGGCCTGCAAGCCCATGAGCGGCCATCTTGTTTTTCAAATGTATCCCAGTTGGGATTTATTTATCCCAGATTTTGAAATGCTTTAGCTTATTTTAAACTGTTCCCAATGGGGCTAAGGAGGGAGAAAGTTAGTGTGTTTCTGGACAGGAACTTTAACAAGGTTTGGAGGGGGAGGAGCACTCAGGGGCAGCAATGATTTCTTACTTCCAGTGCGAAAAAGGGGGAAGGAACGTCGCCATGACACCTTTCTAGAGGTGAGCCCTGCAAACATGCTGAGATGCATTATGCCTGCGGAATCCCTTTAAGCTGAACCCATCTCTCCTGGGTGTAAAAAAATCAAGAAGATCAAGTTCAACCAAGCCCATGAAAAAGACACAGACATGACCATTTCAGAGGATCAGAGAAAAAATATATATATATATATATATATAAAAATAGCCCTTTTTAAGTTTTTCTATCAAAAACGGACTAGAAAAAATAAAAAAAACTACAAAAAAAAGGATTTTTTAAAAATATCATCAAGGCTATTTTAGCTGTTCTAATGCAATATATATTAAATGTGTGCACGTTGTCAAGGGCACGTTCAATACTTGCCTCTCATGGGGATTTCAATAGATTCAACAGTAAACTGTAAGAGAAAAAAAAGGAAAGAACTGAAACACAATAGGCCTGGTCATAGATTCTGTACAAGACTGCTTCAAGGGCCTGGACTTTTAGGTAACCTTCAAGTTCAGGGAGCGACTCACGGAATTAAGGTCTAGGGCACCGTTTCTCAACTGGTGGTAGGCGTACCCAAGAGGGAACACAGATGTTCAGGAGTGAACCTTCAGGGGGTGTCTGGCAGGTCTGGTATATTATTATAACAGCAAAACATTATTCTTGCTAACATAAGTATAGTTTGCCAACTGCTGATGGGCAACTGTGCTTATTTCCATGACACTTCCCTGCCTCTCAGCTGATAAATATTACTTCTAGTGCAGGAGAAACTTGTTACATTTAGATACAGTTGGCCATTAGTTTCTGTTACATATGTATCTTAACGTTACAAGCCCCCCCCCCCCCCCCCCAGTAGGAGAAGTAACATATTATCAGCTGAAAGGCATTAATGAACATAATCACACAGCCCATCCAGAGCAGTTGGCAAACTATACCACTGGCATAGGGTACGGGTATTAAACCCTCTCCTCAAGGGAAACCAACAGGTCATGTTTTGCAGATCTCCACAGACGCACAGGTGAAGTAATTCATGACTAGAGCTATAAAGAGAGCAATAGAGATCCACAAAATGTGTCCTGCTGGTGGTCCTTTAGGAGAACACCAGTGGTCTAGTGGCCGTTTTAGGTAACTACTACTGTGACAGAAATGCAGACCTGCAAACACACATTGCCAGGCTTTGCTACTCAAGCGTACTTGTAAAATACGTTTACAAATGGGCACTAGAGATTATTATGGCCACATCCTCTCTAGACTACTGGTTTAGTAGACAACACAGGTTGGAAAGAATTACAAATTATAGAGACTCATCATTGAACATATCTGCCACAAACAAGTGCAGCACAAATGGCCAGCACTATTATTAGTGTCCTGTGTCAAAGCGGTTTGGTATCCTATTATTTTTCATCTTTCGTGGCCATACACCTTTCCTAAAGTTTTTGGGTTTTGGTCTTTGTCCCCGGGACACCCTGATCGGGGGTGCCCCGCTGTGTGACACCCCCTAGGTCGCCCAAGCCGTTCCGAGCGTGCTGGTGGCCGCATCCCCCGTTACCTTCTAACAGTGAGTGTGCCTGCTCCAGCCATTCACAAATTCCTGGCACGCACCTTGCTAGAAGGATAGCATGGATGCGGCCACGGCCTGCGCATGCGCCATTGGACCGGAAAATAAGCTGAGTTTATGGGCGACCTGGGTGTTTCACTCAGTGGGGCATCCCGATTTTGTATGGCCAGGGTGAGGGGAATCAATCGGTCCAGAAATCTTATAGATTCCCGGGCCGATCTCCGTGGGCTTTGGTCCACTTCAAAGCCAAGACACTCTATAAACACCTGCCCCCCTCAAAACCCAGTAAGGGATTCCCTGCGAGTTTCCATAGGATGGGATTTCTGAAAGCTAAAAAAAAAAAAAAAAAAGAAGGACAACAAACACCAGCTACAGTACACAAATACACCATGTCGTTAACATTTTTTGGGGGGTGGGTCATGACACTTCTTTGCAGTAGTCTGAATAGAATTAGCTTACCTACTACAAATTAGCCAGTTCTCTAGCACTTAAAATCACAACAAACAAAAAGGTACTCAACAAAAGCCAGCCTACACTTATTACCTTAGAAGAGTCAGTAGACGTTCCCCTCTTTTTTCCAAAATACACATTGAGAAATTGTAATTGCAGAACGGAGCTCTCCGACTGAATTGGCTCAGCAACGGCATCTTCAGAATGACTTGAGTGATCCTACAGGATACAATCGTTGATCAGTGACTGCTAGAACGTGCTAAAAATACCATTTTGTGAATACTCACCTGTAAAATGGGTATTATAAGTATGTCACACACCCCACTTCAATCATTAATTATTACAATAGGGTTTACTCACCGCTAGGTGGCAGCATTGCAGAGAATCTCCAAAAAAACAACAGGCCCCTCCCGGTCTATACATACCTGGTACCTCCCAATAATCTCCCAGTATTAGAACAGCAGTAAGACAAGGTACCAGGAACAAACAAATGTAACCCTCAAACGTAAAGAACTAAACTTCACCATATAAAGAGCCAGGATACCAAAAAGGGCGGGTGAAGTGGGGTGTGTGACATACTTATAATACCCATTTTACAGGTGAGTATTCACAAAATGGTATTATTCTAAGTATGTCACACACCCCACTTCAATCATTAATTATTACAATAGGGACATCCAACAGCAGTGTCCAGAAAAGGGTGGGTATCCAACCAGGCAATAATGCAGAAAAAACTCAAACCACTGCAGCCTGCAGAACCTTGCGGCCAAAAACAGCATCCGCTGAGGCCCGCACATCAACCTTATAGAACTTAGAAAAGGTATGAACCGAAGACCAAGTTGCAGCCTTACAAACTTGTTCAACAGAAGCCTGGTGCTGAAAAGCCCAGGACGCTCCAACGAAAAGAGCAGTAACACGAAAAGGGGGATCCTTCCCCTTGGCCGAATAGGCTCCAACAATCGCCTGACGAATCCATTTGCTAATGGAGGACTTGGCCGGAGCCAAACCCTTCCTAGGCCCACAGGGCACAACGAAAAAGGCATCAGTCTTACGAAAAGAAGACTTAGCACGTAGATAGTACCTGACACAACGTACAACATCCAAGCAGTGCAAAGCACTCTCCTTGACATTCTTAGGCTTAGGACACAAAGAAGGAAGAACAATGTCCTGGTTAAGATGAAAAGCAGAGACCACTTTAGGGAGAAAGTCTGACTTGAAGCGAAAAACCACTTTGTCCTGATGTTCCTCAAAATAAGGAGCCTGAATAGACAAAGCTGCCAACTCCGAAACACGCCGAACCGAAGTGATGGCCACCAGGAAGGCAACCTTCTGAGTAAGAGTGGACAGAGCAATATCCCGCAAAGGCTCAAAAGGAGGAGCCTGAAGGGCAGAGAGAACCAAATTCAAATCCCAAACGGAGCAACGGCTTCCTAGGAGGCCGCAGATGCGAAACCCCCTGGAAAAAAGTCTTGACCAAAGAATGGCTAGCAAAAGACCTCTGAAAAAAGAATGACAAAGCAGAAACCTGCCCCTTCAAAGTACTCAGCTGAAGACCAGAGTCCAGCCCTGATTGAAGAAATTCCAAAATCCTAGAAATAGAAAAGACCCGGCAGGGCAAAGATCTAGCCTCACACCAATCAATATAAGATCTCCAAGACCTATAATAGATAGAAGAAGAAGATCTCTTCCTGGCACTAATAAGAGTCCGAATGACCGAATCCGAAAGACCCTCCTCCTTTAAGATGGAGGTTTCAGCAGCCAAGCCGTCAAAGCCAGCGTTTGTAAACTGGGGTAACACAGTTGGCCTTGAGTGAGAAGATCCGGCCGAAGAGGCAGATCGAACTGATCTACTGCCAGACGAACGATGTCTGCGAACCACACCCGCCTTGGCCACCTTGGAGCCACGAGAATGGCGGGAACTCCTTCCAGAACCAACTTTCGCAGCACCCTGCCTAGCATGGGAATCGGAGGAAACAGATAAAGAAACCCCAGGTCCCTCCAGCTCAGGACCATGGCATCCACCGCCAGAGCCAGAGGATCCCGGGACAGAGACACGAATGTCGGAAGCTTGTGATTATGACGAGAGGCAAACAGATCCACCTCCGGCGTCCCCCATCGGAGACAAAGCGACCAAAACACCTGGGGATGGAGAGACCATTCCCCCCGGCGGGACGCACAGCGGCTCAGAAAGTCCGCCTCTGTGTTTTCCACTCCCGGAATGTAAACTGCCGAGATGCAAGGGACATGAGTCTCTGCCCAAACCAGAATCAGACACACCTCCCTGTGGGCACCCAGACTGCGAGTCCCTCCTTGGTGATTGATGTAAGCAACCGCCGTCTGATTGTCCGATCGAACCTGAACCGGCAGGCCCTGTAAATGATGCGTCAAGCGAGACAGAACCAACCTGATGGCTCGCAATTCCAGAACATTGATGGGCAAGTGGGCCTCCTGAGGGTCCCACTGCCCCTGAAACTGAAGATCCTTCCAGAAACCTCCCCATCCTGACAAACTGGCATCCGTGGTGACAGTTTCCCAAAGCGGGGTCAGAAACGACCTGCCCTTCAAAAGGTTGTCCGAGACCAACCACCACAGAAGGGACTGCCGAACCCGAGGGGACATCCGGAAGGACCGATCCAACGACCCCGGACGCCGGTCCCAAGACGCCAAAAGATGAAGTTGAAGCGTGCTCGTATGAAACTTCACAAAGGGAACTGCCTTGAACGAGGCCAACATCAACCCCACCAGTCTCATCCCTAGTCGAATGGACGGACGAGGATGGCAGAGAAGAAGCTGAGCCAATTCCTGAATCAACAGAACCTTGGCCTGAGGGAGAAACACTCTGTGCTGGCAGGAGTCCAACGACATCCCCAGAAAAGTCACCACCCTGGCCGGAACCAGAGAGGACTTGGGGTAATTGATCACCCAGCCGAACTTCTCCAGCATAGACACCACCATGCTGGTGTCCCCCTCTGCTTGACTGAAGGAGGGCGCCATGATGAGAAGATCGTCCAGGTAAGGCACAATGCGAATCCCCTGAGCTCTGAGCAGGGCCATCACCCCCGCCAACACCTTGGTGAACACTCTCGGAGCAGAGGTGAGGCCGAATGGAAGAGCCACAAACTGAAAATGCCGATCCTCCACCACAAAACGAAGGAACCTCTGATGAGCTGGGAAAATCGGAATGTGTAGGTACGCATCCTTGATGTCTATGGACGTCATAAAGTCCCCCTGCCGAAGCGAACCGATCGCAGACCGCAGGGTTTCCATGCGGAACTTCCGGGGACGAATAAATCTGTTGAGAAACTTCAAATCCAGAATAGGACGGAAGGACCCGTCCTTTTTGGGGACAGTGAAGAGATTGGAATAAAACCCGCGCCCTACCTCTGAAGGAGGAACCGGGCAAACGACAGCTAATTCTAGAAGATTCCTTACCGCTGCCAGGAGCCCCTGCGCAGCCAAAGGATCCAAAGATACCCGAGACCTGAAGAACCTTGGAGGAGGACGGGACTCGAACTCCAACTTGTAACCGGCCGACACCACCTCCCGGATCCACCTGTCCGAGACCTCCTGGTCCCACACCCGGGAGAAGAGTCGCAACCGTCCCCCCACCCGTACGGGTGAGGGCACCCCCTCATTGCTGAGCGGGCTTGGCAACTGGCTTGGGCTTGGCGCCCCAGACGTGAACGGGGCGGCCACGGCCTTTACCCCTATTCCAACTGGCGCCAGTGGAGGCCGAGAAGCCCGCACCCCTGCCAGCTCTGGCTCCCCGAAAGGACGGATTGAAGGAGACCGTCCCCCGAAAGGAACGGCGAAATTTCTTGCGCTGAGGTAACTTACCTCCCTTGGCAACAGAGTCCAGCCTCTCACCAAAAAGCCTCAAACCCAAAAAGGGAAGAGCCATGAGCGATCTTTTAGAATTAAAATCAGCCGTCCACTGTCTCAACCACACACAGCGACGGATAGCTACCAGCAAGGCAGTAGCCCTACCACACATCAACATGGCATCCTCCTGAGCGGCCAGGATAAAAGACAAGAAGGAATCACAGCGCTTAAGCGCAAGAGACTCATCACAGGTAGGCTCGAGATCCACACCCAAGTCCCTGACAATAGACCTGACCGCCAAAGTCAAAAGAGCCGAAGCACAGACAGGCCTTAACACCGAACCCGCACATACAAAACCATGGCGGGCCAGCTGATCAATCCGGCGATCCTCGCCGTCCCTGAGCGAAGTCGTGTCAGGAGAATGCACGACCGCCGTGTTGGACAGTCCCAAGACCGGAGTATCTACCTCAGGGGGGACAGACCAACGCTTCATCAACTCCGCCGGAAAAGGATACTTCCTATCCCAGCTAGACGGCACACCAACGAGACGCGTAGGTTGCTCCTATTGCTTGAGTACAACCTCTTCAAAATGCTGTTGACTGGGAAACTCCAAGCGCTGCTTGGACACCCCAAAAAGCTGACCCTTAGGCCTAGGAGCAACCGCCGGAGGGTCCAAATCCAAAACCTCAAACATTTGAGCCAGAATAGTAGACGAATCGAGAGGAAGGCCCTCAGCCTGGTCCCCCTCAGCACCCAGCAACTGCTGACCCTCGGAATCCTCTTCCTCAACGAGCTCACCATCTTCAAGGGGACGATCTGACCAGTCCAGGTTTCCAATAACTTCCTCATCTGAATCCGGCGGAGGAGGAGACAGATGCTTCCGCTTAGCTGGAGCCTTCTGAGCGACCACTGCGGAAAACATTTTCTCAAGGCTGGCCAAACGGGCGCATACCTCAGATTGCGAATCCCCACCCAGGACAACGTCACACGGGGTCCGGAACAAACGAGGGGGAGAAGGAGATGGCGCGGCCGATGAAGTGCTAGGCACCGGAGTGCTGGACTGCCGCTCAATGTTCCGCTGTGCACATGGAATACACAAAATGACATCATCTCCCTGGAGCGGAGCCCCACAACCCCCACACACCTTGGATTGTCCCGAAGGACCGTTTCCGGTATCTTTGGCAGCCTCCATGTGGTGAAATTTATGGTATTCGCAGAACCCAGGGATTTAAGAAGCAAAAAATGGGGGACCCACCCTCCCCCAAAAAAAGATACCGGGTACCTATTGAGTGGCACTACTCATAAATGTGCAAATAAAGAATTTATTATCATCAATAATTACAAAAGACATGACACTCTACAATATTACATATACACAAAGGACATGACATTACAATCTAAAAACACCAGGGGGCGCCGGAGGTCTGCCAAATTCATAATAACACCCTAAAATCCCACCTGAACCACAAGCATAACCTATATCAAATATCAAAATATGTGCAAATCAGCAATAAATTGTGCAATTGTGCTAGTGCAAACACTTACATTATAACAAATACAACAACACTCAGGATGCAACAGGAGGACTAGCCAGGGTATGCGAAAGGAGTAAACAAATATCAGACAATAGAGCAGAGTGAAAAAAATGATAACTGTGCAAATAGTCAGACCAACCGGGGTACCCCTGCAGGGATAAAGAGCCAACGCGTGTCGTAGTGACCCTGCACTACTTCATCAGGGCAAGGGGGGAGGGTGGGTCCCCCATTTTTTGCTTCTTAGATTTTCATAGTGTGATCCCGAGTGAGTAGGCACACGCTTACTTTGATTATACTTTAGACCGGTGTGTACAAGGCTAGTGCTGCCCAGTTAGCTTGTCTACTGTTTGCTTCTAAGAACCCAGGGATTTACGCAGTACGCGACCCGGGATGCCCCTTTAATATCTAAAATTCTTTAAAAATCCTGACCAAGGGAATTTAGCATAAAATATGTCCAAATGATGGAACAATGGCCTAGAAAACAACCCCCACTAGCCAGGTATATAAGACCGGGAGAGCCCTGCAAGACGGGATCCCAGGATCTGAAAAACACAAAAAAAAAACAGGGAACAATCATTCCAGGCACAAGAATACATATGCAAATCATACAAAGATATCATAAATAATACTTCTCCCCCCCCCCCCCCTTTAACCATAGATCAAGCAGATGGTTAAAGTATATATATATATCCAGCCAGCACCTCAAAAAGTGGGCGGGAGCGAGGAGGAGGGGGGGAGGGAGGATGTAAAGCGGGGGACAAGGCAAACATTCCTGTATGACACAAACAACCCCCGCAGGCTAATCTGCCCCAGCACACATACGCCTACCCGGAGGAGAACACAACCGCAGCGTGACACCCGCAGCAAGATGGCGGCCCGATCACCGCTCCGTGCCTGAGAGGGAGGAGGAGAGGAGCCCTGGAAGCGCGGGAGCCGAGTCAGCCCCGCCCCTCCAAACGGACCAATCAGCGCGCGGACCGCGCACGAACGCGGTCCCGCCCCACTCCGACATCACTGAGCGGCCGTTCAACGAACCGCGCTACCTTCCAAAACGGGACCGGCGGAGCTACCTGCCGGTCCCAAAGTGAAATGGCCACACGCACTCTCCCCCTGAGCATACCAGCCACGCCAGGCACACAAGCGCCGAGCGCAGCGCTTAGCCGACAGGCGCGTGACCCCGCCCCCCGGCTCCTGAGGGGAAACCGCCAAAAAACGCATATGCCGCAAACAGTAAAACACACACCAGCATGCCGGTCTAACACACCTAACCAAACGTCCGCGGAACAACGCCACAGAGAAACAAGCGCAGGAGCCCTCACATATACCAGCCAGATCAGCCGCAGACACACACAAACATCCATGACACCCTGTGCAAGGAATAGACCACTGACCAGGGCCAGACAAAATCCTGGAAGGCTAACTAACTGCTAGGTAAATGGGGACATCCCACATCCGGATCACCACTCCGGGAATCCCGCTATGCCCCGCAATGAAGGGTCGAGCGGAGGAGCTAATCTCCTAGGCACCAAAGGTGCCGGCTACCTTTTGCCCGGCCTACAGCCAAAGCTGAGAGGCTGCCAGTCAACATGTATGTTACAAAAAAGAACCAGGCAGAAATAGACCATGGGGGGGGGGGGGGCGGGGTGATACCCCGGCTACCTGCAAGCAGGAGACTTCTTTCTTCTGTCTTGTCGCCACCTTGCAGAGAATAACACTGAGAGATTATTGGGAGGTACCAGATATGTATAGACCGGGAGAGGCCTGTTGCTTTTTTGGAGATTCTCTGCAATGCTGCCACCTAGCGGTGAGTAAACCCTATTGTAATAATTAATGATTGAAGTGGGGTGTGTGACATACTTAGAATAGGTAATTTGTAGACGTGTGTATGACATTCCATCAAGCATCATCATAGGGTTTGCATAACACAAACAGAAATAATAATGAAAATGCAAAAAAATACAGTACAGAGTAGTTTTCAAAACGGACCAACACCTGTGTAGCAGGGGTGTTGGTCCCCCACTGCTAAAAGACAGGGGCAAAGGCATCCAGAATGCTTGATCTTCCTCCCGAACATATTCCCCCCCCCCCCCCCAGAACAACCGGAAAGCGTGCCTTTACAGCAACACAATCTCTGCCAGCGCCACATCCCTGGCTTCTGTGCAGCCGCACGCATTCCCAGCCTTTCTGAATGGCTAACACGCCATTTTGTTTCTAAAATTTACTACAGCAGGAGTTAGAAAAAGGTAAATTAATTTTTATGTGCAACAATCTAAAATTACCCTGGAGCAAGATGCACTGTTTGTTGTGTTGGTCTGCTTTAAAGTTTTAAAGTGGACTAACCACCCACCCGTGAGCCCCCTGGAGTCTGAAAGACTGCAGAGGCGGCCAAATCAAGTTACCTGGGGGCATCCATTCTGGATTCAACATTACGGTGGGATGCCTGGGCAATGCAATTAGGTATATTTGAATCCATATCACAGATTAGACCATGGTTCCCTTATTCTACATTGAACACTGCATTGCATAGTTATCTTTGAAGAACAGATGCTAATAAGCATTAAACCATGTTGCATACCATTGGCTCTGCATCCTTCAGAGGAGACACACAAACTTTATTAGATGTCTTTGGTAAGGAGCCCTTTCTACATTTTTTCTGTGAGCCTTCATCGTCATCACTAGACAGCACAACTTTGCAGAAAAAAAAAGAAAATGTGTTTTCTCAGGCACAAGACAAACAACCTTATGAATATTATTGAAGGACTACACATTGTATACTACTGTAACAAGAGCATATGTGAGAAAAAAGAGGAAAAATGATATACTACTTTGACTCAACTGAATCTCAGCTGTTCAACTTCGCTTCATGGATTTTGAGATTCCACACGGTGTGAAAGCCCCCGGACAAGCACACCCCCTATGCTTAACTGGGCTTATTCAGGCTCTACAACAAGCAGTATTCAAAGCAGTGCTTATTAAGCACTTGTGCAGCATAGAAGGATGAATGGAAAGAGAGCAGCAAGTGTTACAGTGTGTTTTTCTATGGCTGTGAGCCAGCAACTCAGCATCAGGAGAGCTTTAGCTGCGAAAAATGGAGGGTCTCACATTTCAGGACACCCCAAATTGAGGGAGATCATCAGCCTTCCAGTCTTATAGACCAGGGGCTTCCAACCAGTGGTAATAGTATCACTTGTGGTACTCGACAAGGTTGCAGACGGACATGCTGCCATATATATTTCACCAGAGCATGATTTGTTCTATGCTCTGTAAAAACTGATCCAAGAGATAATGGAAACTTTTTGTGCCTTTCATTCACTTTAAATGGTTGTTTTGTGTGTTACCACAGGTGACTGACAAACATTGTGCACCACCCAGGTTGTACTTTATGAAAAACTCTTGGAAACCAATTATATTTACATTAACTTACATTTCCCAACTCCCGCCGACACACACACAAACACTACAAGTACCGATTCCGGCTTCCGGGTGGCCGTGGCATGTGACTCATTGGACGCTGGCACGAGTCACATGCCACACCCCTCCTGGTTGCTGGAATTAGCTCCCTGGGACAGCAGGCAGTGGTGGCTAAGGTGAGAGCAGCAGAGGTGGCAGCCAGTGGCAATGGTGAGGGCAGCGGTCGCCGATAATGTATATGTGTGTGTCTGTTTTTATGTCTGTGGGTGACGGCTGCTGCGGCGTGGGAGCTGGGTAATGTAAGTTATTATTGGTTTGTATTATTTACATTTGCCCGATAAAACACACTGACTCCCCCCCCACACACACACTTTTGGGGAAAAAATAAGTGTGTCTTATAGGGGGAAATACTGTAAGCTACTGTTTATTATTTTTCAACATTTGCCTTTACAATCCCTTTAGAGAGGAACAACACACCCGATTTTCACTTTTCGTGGTGTTGTTCCTCAATGCAGCGGCATCCTGAGTTGGTATGCACCACCGTGTGTACCCCTCCCAGGTCACCCGATCTACTCACCTTCCAGTTGCTCCTGCGGCACAGGCTGAGAGCAAGCATGTCGATTGGCTAAGCAGCCGCTCAACCAATCAGCGTGCTCGTTTTCACTTAATTCCACTGACAGCTAAGCAGTCTAGCAGCGCCAAAGGGAGCAGAGCGTGTCACCGGCCGCATCCCCCACTAACCTCCTAGCCGCGGTGTGCCTGCGACAACCAGAAAGACTGGGCAAACGAGGGCTCCGGGAGAAAGTGAGTGAAACTGGCTGGGGGGGGTTGGGGTCACACAGTGTGGCATCCCAATTTGGATGCCCCAAGGAGTGGAATCTAGATGGCCATGGAGTATTTTAGACTCCAGGGCCTCCAATGTTCCTCTTTAAAGATTACATAGGAAAAAAAAGGATAAAGTTTAAACACATTAAGATGAATATACTTGTCTCTAATGAGAGCTTTTCTGTATGGTCAGCTTTGCCAACAATCTTTTTTCCTCTTGTTCTCCTGGGCGATACAGTCTTCTCATGGAGCCTTAGTGGATCTGACGAACAGCCTTCATTAGAAGAGGTTTTATTTCCTTGAATTTTCCCTTTCACTTTTTCTCTAGAAACAATGCTTGTATCTGAGGAGTCTGAAGTCTGCTCTGTGCTGGCCTCGGAGGAAGCGCTTGACAGGTTGGCTGCACAAGACTTTTTGTTCTGGTGTTCCACTCGTTTGTAACAGTAGGTCTTATCGCGTGACGATGACAAATCAAAATCTTTCAATGCGGTTTTCTAAAAATGAAGAAATACATTTTTAATAATGTTTCTACACCTATGCATGTCTGATTGGCTGAAATAAAAAGATTGCCATTCAAATCCATAACTTCAAATCTATTATCTTATTTAATAGAAAACATAACCGGACCAACAGCCTGGCACAGTTGGAAAAGAAAGGTTGCGGTCATTTTGGAGCTTCCTTTACCAGCATCTCAGCCATGCTGCTGCCTGGATTCAACTGACATAACTGACAATGCACAGTAACGGGAAGCCCAGCAGCACTTCCTGTTTGCAGGTGGCCTGCACATCCAAGAGCCGCCATCTTGTTTTTAAATTTTACCACAGTAAAAGTTAGAAAAAGGTAAATGAATTTTTATGTGCAGCAATCTAAATTGCCCCAGGGAGGGATACACATGTGCAGTGTTTGTTGGGTTGGTCTGGTTAAAGTCATTTTTGACTGTTGGTCCAGGGAAAAAAACCTGTCAGTACTGCTAGGGTCTCTAAGTTCATGGAGGATTAAACTGATTGAACACACAACAAAGAAATAACAGAAAAATGTACTAAGCTTTTGTCCCACGCAGCTGATCGTTCCTACCCCAGCAAAAGGTAAACTTACCAGCTTGTTGGATCGCTTCCTGTGCCGCCCCGGGCCTGAACTCCATTTACAGGCTCTTCTGTGTCCAGGGCACAGGTACACTCTCTCCATCCACTTAAATGAAAGATGCGTGTCAGGTCTTGGCCACCCCCTCCATTGCAAGGGCGCGACAGAGCTTTTTTTGACTGATATAATAAGGTTTTGAGCTGGAACCGCCATCAATCCAGACCCCTGTTCGAGCCTGGGGCAGGATCTGCAGACTGGGATCCAGTGACCAGGTGAGCTTCTAAAAGCCGGACTAGGACCAATCAGCTGCGGGGTACAAAAGGTGAGTACACTTGTTTTTTTTAATGAGTGATCAATCACTTTAAATTAGCTCATTCTATTATCTTCAGAAGCTATGACCTACGCAACACATTTCTGGTACACACAGAAACAAGTAGCTATCCAGTGGGTGGGGATGAGCAATACAGCAGAACTAGCATAATCTCAGGGGTGTCAAAGTTTAAAAAAAAAAAAAAAAACACTAAACCATAGAGACAATGTTACTAAACTGTGTTAACCAGCAGATAGGGGAGTCGTAGGGCCAGGGATCAGGCTATCCCTGCTGGTATGCAGAGTAGAGCATGTTTCAATTATATGCCCCCCGCTACAAAAATGAGTATTGGTCCTCTTTAATAGTAGAATAAAAACAACACAGCATTCATTCCCTTTTCATTCAATTCTTTCATCAAAGTTAGCCAAGCAGCAACAGCAGTGATAACCTGTTCTGAAGCTTTCGATACACTATGAGGTTCCTGTTCAAGGGCTCTAGATGTTCTTGTTCCTGGGCCAAGGTCCCTAGGAGTAAAGCTAGAGGTATTGCTGACATCTCGGCATGCATTACTGGATGTAGTCTCTTGTTCTGCCAAGAAAAAAATGACATTTAGAATGTGATGACGATATTGCCACAAGTGTTGTAAAAATAAAATTCTGTGATTACTCGCCTGTAGAATTAGTATTATGAGTATACAGCACGTCCTGCTCCAGATAGTAATTCCTTACATTTGGGTTATACATCCACAAGATGGTGCTGGACTGCAGAGACAGAAAAGTGGCTCCTCCCGGCCCCTTATATTCCAGGGACCTCCCACAAATTCCCTAGTATTGACAAGCAGTTAGCAAGAAGCTGGGAGAATAATAACCATAATCAAACAATTTAACCATGATAACAATCACCATACAGAGGCACTAAGAACAATTAAAAACAAGGGCGGGGTGGAGCAGGACGTGCTGTATACTCATAATACCAATTCTACAGGTGAGTAATCACAGAATTGTATTATTCTAAGTATACAGCACGTCCTGCTCCAGATAGTAATTCCTTACGTTTGGGACATCCAATAGCAGTGTCCGTAAGGTAGGGTGGGATCCCCAAAAGTAACAACAAGCAGATTAAACCACTGTCGCCTGCAGAACTTTGTGGCCAAAAACAGCATCAGCTGAGGCCCTAACATCAACCTTGTGAAACTTAGAAAAAGTATGAACAGAAGACCAAGTAGTGGCCTTGCAAACTTGTTCAACAGAAGCCTGGTGCTGAAAGGCCCAAGAGGCACCAATAGCACGAGTGGAATGAGCAGTAAGGCGGAAGAGATAGGCCTGAATAACAGCCTGACGGATCCACTTGCTGATAGTAGACTTAGCTGGAGCCAGACCCTTCTTGGGACCCGAAGGGACCACATAAAGAGCATCAGTCTTCCTGAAGGGCTCAGTAGCCACCAAATAGAACTTCAGGTTCCTGACCACATCCAAGGAATGTAGAGCCCTATCCTTAGAGTTACTAGGATTAGGGCACAGAGAAGGTAGAACAATGTCTTGATTGAGATGAAAAGCAGACACAACCTTAGGCGGAAAATCTGGCTTAAAGCGAAACACCACCTTGTCCTGGTGTCTCTCAAAGTAAGGGGGCTTGATGGAGAGCGCCGCCAACTCAGAAACACGCCTAACAGAAGTGATAGCCACCAAAATGACTACCTTAAGCATAAGAATGGACAAAGCAGCCTCATGCACAGGCTCAAAGGGAGACCCCTGCAAGGCAGATAGGACCAAGTTCAAGTCCCAGACTGGTAACATAGGCTTCTGTGTGGGGCGCACATGAGTAACCCCCTGGAAAAAAGTCCTGACCAGATGATGCTGAGCAAAAGATCTCTGAAAGAAAACAGCCAAGGCAGACACATGACCCTTCAGAGCGCTGAGTTAAAGCCCCAGATCCAAACCATGTTGGAGAAAACTCCAGAATCCTAGGAATAGAAAACACATGACAGGGAAGAGATTTAGCCTCACACCAGTCAATGTAGGTATGCCAAACCCTATAGTAAATGGAAGAAGAGGACTTTTTCCTAGCCCTGATCATAGTGTCAACAACAGAGGCAGGCAGCCCATTTTCCATTAAGATGGAGGTTTCAGCAGCCAGGCCGTTAAAGCCAGCTTTTGTAAATTGGGGTAGCATAGCCGCCCCTGAGTGAGCAGGTCTGGATCCCTGGGCCGGGCGTACTGATCTACCGCCAGCTGCACGATGTCTGCGAACCACACTCTTCTTGGCCAACAGGGGGCCACCAGGATTACTGGCACCCCTTCCTGAGCTATCTTTCGCAGAACCCTACCCAACAGGGGAAAGACATACAGTAGCTGAAAGCCCTGCCAGGGCATTGTCAGAGCATCCACGGCAAAGGCCAGAGGGTCCTGGGACAGAGACACAAAGACTGGAAGCTTGTGATTGTGACGGGGCGCAAACAGATCCACATCTGGCTGACCCCAACGGTGACACAGAGAACGAAACACTCTGTTGCTGAGGGACCATTCCCCCAAGCGAGAAGTCCCCCTGCTCAGAGAGTCTGCCTCCAAATTCTCCACCCCTGGAATGTACACAACTGAGGGGACATTGTCCTCTGCCCAGGACAGGATCAGAGACACTTCCTTGAGGGCCCCCTTGCTCCGGGTCCCTCCCTGATGATTGATGTAGGCAACAGCCATCTGGTTGTCCGAGCGGACCTGAACAGCCCGACCCCGAAGGTGCAGGGTCAAGCAGGCTAGAACCAACCTGATCGCCCTCAGTTCCAGAATGTTGATAGGGGTGTGGGCCTCCTGAGGGCCACACTGCCCCTGGAAGCCCCCCCAACCTGTCAGACTGGCATCCGTTGTGACTGTCTCCCAGCAAGGGGCCAGAAAAGATCTGCCCACCAACAGGTTCCTTGAGTCCAGCCACCATGAGAGGGACTGCCTGGCTATGGGGGACAGAACCAAGACCTGATCCAGGGACACAGGGTCCCTGTCCCATACAGACAAGAGGTGGAGTTGAAGAGGCCTCATGTGGAACTGAGCATAAGGAACCGCCTCGAAGCAGGACACATCAGGCCCACCAGCTGCATTCCCTGCCTGATGGAAGGATGAGGGCAGGGCAGAAGGAGCTGAGCCTGCGCTTGCAGACTGTCCACCTTCTGCTGAGGAAGAAAGATCCTGGCCCGAGCTGTATCCAAATTCATGCCCAGAAAGGGCTTTAGCAAAGAAGGAGACAGGGAAGATTTGGAGTGGTTTATCACCCAGCCGAATGACTCCGGAGTGTTTTATCACCCTGAGTATTCAGCTCTGCCTGTTGGACGGACGAAGAAGTGATAAGAATGTCGTCCAAATAGGGAAGAATGCGAATGCCCTGAGCTCTCAGCAGAGCCATAATGCCTGCCAGCACCTTAATACCCTTAGAGCTGAAGTAAGACCGAAGGGCAATGCCACAAACTGCTAATGCCGATCCTCCAGAGCAAACCTGAGGAATCTCTGACGACCTAGAAAAACTGGAACGTGGAGGTAAGCATCCTTGATGTCCACAGAGGTCATGAAGTCCCCTGGGCGTAGTGAACTTACAGCTGAGCGCAGAGTCTCCATGCGAAACCTCCTGGGTCTGACAAACCCATCTCTTTTGAGAAGCTTCAAATCCAGGATGGGCCTGACAGACCCATCTCTTTTGGGAACAGTGAAAAGGTTGGAATAGTAGCCCTTGCCCCTTTCCCCTAAGGGCACTTGGCAAATGACCCCCAGCTCCAGTAGATTCTGCAAAGCAAGCAACAGGCCCTGAGCTGACAGGGAGTCTTGAGGCATCCAGGTTCTGATGAATCTTGGGGGCGGACAGGCTGCCAACTCTATCTTGTAACCGGAGGACACTACCCCCTGAATCCACCTGTCTGAGACATGACGCCTCCAGACGTGAGCAAAGGGCCGAAGCCGTCCCCCCACCCGGATGGGTGAGGGCGCCCCTTCATGCCTGAGGGGGCTTGGGGGAAGACTTAGCTTTGGAACTCCAGGAGGATCCAGGGCGGCCACGTCCTCTGCCCCTGCCCCAGAAAACTCCTCGGGCCCCTGCAAATGATGCTCCCCTTCCCACTCTGGACCCACGGTAGGAGGGAAGAAAGGAACCTGAACCCTGAAAGGGCCGAGACTGTCTCTTGCCCTGGGGTAACTTGCCTCCCTTAGCAAACGGGTCCAGGCGATCCCCAAAAAGATGCAGCCCCTTAAAGGGGAACCCAGTGAGAGCCTTCTTGGCAGCGTTGTCAGCTGCCCACTGGCGCAGCCAAACCGAGCGGCGTATAGCCACCGCTAAGGCAGAAGCCCTGCCACACATTCTAATGGTATCATTCAAGGCAGATAGGACATATGCAACAAATTCATCACAACGCAGAAGAGCACTATACTCAGCACTAGCTGCCTCATCAGGAGCCCCATCTAAAAATACTCCTGAGCAGGGTCCTAACAGCCACAGCTGTAATGGCAGAGGCACAAACCGGGTGCAGCGCAGACCCTGCACATGCAAAGGCATGGGAAGCCAGCTGATCAATACGCCGGTCCTCACCATCTCTCAGTGTAGTAGAGTCAGGGGAATGCATGACAGAAGGGGACGACCAACGCTTAACCACTTCAGCAGGGAAAGGGTACCACTTATCCCAATTTTTAGGCACCCCAGGGAGCCTGCTAAGTCGCTCCCACTCCTTGAAGACAAGATTATTAAAGTGAGTTTGCTCAGGAAACTCCAAACGTGGCTTAGCCGTGTGAAACAACTCCCCTTGCTGCCAAGGAGCCGCGGCAGGAGGAGAGATAGAAAGCACTTCAAAGATGTGAGGCAAAAGCCTGTCAGCATCATCTGGAGCCCATGGGTCAGAGCCAGAATCAGCATAACCCTTAGGCTGCTCATCAGATGATTCTGAATCAGAAAACAATTCCCCTTCTTCCAGGGGGGTATAGCCAGCCAGGTCAAAAAATTCCTCAGCCTTCATAGGAAATAAGTTAACGCTAGGTGCCAGATGCCGCCTCTTAGCCGAGGCCTTACGCATCGTAGAGCCAGCAATCAGCTTCTCAATACTAGCCACCCTGGTAGATAAATCAGGCTGAGACTCCCCACTGGTATGCACCTCACTGGGAGTCCGATGTAAGTGTGGGGGGGTGAGCGAAGCCACACGGGGCGCAGCCACAGGTAACCCAGATTGCAGCGCAAGCGCCCGCTGGGCACAGGGTACACAAACACGCACATTGTCATCACTAGTAGGGGACACCCCACACACAGTCGGGCTTGTCCCAAAGGAACCTCAAGCACATTATCCTGAGAAGCCTCCATATGGTGATTATCGCGGCCAACGGCCAATAGGGATTTACACAATAAAGTCACCCGGGATGCCCCAATAACCCGCTAGGGAAGTGGGAGGTAAAGGCAGAGTAGGCCTCTAATAGAGGGGATAGGCCGGGAGAAACCACAATTTAGTTTGACTCGCCTGCAAGACATAAACAAAAAGTCCCGTAAGCGGTATGCATACACAACAATAAAATAAAGATAAGCCAGCCCGCAGGGGCACTTACGGACCGCGGTAGGTAGAAGCCAGCCACGCAGCACGAGAAGGCAAAATGGCGCCCGCAGATACCTCGAGGGGCGGGCTGCGGAAACAGTGATGCAAGGCTGCCCCCCCCCGAAGAGCGCGAAAGCGCCCACGTGACCATGTCAGCCAATGATGGCGCAGTCCCCCTTCCTGAGAATACCAGGGAAGGAGAGGGAGGGCAGCGGCCAACCTAACAGGAGCCCACAGATGGACAGGGGGCGAGGGGCGATAGCGCAGGAGGGGCATCCCATAAGGCTAACCATGGACCTATACCGCCTACCCTTTGGTGGGGGATTGCGGTCGGAGCAGCGCTCCTTAAGCACCTGACAATGGTGCTGCCTACCGTCACCCGACCAGTGCAGCCAAAGCTGGGAGGCATGAAAAGGAGGAACGGGTGGGAATAGTCCTACATGGCCACAGGCTAATAGCCCCGCTCACCTGCGAGTAGAGAGAGCCATCTTCTTGTCATCGCAGCGCCGACTGCAGAGAAGTTCAGGGGAATTTGTGGGAGGTCCCTGGAATATAAGGGGCCGGGAGGAGCCACTTTTTGCTGTCTCTGCAGTCCAGCGCCATCTTGTAGATGTATAACCCAAACGTAAGGAATTACTATCTGGAGGACGTGCTGTACTCTTAGAATACACTTAAACCGGACCAACACCCATTATTACTTTAACGGGTGTTGGTCCCTCTCTATGCTGATAGCAAGTACCTCGAGGGGCATCCAGAATGCTGGAGCCCTCTCGCAACTTACCGGACAGAACACTGAGAATACTCACCTTCATTACGAGCCAGCACTGGCAAAGGAGCCCCGCGACCTCCCGGGGGCCAGCCAATCGTAATGAAGGTTATGAATTTCCCATGGCTGGCTCGTAATGAAGGTATTACGAGCGATCTGTGCAATTAGGTGCGAGGGGGCTCCAGCGTTCTGGATGCCCCCCGTGGTTTCTGCTATCAGCAGAGAGAGGGACCAACACCTGTTAAAGTAATAACGGGTGTTGGTCCGGTTTAAGTATATCATCCTAGGATTACATTTCATCGCCCTAACCAGGATGTAATTAAAAAAATGCTCATGTATTAGGTTTACAGAGATTTTAAATGTAGAAGCCAATATTATCTAATATGTCTTATTATCATCAGCTGCCCTGATGGGACACTGACTGTCGCCAAATTGAAGGCCGCAGTAGTAGGGTTTATCTTGGTGTTATTACCAATCTCATAACAGGGAACAAAGATTGTTTACTTTTACGAGCCATTTTTTATGGTAACTCATTATAAAGAGGACCAAAACCCTGTAAGGCTGGACAGTAAAAAATAGTTCTCTGCTGTTCGGTCATATGCACAGTATAGAACCCTATTTGGATGAGAGCCTGCACATTTGCTGTGGGATCACCAGAGAGGAGAGCATACCAGAGAAACCAGGGGGAGGTTTACACAAAATGAAATGCCCCTTGCAGAAGGGGGGTGGTCGATTTAAAGAGCTTTGATCTGCTTTAAAGGAAAACTCCTTTTCGTGCTCTGCCTTATTTTCTTCCTCTTCTGAGATGTAAATGAGATGTAAAAAACATTTCTGTAACCCATTAGCCACCCCTCTCTACTGCTGTGCCCAGCACCATTTGGGCAATAAAACTTGAGGGACATACCAGTACAGCCAAACTGCTGCACAGGACCTGGTGACGGACCTGGTGACTGACCTGTCACTCGAGGTCTCAGCTTCCATGCAGGAGAGGGGTAGGTGGATTCTTACAAAAGGCGTGAACTAGGCTCCTCAATCAGTTCCTCGGATAAGCAGAGAGAGGGAAGCAATGGTGCAGTTACCTGCAGGCAGCTTTTGTTAGCCACAGCTGAAAGCCGGAGTGGCCATAGGAGTGTTACTAGCCCAGCCAGAAATCAGGGTCATTTATATGAGGTGGGCACTATGCAGGTATGGCATTTTGTTCTGAAATGTATTATTACACAAACCTTTTAGTTCAAATGAAATCCGTGCTTCATACTTTGTTCCAGATTCTCTTTCCCGGTTGGAGTCCCTAAACTCTCGTTCTGCTCTGAAAAATAACAAAAGGACAAGGGAAATACAGTAGTCTCCTCACTAGCCTGCAAAGCAAAAAGAGGGCATTGCAAAATGTTATCAAAGAGAAGCAGAATTGCAATCATCCGATTCCCCAGAGGGGCTTACAGTGGACCAAAACCCAGGATTTTGACTATCCTGGGTTTTGGTCCTTGCCCCCGGGACCCCCACGATCAAGGATGCTCTACTGTGTGAAGGTCATCCGATCTCACTCACCCTTCCCCAGTCCTACATCGCATGTGCAGCCTCTCGGATCCTCTCCTGCCCATTTGTCGAAGAGCTTGTCTAAGGCAAGAGGATCCAAGCATGCTGGCGGCCACATTCCTCGCTACTGTCTAACAGGGAGCCTGCCTGCGCCACCCATTTACGATTGTGTGGCGTGGGCATGCGTCCTCCTAAAGGGATAGCGGGGATGCGACTGCTGCTCACGCATGCGGTGTTGGACCTTACAAGAAGGTGTGTGTGTCTCCAGTCGACCTTGGGGGTTTCACACAGCGGAGCATCTCGATTCCCGGATGCCCCGGTGGAGGAACTCTAGCTGCCCTGGGTTTTGGTCCACTTTAATACATCTACACAAGCTGACAATCTGTTAAACAGTTAGGCTGATCCAACACAACAAGATATGGTGTTGATTGCGCGGGGTAGTGTCTATATTGCAGATGCAACCCCGCGCATACTCCCTGCAAGCCCAGTTTTGGGCATCCCACTTATCGGCCACCTTCAAGACGGAAACAAAAAAGTAGTGACTCCGTCCCACATGCCAGCTAGTAATTTGTGATTGCTGGTAATTAGCCACCAGTATGGGGTTCCCCAAACCATGCTTGCAAAGGTGTATATGGGCGGGGGTCTGCAATCAGGAGGCCCACCTCCTCTGCGATCAATTTTTTTTATAAAATAAATGTTGGATCCCTTTAACATACTGCTGTTTTATTTTAAAAACAGTATATACAATTTATTTACTTATGTGCAAAAGTAGTTTTAAAATTTAGAGAAGTAAAACTCGGCACTTGGTAAAACAAATATACACCAAAACTTGTGAGCCTGAGCGACATCCCCTGGAACCAACTTAAGTCAATAGATTAGCAGGCACGCATATTGTGGGGGATGCCACTCTGTAAAGCCACCAGTGGGAGCACCCAAGAAACGATAGCATGCACACTAGGCATCTAGTCTAATTTTATTTGGGATTAGTATACTATACCTGGACAAGTACACACTTCCTTGAGACCCTTGTAAAGCTTGTGGTGGGGCCAGCTTATAAGAAGATGATGAAATAGGATTTAACTGAACCGTTGCATCATTACAAGAATTTGAACCAGAAATATTTTTTTGTCTGGCCGGTTTCCCCGGATCACTCTTTAGGATATCAACCAAGATAATTTGGGGTTGCCTGTTTTTTTTGTAAACACATACATTTATTAATTAAACCTTATTAATAAAAGTCATCAAGTTATGCCAATATTTGAACAACCTCTTTGTCTCTTCGAAGAAAACTTTCTGAATACACGCAAATTGGGGAGGCATTAGCTCTGGAGTGAACCTCAGCATGTGCTGGAACCCAAGTGGCAATACACTTGGTAAATGAAGGTCTGGCATATAAAGAGAATTGTGAATTTAGTAAAATAAGCAGAACCTCTCATTGCAGGATAAGGCACACACATCTAGTTGTTTTAATATCCCCATTCCAGAGATACCCCTTTTTCTGAAGGTGAAACCACCTTCAGGAATAATCTCAGAGGCACTTATCTGCTTGCACAATTGCAAACCAAAGCACAAACAGGAATGACTTTTAAGAGGAAAGCCGACAAAAGAGGCTAGTAAAGCAGTGACATGTTTCTTGAAGACCAAATTCTAAACATGGTCTTGAAAACTCGTCAATGCCAAAGACAATGCCAAAGGACTAGCCCCCATGTATCGTCTGCTCACGGTTTGTGGTGTTGTTGACTCATGGGATATGAACTGCCAACATTGTCAAAACATTCTGCTCAGATGTGACTCTTGGTAAAAACTGTTGTGTCCAAGTCCAGGACCAAATCTCAGCCTATTAACTTGGCAACCATTGGAAGGACCCTTCATCTTATAGGGACAACAGATCATTTTATGAGAAGTATAGATCAAATCCACCACGCAAGTGATAAGGTGATGAATGGTATTTGGTATTAAAGTCTAAGTTTGACTGCAAGCAACTTAGGGCTAAAAACTTGAAAAGATTTATCGTCTTGAATAAGTTCCATAAATCTTTATTTCAGCATTGTTGATAGACAGTCAATTTATTGCACATGACAAGTAGTGCAGGTGATCAAGTATATAACAGCAGAGGTTCTATTGCTTATAGACAAAACAAAAGCATTGGCCATCTGAATATATTTGCAGCAGCTACAATGGGTGCTGCCGCAGTTCTGGTACCCTGACAAGTTAACCAGGTCTCAGAGGTAGCTACAGTATCTGGAAAAAGTGAGGGGCATAACTTGTTCGAAAGAGAAAGGGCCTGTCTAGACACAATTCTAACGCGTTGATCAATAATCCGATCCAAGAAACGTCCGTGTCTGCACACAATCTAGACAAATTGTTTTCAATTGTTTCTCATGGAATTGTTTATTATAATACCAAGCACAGAGGTTGATGGTTATTAACCTTTGTGGGGCTCCTGATGTGACAAAATGGACGATCCGGCCCAATTATGTGCAATTTTTTCAGAGTGATCTAAAAACCTCCTTGTCCTTAATCCCTCTCACAGGGCAGTACAATCTGCTTGAAAAAGTGCTTCTACGACTGGTTGCGCCTAGCAGAAAAAAAAAAATCACCTACCGGAGGAGCCTTAAAGTCATATTTCAGGCAAAGGCAATTGTCATACCACTGTGTCGGGCTACATTTAGGACTGTCCTAAACTGTTTTCCCTTTTTAAGGTCACAGCTGCTCATGCTCCTGGCCGGGAGCAGAAAGGATGAAGCGGTCACCGCCATAAATGGGGGGGGGGGGGGCAGCTGCTCTCGCTCCTGGCCGTAGCCAGGAGTAGAGAGGAGGAAGGGGGGTGGACACCAGGTAATGGAGGCCTGCTTACTTACAATGCCGGCATCCAGCGTTTTTGTCTGTTGTCCCCGCTGTCCAATGCTTCCTCAGAGCATGTTACAGAGGCGCTGAAGAAGGTATCAGAAGAAAGCAGTGACAGCAGAGACGGGCACCGCCATTCTAAACTCTGCAATGTGACAGCACAAATAGTATCGCCGCCACCCGACACCCTGCACTTCTTTGACAATAACACCACATGAATGGAGCCGGGGAGAGGTGCGAGCTACACACAGTGGAGAGGCGGGCATAACTTAAATCACACGTCCAGAAACGAGAGCTGTGATAGCTTGACGTGTATGAAGGGATAGGCAGGAGCGGATAGGCAGGAGCAGTGGGGAATGAGGCCATGTTTCCCCTTTTGTCCCGACCCCAGGCAGCTATTCATGAAAACTGGAAGCATGTAACGTGCGGTTGGCAGATGTAGGTTTTTGTCATAATAGTATTACAGGTAAGATCGACACAGAGCATACAATCAATTAATGCTGCAGTTATTCCACCCAGATATCATACTTGAAGGGCTTACCCAAATTATAATCAAATCGTCAATATAACAACCATATCGATATAAACAGGATTTAAATGGATTAGTCTCATTATAGATGCACTCTTTCTCCCACACATATATATGTTGTCGAGAGAGATGCCCACAACACAGTAAATAATAAGAATTTTAAAACATAATATAACTGTGGGACAAAAACTAAAGTATTTTTGATTCAATCAATACAGTGCCATTGTCATCATAGCAAGAATATTTTTCTAACATGGCCCGTGAGAGGCCCTGGAATCTGAAAGATTCCAAGCCCGGCCACTAGCCTACCCCCGGGACATCCTACACCTGATGCCTCGCTGTGTGAAATCCCCCAGGACAACACCAGGATCTTACCTAATCCCGGCAGGTCTCACAGTGCAATCTCGACCGGCAGCGCATCCCCGGCTTCTCTGCGGCAACACGTACCCCAGTGCACAGCATTTCTGAATGGCTGGGTGTGGAAGTGCACGCGCACCCAAACAAAGTGCCTGGAATGTGGCTAGTCAGCTGCACCTCATCACAGCGGCACTTTTAAGAGAGCCAACCTTTGACCAACCTAGAGAGGGGCTTGAATGCAAAATCAGAAAAGCATTGGAGATATGGGGCACCCTTGCTTTTTATAAGTAGAGCAAACCTATCCTAAATCTTTGGGTCCAAAACCCCAATATTCTAAGGTGTAATTTAAGTAGTTCCAGGAGACCACTGTATTTTTCAACCTTTAAGACGCACAAGAGTGTGGTGGGAAACTGCAGCAGCAGCGTCTCCCGCAGACATAAACACAGAGACACACACACTACCGGTGTCCACACAAGCAAGTTCCCAGGGTTTTCTTTTGGGGGGGGGGGGGATGCTGCACAGTGCATGTAATTGTGATGCCTTTAAAGTGGGATACCGCTCATTGCCCTTTAATGTGGGCGCCGCAATGGGGAACCTGCACACTGGAACCTGCACAACATATGATTCAGAATTTCTTCTTCTCCTCCAAATGCTGGGTGCGTCTTATGGGGCAAAAATACCATTAAATGCTTTTCATATTTTACAGATGTTATCACCCATTTGCCTGAGCTCAAAAACAAAGATCACCTGCCCACTCAATTTTGAGGCATGACGCAGCCACAGAGACAGGCATTCATGCCCTGTAGCAGCAGGCAATGTGCTCCCATTTTACCTTTATTTACAAATTTGTTTGCCCTCAAGCCATATTTTAATTAACTGTTGGCATTAAAAAAGCAGCAATATTGAGGAATAGCAAGCACAACACATTTAAAGAGGGCCAAAACCCACCCTGGAGTCTATGAGAAACCACCCAGGTCGCCCGAAAACTCACCTTTCCCGGTCCAACGGCGCATGAGTGAGCAGCAGCCGCATCCCTGCTATCCATTTAGCAGGGCGCATGCCCGCATCAAGCATTTGCGAATTGCCGCCAGCATGCACAGATTTGCTTGCATTAGACAAGCTCCTAGACAAAGGGGCTCGAGCAGATCCGAGTGGGCTGATTGTATGAGCGCCGACACATGCGTCGTGGGACCGGAAATAGGTAAGTTTGTTCGGGCGGCCTGGGGGGTTTTACACAGCGAGGCACCCCCAATTTTTGAACACAGGACAGGCTGCTCAGTGCTCACCTGGGCAGTGACAGTGGCGTGATTAGCTGCCGTAACGTCATTGTCCATCTGAGCGCCGGTAGCCCATCGCGGCTCAGGATTCCTGGCGAGGGAGCTAGGATGAGGTAGAGACTATAGGCATCTTGGGTGGGGGGCCTCCACCATTCTGGATGCCCCCCAGCCTGTCCTATAGTTGCGGCGTTTGTGGCCACCAACACCCTCGCCGTGGAGGGTATTGGTCTGCTTTAATGTTCGGTTACTGAATGACATGAAGTTTATTTCCTTAAACTATTTAAAGTCTTTTGACATCAATTTGACCACAAGGTAGTGTCCCGAAAAAAATATGGTGTTTCTATACCAGCAACACTGGTCTGGCCCCTGAAATTTGACCAACAAAAGACAAAAAGTGAAACCAAAGCTCCACAATAAGTTTAAAAACTTCTTAAAAAAAAAAAAAAAAGAAAGGTTCTTCATAGTTGATACTGAAAAACTAAAAATGTACCTGTTATATCTGCTGTTGTCAGATGACGCATAATATGCGTGGGAATTCTTATTTCTCGGTACATTGTAGTCTTCGTAAGATGATCCATATTTCCTCTGTAACACATATAAAAGAACATTATTTAAAGCGGACCAAAACCCACATTTTTAACTACCATGCCCTGAATTGCTCCCCTTATGAAGAGTACATTTTGCCAATGTTCACTGCTCCTGCTTCACTCTAATCCCAGATAATGGCGCCTGTTTTAGCTGTAAAGCTCCACCTTCTCCATTCATTGCTAATGTTGAGTGTGGCAATGATGCCATTGCCACACCTATGCAATCTCCTGCCATCTCACACCGAAGGACAGCAAAAAAAAAAAAAAAAAAAAAAAACTATTTGAAAAGTGAAAATATCTATTTCTAGTTCTCCAAGCTAAGAAGGATGTATCAGCAGGGGCTTTGGCCAAATGTATATAATAAGTTCAGTGGGTTTTGGTCCGCTTTAAGCGCTATCATCTCCTGCAGCGCTATCCAAAGTAGTGCTTACAAACAGAGTAAAACATACAGTACATCGACTATTACACATGAGGTGTTACAGGTCAGGAGTTCACAATGAATAATATGAAAAACAATAGAGATAGAATAAGAGAAAGTACTTCCCTTACAAAGTTATTAACCATAAAGGACATATGTATTGAATTGCATTTTTCTCAGAAAGGGATGCTACAGCCTGCCTTAAAATCCAATGCTTTGTCCACAGAATCTTGCAGGACTGGCTACCTGAGAGGATAAGCGTACTATCTTAACTCAGAGCAGGACTACTACGTGCCGCACTCGGAGCCAGGGGGAATGCCCTGTTTTTCCTTTCCCTCTAGATGGAGGCACCCAAAACCCGGAGAACCAGGAGAAGGGTTCTTTTGTAACCCCCCCCCCCCCCATCCTATGTCAGCTCCAAGGAAGGGTGGCATATACGACTTGACTTCCCTTTTAACAGGAGGCGAGTGAGAACCCCCTTTACTTTGCCACTGCTCTGGTCTACCATACGGGAGCTCTCAGAGATCAGAGTTAGAACTGCACCTCACAGAGGAACCTTGGCACTTGGTGGTGCAGCTTCAGCATACCTCTGCAGATGTGTGTGGACCAAGACCTCTGTTTTTAACCAGATGTAGAGACAGATTATAGGTTTGTCTCCAAGCTAACAGGGTTAAGTGCTATGGCTCCTTTTGAGACTTGTGTATCTTAATTGCCCTGCTCACATGCACCTCCCAAGTTAGTTATAAATTGGTCTGAGCGGATGCCACCCCTCCTCTGGTCTACCATAAGCAAAGCAGGAAGTGCCCTGCAGGTCGTCGCCTGGTCATTCATAATGGCTACCTGACAGGCTGGCCTGAAAGGGGTGGGTGTAAGAGGGTTGGCTAAACCATCCAGTTGCCCTTACAAACGTGGTGCTATTCCAGCATGTCTCCCAAAAAGGGAGGAAAATAAGACTAGCCACACATGGAAGAGCTTTTATACCTGTGCCATTTTGTGTTTTTCACTATGGGGGGGGGGGCTTCTATCAGGTAGTAGTCCTGGAGGATGACAGTGTGAAAATATACTAGGCAAGAGGTCCACTCAAACTAGTTACACATTCAAAAGAAACTGCAGCCAAAGTACTGAAATTACCCTTCGAGAGGTGACGTTTCTGAAGTCATTATCTGGTAGCTTTGCTAATGGAGACGTCACTTCTTTCTCTTCACACCAATCGTCAGGCTTTTTCTTGGGAATCTTAAACTAACAGAAAAATAAAGGTTAAGCAGGTTATAGAAGGCAAAGGCATTTGTTAGATCATTGTGCAGGGCTATGTTTGGCACTGTCCTAAACAGTTTGTGTTTTTTAAATAAATAAAAAAGAAATGGCAGAGATATCAAGGTTTACAGTTTCATCTTATGATTTCTCTTCTCTTCTGAAGCATGTGGGCGTGGGCCTTGGCTCTGTGATGCCACATAATTATCATCAGGGTCTGTAAGACAGGCATTCTCATCACTCTGGCTTTTCTCCCTCTCTCCCAGTGTCCACAGTCTGATGATGCAGAGCCTTAGACCACCAGCTTAGCCCTATGATTGGTGGTCTATGGCAAAGGAATTCAGGGTGTGTGCCACTACTCTTTGCCTTGTTTATATTTTCAGAACCAGCTGTGTTCTAATAGGAAGGGATAGGGCAGCCATGACGAGGTTAACTGCTAAATGACAGTTTATACACTTTACCTACAGTACTTTTAAATATTAAACAATGGTACAAAATGTAACTGTTCAGTTGTGTTTTCTACAGGAATCTGAAGACAAATCTGGTATCTGAAGACAAATCCACTCTGCAGTGCTTCAGAAACGTGTGTGGGGAAGCCCATGTTGCTGCTCTGCAGATTTCTTCCAGCGAAATTACTGTCCCATTTGCCCAAGAAGCAGCAATTGCCCTAGTAGCGTGGGCCCTTACTAACCCAGGGGCCTGCTTACCCCCTACTATCATAGGCTACCTGTATGGCATCCCTAATCCACCTAGCAATAGAGGCCTCAGAAGCTTGCAACCCTCTATTTCTACCTGAAAAGGTTATCAATAAATGATCTGACTTTCTCCACCCAGCAGACCTCTCTAAATACATTAACCCTTTTGTTGCCAAGCACGTAACACCTACGTGCTGGCTTGGCTGGGCCTTAAGTGCCAAGCCCGTAGGTGTTACGTGCTTGACTTTCCCCCCTTCTAGTTTAAAAAATAAAAAATACTCACCTGACCCCTTGTTGGATCCTTTTGGGGGCGGGGCTATGGCGTCATCCCAGCCCCGATCACCGGCGTCAGCTCATTCAGCTGTCAGATGCCGGTGATCGGTGCCGGGGAAGGAGGTGGCAGGAGATCCTCTGATCTCCTGCCTCCCCTTCTCTGGATGCCGATCACCGGCATCTGTCAGCTGAGCGGCGAGGGACAAGAGCTTGCAATCGAAGGTAAGTACAGTAAAAAATTTTTTTTTTTTTTTAAATAAAATACTTTTTATTATTGTGTGGTGTTTTTTTTTTTTTTTACAGTTAACCCTTTGTGAGCTGGTAAGGGGTCCATGAGACCCCTTATACCAGTTCACAAGGCTGGGGGGGGTGGCAAGTCACCTGCCCTAGTGGGTGACTTGCCATTAACCCCCGCACCCCCATTACCTGCCTCCCCAAAGGCCAGGGGGGGGGGGGCAGAAGAGCCCGGGCCCACATAGGCTATGTGGGCTCGTAGGCTGCAGGGTGGGGGGGCCACCAAAGCTGGCCCCCCCACTCTGTGCCTACAAGCCCCCATAGCTGGTCCCGGGCTGGTTACTTTGGGTAAGGGGGACCCCACGCCATTTTTTTTTTTTTTTTTTTAAGGGTTTTTAACCCTTAAAAATCCCCCCAAAAAAATGGGGTCCCCCTCCCCGGGAAGGGGGACCCTATGTCATTTTTTTTTTAATTAACCCTTTGTGTTCTGTCATCCAGCAGCTATAAAAGGCTTCCAGCAGGTGAGCAGAAGCCAGTGATCACCGAGGGACACAGTGCTCCTGGATGGATGGGAGGTAAGTATTAAAAAAAAATAAATAAATAAATAAAATAATTTTTTCTATTTGCGTGTGTGTGTTTTTTTTACATTTAACCCATTGTGAACTGGTAAGGGGTCCATGACCCCTATACCAGTTCACAAGGCTGGGGGAGGTGGCAAGTCACCTGTGACTAGCGGGTGACTTGCCATTAACCCCTGGCACCCCCATTACCTGCCTCCCCAAAGCCCAGGGGGGGGGGGGGGCAGAAGAGCCCGGGCCCACGGGCTATGCAGGCTTGTAGCCTGCAGGGCCAGGGGCCACAAAAGCTGGCCCCTGTGCCCTGTTTCCACAAGCCCTGCATAGCTGGTCCCGGGCTGGTTACTCTGGGTAAGGGGGACCCCATGTCAATTTTTTGGGGGATTTTTAAGGGTTTTTAACCCTTAAAAATCCCCCCAAAAAAATGGGGTCCCCCCCCCAGGGATCGGGGACCCTATGTCATTTTTTTTTCTCGATTTAACCCTTTGTAGTGTGGATGGTATTTGTTTCAGTTAGGGGGGTCTCCTGGGAAGGAACGGGGGGCTACCGATAAATATGTGGTACCGTTCTAATCGGTAGAAATAGGGCTTTCACGTGCAATATGCTTTTCCTTAATAAAATAAATTTTTTATTTAAAAAGGAGTCAATTTTCTAAAAATGTTTTTATTTATTTTTTTTTATTTTTTTTACTTAATAATATTGTAAAAAACAAAATAAAATTTACAAACAAACAAGACATTTCATGTTAAAGCCTAAACTCTGCTGCAAAAAAATATAAATATAATTTTCCTGAAAATTACAGCAAAAATGGCGCAAAATATGGCGCAAAATGGGGAAAAATGGCCTGTCAACAGAGGGTGACAAAATCTCAAGTAGGCTGGCAATTAAAAGGGTTAATAGTACCTGTGCATGTTGGGTATTGTTCTGTTCGGGAGACCTTGCGCTTTCAGACTTAGCTTGTTTTTTATTGTTTGCATATTTATATTTTAGGAAAAGGTGTTTTTTATTCAGCTTTTTTATACATTTTTTAGGGAAACCCTGCGCAACCAAAGAATTCTTTGAGGAATTAATTCCAGAAAGATGAGCCCACTACAACAAGCTGGGTACGCTTAGAAAGCTTAACATGTGTACTTTCAGGGAATATATGATTTATGGGGGATATTCCAAATGTAAAGGGTTGTTTTGGTTGAAAAATCGCAAGGTGAGCACTTTGTCTGCAGAACTGAAATTTTCAAGTAAAATTACCGTTACGCACATGCTTTACTTTGGGGTGTTTGGCAACTCTTCCCTTGACAGAACCTATGCATGTTGGGTGTTGTTCTGTTCGGGGAATGTTGCTTTTTCAGATTAAACTTGTTTTTTCTTGTTTGTATATAGTTTTTTTAGGAAAATGTGGCTTTGATTCTGCTTTTTTATCCTTTTTTTGGGAAACTCTTTGCAACCAAAGAATACATTGAGGAATTACTTCCAGAAAACTATGGGCACATCAACATGCCTGGTACACCTAGAAAGCTTGAGGTGTGTACTTCCAGAGAATATATAGTTTGTTGGGGGTATTTCAAATGTAAAGGGTTGTTTTTCTGGTAAAACTGCAAGGTGCGCGTAGCGCATATCACAGTTGTATTTTTTTCTGAAAATCCCCTAAAGCGCTATTTCAGTTTGGGGGAGTCTCCTGGGTAGGAAAGGGTGTCTACCTATACATATGTGATATCGCTGTAACCGGGAGAAATTGGGATTTCACACGCAATAAGATTTTATTGACAAACATTTTTTATTACAAAAAAACTCTACAAATTGTAAAAAAATAATTTTTTTAATTTTTTTTTTCAAATATTTCACCCAAAAATATTGTGAATACACCTAAAAATACAAACAAGACATTTCATGTTAAAGCCCAGACTCTGCTGAAAAAAACAATATATCATTTTTCTGGGAAATCCCTAGAAATCCTTTCAAAAATGACAGTTGAACATGTGTAGCGCAAAATAGTGAAACATCGTCTGGCAACAGGGAGTGGCAAATGCTGCAGGTAGGCTGGCAGCGAAAGGGTTAATACATCTTCCTAGCATCCAAGAGCTGCATTTTCTGCTGATCACCAATATCTTCAGGCCTGAGTCCAGGAAGACAAATCTCCTGGGAACTGTGAAACTCTGTAGAAATCTTTGGCAAATAAAGCGGATCGGGTCTGATCGAAAGACGATCCGGAAATGCACGAAAATGAGGCTCCTTAATAGATAATGCCTGCAAATCACTAATTCTTCTTGCTGAAGTAATCACAAGAATAAATACAACTTTCAGTGTTAAATATTTAAGAGTTGAGTCAGCAATTGGCTCAAAGGGTGTCTTAGTCATTCCATTAAAAACGATGGATAGATCCCAAAGTGAAAAGCTCTTAGGATTCACTGGCCTTTTCCTAGCTACTGAAATGAAAAATCTATCAATCCTTGTGTCCAAAAATACAGATAGAGCCACCACCTGCATTTCCAAAGTGCTTATGGCTAAGCCCACCTTCTTGTAAAAATTCCAGAACAGAGGCCACCTGTAAAGGGCCTAGGTTATGGCTCTTACAGAAAGAATTGTATGTTTTCCAGACCTTACCATAAATTGTCCTGGTCACCACCTTTCTACTCTGAAGCAGTCTTAACAACTCTGCTTGATAAGCCCTTACTTTTTAACAAACTCCATTCAGGATCCAGGCTGTCCGCCGAAGGTTCTGGACCTGAGGATGAAGAATGGGGCCTTGCTGAAGCAAGACCACTGACTCTGGTAGAATGAAAGGTGGACCGGATGTCATCTGAATCAGAAGAGAGAACCACAGCCTCCTGGGCCATTGTGGTGCCACCAAAATTATTCTCGCAACCTCTGTCTTTATCTTTTTCAATACTCTGGGAAGCAGATGAAAAGGTGGGAATGCATAGCAAAGGCTGAATCTCCCCCAATCTTGGGAGAATGCATCCACTGCCAGAGCTCCCTGACCCTGGTACAGTGAGAAGAAGTTTTGGCATTTGGAATTCCTCTTTGTGGCAAACAGATCTATCTCTGGTGAGCCTCAAAGGTCTACTACCTGCTCGAAGACCCTCTGGTTCAGCTCCCATTCTGAGGGCCTCAATTGACAACTGAGGAAATCCGACATTCAATTGTCCCTGGATATGTACTGCTCTCAGGGACCTTACCCAATTTTCCAGTTTGGCACAAATGATCCTGGAGAGAGATTCTCGCTCTACTGACCTGGTGCCGCCCTGATGGTTGATGTAGGCCACCGCAGTGCCGTTGTCTGACACAATCAGGAAATCCTGATTTTTGTCTTTGGTCTCTGAAGTGATCTAATGCTAGATCCACAGTTTTTAGTTCTCCAAAATGTAATGATCTTTGTGACAGATAGTCCGACCATGCACCCTGTATCTGATGTTGGGACCAATGAGCCCCCCAACCCCAGGTGCTTGCGTCGGTCATGATCCTTATGGGGTCCATCTGATGCCAAGGCCTTCCCCTTTCCAGATTTCCCTGAACTGTCCACCACTGAAGGGACATGTAAACTCTTTCTGGGAGAGTTGTTATATCTAATGACTTCTGATCCTTGTTCCATGTCTTTAGGAAAAAATCCTGCAGTAAAACTGAGCCCAACTGACCGCCGGAATGGCGGAAGCCATTAGACCTAGCAACTCCAGAATTTTTCTCAAGGATACCCAAGCAAGAGGACAGGGAGGCAATCTTCTGTATTTTTGGAGGAGGCAGGTAAGTTTTCTCCTCCAAACTGTTGATCAGATACCCCAGATATATACAATCTGTTTGGGGAAGCTAACTTAATTTCTCTTTGTTTATTATACATACTGGCTCCGTCAGAAGAGACAATGTTCTTTTCACATTGCTCTCTAGGAGCTCCCTGGACAGTGCAAACAGTAACAGGTCGTCCAAATAGGCTATGATGCCTATCTGATCCTTTCTCAGAAAGGCCATCACCTCTGCCAGGACCTTTGCAAAGATCCTTGGAGCGGACGAAAGACCGAAGGGCATTGCCCTGTATTGCCAGTGAAAAGTTACCTTAAAAATTTTCTGTGTGCCGGCAGGATCGGGATATGCAGATATGCATCCTGAAGGTCTATGGAGGCCATCCGGGCCCCTTTGGACAGAATTTCCTTGATGGTAAAAATTGTTTCCATCCAGAACCTTTTTTGTACCAGATTTTTTTTTTTTATCTTTTTAGATTCAGAATCATTCTGAAAATTCCTGAAGGCTTTTAAATCAGGAATACATGCGAGTACACACCTGTCCGCCTCAGGTGCCATGGGGCCTCCTCTACAACCGCCATCTCCTTTAGTTGTGTAATTACTAAAGGAAGAGCCTCTGCCTTGTCCCGTTCCTTGGGGCACTGGGTTACCTGAAAATGATTCTCCGGCCATGAGACAAATTCTAGCCACAGGCCGTCCTGAATTGTCTGAAGCACAAAGGGGTTCTGAGCTATCTTCTGCCAGGCCGGAAGAAATGACAGAAGTCTCCTCCCTACCGGGCCTGTCTCAGGGCTGTTTGGGGGTTTGTGGGGGTTTTAACAAATAAATCTCCCTTCCCCCTCAATCTCTGAGAGGTCCATGGCTTCCCAGCATCCTGAGCCCGGCCCGCTCTCTGCATAAGTCTAGGCCTCTTCATCTCCCATCTGGGAGGCTGAAGGTGCTTTCTTTTAGCAGGGAATTTCTTTCCCGCTTCTGTGGATCTGGTTAATACCCTTTCTAACTCAGAACCAAACAAAAGTTTCCCCTCCAAAGGGGATACTACACCGGTGCGACTTGGAAGTTTGGTCGCCCTGGCATGTCTTGAGCCAGAGTGCTTGGCGAGCAGAATTACTCAGAGCCATATTCTTTGCTGTGGCTCTGACTGCTCCTGACACTGCATCAGACATATAATTCACTGCTTTACACACAAACATTAAAGCATCCTCAAGCTCCTCCTTGGGAGCCCCTTCCTTAAGCAAGCAGCGGTCTAAGCAAAAAAGAATCAGTATCCTAGGCTCTTTTGAGGAGAATATCTGCTCTCTTATCCATTGGATCCCTTAGTGAACCCATATCAGCAAAGGACAGATCCGATCTTTTAGATACTTGTGTCAGAGGGGCAGCCACTTTGGGACATTTTGCCCACTATTCAACATCCGATTCCTCAAGGGGGAATCTTCTCAACAAGGATTTAAAGCGGACCTTCACTCTGAATAAGAATCTATCTTATATGTTTCCCACACCCTGTACATACAGATTGTCCACATTAAAAATCATCCTACCTGCATCTACTGCATGTTATGAGCCTTTAAACATCCAAAATGGCGGCTTATGGAAGCCGCCATCTTATCAGGCAGCCTGCAAACAGGAAGTGCCTCCTGACTGTGCTGCTTTGCATTCTGGGACTGCTGACCTTTACCTGACCCCAGCTCTGCTCTGTCTGAGCAAAGCACAGCTATAACCCGCCCCCCTGTACCTTATCCCACTCTCCTCTCCTCATAAGTGTGATGCTTCTGAGCCAAGATGGCGGCGCCCGTATCCTAACTTCCTGAACAGAGTTGCAGCCCAGTGGGGGAAAGAATAATAAGTTAGTGACTAAAAACGTAAAATAGACTAATTTTAGATGCTGGGGAACCGGTTTTTAAGAGTTTGGGCTTTTCATTAAATCATGGTGAAGGTCCGGTTTAAGACAGAAAAAGCTAGCTTCTGGAGCTCCCCATTGCCTGACCAAAAATGTCTTTAAACCGGACCTTCAGTGTGATTTAATGAAAAGCCCAAACTCTTAAAAAACGGTTCCCTAGCATCTAAAATTAATATATTTTACGTTTTTAGTCACTAACTTATTATTCTTTCCCCCACTGGGCTGCAACTCTGTTCAGGAATTTAAGATACGGGCGCCGCCATCTTGACTCAGAAGCATCACACTTACTGAGGAGAGGATAGTGGGATAAGGTACAGGGGTGTGGGTTATAGCTGTGCTTTGCTCAGATAGAGCAGAGCTGGGGTCAGGTAAAGGTCAGCAATCCCAGAATGCAGAGCAGCACAGTCAGGAGGCACTTCCTGTTTGCAGGCTGCCTGATAAGATGGCAGCTTCCATAAGCCGCCATCTTGGATGTTTAAAGGCTCATAACATGCAGTAGATGCAGGTAGGATGATTTTTAATGTGGACAATCTGTATGTACAGGGTGTGGGAAACATATAAGATAGACTCTTATTCAGAGTGAAGGTCCGCTTTAAGAGATTGGTGTATAGGGAAACACGACTCTTCCTTCAGTTAAACCTCTATACAGAGAATCATGAAGTGAAAGCGCTCTGCTCTCATTCCCATAACTAAAGGAAGCCCGCCCAGCCTTAACAAGATCGGGAACATCCTCCAGACAGAAATGAAATCTTCCTGGCTGGTCCAAAGCCGAGGGCTCCGATCCCATCTCTCTAGCAGAGGAATGGATCGACTCATCCGAAGATACCGTTCGCTCCTCTTCCCCCTCCGGCACCACTCTAGTGGATTCCTCCGGAATCTGGGTGGAAGGTAACTCCTGAGCGGCTGGTACCTGCGAACAAGAGGGCCCAGCCTCTAAGTTATCCCCAGGGACCTGCAAAAACCCGGGACCTGAACTGCTCCAGAGTGTCAGATAATTTTGAGACAATATTCTCAAATATTTTTTCAGGACCTCTGGTACACTATCCCCCGCAGCCGCCTCCAAACATTCCTTGCATAGCATTTTGGAGTGCACCCAAACAGTTGGAGCATGACCTAAGGTGACCCACTCTATCCCTGGGATCCTTCTGCTTCCTGGACTCCCTATGGCTTCTGGAGTCTCTTTTGGGGTCCTTAGTGGCTTTAGCCTCTTTTACTTTGGGCTCTTTAGCCTACAATGACAATTCAACATACCATTAGTTATTGTGAGAGTGGGGGGGTTGGGAAGGGGGTTTGGGGGAACTCAGGAGAACCCGAAGGCCCCCCCTTATTCCCCGACTTACCCCATTCGGAGAACTGTCCCCTGCCATCGGTTTCAGCAAACCCACCGGGGGTGCTGCCGGTACCAATTTGCCCAGTCCGGAGCGATTAGTTTAGCAGCATGAGGCCAGTGTCTTCCTGAGGCTTGCTGGCCTCAGGAAACAGTATGGCTGATGCCGTCCGGCTTCTGCCATGCACTCCGGCCGGCCTGAACAATCACCTGGAACAGCTGCAGTAGCATTCCAGCGGACCCCCGACCCCGAGCCCAGAAGGAACAGGTATGTCCTCCCAGGCCCCCTACTTACCTCTTCCCCGCAAGAGTCCCTGGAATTGGGGGGGGGGGGGGGGGTTTGGGTGGGTCCTCATCCAAACCCCATAATCCTACTAACCTGTAGTGGATTAGATGGGATCCAAAGCCCCTTGCTGGGGTCCCATCCTGGAGACTGCCGCCCGGACTAGCTCCAGGATGAGGAATTCCCTCTGGATCGGGTTCCAGGAGGGGCATCTCCGTCTGTAGCAGGCCAGGGGCCACCTGGACCCCGAACGGCCTGCTAGACCACAGAGAGGGAGTCCGGACCGGCCATTCTCCCTGGGAATAAAACATTCCCCTCCCAATAAGACGATGTCCAGCATGTGGGTCTGGAGGAAGGGGAGGGGTATTTATGATGTTCAGTTGTGTCTCCTGTAGGTGGGAGGAGGTACTCGGCTGGGCCGTCTTGGGAAAGGAGTATTGTTTCTTTTTTTTTTTTAGCCTGCATTTTACTTTAAGTTAACAAGGCACATTAATAAATACTTTGCAAACTTAGCTAAAGAAATTTTAGGCCTACTAAAAAAATTAGGTTTCTATATTAATCCAAGATATAACTGGTTATTTGATGTGGGCAATCGCTTCTTTGGTAAAGCTGCCATTCTGTTTAAAGCCTTGTTCTCTTGTTTTAGCATTAAAAACAAATACTTTTCTATTGGTTTCCCTTCACATAAAAATGCTGATACAATACAATAAGCATAACCATGGCATAACCTAATGTGAAAATACCAAAAAAACATAGCAAACGCTAGGCACAAAAAGTTATAACAGACATATTAAAACGGAACCTTGTACAAGGGGCATCCTGAACTGGGAATGCCCCACTGTTTGAAACATCCCAGTTCGCCCAAAACAAATCACCTCTTCCCGGTCCTATGGCGCAAGCACATGCTCTGGTCTAATCACAGCCATTTGCCGTGCATTTTGATTATGGCAAGGTGAGTGAGAGCAGGTGCATCCCCGATAGGCTGAAGGCGAGATTCTGAATTCAGACAGTGGGGCATCCCAATGCCCCAGGGGAAGGCCAGCCCTGGAATCTGTTAGATTCACTTTAAAAACACATAGGTGGGAACAGGTCTTAAAGTGTAAATGTTATACATACCCCTGGAGTCATTCTGTTTGCCTGGGTAAATGGTGGAGAGTTGCTTTTTTGCTTATCCATCATGAAACTTTTGTTGCTAAAAGCAAAGGAAAAGAAATTGCATTTAAATACACAACAGACTTTCTAAACTATTTTTCACCAAAGAGAAGTATATCCCTAGGGCACAACCCTGAGGAAGGCAAAAGCTCTAAGGAAACTGTAAAGGCTAGGTGTAAAATGAAAGCAAACATGTTTCGGCTCCCAATAAGCAGATTTTTGTCAGCTTTTGTTGTATCTCTGCAGCATGAATGAGTTAGCCTGAATGTTAAAGCGGACCTTCACTCTAAATAAGAGTCTATCTTATATGTTTCCCACACCCTGTACATACAGATTGCTCACATTAAAAATCATCCTACCTGCATCTACTGCATTTTATAAGCCTTTAAACATCCAAGATGGCGGCTTATGGAAGCTGCCATTTTTGCAGGCAGCCTGCAAACAGGAAGTGCCTGCAAACAGGAAGTGACTGTGCTGCTCTGCATTCTGGGACTGCTGACCTTTCCCTGACCCCAGCTCTGCTCTGTCTGAGCAAAGCACAGCTATAACCTGCCCCCCTGTACCTTATCCCACTCTCCTCTCCTCAGTAAGTGTGATGCTTCTGAGTCAAGATGGCGGCGCCAGTATCCTAAATTCCCGAACAGAGTTGCAGCCCAGTGGGGAAAAGTATAATAAATTAGTGACTAAACATGTAAAATATATTAATTTTAGATGCTGAGGAATTGTTTTTTAAGAGTTTGGGCTTTTCATTAAATCATGGTGAAGGTCCGGTTTAAAGGGACTGCTCTGGGAGAAAAAAAATTTTAAGAGTTATTTCTTACCTCTTTTTCCAGGAATCCCCAGGACAGCACCTACAAGAGAGAGATGTTTTCCACTCACCAGATGCAAGAAACACCGGACCATAAAAGAAATTCCTGTGTCTGCGGTCATCAGTACAGAGTTTTCCCAAGATCTTAAAAACAGTATAAGATCAGATCCTGAAACTTTCAACATGCCCCATTCTTCTACTGTCATATAAAATAATCTAGGGTGGGTTGCTGCTGTCCTGGGGGATTACTGGAAAAAGAAATAAACCATCCGCCAAGACAGCACCTATGAAAGATATACCCAATATCTCTTCCTCTTAGGGAGGGACCACTGCTTGCAAAACTTTTCGGCCAAAAACCAAATCTTGACTAGAATTCAGGTCTAACCTGTAATGCTTGACAAAGGCATTCACGGATGGCCATGTGTGTTGCAAATTTGTTGTACTCTCACACCTGCCTTCTCTCCCCAAGACTGCTTTAGCTCATGTAGAATGTGTCGTAATACTCACAGGAGGTGACAAATTCAAAGGCTGCTATGACAGAAAAATAGTCTCAGCCACCTAGCAATCATACTTTTAGAAGCCCTCTGTCCTTTCTTAGGACCTGACCAGAGAATCAACAGAATCTTTGATTTCCTGAAATCTGCAGTTGATTGAAGATATTGCAGAACACATCTTCGAAAGGAGTATCCATTGATAATGTTTGTAATTCACTCACTCTTCTGGCCATGGTTAACACCACCAAAAGTAGCATCTTGAGTGTGATTTTTTCCACTGACGCCGACTAAAGGTTCAAAGGGAGGATCCATGAGGGCTTGCAGAACCTTACACAAATCCAATTGAGGAAATAAAGGAGATTTCAACAGTTTCTTTCTGAATAAGGCTTTTTAAAAATTTCTTAACTAAAGGCTCTAAAGCTATTTGAAAATTTAGATATACAGACAGAGCTGACACCTGAGCTTTCAGAGTATTGAGAGAAAGCCCTTTGTCTGCAGAAAGTCCATAATGTCTGCCACTGGTTACGGATGGATAAACAACTCCTAAAAACTTTCCACGTTTTAGCATAGATTTTCCGGGTAACAACTTTCTTACTGTTAAGGATTGCTGAGACAACCCCTTCCTGGTTAACAAGGCTTCCTCAGAGTCCACTATGCCAAATTTAACATGGCTACCTGTGCGTGATAAACTGAGCCCTAATAAAGTAGATCCTGAAGGGAAACATCCAAGGTTTTTGAACAGACAGGTTCAGCACACTTGAAAACTAGCCAGTAGGCCAATATGGAGCAGTCAGGAGACAAGTTGTCGTCTGCTGCAGTAGCTTCCTCATCACTCTCAGAATCAACCGGAAGGGGGAAAAGCACAACTGAGACTGTAACTTCACAAGAACGCTAGTGCATCTGTCACCCCTGCTGCTGCATTCTGACAAAGCACAAAAAAGTCTTACTTTGGAATTCTGACTGGTGGCAAAGAGATCGATTTCTGGAATGCCCCGTAATACACAAATCTGATTAAAAACTTTGTGGTTAAATCTGCATTCTGTTGGTAACAGTCTTACACTGCTTATATAGTCTGCCTGATAATTAATTGTCCTTTGAGGTGAACTGCTGAAAACAAGCAGAGATTCCGTTCTGCACACTGAAATAACAGGTGTGTCCTCCCTGTTTTTTCACATAGGCCGCCATAGACATATTGTCTGCTCGTACCTGTACATGTCAATGTTGAACCAAGGCAAAAGACGTAATAATGCTCTCAGGATTGCTGACAATTTATTCAGATTTGAGGATGTTGACGCCATTTCTGGTTCCCAAAAATCTTGAACACAAATTTGTCCACAATGTCACCCAGCCATAACTACTGGCATCTGGTCACAATTACTGGAGAATCAGCCAGTGCCAGCCCTGCAACAGGTTCTGTGGGAGTAGCCACCAAAACAAGGATGCCCTCACTGAGTATAGAGTCAATAAATTGTCTACCCTCGTCACAGATCCAAAGCACAAAACGCTGGGGAGATCTTAAATGAGCTTGTGCCCAGACTACCGTAGGGATTGATGCTGTCATCAGGCCCAGAACTGACTTTTTTTATCGAAACTAAAGCATCTTTCATTAAAACTGCTACTGCCTCTTGGATAATCCTGACCTTGTCCAGGGTCAGAAAAAAACTTTTGTGCCTATGAATCCATTCTGAGTCCCAGATAAACTATCAGCTTTGTTGGTATAAGATTGGACCTCTCCAGGCTGATGATCCAACCAAACTGTTGCAGAATCTGAATCCCCTGGATTAATTTTGCTTTAGTTCGAGTGCAGAGGGTGCAAAAAATAGAAGAGATTGTCAATATAAGCCTTTACTGGAGTCAACTGAAGACGTAAAATTGCCAGGGCTTCTGCTAATATTTTTGAGAAAACAATTGCCAATGATGCTAGACCGAACAGAAGTGCCCAGAAATTGGAAATGAGACACCACTCCATTCAGAGAAATTGCAAATCTGAGCATTCATTAAGAATGCATTAAGGTGTATCCAAACATAGGAATCACAGATGCCAGAAAAACACCTGGAGGGATTACCCTCTCCATCTTAAACTTGCGGTAGACTACTAGAGGATTCAAGCTTTTCAAATTCAGAAAGGATAGTGTGCGGGAGTAGGCCTCCCTTATTTCCCCAGGGGCACTCCTAGTGACTCTGGACGTAGAGGCTCTTTATTTGAGCATACCATACAATAAAGGCATAAGTGTGGAAAAGTTCTTGAATGAACTGGATGTCTCCTCCATAATCCCACTCTATTTCTGCTAAGAATAGTCATTCATCCTCAACCACAACCTCTTCCTCTTTAAAGGGCAACTTTAACACCAGATACAGGGGACCGCGATGGGGACAACATGTGCCCCATCATATGCAAAACTGTATCGGGGGTGGGAGAGGATGTTGTGGTGTGGGGATGAAAGGTCGATGTACATCAACAATATCTTTAATATGGACTGGCTCAGAGGGAACTCTAAGAGAGTTTAAGACAGCCTTAAAGTGGACCAACACCCAGGATTTTGACTATCCTGGGTTTTGGTCCACTTCAGGGGGGCACCCTGATTAAGGGTGCCCCGCTGTTTGAAACCCCCCAGAAAGCCCCCAAAACTCACCACGCTCCCACGTGGCCGCGCTGACCAATCACCGCCGACGGACAAGCGGGTGACAGCGGCGGACAACACAGCGCGCCCCTCTGACAGTGCGCGCGCCCGCGCCGGGCATTCACAAACGGACGGCGCGGGCACGTCTAGAGGGGCGCGCGGGAGGCGGCGGACGCCGCCGCCGATGAGGTCAGTTTTTGGGGGGTTTTGGGGGGGGTCCCTCACTAACAGTGATGGAAACTTGAAATTTACCATGTCTTGCCAGCCCCCGACGCTTGTGAACTGGTGAACTGGTATAGGGGTCTCATGGCGGGAGTGAGTGAATTATTTCTTTACAATTAGCGGCGGCGGACGAACGGGGGAGGGGGGTTGTGCTATTCCGGGCCCTCTCCTGAAGCCAGAAGAGCTCCAGCAGGAATCAGATCAAAGAAGACCCCGCCAGATCGAATGAGAGGTCAGGTGAGTTTTTAACTTTTATACTTTTTATACTCAGCTACCATTATTCAATTCAAATGCCAGAAATGTAATATATTTATAGTATAGTAATACTATAGTATAGTATAGTAATAATATAGTAATCACTGTATAAGAAAAAAAAACTCACCAGAGGTAAGGCAGAGCTCTTTTTTGTAGCCTGAGGAATCGATGTGAGGTCCAACTGAGGAGATGCCATCGTCCCAACAACAGGTCCAATAGGGGTTGGCTGAACATATCATTGCTGCAGAGACAGCAGTAGCAAGAGATCTTATAAAAATCCGTGCTCACTGGCTGTTCCCCCCCAGTTGGCCAACTCCCAATAGGAACTCATTGCCCCTAGCTGAATTTTAAAATTCGCTCACCGCCACAGCTCCAGGTGTCCAGAATGCAAAAACCACGCTCATCAGCCCTACTTTCAGTCGTTGCAGCACATCTGCACCACCGACCCAGATGTCGTCATCCACCTAGGTACGACTTGCTACTCAGCGTCACTTCCGGACGCCGCAGACTGAGAAGCTTCCAGAGTGCAGCAGCATGTCCCTGCCAGGCGGCGGCTCCTGCCTCCATCTTGGAATCCGCTCCAGCCCCACCAGGGACTTTCGGGCAATGTCCCCAGCAGCCGGGCCAGATCACAGAGGATTAAACAAGGAACCCGGTAACCTACGCACAAAATAGGACTGCAGACACTGTCGCCAAACTTAGATTAGGTATCAGGAAGAATCTCTACAAACAAGCCTGAGATTCATTTAAAATAACAAACGGGGGGGGGGGGGGGGGTGATGCCCGATGGCAGGAAACTTTATACTGAGGCCCAGGGTCACAGGATGTTTCTTTTTTGGGGATGGTCTGGTGTTTACCGCATCCGGTGGGTGAGGTCATCTTTTGTAGGTGCTATCCTGGGGACATGCATACATAAAATCTGGAGGCTGGACTACAGAACAGAAGTGAGAATTCCCCTTCAGCAATTGCCTAACATTGCCTTTATTGTACACTTAAGACTAGACAATCTCTTTAAAGTGGACCAAAACCCATGGAGATCAGCCCAGGATCTATAAGATTCATTGGCCGATTGATTCGCTCCCCCTGGGGCATCCAAAATTAGAATGCCCCCCTGTGTGAAACCCCCAGGTCGCCCATAAACTTATTTATAAACTCACCTTATTTTCTAGTCCGATGGTGCATACCTGTGCCGTATCCCCACTATCCCTCTAGCAAGGTGCATACCCGCGTCAGACATTTGTGAATGGCCAGCGTGGGCACGCTCCCTGTTAGAGGGTAGCGGGGGAAGGGGCTGCCTGCACATCCCCTGCAACCCTCTAACAGGGAGCATGGCCAGCGTGCCGATAGGACCAGGAAGAGGTGAGTTTCTTGGGGGGGGGGGGGCAGGGGGGTTTCACACAGCGGGGCATGCCCGATTGGGGTGCCCCAGAGCAGTATAGTCGAAATACTGGGTTTTGGTCCACTTTAACCTATGGGAGAACCTGACCTTTTTCAGCTATTTACTATTTGCTGGTGATGGCATTTACAGTGATTGTCCAGGCAAAAAAAAAGCCAACTGTTAAAACTTACCGAGAGCAGAGAATGAGCACCCCGCCAATCCAAGGCGGCGGCTGTGGTCGTGATCTATGCCCCCATAGCGCGCTTACTCCATTCATTTCAACGGGGGGTGGTGCTGAGGCAGGGCAATGAATGGAGTGGGCATGCTACAAGAGAGGTCCCTGACAGGAGGTACTCGTTTTCAGCTCGGTAAATATAACAATGATGCACCGAGCCAGTGGAGGGGTCGTGCCGGTATTACTGTAACTGATGGTCAGGGCGGAGCTGCATCAAGACGATCAGGCCTTGCGCCACATGACATGGATTGGGTCACCAGTTAAGGCAGTCAGCATTGGACAAATAGCACATCTGCGGGGGGGGGGGGGGGGGGCAGCTATATATTCTAAAAGACTCCTAGGCCAACTTACAACTTTTTCCCTGGGGCATCCCAGGCCCAAACTTTAGTCACAGGCACTGTCCAGCTCACATCCTTCCGCCTTCAGTCAAAGGGGTGTTGCGATGCCCTCTCTAGTCACTACAATGGAGTAGGCGTGTCAGGCCTTGGCAAACCCCTCCATTACAATGAATGGAGAGGGTGTGCCAGCACCTCTGTGACAGATGGTGGAGTGCCATGAGCACCAGTGACTGGTGTATGGGCCCAGCCGACACCAGGTGAAGTTACTGATTGCCAAAGTAGAACCGATCAGCGTGTACCCATTTGTTTTTGTTTTTTTATTTGGGTGTCAATCCCTTTAACAAAAAAACAAATCCAGTTGCCTACTACTCCTACTATAGATACACCTTGACCTGGGTGAATGAGAATCTTCACAAACTAGCCTGTCTTAAGCTCCTCAACCTAAATGTTAGCAAGTACACTATCCCTGCAATTCTGTGGCACGGAGAATTCTGGTTCACAGGGACACTAGACGCAATCAGCAAGTCCTGCATTCAGCCCCTTCCATACTGTGTGCATCCACTTCATGGCAGTGGAAACGCACAAATGCTTGTGGTGCAGTGGCAGCACTACATAAACTCCACTGGCACCTACCGAAATACACGGCACAGCTCCATCCACAATAGTGGCAGCAGGAGACCCTAAGGGGAGGCAGCTTTGGGGTCAGCAGAGGAGCAGGGAGGCAGCGAGGCTCCAGGAGGAGGACAGCAGGAGGAGAAAAAAAACAATCTAGGTGTGTTCAGCACGGATGGACCAGAAAATTGATGTGTGAGTATAGTCAATAGCAAATATACAGATGGTGAGTATGGTCCTTTCACTACATAGCAACACACACTCAGGCCACAGACTTGTATGGGCTGCATTGTGGCTGTGCTGCGGGCAAAATGCAGCACAAAGATGTGAAAGGGCCCATTTAGTCTAATAAGCAGCATGTTGAGTTTGTGACATGTTGGGAGTATATACACTCCAATGAAACACAAGCAGGAAAATATGAAAGGTACACTTTTCATACTCAGACAGGAGATTAGAGAGGTATAAGCTGCACCTCCTCCAATAGGAGACATGCATCTTTGCAGTGCACAGCTATTCCCTATCCCCATCAAAGTTCCATGCCAGATTTATCTAGAGGGGCATCCCAAATCAGGATCACCCAGGGCCATTGTTAAAAAGGACCAAAACTCATTTTTGACTGGAGGTCTCATTTAAAGTGGACCAAAATCCAGGATTTTCACTATCCCCAGTTTCGGTACATACCCTTGGGACACCCACCTGCCAATTGTTGGATATACATACTTTGCCGGTGTTCCCGCAACACAGCTCTGCTCCAATCAGCTTCTTTAGCTACGCGTGTTGGAAGTGGATAGCCCTTGCCCCCAGGACACCCCAGATTAGGGATGCCCTGCTGGGTGAACCCCCCCCCCCAGGGCACCCAGTAAAAATCACCTTTCCCAGGTCCTATGGCGCATGTGCAGGCGTACAGCCAATCAGTGTGCATACATTTTGGCTAAGATTAATCTAAGAGCAAAATCTAGATGTAAGCAGCCGAGGCTACATCCCTGCTAGCCTCCAACATGGTGCATGCCCGCACCTGCCACCCACGAATGCGCAAATGTGCGCCCACCTAGATGTGCAGTGCTGCTGCAGCCCACGCTGTCGGGTGAGGGAAAAGGTAGGTTTTATATGGGGGGCTTCACACAGCGGGGCATCCCATTCAGTTATGGCTGTGCACAGATGTGAGAGATGCTGCTGCATGCGCCATGGTAAGGTTTTTGGCTGCCTGAATCTGGATGCCCCGGGTGGGAATTGGTCCGCTTTAATGCCTGGAATTGACAGCACCCAAATCTGACTGATCTGCCATGAGCCATGCAATACCTCATGTGACACAGGGGGTACCAGAGAGCATGCCGAGCCCTCCCTCCCATAGTGGACAGTATGGTACCAGTTACACACCACGTGATGATAATAGTGGGGCTGGGACTGGCCACTGCATACAGGGTAGATTCCAAGGACCCGTCCATCAGCCAAAGCCCTGTGCCTGCATAGTGGGGCGTTATCGGGTCACAGGCTGGCTGCTGCACTACAAGCGAAAGCCAATCCCAACACACACACACCGATAGTCACTCGATCACTCATCATCACACCTGGCAACCGGCGACCAGTGACGTCAGCGACCCTGCAGCACCTATTTCCGGATTTCCATATCTCATACCGCTACGGCTGTCCGATGGAGAGCACCCCCAGTGCAGCAGCGCTCCCCAGAGGCTGCTGTTGCTCGGCTACGGAAGTGACGTCAAAGAGAGGAGTAAACACAGTCACGTGAGCTGAGTGATCGCCTCTGCTGTCACGTGACCCGGCTCCTTCTAGAAACGTGAGTGCTGTGAGTTAGTGAGGAGTCCTCATGAGGTAGCTCTGACCCTCTCGTGCACCACCACCATTTCTCACTTCTACACAAGTGTTTACCTGTTTGCTTTTATTCATACTTTACGGGTAAAGTGGCCTATCCCAATTCGGTATTACCTCAGTGGCTGTAAAAGTGATCAATCCCGATTTGGTATTACCTCAGTGGCTGTAAAGTGATATAATCCCCAATCCCAATATTGGATTTCCTTAGTGGCTGTAAAGTGATCCAATACCAATTTTGAATTACCTCAGTGGCTGTAAAGTGATCCAATCCTGATCTGGGATTGCCTCAGTGGATGTAAAGTGGACCAATCCCGATTAGGGATTACCTCAGTGGCTGTAAAGTGATCCAATCCTGATATGGGATTACCTCAGTGGCTGTAAAGTGATCCAATCCTGATCTGGGATTGCCTCAGTGGATGTAAAGTGGACCAATCCCGATTAGGGATTACCTCAGTGGCTGTAAAGTGATCCAATCCTGATATGGGATTACCTCAGTGGCTGTAAAGTGATCCAATCCTGATCTGGGATTGCCTCAGTGGATGTAAAGTGGACCAATCCCGATTAGGGATTACCTCAGTGGCTGTAAAGTGATCCAATCCTGATATGGGATTACCTCAGTGGCTGTAAAGTGGACCAATCCTGATTAGGGATTACCTCAGTGGCTGTAAAGTGGACCAATCCCGATTAGGGATTACCTCAGTGGCTGTAAAGTGGACCAATCCCGATTAGGGATTACCTCAGTGGCTGTAAAGTGGACCAATCCCGATTAGGGATTACCTCAGTGGCTGTAAAGTGGACTAATCACAAGGATTTTCACTATACTGGTGATTGGTTGTTGTCCCTGGGGCATCCCAAATCAGGTTGCCCCAGGGACAACGACCAATCACCAGTACTTTCCAGATTGGCCACTCGACTCACCTTTTTCGATGTTCCCTCGGCTCTTGTAAAATCAGCATACTAATGCATTGCATAAAGCCATTGTTACAGAGAGAGCAGCGGCATAGGAAGCATCAGCGGACGCTTCCCTTGTTTCCCTGCAGAATGTGTCTCTCTGGGGGGTTTTCACACAGCAGGAAATCCCAGTTTGGAATGCCCCATTAAAAAGGAAAAGATGCCAAAGAAAAATGACTTTTTTGGGGAATGTTGCTGATTTGGGATGCCCTGCTGTGTGTATCCCCAATGAACGCCGGAAAACTTACCTCTTCTGTGCTCCCACCTGGGCCACTCAGTGGCGCCTGTGCTATTCAGATTTCCTTTGCTGCACTGAGCCCAATATGAAGGGAGTGAGTGTCGCCGGCCACATTCCTGTCCTCCCTCTAGCAACAGCTGGAAGTATGCAGAGAAAGCAGCTGCTGAGTGGCATGTCGGACTGGTGAGTCAAACAGCAACCTGGTCTTTCCAGGAGCGTTCGGGCATTAGTGAACTGGGTTGCAGTGACCCCCGATCCTGGTTAAAATGTAGCTACTGGATTTGAAGAACCAGCTGGATCCCAACCATGGGGACAGTAGCCACAGGCTGTAGAGAGAAGAGGAACCCCCCAGGGGCATGTACCAGCCCAGCTCTGGCATTTCCTGTTGTTAGGTCCGCGTTACTGGACGCGGTCTGGCTTCTGTTTGTCCGATTCCCAATTACTATATTCTAAGAGAAATCAATACACGCGACAAGGTGTGTAGCAAAACCTCAGAGAAACACACACTGAGCAGGGGGAGCTTCTGACCCCTGTTTTATTGAAAACTTTCATAGTTAGAGCATGCGCAGAACAGACAATTACCTAAATTAAAAATAATGAGAACAGAAAATTTATGACTATGTACAAGGTTGAATTCAGGGAGTATTTTATAGTTTTCTCAGTTCCCAGAGGCCCCCATGCGAAACAGCACATTCCTTAGATAAGGAATAAGGGATAAGGAGAAGCCTTGCAAAAAGCAATTACAGAAAAGTCCAACGTTAAAGCGTTACTCTAACATACAGAAAATAAACCATAGTCTTTCAGAACTATGTTTCTTAAATCTGGATCTTCTCATTTCCCCCCTTTGACATCTACATCTGTCTTTCCTGTGTCCACTTCGGAAGGTTTATAGCCAGTTCAGTCACTCAGGTACTATCCCAGGCCGGCGAGTTGCCTAGGGGAACACAGGTCTTCTCCAACTGGTTCCATCCCCCAAGTACTTGAACAGCATCCTTCCAAAGAAGAGTCTCGAATTTTGACAGATGATATGTCAATTCTAAAGGAAAGAAACATAGTTACTCACTTAGAAAGCGCATTATCTGCAATCAAGATACGTTTATGTGTTACTTTAGGTGTCTTGATCCTGGCTACAAGGCAAAGAGCTAGTTTTACTAGAACATAAATCATTATACCCAGAAGGCACAATGCCAAAATATTAATCAAGATATTCTTGATCCATTGTAGTGGACCACTCCAGTTTCCCCAATCTCCAAAAGGAGACCATTCTTTTGCAAATGTCCTGATTTTACTCTGTATCTTTTGAACTTCTTCTCTATGACCTATTATTACTTCATAATAATCAGGTATCTCTAATGAGGTATTATGTATCCAAATACAGCACTCGTAGTCCTCTGTCATTTCAAGTTATTTAACAAACTCTCTTTACAAGTAGATGCTCCTATATGGGTGTGGTTTTTATTTCCTAATAAGAAGCATCAATCTGGTCTATATGCTCTTCCCGTTAAATGGTAATTTATCTCATTAGCAGAACTATTGACTCTCTCATACTGTAATTGAATAGGGATGGCTACGAGGGGTACCCGGGAAGACGAAGGATGTAACTTACTACATATGCAGCATTTGTCAAAACCAGTTTGTCTAGCAAAAGAGTATTTATACTTTAGCAAAAGTAACTTTTGATGATGAGTGCCTATCTCCCTTCTATTTCTTATAGGTGCAGGGGATGAAATATTGAGGCAGAAAGCCATTATCATTGTTAAGAGGAAATATTTCATTTTCCCTCTGGACCTGTAACCTTTTTACAATGACTTGCGTGTATCCAAGTGGATTTCAAGCTTCACTGAAGTAGGCGTTGTCAAAAGAACTTGAAAGGGTCCTTCAAACCTTGATTCCAAAGATTTTCTAGAATGTTTCTTTACATAGACAAAGTCTCCTGGTTGGAGATTATGAGTTCCTGTTATCTGGTCGGGGTCTGGAAGAGAATCAAAAACACTTTTGTGCAGTTTAGTGAGATGTTTCTGCAACTGTATCACATAATCAGTCAATTCATCACATTTTAGGGCAAGATGTTGTGGAAAGTACAACCCAGTTCTGGGAGCACTTCCAAACAAAATTTCATAAGATGACAACCCTGTTTTCTTTGTAGGGGTGCATCTTATTGAAAATAACACAATTGGTAAACAATCTATCCATGGTTTACCTAATTCCTTCATAGTTTTCTGTAACTTCAGTTTAATGGTGCCATTCAGTCTCTCCACACTCCCTGAACTCTGTGGGTGATAGGGTGTATGGAAGGACTGCTGGACACCTAACATTTGCATTACATTTTGCATTATTTCACCTGTAAAGTGCGAGCCACGGTCTGACTCTCTAGGGTCTCACATAGACCAAAACGTGGTATTAATTCTGTGATTAATTTCTTAGCCGTGGTTTTAGCTGTTGCTGATTTTACTGGGTAAGCTTCTGGCCATCCTGAAAACAAGTCAATACACACAAGTACATACTCAAAGGGTCCACTCTTAGGGAGTTGGATGTAATCAATTTGAAGCCTTTGAAATGGATAGAGAGACCTAGGTTGATGTCTTACCGGTGTCTTAACAACCTGTCCTGGGTTCTCCGTCAAACAGAGCATGCTGCACAGTATTGTCGTGCCATGCTACTAAAGCCTGGAGCATACCAAGTCTGATTGGTACTCCTTACCATAGAGTTTGCACTCTGATGTGTAGGCAGGTGTGATACCTGTGCCTGTTCTGGGTATAGGAAGCTAGGCAAGCACAATCGGCTTCCTTTGACCCATAATCCATCATTTTGCTGGGCTCCTGCTCTGAGCCATTTTTCCTTTTCCTCAGGCATTACCTTGTCCTGAAGTTTCTTCAAAAGTTCCATACTTACCTTCGGTTCCTGGGTAAGATTTACACTTACACTCTCTATCTTCTTCAAAGCTGCTTGTTTAGCTGCTAAGTCAGCTTTTTCATTACCTTTAGCCTCTTTGGTTGTTTGTTTTGTGTGGGCTGCTACTTTTACTATAGCCACCTTTTTGACATTGTTCAGGTTGGTCAGAATTTCTTTAACTAAATCAGCATGTCTAATGGGGGTTCCTGCAGCTGTTAAGAAGCCCCTTGCTTTCCACAGGTGGGCGTAATCGTGGGCAATACCCCAAGAATAGGCGGAGTCTGTCCAGATCGTGCCTGTAGTGTCTTTTAGCAGCATTAATGCCCTAGAGAGGGCTGTAAGTTCTGCTTCCTGAGCAGACATATGAGGTGGTAATGGCTCAGCTTCTACAACTTCATGTTCAGTTACTATTGCATAACCTGTATGAAACTGTCCTTTTTCATCAGCATATCTGCTGCCATCTACAAAAAATTCAAATTCTGGGTTTTCTAAAGGTGTATCATGCACATGTGGTAAACCCATTGTCTCTTGCTTCATAAGTTCAATGCAGTCATGTGTGTCTTCAGTATATTCAAATTCTAAAAAATTCTCAAAATCTTCACTATTACTCCCCCCTTCAGAATCTGAAGAAATTGGTAACAAAGTCGCCAGATTCAGAGAAGTACATCTTTGAAACTTAATTGTTGGGGGTAGTAAAAGGGTACACTGCAGCCTAAGCTGTCTAGCCATTGACAGGTGTTTGGGATTTACCTGTGATAATATCCCATGAATGTCGTGATTGGTAGACACAGCTAATTCATTATCAAGTACAATTTCAGAAGCTTTGTCTACCAATAGAGAAACTACTGCTACACGAATAATAAGCAATAGGTCTTTGTTTTGTGCCATGTGCCTGCCTTAAAACTCCTGTAGCGTGTCCTTGTATTTCAGTAGCCATGAGTGTAAATGGCTTAGAATAATCAGGAAGACCTAAAGCTGGTGCTTGTGTGACTGCAAGTTTATGTTGGTCAAAAGCATCTCTTGCTTCTGGTGTTAGGCAAAAAAAAGGTGTAACTTTGACACAATCATACAGTGGTTGCATAAGTGAACTGGCATGCATAATCCACTGTCTGCAGTAAGAGATGAGTCCTAGAAACGCTCTTAACTGTTTATGTGTCTTAGGAGGTGACATGTTCCTGATTATCTCTACTCTGTCTTTAGTAAGGTGTCTAGTGCCTTGTGAAATGCAATGACCTAGAAAGGTAACTTGTGTTTGGCAGAATTGTAGCTTTTCTTTGCTAGCCTTGCAGCCATTCTCAGCCAAAAATGTAAGAAGAGACAAAGTACCCTCCTCACATGTGATTTTGTCTGGGCAGCAAAGAAGCAAAACGTCTACCTATTGTAGAAGTACACAATCTGTTGATGGTTTCCATCCTGCCAAGACTGAAAAGCGAAGAGGTGGTAACATTCAGGTGCTAAAGGAACCGAAAAGAAAGCTCCCGTTAGATCCACGCAAGAAAAAATACATGCTTGTACTCGGTATTTGAGAAAGCAATGTATGAGGGTTTGGAACCACTGGTGTCATTGGAGCCAAAATGTTATTAATGGCTCTAAGATCTTGTACCATCCTGTATTGCACAGGCTGTCCTGGTTCCAAAACCTTTTTCTTGACTGGGTACAAAGGAGTATTAGCCCCTGATTGCATCCGAATCAAAGCACCCTTGGCCAAAAGCTCGTCAATTTGTTCTCCTATAGCTTGTTCTTGTGCAGCACTCAAAGGGTACTGCTTAAGCTGTGGTAGGGTAGATCCTGGTTTGATATGGACCTCTACTGGTGAGACAGGGAGAAGTCCTATATCAGACCCTGACTTAGACCATAAATGGTCAGGTACAGTTCTTAGTAAATCTTGATCATTCTCTGTAAGTACATTAGTGAGTTCAAAATCTTCAAGAGCTTGTATTTGCATACAATATTCTAAATCATCAGGATGGTCAGGCAAAGTTAGAACAACTTGACCATCTTCTTGAAAATCAATTTTTGCTTGAAGTTTAGTTAAGTTATCTACACCCAATAAATTGTAAGGTGCTGAATCACAGACTAAAAATTTAGAGATAAACATGTGTGGACCAAGCCTGCCCTCTAGTGGTTTAGATATGGGCATAACTTTAGGCAGCCCATCGAAACCTGAAGCTATAGTTTGGGCTTCTGACTGCTGTTTCTTACTTAAAACTTTATTACTAATGACAGATTTAGTCGCTCCTATAGCAATCAAAAATTCAACTGTTTTGCCATCAATTTCAATCGGTATTATGGGTGTTTTGGCTGGTACTGTGAATGTTACTGCCGATAGTCAGTCTTGTTCTTCACTTTTAGATTCTGACTTATTGGGGGCTGTTCCTTGATCAGCAGCAAACTTTCTACAATTCCTCTTAATGTGACCAGGTTTGTCACAATAATAACATTTTAAAATTTTACTCTGAAAATTACCTTGAGATTTAGGTCTAACATCAGTGTTAACCTGGGCAACCATACGCACCTTGGGCTTGTCATGCATATCCATTTCAATACCCTGTGTTTTAGCTAACAATTGTGCCATAGTATGGTTAGTCCTCCAATCTGGGGTAGAAGCCTTTAACTTTTCCTTAATGGTTGGTTTTAAACTATCAATATAGGCTCTAACAAACAACATTTGAACTCCAATATTTCCAACATCTAAGCCTTCATCAACATATGTTGGTTCAAAATAAAAAATCAGTTCTACTGTCCCCAAGTCTAACATTCTGTGGTACATGTGCTCTCATATGGGGGTGACAGTACTGGGTTTGTTGGAACATCAGGTATGGGGTCTACTTGGGGATGAAGCAATGGTGTAGTATTCCATTGTTTCCTATGTGGACTGTACGTCCAGCCTTCCTTTTCTGCTAAACTTGAAAGTTTCAGAGCACATTCTACTTGATGATCCCATCCTTTGTCAAAAATAATTCCATGTTTCCCTTTAGCTATCTGTTCCCATTTCCCTAAATCTAATTGTCATTTATGAACTAGCTTAAATTCCTTCCAAATCTTTTTCAAATTCCTAGCGGCATCTAAGCCACACCTTTCCCTGGTGATTTCTTCTAATGTCTGCCACTTCTCTTCCTGGGGTATCTCTTTGGACTGTTCTTTTCCCACCTTCCTAGCAACCTGCCTCAGGTACCGTATTGGGGTCTAACCTCTCTGTGGGCTAGCCTTCTTTGGCTTCCTCCTGAGGAACTAGGAACTGGAGTACCTCTCTGTGGGTCTCTCCTGGTAATGTCTAGTGATCCTACCCGCTAACCAAATAGCAACACATAATCCAAGACAAACAATTAGGATCACAAACAACACATCACCTATCATATGGGTAAGTGACAGTCCTAGATACACTAATTGTATCTTATTCCCATCCCAGTAATATTGGCTTTAATTTTCTGAAATCACCACAAACAACACATCACCTATCATATGGGTAAGTGACAGTCCTAGATACACTAATTGTATCTTATTCCCATCCCAGTAATATTGGCTTTAATTTTTTGAAATCACCTATCGACTAGTCCTGGTCTTCTAACTAAGCCTGGGAACTGTGGTTCTTATAACTTAACAAAGTCAAGATCGGCTGGCATGCACCGTGAAGGCGCCGTCAAATCCGGTCAACTTGACAAACTAGCTCATGCCTAAATGAGCTATGGAACCATACAGGGTAAAATTTTTATCTAAAACTTCTTCTGGTCACCACTTGCGTTCACCGTCACTGGGTTATAGCGGGTTTTCCCTCGCCAGTGGGATGGGGCGTCTAATGACCTTCCAAAGTTTTTAACTAAATGCCAGGCTCATGATATCACAATTATACCTATCTCAGTATATTTAACTATCTAAAAGAGGAACAGACAGTACAAACAAATACAGACAGACAAAACAAATGCAGACAACAGAAGCGCCTTAGGATTCTTAAAATGACCCTCTTTCGCAGAGGCTGGCTATGCCTATCTTACCTTAGAACGGACCCGCTGATGCCTCACAGGGAAGAGCAGAGTATAAGAGTACATAAAAGCTGTCTCTTACCTGGCCAGGTTTTGAAGTCTGCTGTTCCGAGGTGGCATCAGTTGATGTTCCGTTCGGCGGGTGCGATACCCCTTGCGACAAAATAGAGAGTCTCTGTTCGGAGCGCCACTTAATGTTAGGTCCGCGTCACTGGACGCGGTCTGGCTTCTGTTTGTCCGATTCCCAATTACTATATTCTAAGAGAAATCAATACACGCGACAAGGTGTGTAGCAAAACCTCAGAGAAACACACACTGAGCAGGGGGAGCTTCTGACCCCTGTTTTATTGAAAACTTTCATAGTTAGAGCATGCGCAGAACAGACAATTACCTAAATTAAAAATAATGAGAACAGAAAATTTATGACTATGTACAAGGTTGAATTCAGGGAGTATTTTATAGTTTTCTCAGTTCCCAGAGGCCCCCATGCGAAACAGCACATTCCTTAGATAAGGAATAAGGGATAAGGAGAAGCCTTGCAAAAAGCAATTACAGAAAAGTCCAACGTTAAAGCGTTACTCTAACATACAGAAAATAAACCATAGTCTTTCAGAACTATGTTTCTTAAATCTGGATCTTCTCACTGTGCCGCACGTCACTGTACATATACACACTTTGTATACTGATAACGGGAAGCAGAAGAGGAATTCATTCTTGCGTTACCTGATGTGGGACTGGATGATGCTCCTAATAAACATCTGTAGCCTTAAAGCAGACCTACACACTTTTACATGCAAGCCCAGGACAGTTCTGCTTTTACTTGAGGAAAATTGTATTGTTATCTTTAACTTTTTGGGACCAGTTTGGGATGCCCCATAAAGAGATAGAGCAACCCCCCTAAGAATCTTATAAACTTGAAGGGAGTGTTGCTCCTCTTTAAACCAGAACTAAAATGTGTGATGTTCTTAGCGCAGGGGGACAGCCCCAATTCTGATAACCCCTTGCGCATTACATCTGAAAAATCGTACCCTTTTCCTCTGTCGAAACTAAGCGGCCAATCGCAGAGCTTGATTTGCTAGGTGGGAACAAGGAGAAGGGGTAATACACAGGGGGCATTGGTAATGGGAATACTCCCCTGCGCTAGGAACAACACCCAGTTTAAAGGGGAACACAACACTAACTCCCGGCACGCCATCTGCCAGCACTGGTGTTTGCTCTGTGTGCGCAGACGCCGTGGAGAAGAAGTGGTGGCAGATAAAGCGAAGATGGCGGGGACAGTGCGAGTGGTGGAGGCAGGGGGCAGGGATCGATTTCCCTGCCCGTCCGCCTGCCGCTCCTCCATCTTCTGGTCTTCCATGGCTCTGGCAGCCTGGCCAGCGGCGTGAGTATGATGGAAAGGGGGGTTTACTTTTTTTTTTTACTTTTGCCTATGGGGAATGGGAGGGGGTGATGCCACACTGCCTATGGGAATGGGAGAGGGGAATGCCACACTTCCTATGGGAATGGGAGGGGGTGATGCCACACTGTCTATAAGAATGAAAGGGGGAATGCCACACTGCCTATGGGAATGGGAGGGGGGTGATGCCACACTGCTTTGGGAATGTGGGGGTGCCATCCTGCCTATGGGGAATGGGAGGGCGAATGCCACACTGCCTATGGGAATGGGAGGGGGAATGCCACACTGCCTATGGGAATGGGAGGGGGGAATGCCACACTGCCTATGGGAATGGGATGAGGGAATGCCACACTGCCTATGGGAATGGGAGGGGGGAATGCCACACTGCCTATGGGAATGGGATGAGGGAATGCCACACTGCCTATGGGAATGGGATGAGGGAATGCCACACTGCCTATGGGAATGGGATGAGGGAATGCCACACTGCCTATGGGAATGGGATGAGGGAATGCCACACTGCCTATGGGAATGGGATGAGGGAATGCCACACTGCCTATGGGAATGGGTGGGGGAATGCCACACTGGCTATGGGAATGGGAGGGGGAATGCCACACTGCCTATGGGAATGGGAGGGGGGAATGCCACACTGCCTATGGGAATGGGAGGGGGAATGCCACACTGCCTATGGGAATGGGAGGGGGGAATGCCACACTGCCTATGGGAATGGGAGGGGGGAATGCCACACTGCCTATGGGAATGGGAGGGGGGAATGCCACACTGCCTATGGGAATGGGAGGGGGGAATGCCACACTGCCTATGGGAATGGGATGAGGGAATGCCACACTGCCTATGGGAATGGGATGAGGGAATGCCACACTGCCTATGGGAATGGGATGAGGGAATGCCACACTGCCTATGGGAATGGGATGAGGGAATGCCACACTGCCTATGGGAATGGGTGGGGGAATGCCACACTGCCTATGGGAATGGGTGGGGGAATGCCACACTGCCTATGGGAATGGGAGGGGGGAATGCCACACTGCCTATGGGAATGGGAGGGGGAATGCCACACTGCCTATGGGAATGGGAGGGGGGAATGCCACACTGCCTATGGGAATGGGAGGGGGGAATGCCACACTGCCTATGGGAATGGGAGGGGGGAATGCCACACTGCCTATGGGAATGGGAGGGGGGAATGCCACACTGCCTATGGAGACGTGAGGGAGGATTGCCACACTGCCTGCGGGAATGGGAGGGGGAATGCCACACTGCCTATGGGAATGGGAGGGGGGAATGCCACACTGCCTATGGGAATGGGAGGGGGGAATGCCACACTGCCTATGGAGACGTGAGGGAGGATTGCCACACTGCCTGCGGGAATGGGAGGGGGGAATGCCACCCTTCCTGTAATGGGGGGGATTTTGTACCTTGTCTATTATTTGGTTTTTGGGGGATGGTGTTTTTGTACAACATTTGTTTCAGAATATTTATTGTTGTCCTCCAAATCCTAGGTGCGTATTATATGGGGGGAAAATACGGTAATAACATGACCAGCTATGGCTACTAGACCACTGGAAAACTTTTTACTATACAGGCTGAACTGGGTGGACTAATGCCCTTATTCAGCCTTACATACTATGTTAAAGCGGAAATTTTGTCAAAGTATAACCCCGCAACCCTACCCTGGCGCTGACACAGGATGGAGGGGTTACAAAGAAAACAATTTATTATACTGGGGCCTACACCTCTCCTCCTGCCCCCCAGATCCTGGGCAGCGGCGCCATCTTGGAGTAAAACACAGAGCCGCATCTTCCGGCTCTGTGCGTGATCCTGCCCACCCATTCAAGTGAAGTATTTCTATTTCTTGGGGGAGAAGTCTAGCACAACCTCATGTGCATATGCTCCATGCAATTTTATTGTGACATTGTTTGATATAATCATTTTTTGAAGCCTATCATTTTATTGCATTATTTAAAGTGCCTTTTCAGGCGTAAAAAAAAAAAAACTATACTCGCCTTTTCTCCCATGCAGACAGTCGCTCCAGGTGCAGGGCTGCAGCACTTAACTGAAAGGCAGGATCCAGGTGCCTCAGCGCCCAGCATTATGCGCAGCGCCACTCTCTTGTTGTGAGTCTCTTCCTGATGCCCCGGCCATCAGGCACAGTGAGCTGCCATCGTGACTGATGGCGGGGGTGTCGTCATGTCGGATGCCGGGTGGCAAGGGACCTAGATTCAGCCTTTCAGGTAAGCACTGCAGCCCCGAACTAAGAGTGACGGTCTGTATGGGAAAAAAGGTGAGTATAGCTTTTTATGCCTGAAAATATACTTTAACTTATATTCTGGTTGTATTTAAATAATACTCTATTTTTAATAAAAATATTATATTGTATTATATAGGCAAAGTGTGGTGTTGGGCCTTGTTTTCCAGGAGCCATCTGACCATGCCCTCAAGGAGCCATCTGACCTTGCCCTCTAGAAGCCATCAGGCCTTTTTCTCCAGCAGCCATAAGACCATGCCCTTAAGGAGCCATCTGACCCTGCCATCTAGGAGCCCTTAGGTCTTGTTCTGGAGCCATCAGACCATGCACTTGAGGAGCCATCTGACCTTGCTGTCTAGGAGCCATCAGTCTTTGTACTCCAGGAGCCATTAGACCATGCCCCCTAGGAGTCATCAGGCCTTGTTTTCCAGGAGCCATCATACCTTGCCCTCTAGAAGCCCTTAGGCCTTTTTCTCCTGGAGCCACCAGACCATGCCCTTGAGGAGCCATCTGATCTTGCCCTCTAGGAGTCATCAGGCGTTGTTCTCCAGGAGCCATCAGATCATTCCCTTGAAGAGTCATCAGGCCTTGTTCTCCAGGATTCATCAGACCATGTCCTTGAGAAGCCATCTGACCTTGCCCTCTAGTAGTCATCCGACCTTATTATTCAGGAGCTATCAGACAATGCCCTCTAAGAGTCATCAAGCCTTTTTCTCCAGGAGCCATCAGACCATACCCTTGAGGAGCCATCTGACCTTGCCCTCTAGGAGCCCTTAGACCTTGTTCTTCAAGAGCCATCAGCCCATGCCCTTGAGGAGCTATTAGACCACTCCTTTGTGAAAACAACAGACGAGGAATTTGGGGTTACAGTGCTTTCTAGATCACTGCTCATTTTAACAAAGAAGTCCAGTGTTTTGTCCAGCCTCTTGCTAAAAAATAACGTTTAATAAACCAGTTTAAAAAAGCCAAAAATGTGGAATGGAATTAAAGCTTAAATAAAGCAGTGGGATGTCCCAGAAGCCACCAAAATAGCCAGGCACCAGTAACGCGTTTCGAGACGCTTGGGTTTCTAATCATACAATGTGAGAATAACATAACACTCTTTATATAGTAAAAAATGAAGAAATGGAAACTTACCTGGAGCAGCAGAGTCCGTCCTCGCAGCCTGCGTGTTGTCCGAAACCCGGAAGAGACAGGTGTGACGTCACGATTCCCCCGCCCTGTGATTGGACAGGCGGGCAACCAATGAAAAAGCCCTGTCAGTGAGATCAGCATACGCTGACCTACGCTATAGGAGCAGTCCTGCACAGGAAGGCACGTATTTAGCGTAGCATACTACTATAAGGTACGTAGTTAGCGTAAACAGGACGGTGACAGTACTCAATTAGCTTAGGAAAAAGCGATGGCAAATCAATGTAAGAAAGATAAGCGTACAAACGTAGGGGAGTAAGTAAAAGCGTGGGGAAAGGAATTAAAGAGCGTAGGAGCGAGGAACGGTGTCTGAAACTCCAGGAAAGCTGCAGTTTGATCAATGCTAAAAAACTTTGGCTGGACTCTAAGCTTCAACCACTAGTCAAACGCTTACCAGGATACATTAAAGACACAACTGAGGTACTTAAAGCTGTACAACGTACACAGTGGCCAGCAAATGGAAGCTGGATCACAATGGATATATCCTCACTGTACTCTTGTGTATCTTCCACGATCATGCAACTAAAGCCATCTTATTTATGCTAAATAAATATACAAATTTTGGGGAGGAAGATATTATCTTTCTATGTATGGTTCTCAACCACCTCTTGAGCCATAATTATTTTTGTTTTGAAGGTCAATATTTACAAAAATGTGCATCCATGGGGCCCCTTTTTCACCATCGCTTGCAAACTTATACATGGGATGGTGGGAGTCCCAGGTCATATTCTCTGAAAACAATAACCATAACCATCTTTTTTGGTATGCAAGATACATTGATGATCTAATATGTATATGGAAGGGCCCTCGGGAAGCAACCAGTGACTTTCTTGCGTACCTAAACTCTAACAACTTCAACCTAGCCTTCACAGGAAATTTTCAATCTAAAGAGATTGGTACGAACCGATTGGTACCAAAACTTTCCGCAAAGCAACTGCAGGAAATTCAACTTTATATGCGACCAGTTGCCATCCCCACCATACTAAGGAAGGGGTACCATACAGAGAATTTCTGAGGGCAGCCAGGAATTGTAATACGGAGGTTACTAAGATAAAACAGTTTGATACAATCCATTTGAGGCTCCAACAAAGGGGATACAGTTTGCAAACAATAAATAAAGCTAAATTCAAAGCCAATGAGATTAAAAGGGATGAGATCCTACAGACAAGGAATCCATTCCGGTTACTATGGTTACGAGATACTGTAAGGAGTTTACAGCAACCTGAAAGAACGTTATGTCTAACCTACCGATCCTAAATTCTGATCTAGACCTACAAATTATATTGGATGAAGGGGTAAGAGTTGTGGCTAAACGAGCCCCCACATTAGACTATGTCCCGAGGTACTCCGAAGCCAAAAACCAAATCTACAACCTGGCTGGCTTGCAAGGGATGTTTTCCTTGTGGCCAGACCCGATGTGCATGTTGTAAGTTCATCCATAAGAACTCCTATTTGGAGTCCACTGTAACGAAAAAAAATGATATACAATTTCAGATATCCTCAATTGTAATTCCAGTATTGGTGTACCTAGTAACTTGCGCAACATGTAACCTACAAGATGTTGGATGTACTATGCACAGATTCTTTGGAGCATATATAAAAGAAGTGTCTTCTAATGCCAGAGGGGGGATCTGCATAAGAAACTCCTCAAAGCTGAGGTTATATGGATTTTAAAGCTGGCTACACATATTATTATTATTGTTTATTTATATAGCGCCATCATCTTCCATAGCGCTTTACAAAGTGTGCCAGAAGGCTTAAATGATGACTTGATCTTTCATTATTCACTGATCTCTAAATCCAGTATGGCTGGTTAAATCCATTGTTTCTTCTACGCAGGCTATTCCACATTGTTTTTAATTCTTAAGTGAATCATTGATTTTTATACACATTTTTGCACCCTTTTTTTTCTTTTGGTGAGGTACCTCTTTTTTGTCTATATAGTATGGATAGGTGAGCCTATTTTTCCCATCGTATCCATGTAACCTTGAAACTTTAATATCTGCGTATTTTGACCAGTCCATGCTTTTAAATAAGCTAGCCCCCCCCCCCCCGGGAATATATACCTTAACTGTACTGCCTTCAGCCGTGAATATTTATTTGTTTTTATTTATCTCCAGTTGAGGAGGCGTTGTGCTTTATTTGGGGTTTTTCCGCAGCTATTGCACTTCGGGTCTACCTTAAGGGGAGGCTTATTCTTCTCATCAGGCTTGTGTTTTTTTGCTTATACGCATATACGCTATAGCTACTTCTCCATCAGCTGAGGGGGTATTGAACCTATATAACTTTTGTCCCTCTAGCTGTTTGGGTCCACTTTAAGCTCCATGATCCTATCTATTTATACTTTTCCATTCACAAATGTGATATTTCAATTTTAGTGTGATAATTAGTATTCTAGCATAAGCTGTTTATTACTTCAATTTTAGTGTGATTCCTGATATTTGGGTATATGCCATCCATTTTGATTGAATTGCACAATTCTGTCCTGATGCTTTGGAGTTTTAGCATGGATCAAACTGCAGCTTTCCTGGAGTTTGACACCGTTCCTCGCTCCTACGCTCTTAGCTTCCTTCCCCTCCGCTTGTATGCTTAGCTTCCTTACATTGATTTGCTATTGCTTTTTCCTAAGCTAATTGCGTACTGTCTGTGTACCTTATATATTATGCTACGCTAAATACGTACCTTCCTGTGCAGGACTGCTCCTATAGCATACGTCAGCGTACGCTGCTCTCGCTGACAGTGCTTTTTCATTGGTTCCCCGCCTGTCCAATCACAGGGCGGGGAATCGTGACGTCACGCCCGTCTCTTCCGGATTTCGGATGACACCCAAACCCTGTTAGAGGGAAGCGCGAGATGTGGCCTCCAGCGTGCTCAGAGCCGCTGTGGTTGTCCTTCACTTGTCCGTACATACCACAGCGGCTCTGAGCGCTCTGATTGGACGAGTGCTCGCGTAGGAGCGGGGTGAGGTGAGTTTTTTAGGGCGATCTGGGGGGTTTCACGCAGTGGAAGTAGACCAAAATCCAGGATAGTGAAAATCCTGGGTGTTGGTCCACTTTAAGCTTTAATTTCTTTCCACATTTTTGGCTTTTTTAAACTGGATTATTAAAAGTTATTTTTTAGCAAGAGGCTGGACAAAACACTGCACTTCATGTTCTTTGAGGAGGATTGCCTGAGATCTCCCTGTCCGTGCCTCGAGGAGGTGGTTGGTGAGCTGGCTATTTTCTGTATTTGTTTGCATTTTAACAAAGAAGCAGAGGAGGAGAAAGAAGCAGAGAGATCCTCTGCTAAACACAGCAGGGAAGGCCATATCTCAAACAAATAACTTAATTGATGAAAAATACAGCCACAACTCACATTCCCAGAATACCATTTACATGCAAAAAAACATAGGAAATGTGCAAACTGACATACAGAATTATGGAATATGTTGATGACATTCTTGAGGTGCCTGAAGAACTAACCCTTGAAGAATCTAAGCAAGCTGTGAAACCTCCACTGGCTGAGCCTATTACAATGGATGATACTGATGATTTGAAGCTCTGAATTAGATTTTGACTTGTCCATCCAAACCCCTTCAGGCTTTCCAAAGAACTATATCAACAAAGGTCACCAATACAGGCTTGTTTATTTCAGCCTTTGTTATTCTTGAGGAGCCCGAAGAAGACTTTGCCCTCAAATGTGCCCCTGAGGAGCCGTCAGACCATGCCCTCGAGCCGGTTGTGTCGGTTTTTCCCTTTGCTGTACAAAGTTTTTTTTTACCTTGAACTTGAACCTGGGAATGCTGTAGCATTCACAACCCCAGAGAAGCTTAAAGCGGACCTTCACTCTGAATAACAGTATATCTTATATGTTTCCCACACCCTGTACATACAGATTGTCCACATTAAAAATCATCCTACCTGCATCTACTGCATGTTATGAGCCTTTAAACATCCAAGATGGCGGCTTATGGAAGCCGCCATCTTATCAGGCAGCCTGCAAACAGGAAGTGCCTCCTGACTGTGCTGCTCTGCATTCTGGGACTGCTGACCTTTACCTGACCCCAGCTCTGCTCTGTCTGAGCAAAGCATGGCTATAACCCGCCCCCCTGTACCTTATCCCACTCTCCTCGGTAAGTGTGATGCTTCTGAGTCAAGATGGTGGCGCCCGTATCCTAAATTCCTGAACAGAGTTGCAGCCCAGTGGGGGAAAGAATAATAAGTTAGTGACTAAAAACGTAAAATATATTAATTTTAGATGCTGGGGAACTGTTTTTTAAGAGTTTGGGCTTTTCATTAAATCACACTGAAGGTCCGGTTTAAGCCAGTTCAAAAAATCTAATCCACTTGTGCTAACTCTACCATCTTCCCCAGGCTGGAAGTTCTTCAAAAACACAAAAGCAAGGAATAACAAGAGCAAAAAAATGAAGTCTGTACTGAGGTCAAAGAGATCAGAATATGTTCAAGTTATCACTGCTTTAAAAATGTTCAACTGAACATCAAGATCCATGTGTGAAACTTTTGTCATAAAATAATGATCCAAAATCGCATAAATTGCAAATCTTTGTAAACCTTTGCTTCATTGCCTAGTATGACCCCACTTGGGCAGCAATAAATGCACCTAAACTTTTCAGGATAATTGTTGATTAGCCGTGTAGATCGGCTTGGGGGAATTTTAGCCTTTTCCTTTTCAACTCTGTTACGTTGGTGGCTTTCCTCCCATAACATTTCAGTTGGATTAGAGTCAGGACCAGGCACATTGTAGAGGGTCTAGGAAAAAGAAGTTATAGCAGTTAAAGTGATCCTATAGCCAAAAAGGAAGTTTATATAGTTACCTTCTGCCCCCTGCCCAGTGCCCTAAAACAGACTGTGTTTTTTCTTTACCTAAAGCCTTTGCACAATATTCATAAAACATTAACAGGAAGCAGTGAGGTGTTTGAATGGTGGCCATATGGCTCCCTGGCCGTACAGCAGCAACTTCCCTTCCCCCCCCCCCCCCCCCCCCCCCCGTAATTAAAGAAACACAGGCTGTTTTAGGGCACTGGGCTGGGGATAGAGGGTGGCAATATAAACTTTCCTTCTGGGTATAGGATCATTTTAAATGACAAGTACCTTTTTTGATCAGCCCACACGAAATACTACAGAAACACGCATTGCTGGATCTGTACAGTGCAACGGCCAATAGGCACCCCACACGGCCCCATTGTGGATCATGGTTACTAGCATCTGAGCTGCGCGTAGTCCAGAAGTGGCCTCTGCCCCTCCCCCTGAAAATCACCGTAGCGCTCAGTGACTGCACACAGCCCTTTAAGGAGAGATTTCCAGGCACTCCCCAAGCAGGGACAGAACCCACAATGGGTCACCAATTTGCATTGCCCTGGCTTGAGGAGCGCATTTGGGGGGGGGGGGGGGGGGGGGAATTGCACACCTGTCACAGCTAATCATAGCCGAGGATTTCTCCTTAGTGTGTAGTCACAAGCTGAACAAGCATTGACGGGGGGGCTTGAATGGAACACTAACTACTGGCTGCTCCCCTTCAGCTGTGTACATAGCCCACTGTGGGATCGCCGGTGAGGTGGGTATACTAGGCGATCCAGGGGATTTCACACGGCAGAGCATCCCAATTTGGGAGGCCCCATGGATATTAAAGTCTCCAAGGCTGGTCAAAGAGGCTTTTGTTCCTCTTTGAACATTAGGGGGTATATAGATATAGGGGGTATAGAATATGATTTTCATTATTATATGACACATTTAATAACTATTTGCTTTCTAGAGCATAAATATTGAATCCCATAAAACACTGTCAGGCAAGGTGCGGTTTATATTGCACAGTTGCTTTAGCAACGTATAAGAAGGGTTGGTAAGTAAAGTCTTACTGCAGTAGGTCCTCTGGTGTAGGCAGCAAGACAAAATGGAGAGTATAATCTTGTCTCCATGGTTCAAAACCTTCATCAAGCTATCAGGCTGCCTGATGAGGCAGTGTCCACCATTTTCACATCCAGGAGCAACTCCCTACTCAACTGTCACTAAGGCAGCAACCGCATCTGTGACAGCTCTTCTGCTACGGCAACTCTGCATGGCCAAACTGACAGCCAACATTCCCACTCACCAATATAAGTTGATCTAACGATCAAACTGGACCAACAGCCTGGCACATTTGGAAAACAAAACTAACTGCCACTGCCCCCTCTGTGTACTAAAGCATTGTCAGCACTTACATTTGCTCCTGCATCCACTCAAAGCTGAAACCCAGCCTCACTGATTTTCTAGTGGTAGCGGCCATTTTGGAGCTTTCTTTCCCAGCATCTCAGCCATGCTGCTGCCTGGAGTCGACTGACATAACTAACAGTGCACATTAACAGGAAACCCAGCAGCACTTCCTGTTTGCAGGCGGCCTGCAGCTCCATGAGCTCCCATTTTGTTTTTAAAATTTACCACAGCAGGAGTTAGAAAAAAGTAATTGATTTGTATGTGCAGAAATCTGAATTACCCTGGAGAGGGATACATATGAGCACTGTTTGTTGTGTTGCTACGTTTAAGTTATTTTTGACTGTTGGTCTACTTCAAATAAAACAAGTGGACCAAAACCTGCAATCTTGGGTTTTGGTCTCTCTCTCCCTCGGTCATCTCAATTTGTGACATCCCTCTGTGTGAAACCCCCTGGAATGTTACAGAAATTCACCTATCCAAGGGCGGCATGCAGCCTATGCATGTATTGTTGGATCTGTAAATTCCACGCCGATCCAGGGGGTTTTACACAGCAGGACATCCCAAATTGAGATGCCCTAGAGAGAGAGAGACCAAACCCGTTTTGGTCTACTTTAAAGTGAATATCCAATCTAAGGACTTCTCTTTCTGCTACTTACAGCTCCCCCATCCACTTGCTCTCCTTTTCTATTACTTACAGTAATTAATTTTTTGCCTGACCACTATTTTCCTGCCAAATGCACCAGATTCTTTGGCTTACAGTGGACCAAAAGCCATTAAAAAAAGGCCAAAGGACTTACTCACTTTCTGGCTGCAGGTCCAGATGCTCCCCCAACACACCGCCGACTACTGTTGCCTGTGCTGCTGCTTTTGCCTACTGCCTATGGCTTTACGTAGTGGTAAATCACGTTACATGATCCAGTATAAGGCTGCGGATCCCTGGCAAGGTGACATCAGTTACCGGGCAACAGTCCACAGCTATGCTCAGCTATTCTCAAGGAGGCCCTGAAGCTCTCTCGCCAACGCACCTTAGGAAAAAAGCTGTACACTCTCTATGAGAGTTCAGAATCCAGTTGTGAGGTGAAAGGCTGCACCCAGGAGGATTGTGGTATACATACTCCCGGGTGTAGCAAGATAGCGGCGCAGAAGCGAGAGGTCTGGGGCCCATCGGCTTGGTAAGGTGAGTAGGTCATTAATAAGCATGTAGAGGTTTGCATGCTTATTATAAAAAAAAAAAAAAAAAAAAACTTTCGGCCTGCATTAAAGTGGACAAAAACCCAGGATTTAATTCATGTCCCCACATGCTCTATTCCAAGTATGCCTCACACCCTGCTTCGTTAATGATTAATCACTTCTGGGTTATAGCCACTAGATGGCGCTTTTCTAGCAGAGATGGCAAAAAAAGAAGCCCCTCCCGGTCCACAAATACCTGAGACCTCCCACACATTCCCCAGTATAGTCTCTGCTAGAAGGCGACGACAGTCAAGATGATGGCTCCTCTCCTGTCAGGTAGGCCGGGTGCACACCCGGCCCCAATTAATTTTTCTATTTCCACCTGGACTCTTTTTGTTAATTCCCCTACGCCTCCAAGCTATGGCTGCAGGGTCTGGGTGAGGGTAGGTGACACCTTAGAGGTGTTTTTGGCTAAGTAGCCATGCTCCACCGCAAGGCCCTCATCAAAGGGTAGGCGGGCGTCAGGTTATGGTGTTCCTGACATGGGATGCCCTGTCCGTTCTGAAGCCCTCGCTACATTTCCAATTGTAGCTATCAGTATCCCCCCATTTACTCCCTGTTCCCGGTTAGTAAGGGGGGTGGGTCTGTCCCTCCATTTTTGTGCTCTCTAGTGTGTGTTCTGTGTGCTTGGTGCAGCACTTTTATCGTTTATGCGCTGGCTATTGCCAGCGTGCATGTATGTGTGTGTGTGTGTGTGTTTCTTGTACTAGGCGCGGCCCGCACGCTCGCTCTCCGGCAGCGGCGGCGGGCCGGCAGTGAGTGGCCGGCTGTTGTCAGGCGCGGCCCGCACGCTCGCTCTTCGGCGGCGGGCCGGTTGCACGGTATGTGGCCGGTCTCTTTCTTGGGCGCGGCCCGCACACTCGCTCTCCGGCGGCGGCGGGCCGGTTGTAATGGCGGTGCCCGGCTCCGCAGCCTTTGCCGGGGAGCGCGGCTCGCTTCTCCTCAGTCAGGGTAGGGGCGGGGCCTGGCGTTCTTCGCGCCTGTGACGGCCCACCCTTCCCTGTGGCGCGTCGGCCGGCTCTCAGCCCTATTGGCTGGGAGCGCGGCGGCGTAGGTTTCCCGCGTAGTGGGGGGGGCGGGGCGCGATCCGCTTTGGCCCGCCTCCCTCCCTCCTCCTTCCTTCCCTCGGGTCTGCGCCGCCATCTTTCTCCGGTTTTGTGAGTGTCCCTCGGGGTCATTTTAGTGGTAAGATGATATGTATAATTTTCAGTGTATGCTGGCTCCCCTGGGGGCCTTTAGATTTTGCCTGGTATATTTACCTATTCATATATCTATGTACATGTCTGTGTATGCTTATATATATATATATATATATATATATATATTTAGATATAGAATGTCTCTTTTGCCTTATGTATTGTATGCATTATGGAGACGACGTATGCATGTTGTGTTAAAGGGGTCCCCCCGTGGTGTCTTTCTGGTGGGACAACTGTGGCTATTGAGGTCCCTTGTCAAATTGTGTTTCCCTTTTAATTCTAAAAACCTCCCACTAACGGACTCTATGGGGCATCCCGGGTAGCTTATAGCGTAATTCCCATTGGTCAATGCGACTACCTAAAAAATCACCATATGGAGGCTTCCCAGGATAACCGCGCTCGGGATCCCTTCGGGGCAACCCCGGCAGTGTGTGATATGTGGGGTGTTCCTTGATTTTGTGTTACATGTGTACAGCAGGAGATTGTGCGGCAATCCGGGCCCCGTGCGGCCAGGTCGGCCCCGTTGACCTCATCACCTACACCCCCACGCCTGGTCTTGACCCCAAGTGACGTTGTCAATTGTGGGGAGTCGCAATCCGATGTCTGAGCCAGACTGGCTAACATTGAGAGAATGATTGCTAGCTCTGCGGCCAGGATGGCCCCAGCTATAAAACGGCACTCGGCGCCCGCTGCGCCAGCCCTTGACTATATGATTATAATCCTTTTGTTTGGTCAGTTTATTCCCCGTTTGTGGAGGGGGAATTGCTTCCTGACTCCGATGCCGGTACGGAGCGTGGGGATACCGTTGATACATCCCAGGCTCGTTACCCATAATTTTGTAGTGCTTGCCATTTCCCCTCCTGCGGAGGCCCCTGCGCATAAAAAAAAAAAAAAAAAAAAAAAAAAAACATTTTTTTGATACCACCGAACCTCGTTTGGAGCTTCCGGATCGGAAGCACTTTAACTATCTGATTTTTAAGGAATGGGAATGGCCTAGCTGGCTCCCTGGTTTTCCTTAAGGGTGGGATAGGAAGTATCCCTTCCATGTTGATGTGGTTAAGCGTTGGTCTACATCCCCAGAGGTCGACGCTCCCGTCCTGGGATTGTCCAATACGTTGGTCGTGCATACCCCGGATTTCACTAACTTGAGGGGTAGTGAGGACCGACGTCTCGTCCGACTAGCTTCGCATACCTTCGCTGGTGGGTGTGGCCTTGCGCCCGGTGTGTGATTCAGCTCTTACGGCTGCGGTTACTAGAGCTTTTTAGGGGCCTTCTGGATGGTTCCCAATCTATTCCTTGCAGCGAGGAGTTTAGACCTTTGACTCATTGTGATTTGTTCATTGACTTTGTCTTATTAGTCTTGGATGATACTATCCGTCTGTGTAACAGGGCCTCGGCATTGCAGGTTGCTATACGCTGATTGGTCTGGTTGCGCCAGTAGGCGTCCGATAACGCTGCCAAGAAGGCGCTCACAGGGCATTCCTTCGCGGGTCTGCAACTGTTTTGTGATCGACTAGATTCTGTTATCAAGGGAGGCAGGTTACCTCTACACAAGTGGCAGGACCGGCCCTTTCGTGGTTCAAGCTCTTTCAACCACTCCTTTCGTGGCTCTTGGACGGGCAGGGGAACATCCTTCATTGCATTCAGAAGTGGTACCTGGGGTAGGGGCAGAGGTCTTGCCCGACCTGGGTTTTCCTGGGGTGCTAACCCCAAATACGCTGCCGAGCCCGCTCAGCATTGAGGGGGCGCTCTCACCTTTGCGGGTGGGGGGACGGCTGCCGCTCTTTGCTTTGGTCTGGACTCTAGAGGTCACAGACATTTGGATCCTGGAGGTGGTCTCCTCTGGGTACAAGCTGGAGTTTTCCGGCTTCTTCCTAGATTCCTCAGGTCACGGGTTCCTTGGACCCACGGGCGGCACAGGGACTGTTTTCTGGCGGTGCCAAGCCTTTGGCATATGGGGGTCGTTTGTCCAGTTCTCCCCATAGAGAGAGGTCTGTGTTACTTTTCCAACCTCTTTACTGTGCCCAGGAAGGATGGCTCCGTAAGATCCATTTTGGACTTAAAGATTCTCAACCGGTTCTTCTGAACCAGAAAATTTCGCATGGATTCCATGCGCTCTGCTGTCAATTTCCTATGCCCAGGGGACTTTTTGACCTTGATGGGCATTAGGGATGCTTACCTTCATGTGCAGGTTTTTCCCGGGACACCAATGGTTCCTCAGGTTTGCGGTAGGCGATCAGCACTACCAGTTTGTGGCTCTTCTCTTCGGGTTGGCCTCGGCACCCAGGGTGTTCGCCAAGGTGTTGGCGGGCGTGCTGGCCCGTCTTAGAGTCCAGGGCATTCGCATTTTGCCTTATCTGGATGACCTTCTCATTACGTCATCTTCTCTCCTCCAGGCGGAACTGGACATCCGGAAGGTGTTGACGACACTGGAGAGGTTCGGGTGGGTAATCATTTGCCCCAAGTCCTCACTCTCTCCGTCAAGGGTGGCTCTCATTCCTGGGCATGACTCTGCATATTATTCAGCTCAGGGTTTTCTTACCCCAGCCGAAGGCGGATGTTCTTCATGCACTAATTTGTTTTCTTATGTCTAACCCTCGTCCGTCCTTCAGACAAGGGATGAGGCTGGTGGGATTGAAGGTGGCTTGCTTGAGGCAGTGCCTTTTGCCCAGTCTCACATGAGACCTCTTCAACTCCATCTATTATCGTCCTGTGACAAAGGTCCTCTGTCCCTGGATCGGACCTGCGTTCTGGAGAGACCTTCAGGTCCAGGGGCTGTGGGGTCCTCAGGAGGCTTACGCTTTCATCAACTTTCTGTAGCTGGAGGCGGTTTGGTGGTGCTGTCGCACGTGGCACATCGCCTCTAGGTACCGGTTCTGGTTCGCCCCGATTATCGGACCGCGTTTGCTTACATCAATCGCCAAGGAGGGGCTCGCAGCAAGAGTGCCCTCCGGGAGGTGTCTCTGATTCTTGCATGGGCCGAGAGCATTGTGCAGGCATCTCGGCAGTGTACATTCCAGGGGTGGAGAACCTGGCAGCGGACTCCCTAAGCAGGGGGTCCTCTCGCCGGGGGGAATGGTCCCTCAGCAACGAGGTAATTCTATTCCCCTGTCGCAGGTGGGGGATGCTGGAGGTGGATCTGTTTGCCTCTCGGCACAATCATAGGTTCCCTGCATTTGTTTCTGTCCCAGGACCCTCTGGCTCTGGCGGTGGATGCCATGTCTCTGTTCTGGCGGGAACTCGGTTTCCTGTATCTGTTTCCTCACTTTCCCATGGTGGGCAAGGTGATACGCAAGCTGGTTCACGTGGGTGTGCCTGTAATTCTGATGGCCTCGAGGTGGCCAAGACAGGTGTGGTTCGCTGACGTCGTGTGGTTGGCAGGCGATCATTACAGACTGCCTCTGGTTTCGGATCTGATCACGCTAGGTCAGCTTGTTACTCCAATTTACAAATGCTGGCTTGACAGTGTGGCTGCTGCAGCCTCCATTCTACTAGAAATGGGTTGGTCCAAAACTGTTGTCCTTACGCTTGTCAGGGCTAGGAAGTAATCTTCCTCTGATATCTACTACAGGACCTGGCGGCCTTACTTTGATTGGTGCGAGGATAGAGTCTTTCCTTGTCGGGTGTTTTTCCATCCCTCGAACTCTGGAGTTCCTTCAGCATGGACTGGACATGGGTTTTCAACTTAGCACTCGGAAGGGGCATGTTTCCGCTCTTGTGGTTTTCTTCAGAGGTCTTTCGCTCTTCATCCTTTGGTTAAGATTTTTTTCCAGGGGGTCACTCTTGTGCGCCTTCCTCGCAAACCCTGGTCACCTGTTTGGGATTTAAATTTGGTGTTGTCTGACCTTCAGGGTCCTCCTTTTGAATCTGGGCAGGTTTCGGCTTTTTCCATTTTCACCTTAAAAGATTGCCGTTTTTGGTGGCTATCGCCTCTGTTCGACGTGTTTCTGAGTTGGCGGCTCTGTTCATTCAGGGCCCCTTTGAGAGACATCTAGACAAGGTGGTTTTCCGCTTTAGACCGGACTTTCTGCCAATGGTTGTCTCTGCCTTTCAACTCAGTTAGGGCATTGTGCTTCCTTCCTTGTGTCCTAAGCCTAGCAACGACAAGGAGAGGGCCTTGCGCTCTCTGGATGTTGTTAGATGTGTAAGGTTCTATCTGGTGGCTACTTCACCATTCCGGAAGGCGGACGCCTTTTGTTGTGGTGCCCTCTGGGCCCAGGAAGGTTTTTGGTGTCCGTCAAGTCTATCTTTAGTAATTGGATTCGTTAGGCCGGTATTAGGGCCTATGCTGCCAAGGGGAGGGATCCCCCTTTTCAGTTCACTGCTCATTCTACTCGTGCTGTACTTGATCTTCTGTTCATACTTTTGCCAAGTTTTATGAGGTTGATGTGCGGGCCTCAGCGGATGCTGTTTTTTGGCCGCAAAGTTCTGCAAGCTGCAGTGATTTAATTTGGGCATTTTTGCCTGTTGGGATCCCCACCCATTTTTGGACACTGCTACTGGATGTCCCAGAAGTGATTAATCATTAACGAAGCAGGGTGTGAGGCATACTTGGAATAATACCATTTTGTGATTACTCACCTGTAAAATGGATATTATAAGTATGCCTCACACCCTGCTTCGACCCGCCCTGAGTTGTATCTTGGATCCTCTTTATGGTGTTCATGTTGTTATTTTTATTATTGGCTCTTCCTGGTCCCCTTACTGCTTTCATATACTGGGGAATGTGTGGGAGGTCTCGGGTATTTGTGGACCGGGAGGGGCTTCTTTTTTTGCCATCTCTGCTAGAAAAGCGCCATCTAGTGGCTATAACCCAGAAGTGATTAATCATTAACGAAGCAGGGTGTGAGGCATACTTATAATATCCATTTTACAGGTGAGTAATCACAAAATGGTATTTTTTTAATCTACGTTCTATGTCATGCATAAAAATGCACAGCACATAAACGCTGTCCACAGAACTCAGATTCTAATGAGATAGGCTGGAGGTGGGTGCACACATCAGCCATAGGTAAGCTGAGTATGTGGATGCAGCCACGCATGTGTCATGGGATCGCTGACACGTTTATTTTACACTCTGGAACAGAGTACATGACATAGTCACAGCAGGCTTCTCTCATTGGACGAGAGGCCGTGCATGTGCCGTTGAAGCGCGGAAAGTTGAGTTGTTACTGGCGAACTTGGGGAGAGGGGGGTTTCACACGAGAAAGCGAGGGGCCGCCCCTGGGATCTGTTAGATTCCAGGCCTGCCGTTTCTAGGTTTTGTTCTGTTTTAAAATCTCCAATTATATGTAAATAGCGTATGTGTCCTAAGTTAAGCTGCTGTCTTTGTTTCAATTTCTGCATCTTGGCTGAGCTGGGAAAGACATGACTTGACGCAGCTTTGTGTGTGCTCTGCTGTGGTCAGTGGCAGCTGTAGGACCACTGTAGCTTGATAGGCTCGCTCATTCTGGGAGCATAGAGAGACAGGGGCAGCTGTGTTACCACATTTCTGCGTGGTCCTAGAGGAAAGGAATGGAAAGGAGACTGCTATGGCTTCTACCCTTTACTGCAGGAGAAGCACATGAGGAAGACATCAGGTTATTCCAAGTATGTCACACACCCCGCTTCCACTATTCATGACATGGGTTATGGTCCAGTAGAGGGCGAACTTCTGCAGAGATGAAAGCAAAAAAGAAGCCCCTCCCGGTCCATAAATACCTGGGACCTCCCACACATTCCCAGTTCCTTCTCTGCAGGATGGCGAGCAAGTCAGAAGATATATGCTGCTCTTCCTTGCAGGTAAGCCGGGTTTACACCCAGCCATGTTGGCTCTATTTCTGCCCGGAACTTTATGCACTAAGCCCATTTCTAGCCTCCCAGCCTTGGCTGCAGGTCCGGGCGATGGTAGCCTTCACCTTAATAGGTGTTTAGGGAGCCATGCTCCCCCGTGAGACCCCATACAAGGGGGTAGGTGGGATCGGGGTTGGTGACACCGGTTTGGGATGCCTTGTCCCCATTTAATTTCCTTACACCTGTTGGTGAGGGATTCTCCCCCTTCTGGGTCCCCTCTTGTTACCCTCCAGCGGGGGGGGGGGGGGGGGGATGGCATTCTCCTATTTTTCACTTTATGTATATGTGTGTGTGAGTGTGCTTGTGCGCTTGATTCACGTTGCGCTGTGCGCTCTGCCTGCAGTCTGGGGGGAGCTTCTTCCCCTCAGGCTGATTCTGTGAGGGGGCGGGGCCGGGCGCTCGCCCGTTGCCGCGGCCCGCCCCCTTCTGTTGCCGCCATTGCGGGCCCATCCCCTTGCTGGGAACCGCATTACTTGGACTCGGAGGGAAGGGGGCGGCGCGCGATCTGCGCTGGCCCGCCCCGTCTTCTCCCTCCCTCTTTCTTGCAAGCGCTGCTGGCCGATTAGGACGCCATTTTCTGTGGTGGGTGAGTGCCCTGCTGGGCTTCCCCCTATTCTTGCGATGCTTGGCCAATATGCCTCAGTCGCCTCTTGGGGCAGCGCTGCCTATCTGCTTTTGTTTTACTCATGACATGTATTTATTATGCAATGCTCTGTGTGAGTGCATGTGCTTATGGCCACATATCTTGTGTCTTTCAGGAGGACTCCCTGTGCCTTGCTTAAAAGGGGGTTCTCCTGGTCCTAGGGTCCCTAGCTGTAATTGGGGCACTTATAAATCCTCCCACTCGGGACTTAAAGGGGCATCCCGGGTTGCTTACCAGCATAATTCCCTCTGGTCTTTGCGACTACCTTAAAATCACCATATGGAGGCTCCACAGGATACCGGGCTTGGGCTACCTTCGGGACAATCCCGGCTATGTGTGGGTTGTGGGGTACCCCTTACGGGGGAGAATGTTCTAATTTGCATACCATGTGCGCAACAGGCCATTACACGGCAGTCGGGATCCCAGGCGTCTGGGTCCGTGCCTCCCGCCTCATCTCCTACCCCTCCCCACATCATCCGTACCCCAAGTGACACTGTCATTAGTGGGGAGTCGCACTCGGATGTATGTGCTAGGCTGGCCAACCTCGAGAAAATTATTTCTAGCTCAGTGGGCAGAAAGGCCCCTGCTAAGAAAAGGCATCTGTCACCGGCTACGCCGGTAATTGATTGTGATGATTATGACTCCCCTGACTGGGCTGATTATTCCCCGCTCGAGGAGGGGGAATTATTTGAGGAATCCGGGAACTGCAGTTCTTTGATTCTGATGCCGGGCAGGCGCTAGGGGATGCTGTGGATACTCCCAGGGTCCTGACCCATCTCTCCGAGGTTCTGGGTATTTCCCCACCAGCGAAGGCCCCTCCGAAGAAGGGGGAATTCTTTGGGTTCTCTAAGCCCCGCTTGGAGTTTCCAAATCAGGATCATTTTGACAGCATTATTCTTAAAGAATGGGAGAAGCCGAGTCGCCTTCATGGTGTTCCTCAGGGATGGGATAGAAAGTATCCCTTTCCGGTGGACGCGATGAAGTGCTGGTCTTCCCCACCCGAGGTTGATGCGCCCATCTTAGGACTGTCCAACACCTCCGTTGTACATACACCTGACGCCACTACCCTTAAGGATGGCGAGGACAAGCGTATTGATTAGATGGCTTGCCATGCCTTTGCCAGTGTGGGTTCAGCCTTGCGGCCTGTCTGTGCATCGGCACTGTGGCTGTGGCTACCAGGTCAGAGATCAGGGACATGTTAAATGGGTCTCGGCTCAACCCGGACAGAGTTGAATTCACAGCCCTTAAGAGGTGTGAATTGTTCATGAATTTTGTTTTGTTGGCTATGGACGACACTATTACCATGTGTAGTAGAACTTCGGCTCTGTTGGTGGCCATGTGCCGATCGGTCTGGCTGACATTGCGGCAAAGAAATCACTTACAGCTCTGCCCTTCCTGGGAACGCGGCTGTTTGGAGACAAATTGGATTCTGGGGCGAAAGGTGGAAAACTACCTCAGCGTAAGAAGCAGCGTTGCTCCTTTCGGGGGACAAGCTCCTTCAGTCCTCCCTTTCACGGCGCCAGAGGGGGCAGAGGTCTTGCCTACTCTGGCTTCAGAGGGGGTTCCTGGAACAGAGGTAGAGGACGTGCCCGTCCAGCCTCTACCTGGGGTTCCAAGCCTGCTGCCAAGCCAGCTCAGCAATGAGGAGGCGCCCTCACCCTTACAGGTGGGGGGACGGCTGCGGCTCTTCTTCCAGGTCTGGGCCCAGGAGGTTACGGACAAGTGGATATTGGAAGTGGTCTCGTCTGGGTACAAACTGGAGTTCGAGTACCGGCCTCCTCCCAGATTCCTAAGGTCTCGGGTGCCTTTGGATCCTCAGGCGGCGCAAGGGCTCCTGTCGGCTGTAAAGAACCTCCTGGACATGGCGGTCATATGCCCGGTGCCTCTTTCAGAGAGAGGCGAGTTTATTATTCCAATCTTTTCACAGTTCCCAAAAGGGATGGCTCCATAAGACCCATTCTGGATTTGAAGCTTCTCAACAGGTTCATCAGAACCAAGAGGTTCTGCATAGAGACTCTATTACCTTCATGTACCAATTTTCCCAGCACACCGGAGATTTCTCAGGTTTGTGGTCGGAGATCAGCATTTTCAGTTTGTGGCCCTCCCTTACGGGCTGACCTCAGCACCGAGGGTGTTTACAAAGGTTCTGGCATTATGGCCCTGCTCAGAGCCCAGGGCATTCGCATTGTGCCATATCTGGACGACCTGCTCATTACAGCTTCCTCCCTCTGCCAGGCGGAGCTGGACACCAGGACGGTGGTAACGACGCTGGAGAGATTCGGATGGGTGATCAACCACCCCAAGTCTTCTCTCTCCCATCAAGGGAGATTTCCTTTCTGGGCATGAATCTGGATACCAGTCAGGCCAGAGTGTTCCTACCTCAGCCAAAGGTGCGGAGGGTTCAGGATCTGATACGTGTTCTCCTGACCAACCCTCGCTCTTCTATTCAGCTAGGGATGACTCTGGTAGGTTTGATGGTGGCCTCCTTCGAGGCAGTCCCCTTTGCTCAATTACACATGAGGTCGCTACAACTCCATCTATTGCTGAAATGGGACAGATGTCCACAGTCCTTGGATCAGTCATTTATGATGTCTCCCAGGTTCGGCAGTCGCTTCAGTGGTAGCTGGAATCAAGCAATCTGATAAGGGGCAGATCGTTCCTGGCCCCTCGTTGGGAGACGGTTACCACGGATGCCAGCCTGTCGGGCTGGGGAGGTTTCTGGAAGGACCATCAGTTCCAGGGGTTGTGGGGTCCTCAGGAGGCTCACACCCCCATCAGTGTCTTGGAGCTCAGAGCTATCCGCTTGGTTCTGTCGCGTCTTGACACTTCACCTACAGGGTTTACCGGTTCAGGTTCGATCAGACAATCGTACTGCGGTAGCTTACATCAATCACCAAGGAGGGACTCGCAGCAGGAGTGCCCTCAGGGAAGTCTCTCTGATTCTGACATGGGCGGAGAGCAATGTTCCTTGCATCTCGGCAGTGTACATTCCGGGAGTGGAGAACACGGAGGCGGACTCCCTGAGCAGGGGATTCTCTCGCCGAGGGGAATGGTCTCTCAACCACAGGGTATTTCGGGCCCTGTGTCACAAGTGGGGGACTCCGGAAGTGGATCTCTTTGCCTCTCGGCACAATCACAAGCTCCCAACCTTTGTATCTCTGTCTCAGGATCCTTGTCCCAGTGGATGCCTTGTCCCTTGCCTGGAGGGATCTGGGGTTTCTGTACCTGTTTCCCCCCTTCTCCATGGTAGGCAAGGTAGTGCGCAAGCTGGCTCTAGAGGGGACACCAGCAATTCTGGTGGCCCCAAGGTGGCCAAGACAGGTTTGGTTCGCAGACGTCGTAAGATTGGCGGTAGATCAGTACAGACTGCCCCTGTTTCCGGATCTGATCTCTAAGGGTCAACTACGTTACCCCAATTTACAAACGCTTGCTTTGATGGCGTGGCTGCTGAAACCTTCATCCTGAGGGAGGCTGTTATTCAAACCTTGATTAGAGCTAGGAAGAGGTCTTCCTCTACCATTTACTATAGGACTTGGAGGTCCTATATTGACTGGTGTGAGGCTAGGGCCTTATCTTGCAGGGTGTTTTCGATTCCTAGGATTTTGGAGTTTCTACAACACGGTCTGGATTTGGGGTTCCAGCTCAGTACTTTGAAGGGTCAGGTTTCTGCCCTGGCTGTCTTTTTTCAAAGGTCTTTTGCTTTGCATCATCTGGTCAAGACTTTTTTCCAAGGGGTCACTCATGTTTGGCCCCCTAGAAAGTCTTTGGTTCCCGTTTGGGACCTAAATTCTTTCGGCCCTCCAGGGCCCTCCCGATGCAGGATGTGGCTCTTTTTCTGCTCACTCAAAAGGTTGCCTTTTTGGTGGCTATTACCTCTGTTCGGCGTGTCTCTGAGTTGGCGGCTCTGTCTATTCATGGCCCCTTACTTTGAGAGACACCAGGATAAGGTGGTTTTTCGCTTTAAACCAGATTTCCTTCCTAAGGTGGTTTCTGCCTACCATCTCAATCAGGATGTAGTTCTCCCTTCCTTGTGTCCTAAGTCTAGCAATGACAAGGAGAGGGTTTTGCACTCTTTGGATGTGGTTCGTTGTGTGAAGTACTATTTGGTGGCTACTTCTCCTTTTCTTAAGATGGACGCCAT